>CM050516.1:77653141-78340641 GCA_027563665.1 Antrozous pallidus | reverse complement strand
AATATTTCACTAGATGGCATAATTTCTTCATTCTACTGGTTAAGATGGTTCTACCATGTTCACCATAAATGCATAATCAGAGAAACATCGGATGAGGGATCCTAGAGAGAAGGCACCCCAAAGTGTAGCAGCTTAAAACGTTAGCGATCATTTCACCATAACTCATTATTTCTGTGTGTCAGCAAGTCAAAGAAGAGGTTGGCTGGGCAGTTCTGGCTAAGAGTCTCTTTAACATGGCTGTGGTCAAAAAGTGGTTAGAGCCGGTCTGGCAGGGAGCTGGCTACACATCTCTCTCTCTTTATAACTCTCTGAGTCTTGGTCTCTCCAGGTGCATTTCCTTGGGCTTTCTTACAGCTTGGGGACTCAAGACAGTTGAACTGCTTACCCCAAAGCGGGTTTCAAGAGCAAGCATTTTAGCTAACAAGGTCCCAGGAGGCACACAACACGCCCACCACTAGATTCTACTCGCTACAGCAAGTCATTCGCCTGCCCAGATGGAAGGGGAAAGGACTGGGCTCTACCTACTGAGGATGAAGCGGCAAGAATCAACCGAGAAGAGTATGTGAAAAGGGAAGTATCACTGAGGCAATCTTTTGAAAATAGAATCTACTACTAGAACACAGAATTTAACACTCATTTTAAGATAAGAAAACTGAGTTTAGAGATAAAATAAAAACATCCAAGACAGCTCATTTCAATTTAATACTCAGAATTTCTAATAACTCTTTTAAGCCTTAATTCACTAAGACAATTTGCTATTTTTACCTCAAGATTATTTGATATCTTGTTTGAATACACCAAAGGCTTTTCACATTCATCTGAATAAAAAACATAGATAATGCAAAACTTCAGGTCTAGTAGCATTTCAGGTGTATTTCATGTGTTCTCTTTACTCCAAATGCATGAGTTCCTTGGATCTGGAGTAAAGATGCAGGTAGTAAATGCATGAAGGACTCATGCATTTAGTTCAGACTCCTACCTCTTACAAGAGGTACTCCTACCTCTAACCACAAAGTACTTCCTATAGCTGGCCAGCTTTATCAACCCATGCTGCTTTCTTTCTCGAAGTAGAACTCTTTCTATGAATTTCACCCATTAGCACTAGTTCTTCCTTATGAAACATACCAAACAAATCTGTTCTTTTTCTAGAGAACCACTGAAAGCATCCAACATTCAAAGTCAGGACCTCTTCATAGTGAGGCATAATTTCCCAACTGCTTACCTGCTAGTTCCTATGCAACACATTCTTTCTAATATGTCCCTAATGGCATTCTCTGAATGCACTCTTTTAAAATAGGGTACCGAGTCATGCACAGAACAGTTCAGATACAGTCACCAGTGCAGAAAACAAGCAAAAATCCGTTGCTTTCAGCATGTAGGCACAACCCATCTAAATTAGCCCAAGGCTGCACTCAGGATAGCTGACATTCTACATATTTTGGTTGAACTTGTGGTCAGGTTACATGCACTAGCCTCTAATTTAATACTCATCCTGCTGCTACCAAATTAGATTTTTCCAGGATTAAATGAGACTTTACATACTGTCATAAAATTTCATCTCCTTAGTTTTGACTAAATGTCCCAGCTTAGATTATTTTGAATCTTGGTTTTGTTATCAATGGTCAAGTGATGACAAGAATTACTGAAGTCATCATTGATGACAAACAATAAACTTTAGACATTAAATATATTATTTGGCCTGGTTGTGAACTTAGCTTAAATTTATAACTAAAAGTTCTTCACTATAAGGTTAGCCAATACTAGGCTGGAAAATCTGCCCAACTCTTGAAAGCTGATGCCCAGATCTGGGGTGAGGAGGAGAAAGCAAAGTGATAGGAGTTGCAGGAATGGGAGAGGTTCGAATTCAAAAGTCTATATCCCATAAACCATTTACAAAACTCAACCCAATAAATATACGTCATTAACATGAACATTCAGAAGCAAAGAGAAATAATAATGTTCAATTCAAAGACATTTCAAGTAAAAATGAAAAGGTCTCTTCTTTTCCCAATGATCTTCCCCTATGATCTGCTTAGGGCAGCTTATAGTACTAGAAGAAAGAATGGTCCAAAATACCCCAATAATTCAACAAACCAAAAAAGAAGGATCTGCTTAAAGTTCATTTTCAGACTTGACAATTAGTAAGAAATGAAAAAGAATGGGGATTCATGATAATTGACACTAAAGGGACACAAAGCATTAAAAAAGTCATCAGGAGAAAAAGCAAGTCATTAGGAGAATTCAAGGAAGTGATCATCAATTGGGTATCCTGGGAGAATATGATTCTCACTAGGTTTCTAATTCAATCAGGCAGAGACTGACAATTATTTTGCCAAGAGACTATGTCAGAAAAATGCTGTTTGGAGAAACAAAGTAGAAATGCTGGTAATTCGTTGTAATTCCTTGATATGGTTCAGGAGTATTTTCTGTAGTGATAAGGCTGAATCAGGAAACAAGCTGGATAGAGGAAGGAAACTGGTAAGGTGGGGGAGGGAAAAAATGAGGGAATTAAAAAAAAAAGGAACATCAGGAAGTTCAACTAGATAGGAACTAATGGAATTTGTTTTTCAATGTCTCTGATTCCAACTTGCAAATCAAGTGAGAAAAGACATACACACAGGCTAGCATAAGTACCTGCTGTAGGTCTCCAGGGGTCCTACTAATTTCAATTCAATATAATTGATCATTTCTTTGTCTCTGTAGAAAGTGCATACACCTCTAATTTAGGTGCACTCCAATCCAGAGTTACTGTCTTCTGATTAAGATAGTACAAAAATGGCGGGGAAAAGAAGAACTTGAAAATTTAAAATGTATGGAAATATATAACCAGCCATTCCCACACTGAAGAGTTTATTAGAAGTTTTCAGGGTAATTGATAGTCTGTGATGGTCTTTCACTGTTTAAGCAAGCAGTTCTGAACAGCCAGATCCGGCTAGGGAAGCAGTGCTCCAGGCAGCCTCATGGCTTAAGGGAACACCAAGTGCCAAAAAGTGAACATAGTCCCTGAAAAGACAGGAAGCCTTTAACTTCTGTAGCCGTGGAAAATAGTCAAGTCTATGAAAAACTATTCCAGAGGGAAGTGCCATGTCTGAAGCTCATTTGTGGCAAATGGGATTGACTTTTAAAAACATAAAATGGCATAGCACACATTCATTCAATAATCCCTTCTCAAAAATCTGTGTGCTTGGCATAGAATTGGAAATTAGCTGATGAATATTTCTACTCTCAAAGAAGAGAGTTGTTTCCTGAGCAAAATATTTCAAGTATTTAATTTTGAAACCATTCAAACCATGAGTAGCAATTCAGTCCATTTAAAAGAACAGAAGAACAATGAGACTTCAATTTGCTGAATCCCTACCATGCACCAAGTACTGAATTTAGCACATGCTGGGGACCCAGAAATAAGTACAACACAGGTCCTCCCTCTCTCTTTAAGTGGTTCACATGTATCCAGCACATGTGACAGATAAAAAAATCCACCTGTAAAAATATAGCAGATAGATTTTTCTATCAGATGCATGAAGGTCAGAGAGAGGATAGAAAGCATCATTTAAATTTCATAATTGTGTCCTAGACATCTTAGTAAACTTTTAGCTTGGATTGTTTTATTTTGATGTTATTTTATTTCAATGTGTTATATGGAAAATTAAGGATTCAGATTCTTGGCGTTGCACAGTTTGTTTGACTACATAATACAAGGCTCACTCCTATTACCCTAACAAAGAAAATTTTCATTTGAAGTGATTTTTTTTAGTTTAACTAGGAAGAGATTTTTATGCATAGTCCTGGACTTTAAAACTCTTTTTCGGATCAAGGACTCCTTTGAAAATCTGATAAAAGCATTGAACTTTATATACATACATGCATACATGCCCACACACATTTTCATACAATTTAAAGGAGCTCACCAACCTCATTAAGTAAGTGCATCCCAAGGAGCTTTCCTATACCGACGTGTTACCGATGACAAAACTATCACATAGTGATGATACCACTTGGTATTTACATATCACTTTACAGTTTGATACATTTCCAAAATTACTAAAGTAAATTACTCAATGGACAGGTTTGGACGTTTTAAGGACATCAAACGATCTGCTTTCTACAAGGCTTTCTCTAAAAACCCATAGATAGAAGACATAAAATCCAGCATGAATAACAGTGGAGGTAGGTCATAGAAACTATAATCAGCCCTTAAAACCTGTATATTGATCATTATTGATAGGAGCAGACTCAGCATCAAACTGAGAGAGATCAGACTGCTCACACATATTCTACTTCAAACACATTTCTGCTGGCACAGTGGTTGCTGGGGTTAGGGATGGTAGGGGAGGGGAAGTGACTATGAGGGAGATTTCTGTGGTGGGAGGATAGTCTGCATCTTAATCGAGACCAAGGTTACAGGATCCACAAGTGTGATAAAGTGGCACAGACTATGCACAAACATTGTACCAAGGTGAATTTGTGGTTTTTGTCTGCACTATAGGTATGCCAGATGTAACCACTGGGATAACTGGGTGAAGGGCACATTGGACCCCTCTGAACCTCTGAATATCTTTGCAACTTCCTGTGTGTCTATAATTATTTCAAAATTAAAAGCATAAAAAAAAAACCTTCATGTTATTAATCAAGAGCTGGTGATATTTTTTAATAAAATAGATTCAGATCATCCATTTCATTTGAGACCAGAAAATGCACAAGTAACACAGTGTCTATGCCACAGAAACTCACACTAGCACTTTCTGAATTCAGCCTACAGCTCCAATGACAAAGTAAAATCATTCCCAAAGCCGGCGCAGGCACTTGTAATATGCCCTAAACCCACAACCATTCAACTCTGCCTGAAGGCAAGGCGGAAGTTTTAAAAGTCAAACATTATTTTCAGCAAAATAAGAATAACAGTCAATCATTTTCCCCATAAAGTTATAATAAAGTATTAACTACTTGTCTCTCACAAAATCTAAAAGAAAAATTCTAAGGCATAACTTAATCATTTAGATACAGATTTTTAAAAATGCAATAAAAGTTCATTGTCACTGGCGGTGTTGTGCTAGAAGGAAAGGACTCTGGATTTAAATCCCATTGTGCCACTTTGGATCTCTGTAAACAAATACTTCTGAGCCTTGGTTCTCTCGTTGCTAAAAAGGTGCTAATAATACCGACTTCATAGGATTGTTAGGAGGATTAAATGAGATACTATCATAGGTGCCTAGCATAATGTCTGGCACACAGATGATTGATAAACTTGCAATTATGTTATTGTAACAGTCAAGGGCTGTAGAAATTAGTAAGTATGGGTTACTGTGAGAGATATATGTTGCCCCAAACAAGACATGGTCAATGTCCAAGATTCTTTTAATCTAGATGCAAGGACTGAATCAATGTCAGCACCTTATCCAGAGCACCAGAGAGACAGACCTTTCTGCTTTAACCTTCAATGCTGCCATGGCTTCTGAGATTCTTCAGGTATGTGACCTGCAGCAGCACTTTTGCCTTGGCAATGCCAAATACAATTCAGGCCAATGTTGCTATGGGGGTCAAAGGAGTAAAAACAAAGCAATATTCTTCCCGACTGTGAACAGGAGCCAAAAGAGGTTGTATTTTCAAACAGATCTGATCAAAGGCCTTCCGCCTTTGGCTAGGAGGGCTGTTGTAATTAACAGGTAAGGTTTCTTAGCAACAGTTTATTCAGGTGTGCCTCAAAAAAAGCAAACTCCATATATGAAAATCTTGGTATATGTAAAATTTAAAAGAAACTCTGACTTTCGGTTTGTTGTCTGTTGTTTGTTGACTTCAAGACACTTTATCTTATCTATACATTATTTATCAAATGTAAAATACTGCGGCAGCCTGCCTACTCAGTGAGGTACCTGTAGCAAGCACCGCCAGTACCACCAGCAGCACCACCACCACCACCATCACCTGGAAACTCCCAGAGAAGCAGAATCTTGGGTCCCACCCAGCCTCACGAACCAGAATTTGCAGGTTAACAAAATCCCAGATAATTTATGCACACATTAAAATTTGACAAGCCCTGTCCTAGGCAATATTCATGACCCTAAAGCCAGAAGTCCACAAATACAGGGTGGGGCAAAAGTAGGTTTACACCTGTGAGTATGCAAAACAGTTTATTCTTGTATTATTATTTAATAATTAATGTATTATTTTCCCTATGAACAGCTGTAAAACTACTTTTGCCCACTCTGTACAGTTACAGATCCAGGCTTTGACTAACGGCTCTCAATCCTTACTCCTTATGACACATTAGAATAATTATCTTGATCGTCTGAGTAGGCTTTTTCTTTTTTTAATTAAAATTTCCTTCTTCTTTTTTTAATACTTATGCATGGGCCCTAACCCACGATTTGGATTTGACTGCCCTGAGGTGGAACCCTGGCATTAGCAGTTTTTTTTAAAAAGCTCCTGGGGTGATTCGAGTGCAAGTGCTGCTGAGAACCACAGCTACGGAGCAAGAGCGGGGCTGCGACATAAACCCACCCTGCCCGACACTCAGGATTCCAGAAGAATTTCCCAGAAGAGAACATCAAACTGAATGATATACCTGGATGAAAATCTTGCACAAAACACAGTGTGTCTTTTCTACACCAACTGCAGCCACATAGGTTTCCTCTGGGTTAGTAGTGGGCAATTATTTTTGAAGCTCCTCAAACACAGGTTCATTTTAAAATGATCACAAATGACCACACCACCAAAAAGGCAAGTAACACCAAACTGTTGAGAGCCTCACAGCACCTAACATCAGTAAGTCCTCCAGTAGATGTCCGAAAACCTTTCTTGTGCTTAGCAAATAAATTTTTTTTCACATTCTACCAAAAGAACATAGGTAATATCTCCTTCCCTGACCTGTTCAACTATAAAATGGCAAAGAGTGAGCTGGAAAAAAGGGGATTGGGGCAGAGGGGGGTTGGCAGCAGGGAGAAAAGGAAGGATCAAGGGATCCAAGAATGCAAGGATTTGGAAGAGCAGGAATGCTAGTCTGAGAGTGGGGACAGAAAGGTTAGCATCGGGGCTCCAGGGTGGGACATGGGGCTAAAGCAAAGGTGTAGGATGTGGCCATGGAGGGGTTATTAGCATAGAGCAGAGGTGAGTTTCCTTGGCCATCCTGAATTACTGATGATGGTCAAACGAGGGGTTTGAGAGGAAGACTGAGATAAGTCAGATACAAAGTCTTTAGTGAACAGGCAGAGGGCCTAATCCAGGTCACAACTAACCAAGAGGTGTGACCAGAAGCAGAGTGTCTGATGATCTCAGCTCTTTCCAGCAGCTTCTTGAGAATGAAGCATCCAGCATGACCTGATATGAGAACACCTCCTCCCTAATAACCCACCTTCCTTTGGCATGACTCAGCCGACCTACAGGCACCACCCCTCCGCAAGCTGTGGGGCCTACGTTTCCTTTCTGGGGCCTGCTTCCTCAGTCCTCACTGCTAAGGGTATAGGGTCAGAAAGAGATGATAAAGACTAAAAATTTAGTCCCAAAATTTCTAATAACTGGTTATTCCAAAGTCTTTGAAAATAATATTAAGAAGCAAATAACTATCATCCAGGGGAAATTTGTCCATCTGGAGAAATATGAGAAGTAAATGAACAAGACTTTTTAATTTTACAGTCACCAAGGCCTTGGCTAGGAATCAATATAGGAGTATAAGTATGTCATACTAGAAAGCTGAGTAATAGCTGTAGCAACCATATACTCCAGATTTTCATAGACAACATCAATTTTAAATATTGTGATCCCATTATCTCTAAAAATCCATATTTAAAAAATTCGAATACTGACATCCCAACTACAACCAGGGCTGTTTCTTACAGCTGAAATTGGTCCCCAAAAATGTTGTGCTATATTGCACAACTCGATTTAATAGTTAGAATTATGAGTTATAGATTCATCCTGTTTAAGGTATAGCTCATTCATTCTATTCTTATCTTCTAGTTCTGTAACAAACAGTATTATGTAGCAGAAAAATTCTGCACCTAAATCTCTTCCAGACTCAATGCTGATCCAACACTGTTTCAAAATGGAACAGACCAGAACTGTAGTTCACATGTGATATTCTTCCTCACCAGGCCATATTCCAAACAGAGAGATGCAGTCTGAGCAAAGCATATAAAATCGCTGCATGCGACCTCCCTCTCTTGCAGACAGGAGAGATATACTTTCCCCTTGAATAAATCAGCCATAGGATTCATCCCCAAGTTTAGTCTAGAGCTCATACAACAACAATAAAACCCAGATAACACAATCCCTTTTAGAGATTCCTTATAAAACATATTATCTACCAACTATTAAGGAGGCTCATATTTAGCCTTTGTTAGTAGGCTTTAAAAGGTGGTTTTTTTTTTTTTTTTTTTTGGTAACTTCGTCTGAAAACTACTATTCATAATAAACAGTTCTATACACAGTTGAAAATCAAACCTTGGAAATAGAACATATCAGCTATATGATAGCTTAATACCTCGGGAGTCTTCTTACTCTGTCTTTTCCCAAAAACGCAGTCCAGATCTGTTCTGCTCCGAGATGATAGATCCTTCCCTGGAAAAACAACACGGTGCCTTTGAGTCACACCAACCTTTCTACCAGACAGAGCACAAACATGAGCTGTGGAACTCCTGAAAGCAAAATGAGCTTTTAAAAAGAACCCATTCTGTAAACTACTGATTTCTGTCTCCCCTGCACAGATGACAACTCTTTAATTCACAAATAACATGAAATTTTAAAATAACTTAAAAGTCAAATAAATGTTTGAGAACCAGGACTGCTGACATTTTCTTTTTTTTTCTTTTCTTTACTGTTCAGTTTATTAATTACATTGTTTCCCCTTTTTTATCCTCCTATATCTCCCCTCCACCCTGTACCTATCCCACCCTCCACCCTCACCTCCCCCTCCCCAATGTCCTCTCCCATTGTTGCAAGATTTTTGTCCAATCTCTTTCTGTACTTCCCACAACCCTTTTCTCCCCAAGAATTGTCAGTCCATTCCCTCTCTATGTCCATGTTTCTGTTATATTCACCAGTTTATCTTGTTCATCAGCCTATCAATTCACTTGAGTTTTATGCTCATTTGTTGATAGATGTGTATTTGTTGTTCATAATTTATATTTTTACCTTTTTCTTCTTCCTCTTCTTAAAGAATATCTTTCAGCATTTCATATAATACTGGTTTGGTGGTGATGAACTCCTTTAGCTTTTTCTTATCTGCGAAGCACTTTATCTGATCCTCAATTCTGAATGATAGCTTTGCTGGATAGAGTAATCTTGGTTGTAGATTCTTGCTCTTCATTATTTTGAATATTTCTTGCCACTCGTGTCTGGCCTGCATCGTTTCTGTTGAGAAATCCGCTGACAATCGTATGGGTGCTCCCCTGTAGGTAACCAACTGTTTTTCTCTTGCTGCTTTTAATATTCTCTCTTTATCTTTTGCTCTTGGCATTTTAATTATGATATGTCTTGGTGTGGTCCTCTTTAGATATTTTGGGGTTCTGTGTACTTCTTGGGCTTTTAAGTCAGTTTCTTTCACCAGGTGGGGGAAGTTTTCAGTCACTATTTCTTCAAGTAGGTTTTCATTAACTTGCTCTCTCTCTTTTTCTGGCACCCCAATAATTCGGATGTTGGCTTGCTTGAGGTTGTCCCAGAGGCCCCTTACGCTATCTTCAATTATCTGAATTCTTTTTGTTTCTTGCTTTTCCAGCTGAGTGGATTTTCCTTCTTTGTATTTCAAATTTTTGACTTGGTTCTTGTGGCCCTCTGGACTGCTTTTAGGACTTTGTGTATCATTTTTTATTTCAGTCTGTGTAAGCTTGATTTCTAGTTGGTCCTTTTTTTTATCCATGAGGGTCTGGTTCGTATCCTCAGAGGCCTTGTTCACTTCCTTGAGGGTCTCATTCATTTGCTTGAGGTTCTCATTCATTTCCTTGTAATTCTCATTCATTTCCTGGTTGGTCTTGTTTATTTCCTGGTAATTCTCATTAAGTTGATCGGCCTTTTGTAGGAGCCTCTTGAAAAGCCTTATAACCGTGGTTTTGAACTCTATGTCTTGTTGTCTTTTCTCCTCCATTTCTTTCACACCTGATTTCTTTCCATGTCTCTGCATGGTGGCTGCTTTATGTGGTGGATATCCTCAAAGGGACAGTGGCTCAGCCTCCCCAGTTACCTGAGGTGGGTACTCTTACTGCAATCCTTTATGGGTTGTATTCAGTATTTTTGAATTTAAACCCAGTTTGTTGTTGTTAGCCCTAGGAGGGTTTGACCTCCAGGCCAATTGGCTGTGAAGGGAGACTGTGTTCAGGTTGGATGGGCGGAGTCTCTGAGCTGCGCAGGCAGCCTCAGTGTCAGCTATGTCCTATGCGGAGCGCGCGTGTGCGCGGGTCTCTGTTGGATGGGGATGGCTGCAGACACCTCCAAGAGAAAGCCGCTAGTCTCTTCCCCTTGCCAGACCACTCCGCCTTCCCCCAAATGTGCCTGCACACCAAAAGTCTAGCCCAGGATTGTAAAATAAATGGTTTCCAGAACCAGGAGACAAGTTTCCAGGGGGCAAGTCGCGGGTTTGCGCGACCCTTTCGCGGAAACTCGCAGTTCAGGAGCCTCTGCCACGCCCCGCTTCCAGGGTGCGTCCCCCGGACCTCGGCCAGACCTCGCCTGGCGCTGGGGGATCCGGGCAGTGGGATGGACCTCGCCTGGCGCTGGGGAATCCGGGCCGTGGGACGGGCGTTGCTGCTCCAGCCCCAGCCCGCGCGCGAGCGACCAGGACGGCTCCTAACCTGTTTCCGTCTGAAAGACTGCGCTCCCGCCGCTTCTGAGTCTCAGTGTCCCACCTCCACTCCAGTTAGTGGAGTTTTCATTCACCCAGCTTTCTGGCGATTCTGGGTGCTGTCTGTTCTGCTGTTATGTTGTAGTTCCTAAATCGTTGCGTTGGGCAGAACAATAGGTGTTCACCTATGCCGCCATCTTGGGTGTTTTTTCGACATTTTCTTAATGGTGGAAACAACTAAGAGCGTGGAGACTGAGAGAACTAAATTCTAAGGCCAGCTCCACTCCTGGCACACCTTCCAGGTGCTGTTTCTGTGTCTCTGGATCCCCATGTATAAAACAGGTCTTATTGACTTCAAGAGACACGAGCTACTTATGTAGGATCATGAAATGCAGACTAGAAAATGTTGCTGGATATAGAACTTCAAAACCGTACATGCACATATGAATGAGAACACACTGCATTGACATGTAAGAGCTCAACAGTTACTGAATAACTGAAAATTTAAAAAGAATAAATGCAAATAAAAAGTCCTGGATAAAGGTGAAAGAGTTTGCTATATCAGCTTTAAATAATAGGATACATGATAAAAGCAGGAAATGAAATGGCTTCTCACAAAAGCAGTGGCCAAAAGACCCATGATTCTTCTTAAAATCGCTAAACTCTAACTTAACTTCAAACCACAAACCAAGTAATTTAAAATTCATTTTTTGGAATTCCCACTTCTATCAAAAATACTCTGTGAGCAGTCAACCAAATCCATTCCCATTTGTCAAGTTTAGGTAAATGCCTTTTAAAATGTAACTGCTTACATGTAAGTCTTAAGGTTCTGGGGGAGTAGGCTCTGGGTTAGACACAGGAATTTTCATTTTGAGTTGGAAGCCTGAGTTCCACTGTCAGACTCACTTCTTGGTTTCCTATAGCAAAATTGACTTGGCAAAGTAATATCATGACCTAGAAGGTTCTAGTTCACTGACTATCACTGGGGCATTCAAATATGATATTGCTCAGTGACCTCATGAAATTAAAAAAACAAAACACCCTTCGATTAATGCAAAGCTAGGTGCCAAAACCAGTTTCATAGGCAGCAATTTCAACGGTCCAGTCAGTACGGCCTGTTCTATCCGGAAGAACATGCTCTTCTGTGGTTCTACACTGCTCTCTCCTTTCCTGCTCAGCTAGAAAGGAAGGCTTCCTGGTTTTAAGAGATTATTTACTAGAACCCAGACAAAACACCCCAAAGGAAACCAACTTTAGAACAAAATGAAGCACATCCAGATAGGAACTCAGAAAATAAACCAGAAGAGGTGGTAATAAAATAGGCCATGGAGGTGAGAGGTGGACAAACCCTCAGCAGGTCTAGATATCTATTCTTATCTTTGTCATAAGCATAAGCAGAGCACATTCAGGGTGGCTCTATTTCAGGAAAAGGAGTTGTCCTTAGTTCAAAATATGTATTGGTCATCTACTGTAAACTATCTTCTATATTGAAACAGATACTTCAAAAGAAAAGCAAATAAAGATCTCTTTCACAGTAATGCAACTAAAATGAATGCTGGAAGGATTCAGGAAAAGAGAGAACATGCAAGATTACAATTTTAACACAGGATGACAAAGTATGGCCCCTCCAGAGATGAAAAGCAAATCTCAAAATTGAAGGGAAAACTGCCAGGCTTGTAGAGACAGTGAGCTACACCAATGAAGGTGCAAGTATTTCTACAGTGTTGGTGATTGGTTCTTGTATCAGACATTTTTATCCTTTAGCAAAGTTCACCTAAGTAAATGAGGAAACCAGGATTGTTACAGGCTTTGCTCTGGACTTGATCTGGAAAACAAAACACAGAGAAGAATTAAGAGTCAGAGACCATGAGGAGGAACTTTAAGAAGATAAAAATGGAAGATGGAAGTAATATTGAAGTAGTTATTAGTTAATAGTCCTGGTTGAATAGTTTATAAATGCTATAAATTTATGGCCGCATTCAAATAAAGTATACATATTTTTAAAAATAATTTTTATTGATTTCAGAAAGGAAGGAGAAGGGAGTGAGAGATAGAAACACCATTGATGAGAAAGAATCACTGATTGGCTGCCTCCTGCACACCCCACACTGGGCATGTGCCCTGACTGGGAATCGAACTGAGATTTCCTGGATCGCAGGCTGATGCACAACCACTGAACTACGCCAGCCAGGCAAAATATTCATGTTAAAAAAGAGTTTAAAAGCTTCTTGGTCTCAGTTCTGACTGACAGTCAAATCACAGGAAATACTGCTGATAAGCTTAGATCTTAGAGAAAATGGCAATCAGAAATTGAACAGACTAAGAAATATGTTATCTGTCTGGATTTGGTTCACTGATCTATTAATCTTCAATTGGCCATAACATTTCAAGAACCAGGAAACAGTGCTTTCAGTGGTCAAGATGATATAACAAAGGTCCATGAAAGGATGAGCAGACGAAAAAGCACTTTATGATCATTTTAGCTGTTTTTCTAACAACCATCAGTAGCAAGTTTTCCAGTCTATCAAGAGTGAAAAATTGGAAGGGAGGAATGTTACTGCTATTGGTAGACACATGTACAACATCAAGAAGTTTACCCAGGAAGCAAAAGACACTATGAAAAGAAAAAAAAACAACAACATAAGAACTTAAGAATCACAGAGATTTGGAGCCTTTTAGTTTAAGGGCAGAAGTCACATAGAACCCAGCAAGTTCTAAAGAGAAAACTGTATTATAGCACTGTATTATAACTGAGGTGCAAAAAACCTGAGTTTTTCTACTCAGAGTAAAGGGGTAAGGGTAAAGAATGCAAGTTTGAGAAATAAGTTGATTATAATAATAAATTAAAGGGCATGTAGGTAATTTCACTTGCTTAGAAAATTCATATGTATTCCCCAATCAAGAAGGATAAAAGAAACAATATTATATTTTGTTTTGTGTGTATGTGTGTGTGTGTGTTTAATGAAAACACCTGATACTGACAAGCCTAGGACAGAGATTATGGCAACTTCCCTGCAAAGATAATGTTAAAAACCAGGAAAGGGGAAAGAATCAGAGCAGAAGGTGAAATAATAATAAGAGTCAGAGTTTTTTGAGATGGTCTACTTTATATTTAAATGAAAAAAAAAAAATCAAAAGAGGAAACAAGGTCCATTACTAGCAGAGTCCAACTGCAGGAAGAGGGGAGGAGTTAACCGTGATAGATGTACCACAGTTTGTGCTTCCAGACTAGCAAGACAACTACCAGGACCTGTGTTGTACATGCAGTTTCCTTGTTTAAGAAGCAAAATCTACAAATACTACAGATAGTCACAGGGATAAGAACTCTGAGTAAATTACCATAATGAAGTTATACACTATAGTTTGATAAACAACTTTTTATCTATTCCTTGCACAACAGGGGGTTAGAGGAGGCGATAAAGCAATGCTCTGAACAACTGCTCACTGTATATAAAAAATGGTTTTATAGAAATTGATATTTTCCCTATTTATAAATTTTCCTCTCTACAGATATGTCATTGCCAAACTATTTTCAAATTAAAAGAAACCATGCTGAAGTTTGGCTTTTAAATAAATATAGATGAAGTTAACTTTTTAAATTATTTAATAAATTATTTCAAATTAAAATTATAAACTTGGGACTAGAGAAAGAAATAATGTATCAGAATTATATATTGATGCAATAGCAAATTTTATAATGCTATTTGCTACTGTAATCTCACTAAAATAAAACTTTTATCTTCACTCTTCACACTAAGCTAAATAAAACACCACCTTCCCATGTTTTAATTTCCTGGACCACAGACAAAGTTATAATACAAATCATCCTCATCCAATAAGTCAATTACTTTCATTATGAGCATACCCACAGGCTAAAATCCTTATTATCCATAATGCTGAACAATCAAAAGTTCCATACAATGGAGTCATTACTAATAATTCATAAAACAGAACCTATTTTAGAACTCAATAATGTTTTAAAATTTTTTCCTCACTTTACAAAAGAGGAAACTGAGTCTGAAAGAAGGAAGGTGGTTAAGGGATTAGTCTGAGAGTGATGGGCAGCACCAGGTTTCCTGTGACCTAAGGCAGCCTACCTTAGAGGAAACAGAGTTTACCATTCATATCTGGTGACAATGGTGGCTCTATAAGAACAAATTTATTTTATGCAAATAAAGAACTTTAAAATAATCTTTCCCTGTATATTGTTTAAGGTGGATGGAAAATAGCTGTCTTCTTCGCTACTTGGATTTCTGTCTCCTCCTCCCATCTTTCTACTTATTTCCAATCTGCATTTCTGTGTTCGCATTCAGTCTCCTCTACTTTCTCACAATATACCTGGAACTCTCTTCCCTGCATACCAATGTCCCCGCCTCCCCAAGCAAGGCTGATAAGTAGGCACATCTCATCTTAAAAGAGGAAGAATGAAGGCAAGACACACCACGCAGGCTGACAGGGTCACCTGGCAAGGGAGTGGCTTAACTAGAAACAGAGAAATAGAAAGCAGACACCCCCGGCACCCATTAGATTACAGTAGATTAATGAGGTTTATCCTGGCTTCAGCAAATGCTTCAGATGAGCTCATGCATGTAATCGGGTACTAAAAGAAAATCAGAAGATTTTATTTGTGAAAGTTTAAAAGGATGCCATACTGACCAAAAGATATAGGCAAACTTTTAATGTCACAAATTTGCTCAGTACTCTTCCGTTATATGTCTTTTTTTCCTATAGGGTCTAATGAGAAAAGGAGGGGCATTTAAGGACTTGGGCATGAACTGACCTTCAGCCTCCCCTCAAAAGGACTGACGTGTCAGCAAGGCCTGTCTTCTGTCCTGCAGCAGTTTGGGGTGGAAAAAAACCCTGATTGGAATCCATAGAGAAAAACCACAGAGGTTCTAGCCTGAGAGAAAGAGGGATGACAGGAAGAGCCATACATACCACACCCATGGGACGGGCCAGAAGGAAGCACCAGTGTCTCCTTGCACATATTCCAAAAGCTAGTCAGCTCCCCACTCCATTCAGCTTTGCCGTGGGCTCTCATTTACAACAATCTCATTTCTACCTCTTGGGGTCCTGTGCCCCAGTGAGAACCACCATTAGTAGTTTAAAGTGGTGGGACTTTCAGCTCCCACCGCTATTCAGGCAGGTTCTAGGAGTTAGGGAATTCCCAGTCGTGTCAACAAGACTAAAGCAAAGAAATGGGTGTGTACATCCAATCTCCCCAAAAAGAACCATCAAATTCTGACTGGATATTACAACACATATTATCAGCATATTTAACACTTTAGGTATAATATGCAATAAATAGGCTTCTCTGCCTGGAAAGTGCACTTAATGCAGAATACTGTTTTCTGGGAAAACATTTGGGGAGTAGATGAGTTCTCCTTAAATTGTTTCTTACAAGACAAGACCGCCACCTAGTGGTTACGGAGGACAACTGCATGCACAATTGACTTGGGGAATGGGGAGGTGTGATGGAAGAAAAGTTTTACCACCCAGTTCCCAAACATGTTTTCTAACACTATCTTCGCAATGACAAAAGAATGCGTAAGTTAATACTCTATGAAATGAAGAAAAGGTATGGGATAATATAAAGTTCAACTGGGAAGTGAGATTTCTCATACTGGAGATCTCATTATAGAGTCTAATTCTCTAAATTGAAAAATGGTAGTAACTATTCAACCCCAACATTAAATTCTGAAAAACAAGAAAATATAACTAAAAATGTTGAGCAATTATTTAGAATTATTTCCTGATCTAGCCATTTAAAATCCCTTTTTGCCTCTAAATAGCAAGTTGACTTCCAGCTTTTCCCCACCACAGAGCTAATGGATCTGATGCACTCTAACCAGATCCCCAGTAGACTAATAATAAATGCTGAAACTTGAGCACTGCTTTAGATCCACTCCGTCAGGGTATCTAGAATTCCCCATTTTGAACGTAAAATAAGACATAATGTTGGCAAAGAGCTAAAACTGCTTTAAGAGACCCAGTTGGAACACAGAGATATCTATCAATAACAAATAAATAAAGAAATGCTTAATTGTACCTTTTGTGAATTTCTTATAATGAACACGATTTTTGGAGACTTTGGACTTTTCCTCAAGGCTGAAAGATTTCTTCTCCTTGTTGTCTGAGGAATCTGAAAAAAAAAAAGAAAGAAAGAAAGAAAGAAAAGCATTACATTCAACTCTCTGTAATCCATCATGTACTCTTATACTGATATGGTCTTATTTAAATAAAATCTTTGGAAATCCTATCCCTTATTATTGAATTCTAACCAAATGATTAGAAATTATTCTTAAACTGTATACTATGAATCAAGCAAGGATATTTTCCAGAAATGTATACAGTCTTTGAGGAAATAAAAATTTGTGTTCACACAAAAATCTACACACCAAAGTACATAATAGCCTTATTCATAATAGTAAAATACTGGATATAACCCAAAATTACTCCAATGGGTGAATGGCTGAGCAAATTCTGGGGCACCCTTATTTTGGAATACTATTCCGCAATAAAGAGCAATAAACTATTTGATATACTCAACATCCTGGATGAACCTCAAGGGCAGTATGGTTAGTGAAAAAGGTTAATATGACTAAATTTATATAACATGCTTAAAATGACAAAATCAGTAAGAGGGGGAACTAATGAATGGTTTCCAGGAGACAGAGAGGAAAGTAGGGTGTTGGAAGATGGGTTTGAATACAGAAGCAGCTCTTTAGTAGTGATGAAACAATCCTGTATCTTGATTGTGACAGTGGCCATATAAATCTACACATGTGCTAAAACTGCACAAAAACACACACACACTGAGTTAAATAAGGCACATCGAGGAGGGAGCTCCGATGGGGTTCAAATACAGGCAGATACAAGTGAGAGTGTGCATTCTTAACCACCACACTGTGTCCCTAGCAGGGCTGCTCGCCCATTTTGGACGATATAAGAATTACTGGGGATCTATCTTCTCCATCTTCCCAGGACACAGGTTTCTGAAAGCATATCTGGGCAAGGACAGACCTCTGGGGAATCAGCTTCTATCTATTTGTCCACATGCACTCTTTCCTAAAACTGCTCTGATTCCGAGTGGATACATCAGTCTGCTTCTCCTCCACTTCTCCCACATGTCCTCCACCCACTTTACAAAAGCAAGGCAAAGATGAATAGGAACAACCCAAAGTACTAATGTCAGCGAAGCATCCTTTAATCAAAGCATCATCAAGAGATACACTTTCAAAAAGATTTTACTGTTCCAATCATTATTTCTAAAAACTTATAACATATTTCCTGGTTTTAGCAATTTTAATCTACCAATTAAAATAACAATCCAAAGAAAAAATGTTTATACTTAAAGCCTTGAGGTTATTAGAAACAAATCAAAATTTTATATGTATTTGTTTTGTGGCAGAGAAATATGATAGGATGAAGAATTTTTAAAAGTTTAAGCAAAAAATGTCCTATCTAATAAGAATAACATGCAAATTGACCATACCTCCACTATGCTACTAGCCAATCAGGAGCAGGGGGTGTGGCCAGCAGACAGGGGGCGAGGCCAGTAGGGGCGTGGCCACAGTGCCGATGTAAGCAAGCACCATGCTATAAGCTCTGCCCACGAGATCCCTCCTTACAGTTACTGTACTGAGTCACATGCAAATGAGCGTCCAGGGCACCTTGGGTAATGAGCACCAGGTGCAAGGCAGGGCTGTGAGCCAAGCGGCAGTTTGGGTCCATGCCCCCAGCCCAGTGCCTACAACAGAGCTGGCTGTTGCCCTCTGGAGCATGCGGATACCCTGGTGGCTGCCGCTGTGTGAGGCTCAGGGGTCCCTGGGAACAGCCCTAACCAGTTTAACTCAGTGTATAGATCGTTGACTCAAGGGTCCCAGCTTTGATTCCTGTCAAGAACATGTACCTTGGTTGCAGGCACATACCCAGTAGGGAGTGTGCAGGAGGCAGCTGATAAATGTTTCTCTCTCATCGATGTTTCTAACTCTCTAGCCCTCTCCCTTCCTCTGTGTAAAAAATCAATAAAATGTAGTTTTAAAAAATCATAAGGAACAAAATATCCGATGGAAGTAACAAACATTTCCTAAAACCATGAAATTAAGTCTACAAAAAAGCTAAGTTGAGTCTGGTAGAAAGTAACTAAGATAACATTTTTAAAATGAAATTTTAAAGAACATACTGATTTTTCTGTCCCACAAGAAGATAAGGGTTATTTCCAGAATGTTTGCAAGATCCTATGAAGAGGACAGTATGGAATTTCTGTTTACTGAAAGGCAAATTGTATCAATTTGGTGAGTAATCTTAAGGAAGTAAAAATCCTATCTAATAAAAGAATAATATGCAAATTGACCATACCTCCACTATGCTCACAGGCCACGCCCGCATGCCAATCATGAGCAAATAAACTCCAACCAAGATGGCTGCAGCCACTGAGAGAAAGGGCTGGCCGAGGCAGCGTCTGCGCCGCCCTGGCCGGTCCGCCCTCAGCTGTGCAAAAGCTGCTCTCAAACTCACCCCCGGCCGTGAGAAAGCTGCCCAAGAGGGCCCGCCCCCGGCCACGTGGGCGCTGCGCTCGCCCCAGCAGGCAGGGCTGAGGGACACCCCCCCCCCTTCACACCCCGCACTCCACGTGCACCAATTTCATGCTCCAGGCCCCTAGTATTATTATAAAAAAATGTTACTGGGTTACATTGTGTCATTTGCTTTTCAGCTCTAATTCAGTAATTTCAGCTTTACTCTGACCAAAAATTCACTTCAATAAAGATACTGTATTTATGAAAGGTAACATGGCAGAAAAATAATCTATTAGCTCTCCAGGTCCACTCCTTAAACAGGGTTTTTCTTAAAGGAATATTCCAAAGGCTTTTCAGTACTGGTGGTTAAAGGCCTGGTTTGGACTGTACTGAGCTAGATAAAAAGCAGGCCTCCAAAGCCCAGTCCCTGTCACAGGGCTACCAGCACCCTCTGGTGGTCTCAAGGTGGAACTTAATCTATAGATTGGTAACTTCTGCAGCCAATGATTCAAGATACTTCTATGTTTTAGGCAGAAAAAAAGAAAACGAATCAGCCTGCAAAGGTGAACCTGTGCATGGGGCTGCCCAAGGACAAGGCACCACTGCTTGGAATCTGTCAAGCACTTACTACCTTCCTGACAAATAATAGAGTTTCTTGGGTCACTATAAACATTTCA
The DNA here is from genome assembly GCA_027563665.1 of Antrozous pallidus. Taxonomy (NCBI): domain Eukaryota; kingdom Metazoa; phylum Chordata; class Mammalia; order Chiroptera; family Vespertilionidae; genus Antrozous; species Antrozous pallidus. The sequence continues at coordinate 78,320,677 of CM050516.1, read as the reverse complement.
CCAACGGCACTTCGATAATACATCAGGGATAAATCTCAGAAGTACACTGAGAAAAATTAGGCAGATCGATTAGAAAATACAAACTTATATTTCCATTGATTTCAGCTGTGATCCTGAATATAAAGATGCTTTTGTTTATAATTAGTAAGGGCTAATGTCCTTGAATTTTACTGCTGCATAGATCCTGCATTTCCTATTATCAGTTTTGTGTTTTCACAAAACATTTTCCTTTGGCTAACAAATGATCATCTTTCATGTTAGGACCACACATAGGATAGTTCGAATAGTTAAACCATGGGCAAGGGAAACTGTCCCAGTTATAGATTTCAACAAGAAGTCCACTCTGATTAGCAAAAAACAGAGTACCTCTCCCTTGATGTTTTGGGCCCATTCCCATATATAGCACTACAATAAATCTTCCCACTGTTAAATTCATGCTACAATTTTACCAATTACTAGCATATCATGTCTGCTATTTCCCAAGCAGGGATTATGTCTTATACATCTGCATATCCTCAAGTCTATAACTTCATATCCAGCACATAGCTCAAAAAATGTTTGCTGAACTCAAGCCTAAATTTTACATTTATTCTACAAAATTCTTTCTCCAACTTAAACACCTTTTGCGCACTGTTGGTGAGAATGTAAAATGGTATAGCCACTATGGAAAAGATGGCAGTTCCTCAAAAACTTAAAAATAGAACTATTGTATGATCCAGCAATTCCACTTCTAGGTATATACCCCGAAGGATTGACAACAGGGACTTGAAGAGACATTTACACCTCCACATTCATCCTTCACAAGGGCCAAGAGGTGAGAAGAGGTGCAACCCAAGAGTCCGTTGATAAATGAATAGACAACAAAATGGGGTATATACATAGCATGGAACATTACTCAGTCTTAAAAGGAAGGTACACCATTGGATACTACAACATCTTGAGGACATTATGTTAAGTGAAATAATCCAGACACAAAAGGACAGATACTGTGATTCCACTTACATAAGGTACCTAGAGTAGTTAAATTCAGAGACAGAAAGTAGAATGGTGGTTGCCAAGTGCTGGAGGGAGGGAGGACTGGGGAGTTAGTGTTTAATGGGGACAGAGTTTCAGTTTTACAAGAAGAGTTCTGTGGGTGGGTGGTGATAATGGTAGCACAACAATGTGTCCATACTTAATGTCAGTGAACTGCACACTTAAAAATGGTTAAGATGGTAAATTGTATATGTATTTTACCACAATTTTAAAAAAAACTGTCTGTAGAAGAACAGTCTAGATTTCTTCAATGATTATCTAACAGAATTAACTCAAGTTATACCCTTACCTTCCAAATAGACATATGATAAAAAACTTCCCTTAAATTCTAAAGTCATACCAAAGCCCCACAAGTTTCACCCATCGATTCATTTCCCCCCAATAATAGTATCATCCTGTTAACTTAATATGGGAAGCCCAATGTCCAATTGTTTCATTTCTAATTCCCTACAACAAATTTTACTATACCCCAGAATCTCTTAATACATTAAAAGGTAAAACAATTTAATTAAGTAGAATCAACACACACACACACACACAAAGGCTTTTCTATTAAGCCTTTGCTGGCTGCTAATTTATGGTTCCAATTGATATTTCGAGCTTTGTATTTTTAAAATGCTTTTAGACACATTCAAGGAACCCTGGAAAGATCATTTTACTATTTGAGGTTGTAAACTGAGTGGATTTATCTTGCCATTCTCAAACTTTTAAATCAGAAGTGTTGTCTTTTTACATGCAATGAAAGCACTATCAAAATATATACAGGAAAGACTGTTTCTAATTGCTTCAATAAATTAACTTTTATGTGATGCTTATAGTAAATTGAGAGATTATGTCTTATAAATCTAATGGATAACAAGGCAAAGATTTCCCCTACCTGCCGTTTCTGGTCCATGACAAGTGTTCAGCTCAGCCAGAAGCTGGTTAAAATCATCCTGATGAGCAATCCAGTTGTCCTGAAACAAAAAAGACATTAGAAGCAAGTCTACAGTTTACCTACCCTGGTTGAGATAAGAGATATTCTGAAATCAAGGAAATCTGGTGGTTAACATGAATTTTTAAGTGTTTCACCAAGATTTATAAATTTGGAAGATATAACGTAAATTTGAGATGAAATGTATTTATTTTAGTATTAAAAATAGGCTCTTTGGAAATGTCAGTCCCAATTTCAAATGTGGATAACTTATACATAGTCAATTTATAGTCAAATAATCAGCAGGCAACCTATATGCTAAATATTAAAAGAAAGCCAAATAAAATCTTTTTCTCATGAAGGGAAAATCATATAAGTCAAAGGAAAAAATGCAATCATGAACTTGGGGAGTCCCTTCTTTGCTCATTTGAACTTTAAGTATTTTGCCCCATTCTATTTGCTAGCATGGACCTCATTTTACAAAACAGCCCTGGAGAATGGAGGAGAAAGGTCTCCAAGTTCCGTGAACCAGTCAGCACCCATCTGGAAGGTGACAAGCTAGTGAATTCATTAAAACGAAGAGAACCTGGCTTTAAGAGAGAAAGAACAGCTCCAAAACCACCTAAATCAGTGGGAAGCAAGGTATCAAAGGAGGAATTTGCCTCATACACACTATTTTAAGACTACTTAAAGTTAAGGCATATTAAATAGGTTTACTGGGCAATGCTTCTCCTAAAAATTTAAGTACATCTGTATGTCTCTCAACAACTACCTTCAAAATCAACTTTATATAAACTCCCTCTATAGTCTTTTAAAATTTTAGTTGTTAGTCCAGAAAATTTAGCTGATCTAGCTAAATTATTTAGTTCAATGCTGCTGAACTAATCAGAGTAATTCAGTTTACCTAATGAAATTCTCCAGATTTTCTACCAGATTCTGTTGGTTGTAAAAATTTAAGAATATTGAAAAAAATAAAAGACTTAAAAATAATTAAGAACAAAGCTTTCAGCTTAGACCCTTTCTAAAGCAAGTAATACTAAAAATAAAAAGCATGCTGACTGGGTAGGCCATTAATTTTTAATTACAGTGTCATATTTACAATGTGTCAGTATTTAAGAGGAATTGTGAATAAATTTAACTGCTATCCACCTACAGTCAGAAACAGACAATGGTACAGGAAGAGTACCACTTTCTTGCAGGAGAATCTTTTAATTTCTTTCTGAAACTAAATGTCAGCAAGTTTTAATAACATAAGCTAATATTAGAGCACAGGTAAAGGTAAAACTTGTCTGTCCTGAAAGAGTATTTCTATAAAAAGAATACGTTTTGCAAAGTTTAGCAATAAAACTAGTTTGCACCTCTTACCCATATGAAAGTAAAGAACCCCACGAAGACAATAGGCAGAGTGAGCAGGCAGGACACAGGATGCAGAACCCGCTCAGCACGGGTATTTACTCAACCAAAACACGGAGGACACACACTTGAGCAGCTAAAAACTGATCAATTTGATGGACTTAAACTGTATTTATTTACAAAAAAATCAATTATGCAAGGAAAACCTCCAGCAGACACACTGTTGCTCACTTCATTATTGATGGTGGCTCCAAGTCCCAGGTGGTTATTTTTAACTTGAACTTTAATATGTTCTGTGGCTCCTTGTTCTTGAGCCCCTAAACCCTGTGGAGAGTAAACACAAGGAGAGTTAGCTTTTGAAATCAAATACAGAGAGTGATTATCTCTATCTTCCCTTATCAACCATGCCATTCATTACTAAACATCTAGGAGCAGGGCACTACCTGTGCCCTCAAAGAGAATACCTTATATGCCTGTATCACAGACACACACACACACACACACACACAAAATACACTTATAATAATGCTAACTCTTCAACCTGAAACCTAATTTAAGGACCAGGGAAACACTATGGAGAACATGCTTTATTTAATGCTCCTAATCAGAGTTCTGCCACAAAACTATTAGAAGCCCATTGGAAGTCTAATGAGTCTGTGGCTCTGCCCATTAACTAATTATACAAAATAATGCTGACAAGCCTGGAGAAAGGGACTCCAGGTCACTGTATCAACACTTATTTGTAAGTGTCCCAGAGAGCGTGGTATACTGCAGAACTAAAAGGCACCAGCAGGCGGCTTCAGCTCAGTGAATGAAGAGGAAATACGATGATAGCAAGGGGCTAGACCTCACAGATGTTGAAAATTATGGTAGAAATTTGGATCTTATTCTTTAAAACAGTGGGAAACCACTGAACTTTTAAGTAAATGAATGACATGATCTAATTTCTGTATTTTAAAAACTCATTCCAGCTGTCGTATGGCCCCAAGGAGGAAGAGAAGGGAGGGAGGGAAGCAGGACACAGGGTGGAAGGGTGATCAGAGAAAGAAATGGCAGTGGCTGGGCCAGAAGGATGCCCTGGAGAGAGAGGAATGACTAGGGCACAGAAGTGAGAGATGACTGGGGCGCAGAAGTTCCTACCAAGTCTGACTCCTAGGTTTCTTGCTTGAGTAAATAGATGCCATTTGCAAAAATGGGGAAAGTTGAGAAGAAAAAGATCTGGGAGATCAAGGGTGTCCTAATAAAAATTATAAACTTGAGACGCTTGCTGCAGTGGAAATGTCAAGCAGGCTGATTCATTTATAAACCTGGGCTCAGAGGACAGATCTGGGCTAGATACAGAAAAGTTAACAGCTAAATAACCTCAGCATTTAGATATTTCAAGCATAGGCTGGCATAAGTGAGCTCAGCTGAGCAGAGAACAGAAAAGGAACTGGGGCTCCACAGCTCAATAGTCTAGAGGAGGAAGAGCCAGCCACCAATGGGAATGGCTGGTGAGGTAGAAGGGGAAAAACAAAACAAAAAACAACAATAACAAAACAAGCAAGCAAGCAAACAAACAAACAAAAAACACAAGAGAGAAAGCAGTACTGTGGGAGTCAACACAGAAGTATTTCACGCTGCAGGACACCCATGAAAAAAACACACATGGTGTCAAAATAATCCAAAGGAAAATCATTTAGGCAAAAATAAAAAGAATCCCAAGTCTATTTTGCAGAGAGGATCCCTTTGTTAACCTTTGGTCGAGAATGTGTTTGTGTGTTTGCAGAGGACAACTCCAAGACCATGTGGGTTCCTGCAACAGTGAGGAACTGACGGGGCTGTTCCAGCCACGAGGACGGTCCAGAGATGGCGGACGCTGACGACACCTTGCCATGCTAGCAGTCGGCAGCTGTGTGTGGCTGCAGGCGGCCCAGGAACATACCAGAGAGGATGGATCTTGCATTGCCACGATGTGTCCACCATCTGGATACCATTGCTGACATGTACACATGAAGAACTATTTGACATTGAAACTGGGACTCAGAACAGTTGGACATTGAAACTGACACTCAAACTTTTTTTGCTCTTATACGTTTGTTTTCAGTATGCAGAGGCAAGATATTTTTGAAGAAAAGAAACAGGGGAGAGTGATTGATATAGAGGCAGGGTGGCCTCGAACGGGCTGTCAAGCTACAGGGGGAAGGCTGGAGTGGAGAGGAGGCAGATGCTGGGGGAGATCAACCAAAGGACTTGTATGCATACATATGAGCATAACCAATGAATGAAAGACTCTGGGGTGGGGAGGGAGGCAGGTGGGGACATGTACTGGGGGGTAGGGGAGGCTGAGGGGAGGATATTGGGGGGGAGGAAAACATATGTACTACTATTAAATATAAGTTATATTGTAAATAAAATTAAAAAAAATCAATAAAATATATTTTTTAAATGTAAAAAAAAAAAAAAGTATTTCAAGAAGGAAGTAGTCAATTATGTCCAATGCTGCTAATGGATTAATTAAAGTGGATTTGGCAACAAGATCATGAAAGACCTTGACAAGACCATTTGAGTGTAGAGAGATCAGTAGAAGTCCTATTTGAGTCAGAAATAACAGGAATGTGAGAAACAGTAGAAAATGTATAGTCTAGTTATGAAGGGGAATAAAGTATTACTCTTAGCAACATAAAACTCTGATGGTTAAGTATGATTCAAAGTGTAACTAATTAAAAGATGCTAATCATGCAGTTTAAATGATAGAGTTAACATTTATGTTCAATTCTAACTTTATCATCACTAAATCACTATAGTTCAGTTATTTCTCTAAAATCTCTTATTGATCTGAAACATAAATTTTTCTCAGTCTCCTAAGAAAAATGCATTCTCCTGACTTGTAATCTCTCTGCATGGATCTGATTTTTTATGTTCTTCTCCGAAATACCTTTCCTTTAGACCACCCCATCTTCTCCAGCATCCTCTGGCCAAACTTGGAATCATCATTACTCCACCGGGTATTTCTTGGATCCAAAGCCCACTTCTGTTTCCGCCGACCTGCAAATGACAAAGTATCACCTTAGCAACTTACCTTTCAAACCTGGAAACTACCACACAAATATTCACATACCTAATACATACACGCATACTTGCATAAAATATAACATACATTATGTTTTATTAGATATAGGTGCCAAATTCAACATCAGATTGGATCACTTACCCCGATTTCCCCAATAACTACATACTCCCAACATACAAACTGACCTTCTAAGACAAAAAAGAAGATATTCGCTCCAAAGGTGACAAATTGAAATACCTAGACAGACCAACAGCTGGGCCTTCCACAATCATCTAAAGGCAACAATCTATGAATGCACCAGCAGCAACAGCAGTCATTACCTCTTTTGTTGCCATACATTATGTGCCAAATGTTCCCCACATGTTCGATTCCATTTTCACGGTAACCCAGGGGAGGTAGATATTCTTATCTCCACAGGTGAGAAAATCTGAGGCTTCGAGACAGAAATGTGCCTCATGTCCCCAAGCAAAATCCAGGGCCTTTATACAAACAAAGGTCCTACTAACATCAAAGCTTATATTCTTAGTCCACGACATACAACAGTCATCATGATCCTGGGGAGAGAGTCAACTGTGCCCTCCACACAGATAATCTGCAGATACTAACGCTACCTTCCCTTCTCACTGAAATGCCCCAAAGTCAGGATTCCCTCTATAAATTTCTAGAATAAATTATCTGCTTCCTTTTGGGCAATTAACATTTTTCTGTATTATGGTTATGTATATCCATCTCTTAGTGTTTCCTATTCTATACAGTAAAAGGGTAATATGCAAATTGATCCTAATGGCTGAACGACCACAACCGCTCAACCAGTCACTATGAGGCGCACTGACCACCTCTCGGTCCCTTTCCCTGGCGGGCAGGCTCCGACTGCCCAAAGGCAAACAGGGAACAGGGGGTGGGTGGTAGGGGACATGAGTGGCTCCAGGCCAAGACCCTCGCCCCACCAGTTGCCCCACACACAGAGGGCAACCCAAGGCAGGGCGAGACAAGCAAGCGGGCGGAACAGCTGACCTCTTGGTTTCTCCCCCCAGGCCAGCAGGCTCTGATCACAGGATGGTGAAAAGGGAACTGGGGTTGGATGGCAGTGGGGGGCTGGGGCCAGCTGTGGGCAATGGGAGAAGATGGCCCTGATCCCAGGCCAGGCCTAGGGACTATACCCACACACGAGTTTCATACACTGGGCCCCTAGTTATACCATAATCTCCTATGGCTCACATTTGTGTCTAATTCTTATGATTCATTGCCAAGAAGTAAAAAACACTGCCCAAAGAAGGCACTCAATGAATATGTGAATGAATGTGCAAAGGAATGAGAAGAAGAAAGAAAAGGGAAAGGAAGCGGAGGGGGGGAGAGGAGGGGAGGGAACACCAAAAAGGAAAGGAAGAAAGGAACAAAACTAAATTAAAGGACTGTTTTGAGTTTCTTCAAAGTAAGTATTTTTTTAATGCATATAAATAACTGACCATTAGGAACTCAAATTTATCATTGTAGTTTTAAGGAAAATCATGACAGAGATATAGAAGCTCAGAAGCTCACAGAACCAGAATGTGAAGACCCAAAGTAAATTGTGACCAAGTGAGAAATTTGGAGGTCAAGGGTCATTATCATTCACCTACTACATCAACTGAAGCCCAGAATCTCACTGTCAACAGCAACTTCACACTTTGGCAAATCTTAAAACATAATTTTTAAAAACATAACACAACCTGCGGGTCAGAGGTGCTCACAGAAATGCATGTAAAATCAACATGGAGAACCATAACTATGCAAAAATAAGTAAATGGTTTACAAGCATACAGAGAAAGGCTACTTAGGAAGCAAAACAAGTTGGGCTCAAATGTATAGTGTTTCCCAGGAAAATGGAGACCCAAAAATGCTGCATGTGACAAAGTTACCACTTTATATATCTCAGTAAATACTCAGCATAACATTGCTTCTACTAATGAAACGCACACCAGAGAGGAGTCTCGTTAACCAGTGTTCTCTCTGCAGAGATCATGTCTCTGGCACATGGTGCTTGGCAGGGGTGTCTGACTAGGGCCTGTACAAAAAGGACAGTTTTGAGAATGACTGAGCCCACACTCTGCAGTTAGGACTGCAGAGTTTATGTCACATACATATATATTGAGAGCAGGCTATAATGCTCACACAAGAGACTGGATGGCTAGGGAGGTTGGTTCTGTTCCCCAGGGAAATGGCTGCTATCCTCAACCAACAGGGCAGAGTAATGTTTCCCAAATGATATTCAAGGCAGGGAGGGGCTCCCGGCTACATTTAGGAAGAGCAACACTGGATGAAACAAAATTTAATAGTGTTCCATACTACAGACTTTCAGACTTATAATATGCAACTGTGTAGACCCTCCTAGAGGAAGGCAGAGCTAGCTTGCCATGTTTCCCAAACTTATTTGATCAAACTCTACTTCCCTGGAATACTTTCTGGGTCTAGAGCTGTAGAAGTTTCTAGGTTTGGGAACTCCTGGCAAGGAAAAGACTATCATTGGCCTTTTCAGATTGGCTCCACTTTTACATATGCTTTGTTATTCTTATTCCACAAAGAATAAGAATATCCTAGGCTCAGATGACAGCTCCACTAATACCTGTGTGCAGAAAAGAGTTAACCTTGCAGGCCTGACTGCCAGCCATCTTTCAAAGCCTTGCTTACAAGGCTGGCCCTTGGCTGGGAACTCGGGTTTCAGGAAGCTTCCTACCATTCTCAAAAATGATGAGTGGCTCACTATATCTCACTGTTTACACAAGCAATATGGTTTATGCCAAATACCTGCGCCCCTTCAGAGAGTCTGGAATTTTGGTACATGCCAGGCAGAGGCTGACTATGTGACCAGCACCCAGTAAACACCCTGGGTACTAAGTCTCTTAAATCAGATGGGTTTAATTGATATCTTCAGAGTATTTCACCCCAATGCAGCAGAATATACATTCTTTTCAAGTACACATGGAACATTTCCTAGGCTAGACCACATTAAGACACAAAACAAGTCTCAATAAATTTAAAAAGACTGAAATTGTATCAAGCATCTTCTCCGATCACAATGGTGTGAAATTAGAAATCAACTACAAGAAAATAACGGATCAACACATGGAAGCTAAATAAAATGTTACTAAACAATAAATGGGTCAACAATTAGATCAAGGAAAAAAAAATCAAGTTATCTTGGGACAGATGAAAATAAAAACATAACAACCCAAAACCTAGGAGACACAGTGACAGCAGTCCTAAAAGAGAAATTCATACCCACACAGGTCTACCTCAAGAAACAAGAAAAATCTCAAATAAACAATGTTAACTTTATACCTAAAGGAGCTAGAAAAATAACAATAAATTGTCCAGCCAGTGTTGCTCAGTGGTTGAGCATTGACCTATGAACCAGGAGGTCACGGTTTGATTCCAAGTCAGGGCACATGCCCAGGTTGTGGGCTCAATCCCCAGTAAAAGGCGTGCAGAAGGCAGCCAATCAATGATTCTGTCTCATCATTGATGTTTCTATTTCTCTCTTCTTCTCCCTTCCTCTCTGAAATCAATAAAAATATTTTTAAAAGAAAAATAATAAGTAAAGCCCAAAGTGAATACAAATAATAAAAATTAGAGTGGAAATAGATGACATAGAGACTTAAAAAAAAGCAAAGATGAAAAACAACAAAAGCTGGTTCTTTGAAAAGATAAACAACACTGACAAACCTTTAACCAGACTCATCAAAGAAAAAAAAGAGCACCCAAATAAATAAAATCAAAAATTAAAGAGGAGAAATACCTGACACCAAAGAAATTACAAAGGATCATAAAAAAACATTATGAACAAATATATGCCAACAAATTGGACAATATGGACACAATTGATAAATACCTAGAAAAATACAATCTTCCAAATTGAATCAGGAAGAACATGTGAAGGCATGGTGTAGAGAGAACTGAAAATATTCCCTTGAAAACGTGCAATTGTAATTAGTGATGTCCACAAATAGACTTTACACCTATATACCACTTCATACTTAGAACTATTTCCACATTCACCATCTCGTTGACTTTTTAAGACATCCTAGTGATAAAGATAATAAACCAAGTTTTTAAATACCACACAGAAATAATCACGGAAAGAGATACAAATGAATTAGCAGAGCCAGGGCCAATGTTCCCTAGTACCTACTGAATTAAGCACATATCAAAGAATATTAAAACCAGAAAAGACCTCAGAGATCTAGGCTCTAGGCCCACCAACTAAAACATATTAATTCTATGAGTCCCTATTTCCAAACAGTAGAAAACTGCTGGTCCTAGTAGCAACAATGTAAAGATAGAGACAACTAGATCAATTTTGTCCATTTCTAGCTCAGTAACTTGGGGTAAATAATTTTCCTCTAAACCTTAATTCCTGCTCCTGTAAATTGGAGTGGAGTCTAATCCATTTCGTTTTGTGCTCACAGCCCTCTATATCCTAAGTTAAAAGAATGCTGACAGCATTTATTTCACAAAATCCCCGAGTAGTTGCTGTTGATCTATCAAGTAAACTGTCTCAGTTCCAGGTTCACCACGGACTGCCAAAATTATGACCGAAGCACCACTGCCCTCTGGTGGCAGGTAGCCGTAGCTACAGATGCCATTCAAAAGTTACACAGCCGCTCCAGAAAGGGAATTAGTGAATTTCACAAAGTGACGGTAAGTGTCAAAGGCAAACGGAGGCAGAATGAGGCATCTCAGTAACACTCGTGTCATGGAAGAGTGCTAATTCCAGCAAAGTTAAAACCGCCAAAGTCTTACTTAGCCTTGCACCTCCTAAAAAAGGCTACTTCCTGCCTTTGATGCTTCTAATCTGTTTGCTTTTCAATTTCTGGGTTGCAAACAAGTCGGGAAAGGGACATCAAAGTCCAAGGAGATTTGGCCGGCCTAGTCTCTTTCTAACCTGAGGAAGCTGGGGTTCAGGGAAGTGAAAGGGGCCAGTTCGGGTCCCCACGACCCGTGTCCTGGTGCTCATTCAAACCCCGCGCGCGTGCCCAGCTCTGAACGTGACCCTCGCGGCCTCTTTCACTAGCAGACCGGCTGCTAACTTTTGGAGAAGGCTGAGCTGGCAAATCTCCGCGGCAGGTAGGGTAACCGAACACTGCTTCCTAGCGACTCGCAGACCCTGCTACCGGGTCCGGTCCGGCAAGTCACCTGGACCGTCACTCTCGCGCGCAGGTCGGGCCTCCGTGGCCCACACTCACGCTCAGCCAGCATCGACATGTCGCAGAGCCTGTGCCGACGCGGGCGCCCGATCCGGAGCAACTGGAGTTGCGGGGCAGACTGCTAGCGGAGAAGTTGGGACAATTGGACCTGACGCGTGTTCGAGGACTGGCGGCGGCGAGGGCGCGCGCTGCTGACGTCAGTGAGGCGCGACAGGCTTCTCCATTAGGAGAAGGCGAGTGGGCGGGGCGGGGCGCCAGGTGGAGAGGTCAGAGATCTTTGGATGGAAGGGAGGTGTCCAGAGGAGTATCGATTCCTTAGCTTAAGCCATTTTCTTTACTAAATGGTTGGATATACGTAAAGCCTTCAAGAGAGCGTTTGGCGCAGAGCAAGAGCTCCCATCATTAATTACTACATATCAGGCATGGTGCCTTCTGGAGATAAAAAGTGAACTCAGCCCTCAGGTAGCTCACAATCTATTGAGGAAAAGAAAATGTAAACAGTAGTCCCAAGTACCCTCAGCATTATTTAAAACTGCGTGGACACAGAGTTGGAGAAACTTGTTTGGAGGGGAGGACTGCACGGTGGTGTCCCGTCTCTTTTTTTAATGTCCTAGCTCTGCGGGGGGGGGGGGGGGGGGGGGGGGGGGAGAAAGAGAGAGGAGAGAGAGAGAGAGAATGTTAAGCACATAACTAATGTTATCTCTCTTTAAATCTGGCAAATCTCCTCAGCAGGTAGGGGGAACCAAACCTGGCTTCCTAGCGACTCGCAGACCTTACTACGGAGTCCGGTCCGGCATGTCACCTGGACCGTCACCCTCGTGCCCAGGTCAGGCCTCCGTGCCCAAGAGCTCTCATCAACATGATGTCTTCAACAAGACAAAGCTGTTTTTTCTCCATTACAACGTGCACTCTGGAACTTTGCTTTTATCAAATTCCTCTCTGTGTCCATACCAGCACCTTGTCTGAATTTTAACTAAAGTGGCTCCAGAGGTGTTCCAATGAGATTCTGACAATCAGAGTCTCAGACAGACAGTAAGTTTATGTTTTTGGACAGGTGACTCTCCAGTGAACTTTGGGTGACAGTACAGCCATAAGTGGAACACAAAGAAAGCAGCCAGGTACTGCGAGAGGCTGTGTAAAGAACTAGATCCCTGTTCTAGATGAACTCACCCTTTGACTAGGAATCTAGACAAACAAGGTAAATTTCTCTGGTTTTGTGAAACTCAGAAAAAATAATCACAAAAGAATAATAGTTGCTGCTATTATTATATACTAGAGGCCTGTTGCACAAAATTTGTGCACGGGGGAGAGAGGTGTCCCTCAGCCCAGCTTGCACCCTCTCCAATCTGGGACCCCTTGAGGGATCCCTTTCACAATCCAGGAATGCTGGCTCCCAACTGTTTGCCTGCCTGCCTTCCTGATTGCCCCTAACTGCTTCTGCCTGCCACCCTGATCACCCCCTAACCACTTCCCTGCCAGCCTGTTTGCCCTTAACTACTCTCCCCTGCAGGCCTGATCATCCCTTAACTGCCCTCTCCTGCAGGTCTGGTCCCCCCCAGCTGCTCTCCACTGCAGGCTTGAGTCTCCCCAACTGTCCTTCCCTACAGGCCCAATCGCCTCCAACTTCCCTCCTCTGCCAGCCTGGTCCCCCCCAACTGCCCTCCCTTGCAGGTCTGGTCCACCCAACTGTCCTCCCCTGCTGGCCATCTTGTGTCCACATGGGAACAGCCATCTTTGACTACATGGGGACAGCCATCTTGTGTGTTGGAGTGATGGCCAATTTGCATATTACTCTTTTATTAGGTAGGATTATTATAGACCCAGGAGCTGAGGGGGATAAAGAGATGCAAATCAATGGAATGTTTACAGTCAAAGCAGGTAAGTTGTGACAGAGAGAAGAGGATTAAAGTAGAGAGGTGAACTTGCACAAAATTAAGAAGGTAGGATCACCCAGTCTTAGGATAATTAGTTACCTAAACTGTTTGATTAGACCAGATACAATGAAAGGTAGTTATATAGCATGGACAATTGCTAATTTATCAGGAAGTCAGCATATTTTCAAGCACTACCTATGTTGGTATATGATTTCAGGAAGATAATTTTGTCTCTATGATGGTCAGAAAGATTGAGGCGGAAGTTTATAACACTGTTGCCATGGTTCAGGTGATAGATGATAAGACTAAACTAAGACACTGAGTGTGACAGTGAATGGCAACAAATGGTTGTGTCTTGTGATTTGGTGAGCATTCTTCCCTGGAAATGTTCAGTTAGAGGCTACACGGGAGTGTTGTAGAAGGGTCTCTGCACTGGGGTGAATGTGGAAAACCGCCTATTGTCTTCACTAGCAGAGAGGTGCAGACAAGGATCCCGGAAGGCTGGTGTCCCTTGAGCTCTGGCAAAGGTCAGAGCTATGCACTCACTGTTTAGTGAAGACAATGGTAGCTGAAGCAACTTCCCCACCAGACAGTCATATAAATCCTCAGTGATAAGATAGTCTGTTACTGGAAATTGCTAAGGACTATAGGTGTATCCCAAATTGAATAAAAGGATGGCAAGGCCTGAGCCCAAGCCGAGTCCTTCCTCTTGGGCTGGGCTCCCACCTGGCTCCCCAATTTCCAAATTATTATTTCTTGTCTCATCTCTTTCATTTGCACATGACTCCTCTTCCAGATCCTGAACCCTGAACCACGAGGGTGAATGTAGTTTAGACCAGTGGTTTCCAAGGTTTGTTCCAACTCCAGCATCCCTTGTGTGGGACTGGTCAGCTCACAGTCTCTGCTAAGAGTGGCAGCCCTGAGTTGGTTCATGTATATGGGGTATCCCCCCAAAATGTATACACACTTTAACAGCTGATTTTATTACATTTTGAAAATGAAATGGATTTTAACAAGCACTATCTTTATAATTATTCAAAGTATGTATACATTTTTTTAAACACCCTGTAGAAGTCTCCTCTCACCCTGGCCAGTGTGGCTTAGTTGGTTGGGCATCATCTGGTGCACTGAAAGGTTGTAGGTTCGATTCCTGGTCAGGGCACATACCCAGGTTTCAGTCTCGATCCCCAGTGGAGGGCATGCAGGGGGCAGCTGATTGATGTTACATTCTCAGATCGATGTTCCTCTAAAAAAAATCAGTAACTATTCTTAAAACAAAAAGTCTCTCCTTCTACTACATGAACTTCCTTGCCAAGCCATAGCTGAGTGGATGAGGTATGCAGTCAATTCGTAAGAAACCCACAAACACTGATGTGTACTAGCATGAAAGCTGGGCAAGTGTGGGATGATGGTGATCAACTGCACTGATCAGATTCTCCCTCTTGGCAGTTTGAGCTAGGACAGTGGTGGGCAAACTCATTAGTCAGCAGAGCCAAATATCAATAGTACAACGATTGAAATTTCTTTAGAAAGCCAAATTTTTAAAACTTAAACTTCTTCTAACGCCACTTCTTCAAAATAGACTTTCCCAGCCCGTGGTATTTTGTAGAAGAGCCAGGCTCAAGGGGCCAAAGAGCCACATGTGGCTCGTGAGCTACGATTTGCCACCACTGAGCTAGGAGGTGGAGAGCAGCAACCAGTTAGTAGAGAGGGGTTTGTAAAGTATGTTCTCTGAGTTCTTTTGTGATTGTCTCACTTTGAAAGTAAGGAAAAGGCATGAGGGAGAGAAGTTGCAGTGAGAGAAGGCATCCCCACAGAACACTGTGATAATCATCTCTCCCTGGAGAAAGAGAAGTAAAAACAACCGATGTCCAGAAGGCTTTTTACATTTTTATTTCAACTGTTTACTTAAAATAAAAGTAAACATAGACACATGTACTAGTATGATCCAGCAATCTCGCTCCTAGGTATTTACTCAGGAAAAAATAAAATGCCTTTTTACAAAAACATTTGTACAAGCATTATAGAAGCTTTATTCACAGTAAGGCAAAACTTACCATCTGGTCAATAGATAAGCAAACCTGTGCATTCTTGCAATGGGATACTAGTCAGCAATGAAGACGATGTGCAAAGAGATGGGATACCGAGTCAGTGCGTGGTGAGTCTCGTTAAGATGGAGCATCCTGCCGAGGAGCTCCTGCTGGGGTCCTGGAGCTGCTCTGGGTCTCAGTGAACTTGGTTTGGACCCTGAGAGCCATCTCAATACCTCCCTTTGGCAAGCTCCAGTCATTTGCTTTTCTTTCTCCTTTCATCTTCTTTCCTTACTAGAGGCCCAGTGCACAAAAATTTGTGCACTTGGTAGCAGGAGGGTGGTGGTGGATGAGGGTCCCTCATCCAGGCTTCTGCCCTCTCACAGTCTGTGAGCCCTCAGGGGATGTCCCTATCAGAACAGCAAGCTGTACCTACATTTGATCATCCATATTAATGTAATTTTTAAAAACAATGCACTGACTAAAAGTCTAGAAAGGAATGCCTGAATCACACTAAGGT
The DNA here is from genome assembly GCA_027563665.1 of Antrozous pallidus. Taxonomy (NCBI): domain Eukaryota; kingdom Metazoa; phylum Chordata; class Mammalia; order Chiroptera; family Vespertilionidae; genus Antrozous; species Antrozous pallidus. Next base: position 78,304,717 of record CM050516.1, on the reverse strand, counting down.
CATTTCTCATTGGTAAGCTTATGGTCATTTTTTTGATCTTCCTAAATCCTCTAAAATTTTTTTTCTCCTGAGTATGGTTCACTTGTTCCTGATTCTTTACACACCTGGTAACTGTGGAAGCTATGCCAGGCATTCTGTGTTACATTGCTGGGTGCTGGAGGCTTTTTTATTCCTTTAAGTACTTTGTTGTGGGACCCAATTAAGTCCCTTGGGAACAATTTGATCTTTTTGAGACTGTGTGCCCCCAACAGTCTTTTAGTTTAGGTGGCATTCCCACTCCTGAGGCAGTACTCCTCTGAGGAGTCTGTCCCATGCTCTGCGTGTGCAGAGTTCTTTCTGCTCAGGAGACAAGGTTAATTCTTGGCCGCACATGCAAGCTTGGGGATTTTTTTTTTCTCTCTCAGTGGTTCTTTCCAGTGGTCACTGTACATGTGTCCCTTATTCAGCAATCCATGGGAGACTGGAGGGGACCCTCTGCTGTGGTTCTTGTCCCCTGATTCCAGCTACCTCGATCTTTGTCTCGTCAGCCCATGGAGACCTCTGGGTTCTGTTCAGACTCCTTCTCTGGGGCTGCTGCCTGGAAACCCTCTTCAGAAGGAAAGAAGGGCAATAAGAGTTAATTTCATCTATACCCCATCTCTCCGGGGTCACAGGTCTTCACTGCCTACCGCTAAGTGTCTGAAAACCACTATTTTGCATATTTTGTCCAGTTTTATAGTTGTTGAATATGGACGGGTAAATCTAATCCATTATCCCATTTGTGGCTGGAAGAAGATGTTCCTAATACTTTCTGAATGTTTCCAAGTTTCTACAATTTGTGTACCAGCTGTGTATATCTACAAAAGTTAAGTCTTTATAAAGTAAAATGGCCCTATACTGTAACTCGAAAGTTAGAAACATGCAAGTTTTAAGCCAACAAACCAGCTTTTACCTTCAAATCAATTTTTCACTAGTGAAGACAAGATAAACCTGAAATGACATAGAGTAGAAAATTAAAAAATAAACCACCACCAAAAACAACTGTGAACATTTCAAAGAACATTTTGAATTTCAGTAGAACCGTGTATGGTGTGGCGGTTGCGGGAGGGGGTCTGGAAGCAGACAGGAAGGGAGAGCCTGGCTTCCTCGTGTATCTAAAGCTCATTCTGCCATGGCTGTTTTCCGGGGGCCCCTGTCCCATCTTCCCCACCAACCTCTGGGAATATTTCTCTAGTTTGCCTATAGAGAATGGACATGACCCTTGGAGTCTTCTTTTGTCAGTTCTCAGGAGACCTGTGCCTATCATTAACTCCACAAATAAGCCCATCTAATTGCTGTTACACAGAGAATGGAAGACTCATGACCTCCTGGAGTATTTATCCTGCGTTCCTCAGGCAAGCCTTTGTCAGCCCCAGGAGGAACACGGGCCGAGAAGCACCTGCCCACTCTGAGATGTAATACACGGGAAATGGATGCTTGATCGGATATCTTGCTGAGATTTATCTACACCTTCTTCCCTCGGGGGAGAGCATCCGACTTTGCTAAGTTGTTTCTCCTGCTCTCTGCTTTAAACTTGCTTGATCCGGTTTCTGTTGCTCTTGTCTCTGAGTCAGGCGAACGAGTCAGGGATACTTTTTTTTTCTTCAAGTTGACACGCCCAGTTAATACCAACTCAGGACTCTCATCCTCTAGGCCTCCTGGTATAGTGCTTGTCCTCATTTTTTATGTTATAAAAGCTCAAATAGGAAGACAAAACCTAGCCAAAAGCAGTGTGAAGGGAGGCTCTGTATTGATTCCAGTCCAGAAATGCCTTCTGGCTTCCCTGCAGCAGGCCTGGCCTCAGATGCCTCCTGCTTATACTGCCCATCCAAACTGTGTGGCTTCAAGCTTCACCTTTCACAGAATCTGTCCAGCTCCACAATAGAAAAATCACGTCTAGAGACCCAATTGAGAGAATGAAGTCAAAGAAAAAAAATCCAGTTTCTTCTCTATCTTACAACTGTTTTCTGTATTGTCTTAGGTTATTAGCCTCCTCTAGCTTTTGAGCAAGGTGGTGAAACTTTATTGCTTATATCTTGGGATGTTTTCAGAGTGGCAGCTGGTATCAGGGAGAAGAGAGGGGGATGTGGACAGGAAGGTTCCTGCAAAGGGAACAAACAAAAACCGGGAGGTCCCAGCCAGCATGGCTCAGTGGTTGAGGCCGCGGTTTGATTCCAAGTCAGGGCACATCCGGTTTGGGGCTCCATCCCCAGTGGGGTCATGCAGGAGGGAGCCAATCAATGATTCCCTCTCATCATTAATGTTTCTATCTGAAACACTGATGTTTCTCTCTCCTCTCCCTTCCTCTCTGAAATCAATAAATATATATATTTTTAAAAAACACAGGGTGGGAGTTGGGGTGATGAAAGGAGGATGAGGTGGAAGCTGACTTTGCCATCCGCTTGGGAGGGTCCAACCATGGTCTGAAAATATTAAATGGAAAATTACAGAAAAAAATTTTAAGTTTTAAATTACATGCCGTCCTGAGTAGCATGAGGAAATCTTGTGTTGTCCTGCTCTGTTACACTTGGGACGCAAATCATTGCTTCGTCCAGTGTCTCCACTCTGTATATGCTGCCTGTCAGAGTTAGTCATTTAGTAGCCAACAAGGTTATCAGACCGACTGTCACAGTATCGAAATGCTGGTGTTCAACTAACCCTTTATAATGACTCCAAAGGCATGAGTATTGATGCTGGCAATATGGATGTGCCAAAGAAGCCATGCAGTATTTAAAGAGTGAAAAGTTGAAAGTTCTTGACTTAATAAGGGAGGAGAAAAAATCGAATGCTGAGGTTGCTAGGATCTATGGTAAGAACGAATCTTCTATCCATGAAATTAAAAAAATTACCAATTAAACTTCATCATTGATAAGTATGTATAGGAAAAATATATAGTATAAATGGTTTGATACTATTCTCAGTTTCAGGCATCCCCTAAGGACCTTGGAACAGTGAGGACTACTATATCCTCTTTGGGAAAAATATCTGTTCAGGGCTTTTGTTCATACTTAACCATTTTCAACAAGTTAATTCTATCCATAGAAAGTTCAGCCATATGACTCACAATGCTGTAGAAAGCACCATTTTACACATTTTAGCAGCTTGTTAAGGAGGTTAAAAAGATATATGCTGTGCTCTGCCTTCCAGCTTATTCCTCCATCAAACAATTAAAGGTCTACTACACTGATGGGGGCCAAGTTTCAAGATACCAATTGGACCACATTTTCTAGTGGTCAAGGTCACTGTGTGTGGTGAAAGTCATATGTCAGACACTTGAGTGTGGCATTCCCTCTGGTGACAGAAGGAATGTGCTGCACCAGGGTTCTCTGTTTGGGGTGGGCTTGCCCATCTGACTTTCTCTCTCTTCCTTTCTGCATATACCATGTGGCAGCCTTGTAGGTCTTCAGCCAGCTGGGGGAGGAATGAGACATTGAGTTTTCTCTCTAGCTTCTTCTCACCTTATTTGCTTTGGATTTTCCCCTACCGGGCCCCTACCCAAACCTTTGATTGCCAGTCTGCATTCAGGCTCTGTGAGTACATAGTCCTCTCTCCATGGAAGTTCCTACATATGGTGTCAGGGCATCCAGTTCCCCTTCCCCCCAACAGCCCACCCACTTACCTCTTCGATCCCCCTGTGCATCTCTTCCTCTCCTGGGCTCACCAGCTGCCTCTGAAAAGCCTTTGGTCCAGTCAGAGGCCATACTCTGCTCACACTGATGCCAAGAAGCACCCAGAATTGCCCACTCCAGGATTATCTGCCCCTCCCCTACCATGTTAAAAGAAAAGGCGCACATACACACACACACACACACACATGTTATTAAAATGAACTGTTTATATCATCTCAGCTGAGTCAATACATTATATAATGTATTAAAATGGAAAGGTACAAAATTGAAATAAATACTTTCTGATTCATGTATAAATCTTTTTTTTGTCAAGATGACTTTTATCATCAGTACATGTCACAAGAAAACATTTAAAATGACACAGAAACAATCATTTAAATCATGGTGCATGGAGGAAAAAGGTAAAGAAAATAACTTTTGGCTTGTTTTGGCATGAGACCTTGATACAATTTGGGTTCCCCAAAACCACGTGAAGGGTGGTAAAATAGAAATGCTCAAAACTGACTTAAAAAAATAAACAGGCTTTACAAAAACCCTCTTTGTGATTAACCCAGCACTTCTCTACATGGTCTGCGCTTACAGTAGATACATTCATTATTGTCCATGGGAAGACAGCAACTGCCTTTCGTTTTAAAGAGCTTGGTGGAGAGGCTGAAGAAATATGCTGCAGCTGAAGGTGGGAAGAATGCTCAGAACAAAAAGTCTAGATGGTCCTTAGGAATGGCACCAAGAGTGAGGCGGTGCGGAGAGTCTCTGGAACAAGAGGTGGAAGGGGGTGGGGAGATCATGAGGAGTCCAGATCTGAAGCAAAGGAGGTCTGAAGGATGGAAACAGTTGGTTGTCAGGAGTGAAAGTATGGGGTGGGGATCTCTCCATCCAAGCAGTTCTGGGTTTGCCCTCAGCCTGAGAACGCTTCTGGTTCAGCAAGAGGGGCTGGGACTCTCCTCAGGCACAGCAGCAGGGGGGAGATGGGGACAGGTATAGCGCTTCACAATGAATACCACCAAAGGGGCTTTTCTGACTGCTTATTAGGTGGTTGTTAAGGCAATAAGGACTTGAGCAAACCAGAACTTAAGGGCAGCTAAATTCAGCCAGATTGAAGGTAAACAAAAGATGAGAATGAGTCCCTTTCTCCTCAGCTACCATTCCCTCCAGCTTAATGCAGGAGGCCCTGGAATTTACAATATGAGATTAGCAGAAGGTGTGCCCTTTGGAAGGCTCCATCGAAAAGAAGGCTCTTCCCTGACTGGGGGCAACTTGACCAAAGTTTCTACTCTCCAGTCTCTTTTTCCCCAGGTCCTCTCAGGAGGGCAGGCTGTTGGCACCCAGCTGTCAAGACAAAAGTGGAAGCACCTAGGTTTGTCCAGAGTTGGGGCATAGACTATCTGGCCCATTTCAAAAACCTTGAACAGTATGAGTCCTGGAAAGCCAGGCCTGATGCTCACACATCCCAGTGAGACTTATACTTGGCTGGAGACAGGACTAGCCAGGGCTCAGGAATGTTCCCCCCACATCAGATAGAATGACAGTTGCAAAGCCCATGGGAATGTGAGGTCCTAGCAAGGTTTGTGGGACCCTGGCTGGGCCCTTAAAGGAATGAAAGAAGCTCCTTTGACTTAACTCCACTCACAGGAAATACAAAAGACTGAACAGAATAGATGGAAGACACGTTTCCTTTCTCCTTGTACTGGAGTGAAGGAGTAGGCCTCAGAATGCTATGGGAAGGATAAACCTTGAGAGTGGCCTGCCATTATGGGTATACTTCTGGTAGGATCCTGGGTGATATGCCTGCCAAGGCCCTAGAATTGAAGAACTGGGGCTGAGGCCATTGCTAAAAGGTACAGCTACTTACTCCAGCAAATGACCCACATGTGAGCTCAATAAATAAGACAGACATCCCTTCCATCCTGTGGTCTAGATAGCAATCTAATGCAAGAACTCTCCATGAGATGCCTGGGGCTAAGGATGCAATGGCTATTTTCTGGTTACTCAAGACCACCTCAAAAGGGGGCAGTCATGGGGACAATATGTGACAAAGTAGAGTTGTAATGGCCAGCTGTTTGGGGACCAGTGCCCTACCTGACCTTTCTCTGGTGGAACCTGTCTTGCTTTGGTCCTTAGAAAGTGAGCAACGTTCTATCCAGGAATTTAAGAATGAAAATACTAGATCCATAATGATGCAAATATGATCATCAAGCTGTGGGCATATAGATGAAATAAGACAGGCCATGAGCTGAAATTGATTAGTAGGTCTGCGGGACTTCATTGTACAAGTCTACTTTAATATTTGTTTTGAAATCATACAGTACGAAACAAGGTTCCTTGAACATTATGTAGTTTCATCGCTCATTTTACAGACTGAGCCCTATGGCTAAGTGCCCAAAGCCACATAGGGAGCCAATGCAGAGCCAGTACTAGAACACAGAACGCTCTCTGCAGGGATTAAAATATTTTGGTTGGATTTTTACATTCTTAAATCAGTGTCAAGTTCCTCAAGCTCTATTTTTCCTGTTGGCAAGCAGGATTTTTAAAAACTCTGCCAATGAGCCTTAAAACTATATAACAACAACAGTACCCATAAAGCCACCATGGGGTGCTTCTCCACCACCCACCTCCCCCAGCACTCTCTTCAGTCCTAACATTTCAAAGGAAGACCCTCCAACCCCAAACCCTAAGGTTTAACTTCAATGGAACAAAGCAGTCACTGTAACTGCTTCTTCAGGGTAACCACCAGCAAGAAAGACATTTAGTTTCCTTCCTGGACCCCTGGCTGTGTTTCCTTTTCTCTGGACCTGATAGTGCAGGGAGGAGAGTGCCACGTTTATGACAAGTGTAGGGATGATAAAGGCTGGAATCACAGCCATTTCAGGGAAAAAAGCTTTTTAAAAATCTTTAACTCGGGTTACTTGATCTTTTTAGAGAAACAGCACTGTAATATCATTGGAATCAAAGACTTTTCTCTATTTAATAAGAAAAAGACATTTAAGAACTGGAGGCTGGGGGAATGGGAGGTAGGAATCACTGGGTCCTTCTCAGTGATGACACTAATAGGGAATCAAGGAGCCTTACTTGCAAGGAGTTTTTCCAAAGAAAAACAGACTGGATAAGCCAGGTGCTTCTAAGTTCCTCTGAGGGGAAGGTGAGGCTAGGAAGCTTGCACTGAATGTAGAAGAATGACACCCAACGAAGTTCCTGGGTCCACCATTTAGTATGAGGAGAACACACATCGAGCTCTGGCGACTCAGTTGAGATGAAAGTTAGCAGAGGGAGAAAGAAGGAATTTATGGTAAAATTATGAAGATGTGCTTTGATTAAAAAGTTGTGGACTTTCTGCAATAGACCATTAAAAGGAGCTGTGGAATGTTCTTCTGGAGAGATCAGGTGCCTTGGAAATGGGAGACACCCAAGAAAGTTGGAAAGGCAGAAGGAGAGATGGGATGACTGGGTGGATGGACAGACCGCTCCAATTATTTAGAAAATCCTATTCTAGCAAGAGACTAAGTAATAACAGACTATAGATGTCAATTTTGCCGCTTTTTATTCCAATTGTTCCTCCGTGCTCCTCAAAAATATAGGTAAATAAAGACATCTGCTCATTTTTTTTTATTCAAAATCCAAACCCTCGTAATGTGGCTTACAGAGAGCTGGGTTGGAGTGAGGCCAGTATATATGTGTGTGTCCACATTGAGAAAATAAACTCTTCTCTTTCCCATGGACTTCTATAAAACATGAGGTTTACAATGTTTGAATTTCACAAATTAGAAGAGGGACTCTGCACTAGTGGGCCTAAATCAGGAGAGGGATAAAATAGCACTGGGATGCAGGACTGGATTCTGGCTCTGATAATTTCTAATTTATTCAGGAAAAGTGCTTCATCTCCCTCTGGGCTTGAGATTCCTCATCTGTAAAGGGAGGAGATTGGTCCACAAGAACCTTAAGATCCTCTCTGACATTCAGAATCTGTGGTTCTAGAGAAATGAGTATCAGTCTAGACTAGATACAAGGTAGGGGCTGAATTCTAGGATTGTAGTGTCTACTAGTCTTGCATCCAAAAAGAATACATCTGGCTTCTGGAGATAGTGAGTAAATTTTCTAATAGGTCCCTTGGGACTCCTGACTAATGTCACTGTGGGAAGTGCCGGGGAAGAGGCTCATGTCAAACAAGGTCACGTTCATGCTGCTTCATCTTGTAAATTCTGGCCTTACAAGAGCCAGGCAGGAGAGGAGCAGTACCTGCCATGTCTCTGAAATCCTGCCCCTTTTAAGTCAACCTTAACTCTGAGGAAAAGTAGCAAGTGCCATCAAACCTAATGAAAATTTCAATATATTTTGAAAGATGTCCACTAGCAATGGTCAGTAATGAGATCAAATGCTATGGTCACATACATCCCAGCAGGATGAAGGGCCCATGACAAGATGCTTGTGAAGCATTTGAGCTCTGAGGTCTTCCCTCTTAAGAGTGAGAAAGACAGTACTTGTTCCACTTGGTTAGCTGTCAGAATTGATCTCTCACTGCAGAACCAAGGAGCCTGAAGACCTTGAAGGACTTCCTCTGTCTCCAGATTTGAGGAGGGAGCAAAGACCTAATGGGAGACAGGTGCACTTTTCTGCCAAAAGACCAGTGTCTGCAAAACCATGAACACTGAGAATACAGGTGTTTCTGATATGAACTGTGTATGTTGCTTCAAAGCAAGGTAGGGGGCATCTATCAGAGTTTTTGTTGGGAAAATATAAAATAGGGAATTCCATGTGTCTAAGCCCATAGATTCTGACTCCAGGGGACAGAAGCTCAATTCCATTCACCAGAAATATTGCCTACCAACTGTGCAGAAGCTACCTACCTGAAGAGACAACTTTGGATGCCAGGGGACTCTCACACCAGAACAGCTGGTGCCTTTTCAGATATGTCTTTCTCCTGAGAAGGTCCAGATGTTTTGAGAAGGAATGAGGATGCTGCCAGCATGGTTTGCAAACACACAGCAATGAACCTCTTAGGTAGTTAAAGACCCATTCTTGCTCTATGTGTACTGAAGACTCAAGAAAGCATAGTTGCCCTCCCCCTGCAAAAATGTTTTCATTTCCTCATCTTATATATGGTGAAACTGGGGCACAAGGAAGGACAAATAATTTTTCTGCAGCTCTCATATTGACCTAGTGACACACCTGGGAGGAAAACTCAGGATCTCTCTCTCTCTCTCTCTCTCTCTCTCTCTCTCTCTCTCTCTCTCTCTCTCTCTCTCTCCCTCTCTCTCCTTCTCCTTTAATATCCTCCACTGCCTTTCTGCTTAATTCACATTTAAACTCTGTTTGCCTCTCTATCTATCTATAATATATTATATGTACTACTATGTATAAAATATAAATAACTCTTAGATTTCTGCTTAACTTCCTGTCCTTTCTCCTCCTTTATATAACTAGGTTTTTTTGGGGAAAAGTTTGGTGGGAAGGGAAAACCACAGTACCACTCAAACGAATAGACCTCTGGAAGGAGAGATGATAGCCTTGTTTACAGGACAGGTGGAGTGGAAGGGGAGGTGCTTCAGATCTGGACTGTACAGTAAATTAAATGGAACACACCTCAACGAAAATTGGCAATGGAGACATCTGTGTCAGACGAAGTGAACTTCCACAACCTGGTTTTAAGGAACAGTCAATACAATAGAGATAGATAGATACACTATGTTGAATCTTGAGTAATAAAACAAGTTATCAATAGAGTTATGCTAACATAAAGACAGACATCATAGGGAATAGTCTGGTCAACAACCAATCACCATTAGAATCAAAGAGTAAACCGGCCTTTTCACTGAGTACCTCCACGACATTTCTCAATGCACTAAGTACATTTTAACCATGCAAAAATACACAAACATCTTAACTAGGTTGTTTTTGTTTTGTTTTTTTGTAAAAAAAATCAAACACCAACATTATGCATTTTTGTTAATTATATTGGTTAAAGTAACAGCCAGTGGCTGCCAAATATCAGATACATCATATACATATTTTTATACAGAATCCAGACAACACAACATTACACATCAGAGAGAGAAAAAGAGAAAGATATTATTTGTTCCTTTGTGGGTTTGTTGTTGTTGTTCAGTAAAAAAAATATATATATGAGAAAGAATGCTAAGAAGGAAAACACTTCAACAAGTTAGGAATACATAGGGAGGATTGCTAACCAGAAATACAGGAGGAAAAGAGTTCATAGTTAGGTCTGTGTCTAGAATTTTCTTCACTAAGAAACAAAAGAGCACAACAGGTGTATTGGTTTGGAAAAGCAGAAAGAGCGATAACATCATGCTGTCTGGGTCCCAGCACGTTTCCAGCAAGAAGAAAAAAATCATAATCACAAATTAATTTCACAAGTTTTGTTTTCAGAAATGTCCTCCCTTACCCAGAAAGCTGGGTAGTGCACGGGTAGGGGCAGCTCAGTTTTGACAGTCCTTGGCAAAGGTTTGGCCAAAACTGTTGGCCTCAAATTAGTTGGAGATATGAGCTGTCTGTGGGAATTCACGCAATGAAATGTGACGTTGGCTTGCTCCAGTCTAGGCAACTTTTCCCGTTGCCAGCCATTGGTCTGGTGGAGGAAGGACACAACCTCGTGACAGGCTCTGCTAGCCAGGCCCTAGTCCTGCCCCTTAAACATTTGGCATCAACACAATCCTAAGAATTTAACCTGGAAAGAAACAAGACCTTGAACACAAGCTATGGGAAGCCCTACCGTGGTCACAGCTAGATACAAAAATGTGAAAATTCAGATGTAATAAAAAATACAAAATCAGTTTCAATAAGGTTGCTTTTTTTTTTGTTAACCATTACAGTGCAAGGTTTTTCAAATTACAGTAGAAGTTATGCGTCTGCTTACAGTAACTAGAGTAAATAGCTGATTTTGTTCTGCTCGAGTCAGAGGTCCCTGATAAGTGAGAATGCACCAATCTGAAATCAACCTAGCACAAGAAATGAATATGCCAACACAAGCACAGTTCACTTAGGTCTTTAAACCTTCAAATAGCAACAACAGAATGGTGCCATTTGGACAACTCATTAGCATGAGGTCCTTCCTCCATTAAAAAATTAATAATAAATAGATGGTATTAAAATTCCAATAAGAAAAGGACTGGAAATCTGGGGCTGAAGAGTAAAGTATCTGAAAGGAATCTTCCCATCTCACTGAGCTTTCCCATTGTTCTTAAAAATAAAGAGCAGTGTTGCAGCATGAGTCCCTTTAGGCAATGCTGCTTTGTGCTTTGGCTCCCCATTCCAAGAAACCTTTGATGAAGCTCATGTCCCATTGTGCCATCTAGATAACCCCCAGGAGGGGAAAATTGAATTATTAAACGAGAACTGGGGGCCTAGATGGGGCAGGGATGGGGGAGTCTCTATCTGGCAAAAGGATGGCCCTTGTCAAGGCCATTGTGCCTCTCAGAGCCTCAGGTTTTGGAAAGGATGGAGAGAATAGAGTCAGGAACCCCAGATTACATCTCAGAAAAAGCGCCATCATTCCTTCAGAGCCACTGCAAGAGGCTGAAAGATAGCAATGTGGCTAAATGAAGTAACCAGGTGACAGTCTTCTCAATCATGCTGTGGGACATGAGGAGAAAGCAAGAGTGCTTTTGAGATTCATAAAGCCAACCACTCCTGGATGAGTTAGGAGATGGGCAAGATGCCCTGGAGAGCTTCAAGAGTTCTCTCTGTGTTCAGGGGAGGGAGTGGAGCATGTGGGTTGGCAATACTGATATCAAGCCAGAATGCTGTGGAGGCCATACTGAGCCCCTATTCCTCACACAGCCCCTCTCTAGCCTCCTCCTGATGCCCAAACTCACACACACACAAAAAACCCAACATTTTTTTATCCATTTGACTGCCCCTTTATTTAGTCCCTCTGAGTTCCTCCTAACTGTGTAGGGAAAACTCTTTCCAGGTTTGCTGACATTGAAAGGGGACTATTTAGACAGCCAGGGGTTGTTATCTAGGGCCTGGAATCTGCCAGGGCTGCTTAAGTGTGGGTAGCACCCTCTACCATTCCTATGGGATGTGGTCAGGTGGTTGGGTCCACCTGCCTCACACAAGGGACCTGCATAGGTGAACAAACCCTTTACTCACACCTACACCCTAAGAAAGGGAAGAAACAAATTCCTTTGCCATGTTGGAAAGCTTTCCTATCTCTGAAATAGAGTGAGGTGCTATGAGCCCCATTGGTGCTAAATTATTTGGTTACAATCTGGCCATTGGAAGAAATATGGGCTTTCCCTACATTTTTTTTCTTTTTGGTTAAAACTCTCTGTACATATACTATGGTTGACTATCATCTCATGATGAGCAGGTACTCTGGTCTTTATCACAATACTCTTAAACTGCTAGACAGCAACAACTAAAAAGAGGTTAGAGGAAACAAAAAAGTACCTTCAAGATCTATATTTTGAGTATGCTTTTTAGGATGGTGAGAAATTGGCTTCACATTTTCATTTAAAGCAAGAACAAACTATAGTTGAATTAACTTAGGAGATGTTTATCTTTGATTTAAAGAAGATCTCCCTGGGTTCTTATGCTCATAAACATTAGGATGGATTCAAAGGAGAGGAGATAAAATTTTTTTTTCTCTTAGGGGTTCAAAGTTCACAGTCTGGAGACAACTCAGAGCTCCATAGAGGTTATGTTGGGTGACTGGATGTACTGATGGCAGAATTTTAGGATGGGAAGGGTCTTTGGGGAGTGTCATCTTCAGGTTGCAGAAGAGTTAACTGTGCTTGAGCTGGTATATGGTTTGGTGGTGGATCCAGTGCTTCTGCTGCTTCACCTGGATTTCAGGGGGTTGTGACCTGGGTTGGAGGGGGGCAGGTGTGAAGGTCAGTTCTCCATGGTCCTGTGATGCAACAGCACAGCTTCCATGCTATCACTCAGCCATGCCTAGAGAAAAGTGCTGGATAAACCACTGGTGAACTTTTAGTGGTCTAGTTTGCTGAACTAAACTAGGAGATTAAGGAATCAATAATATTTCTTAAATATTAAAACCCCACTAATTCTCATCATTGTGAAACAGTGAGGATTTAAAACTACCACCTATTGACATAATCTGTAGCCATAAAACTTATTTGAAGATTAGTATGTAGTGTTTTGGAAAAGTGATGAATGAATACAATAGATGTGATATGTCTTGACTTCAGAAACTCTTTTGAAAACTCACCTCAAGACATATCTCAACATTCACCATGATAATTATTTTTAGGGGAAATTAAAATTTCATTGTTGACCTACAGGGGCCAACAGGAGTGTTCTTGTAGGAGTGTTTTTCAGGGATTGGTGCAGGAATTCTCATTTTATAGGGAACTTTTGGAGGTTTTTTGACTAATACAAGGCTATGTTTACCCCATGTCATACTATTGTATTTCTCTCTTGACTATTTCTAAGAAAATGTCCTAATCTTTTTTATTCTCTGTAACCTATGCATATGTTCATAGCTTATTGCTTAACCTATAACTCTGTAAATCCATACACTCAGGATGGAAGCATGTGTTCTGTGGACATAAAGAAATGATGGTTAAAAACAATAGTTAAGGAGGTTGTAGGGATGCTGAGCTTCGGGTCTTTCATGTCTCCAAGAAGCAAGGCAGTAAAGGGGTCTGCTATGTTTGTGTCCCCCCAAATTCATATGTTGAAGTCCAAATCCCCAATGTGATGGTATTTGGAGGTGGGGGGGTCCTTGAGAGATAATTGTGCTTAGATAAGATCATCGGGGTGTAGTCCCCATAATGGGATTAGTTCCTTATAAGAAGAAAAGACCAGAGCTCTCTCTTTTCACATTTGAGGATACAGCAAGAAGGCATCCATCTACAAGCCAGGAAGAGACCTCTCACTAGACACCAAATCTGGTGGCACCTTGATCTTGGACTTCCCAGCCTTCAAAACTGTGAGAAATAATTGTTTAAATCATCTGACCTATGGTATTTTGTTATAGACGCCTGAAGTGACTAAGACAGAGTCCATTCCTAAATTCCCGTATCACTTTAAGTCTCCAGATGGAGGTCACCGTGCTTTCTTTTAGAGCAATCTATCTTAAGGAAGCGGAATCTGCTCATTACTCTCCTTTCTCTCTTCCTTTCTTTCTGGTAAAAGCTTGTTTTCTAAGAGATCATTGCTTTTGAGAAGGGTTCCTGTGATCTTGCAAGAAGTATTGCTAAAAATGGCTGCTAAGATATTGGTGCACACTGGGGGTTACTTTTAGGGAAGAGAGAGGACACTCTTCAGGGGACACATTGTGTTGAGGTCCTAAAGTGAGAATATGCTATCTATGAAGAATGCTCAGCAGTTCTTCAGAAACACAAGAGAGCTCAGAGTGTGCCATGTAATCTCCTCTCCCTTTGAGCTCAAAGACCTATATCTGAACTCATCAGTTTCAGCTCTTGATGTACAGGTTTTAGCTCCCTTACTAGACTGTGAATTGCTTGAGGACAGGGCCTAGTCAAGTGCCTAGAAGATTCTCTGGGTGAATGATGAGTAAGTAAGAAGATTAAATTAATGAACAGAACTGGGCATGAGTTCAAGAGTCTGACTGAACCTTTGGCTCTCAAGGGAGATCTCCTTTAACACTGGGAGAGATTGCCTCGGCTTTGACAGCTGGCATCAGGCAAAGCAAGGTCTTTACAAGTTTTCTGGGGCAAAGTTAGAGCCAGAGTTCTCCCAGTAATTCAGGTCAGTCATGTGGAGTCAGTAACTCTTTTTAGATGCAGAACTTTGCTGTTTTGTTTCTTTTTAACACCTTGAGCTCCCCAAAACAATGGTGTCAATCAATGCCCCGGTTCCTTCTCTACCCAAAGAGCCTCCTGGGACAAATCAGAGAAACAACAATTGACTTAAAAATTAAGTTCTCATAGGATATGTGGAAATCATACACCTCAGGGCTCCTGCTGTTAGGCAATCTCAATGTGAGTATTTTACACAGGTCAAGCCATTTGGGGCTACTGCAGGCCTACATAATTATCTGAAATCTAGAAGTGAACTCTCAATTAAGCAGCAGGGAGAAAAGGAAGGTAGGATGCCCCCACCAATTTAAACAAAGGGAGGATGCATGGTCAAGTGTGATGGTAAAGGCAGGGGACTTTCAATCAAGACATCTGAGCCTACACCATGGTTTTGTCTTTCAGTAATTAAGGGAAGTTGTGCAAATCATTCAACCTCCTAAGTCTCGTTTTCATCCTCTTTGAAATAAAGATCTACATTAAATCCCCATAGAAAACAGGGTTACTATAAAAATAAGTTAATCTAAACAATAAATTGTACAGAAAAGCACTGAGCAAACTATTGTTTTGCTGTCTGGCCTGAAGCAAGTGCTGAGTAATTATGACCTAAGTCTGAGATGAATGATGCTTTGTGCAACACATCCGTAAGCAGACAAGGTAGAGTATGAGGTACATGGGAGCCTGTGAGTGCCAGGGCATCACCCTTAGCCTGGGGTGCAGAGGCAGTCAGGCTCAGAGAATCACAGCTGGTGTAAGGTAAAGAAAATTCTCAACATTTAATAACTGGAAGCTTGGAGTTAAAAATGACTTGTGCAAAATAGAAGCCCACCTTTTCTAAATAGATGCTGGGTTGATATGGTTAGTTTGTTGGCATCAGGGATGGAGGCACTCACCATACCTCCCATTCTGAAAAAGTTCCATGCCATTAATTGGCAACAAGAGACACATTTTATGGAGATTAAAGAGAGAATGACTATAATGAAGCAGATGGAGGTATCTGGGGGATTCCATTTGGGAGGCCAAACCTCTTTGTTGTATTAGTAGGTTCTAATGCTCAGAACTGCCACTTGCTGAATTTCCACTTAGACATGCTGAGAATCTGAATCTATAGCAAAGGCCAGGCCACACTTTAAATGGTAAATATGAATTCTAGGAATGGACCCATCTGTGGATGGGTTCTCCTGCTTTCCCTACTTCTTTGGGTCTTGCATCAAATTAAGTTGAAGAACACATGGGACAATGTGTGTGTGTAGGGCTGAGGGAATTGGGATGGCATTGGGGAAAGGATCAGAAAAAAATTGTTGGCTTCCTTTTCTATATACTCTTTCCACAGTCTCTGGAAAGGCCCAGGACCATTGCACTAATAATAGGAGAAATCGGGACTCTCCCCAGAACCCCAAAAGAATGCCCATTAGAATATGCTGTGCTCGCCGCTCATAGTGACCAGCTGCTAGGCTGCTATGAAGAGCACCCAGAGCTGACTGAGGTCTGCAGGGCTTGACGTGCTCTGGGAGGCTACAATGGTCTTAAATAGTCATGAAGGTCAGCCTGACCAGGGTTGAACTAAAACCTTATTAAGAAACAGAGACTAGGCTTCTTTGTGTCTCCTAGGCAGCTTTGGGCTTTAAGATATTCCATTCTTTATTCCAGTCTTCCTTCCCTTTGCCTCTGAGAACTCAGTGGTCTCTGGAATTAAACCTGGAATGGCTGACACCTTCCCATCCTCTGATTTACCCTCACTGATGGAGATATACAAATCACCACTATTTTAGGACCTCCTTCCTTCTGACTTCCAAGATGCGGGGAGAACCAGGACAATGGGAGCGAGGCACATCAAAACTTCAGGGAACTGACCTCTGAGCGAAGGCATGCCCATGAACAACAGCCCAGCTCCAACAGTCCACAAAGCCTGTGAAGATGGAGTGGTTATCCACAAGGGGGAGCATTCTCTGGATCACATTAGCAAACTAAGAGAAACTGATTGTAGCTTGAAAGACTTATTCTTTCAATAAGGTTGTGTGAATGGTAACAGACAGTGAAAGAAACCGTATGGCTTAAGTGTATGATGCTGGAAATTGCCTTGCTTTCTCATCGGAAAGCAATCAACATCTTAAGTGAATGGATGATGATGAATGATCTGACATGACTGTAGGTATGGCCAACCCAGTTCACCCATCTTCACGCATCCTATGTATCCTTCAAAACCCAGCTGGAATGCCAGTCTTTTTAAAGTCTTCCTTTATACCTCCACTTAAAAGTATTGCTTCCAGTTTTGGGTGTGCTTAGCATCTTGCACCTTTCTTAGGGCTCCATTTTCCCTGTATTATAGTTATTTATGTACATTTCTCACCTTTCATATTTAATTCTTTCAGGTTTGTATCATCTTTAGAGCCTCTACAGTTCTAGCCCTGCACTTGATACAGTGGGTATTTAATAAATATTTGACAGCCAAGTGACTGACTGAATTTGAAGTAGAAATAATAAAAATAACTCATTATCTGCCACCTTGTTCTTCCAAGTGGGGGTAGGGGGGTCAGTGCATGGCAGACCTGGCCTAACAGGTCCAATGGCTGTACCACGGCTCGAATTCAGGATGAGAGAAATTCTTGTATTATTTGCCATATCCTATTGAAATATATCTCCTGCTTCTGATCTCAGAGTTTCCCCAGGCATATAAATTGTTCTTGTCTTGAGCAGGGCACCTAGAAAGCAGCTAGGGAGTCAGAAACAAATTCCAAATAGAAATTCTCCCCATAAGTTCAAGAGCAATTAACAATGAGTGGGAATGAGAACATCTATCTAGAATGATCACATGCCAGGCAGTGCCTTCACCATTCAAAAGATTCAGAGAAATCTCCAGATTAGTAACAAGAAATACCACAGCTTCCTCACAGTGGTACAAAAACTTCCCGCAAAAACCCAAAAACAGTCAAGGCCAAAGACCATTCATTCTGAATAGACACGATCTCTGGACAGAAAGGAAGAAGATAGAAAAAAAATTACCTTTTCACAATGAGAGGAAGCTCAACACCCTTTTTCCTGTTCCTATGCTCACTCTGACATGTCAGGAATTCTCTCTCAACCAATGGAGCTTTTTTCGTAAGCCAGCAGTAGGGCTACTACATGGACAAAACTGACTGGTCTGCCTTCTAGGTTTACTTTCAGAGATTGGTCCATTCTATCTTTCCAGTATAAGAAACAGATTAAGCCTAGTACTTGGGGCTACCAACACGTATACCTAAAATGCTTCTAGAATGCAGCAAGAATGTCCTTCTGTTCACCCTGAAAATCTCCTACTTATCTGTGCCCTGGTGATTTGGGGGTACAATGGGTGTGGGCATCCAGGAATGGTAATACAAGTGTGGAAATGGCCCAGAGCCTGCATGGAGAGAGCAGTCAGCCCAATATTTCAACTGCAGAAGGGTCTTTAGTACAGAAAGCCTCCCCTGTGGGAAAGTTGGGGGGCTGAGATGAATAGAAAGAGGAAGCAAAGACATGAGATTGTAGGTGGCTCTGTAGCTAATTTTCCCTTGGTATTGGGCAAGCTGAAAGGTGATGATGCAAGCAAGAATTCCACAAAAACCCACCTAAAAACTGGCTATCCTGAATCTACAATATCTATATCACCCAAAGAACAGGGACTAATAAGAATTGTGCTTTCTAGTGCCTAAAAAAACCACAAAGCAAAACATTTTTCAAGCATATAGTTATCCCAAAGAAATCTTGGGATCTGGGGAAGCTCAGTGAGGTGGCAAATTCCTCAGAATCAAAAACCAATGTTGGAAGCATATTGTTAGTGTGTGTGTGTGTGTGTGTGTGTGTGTGTGTGAATTTATCATATATTCATATATATATATATATGAAATTAGATTAACCCCCTTCAAATTAACACCAGTGTGTTCTACCGTCACTACACATTTTATCTTCATTTAAATTCATAGACAGACCATTATACCACAAAAAGAGAGAAATGGCTGAGAACAGGCAAAGTGTAACCTACCCAGCGCTGTTTGAAATGCCAGATCAGCATTGTTAAAGAGCAAAGCAAACCTCCCCAATATAAGTTAAAATGTATATTATTAGAAATTCTTTATGATCATCAGAAGAAAATAAAGGAGAAAAAATGGACATATTATGAAATTGAATCTCAAGCATTTTCCTTTTCTTTTCTTTTTGTAGTTACGGTAGGTATTTTAAGGGAAAACTTGCCAGTTTGAGAAATGAATCTCCCCCCATTGATTACTACTTTTCCCTAGCTCTCTGGAGCTGGGGAGTAACAACATACATACAGAGTTTCTCTGAAGTATTTTAAAGATCTTTTCCTCTAATATACAGACCTCTTAAAATCCCATTTAAAACACATTTAATGAGTTTGAGAAATGTCTTAACAAGTTTTGGCAGAAGACACAGCAAAATAAGGGTTGTTGAATCAAACAAAATAGTAGGAGTCACGACCAGGGTGTGCTTAGTTAAAGTAATTCAATTCAAACACATAGAAAAAAGGAATCAATCGCCGACAATCCACCTTGTAACTTCTATTCAAGATTCCCTTCACCCGGTCCTGTCACTGGTCAGGATTCATCCGAAAACCTTGAATCTCTATGGCGTTGCTGTCTTGTAGACTACAAATATTTCCAAGTCACCAAATCTCTTAACGCATGGTATGGAAGAGAGTTCCAGAAGGTTTAGAGAAGATGTGGGAGCTGGCACAGGGCAGTTCACCGTCAAATAGCATAACATACAAAATCAACCTAGAGAAAACGGTAAAGTCAAAAAATCAAAAGTAGCCCAAATCAGACAAGAATGCGAGGGAGTCAGTGAGTACCATATTCCATGCCAAGAAGTTGAAATTGTAAAAAAGAACGAAAGCCGGACATAAATCAATATTGAAAGCTTCAAAAAGTCAAAGCCAAGCCGATGTTTCCTTTTTCCCCCTGCGCACAACCTTTTGTTCTAAACCCAAAGCCCAAAGTCATTGAGATCAATCATTTTTTTTTTTTCTGGAAGATTCAAGTCTGCAGAGACACTTCCATTTGATCACTTGAGTCCACCGACATAAAGCACCTTTGGAACCAAGAGTTGTTCAAGAATCCTAGTGTCTTACTCAATGTGTTGAAAAAAGTACAGTTAAAATAATTAGGATAATTTCTCAAATGACAAACACAATCATATTGACTCCAGTGAACAGGCAAAAGGGCTCCCAGGGCAATTCACAACCAAGAAGATAGAGCACAATAAAAGGCTATGACATTTCATGAATATTCTGTGTTATAGCTTTGAACTTTATTGCAAAGCAAAAATATATATTTTTATATATATATTTTTTATCTACATTTCACCTCTGACATTGTACACAACACGAAAGCACAGGAAACCAAAAAAATCATAATGAGGTAGATACATAACACTTACAGATGGAGGAGACTAAAGAGTTTAAATTTGGCTTAATACTGTGGTCACCAATGTATGCATTTTCAACACAGCAGCAAGCATTGATTCATGGGGCAAGAAGCCCAATGATCTCAAATCCAAAAATAAGCCCCATTAAAAAAAAATATCTGCTTCAAAATGAAAAAAATTTTTTTTTCTTTGAAAAATCAGGGATTCAGATGTGTTCAATTGTAAACCCTGGTGAAATAAAGTTTTCGTTTTTGCTTTTGTACCCAGGGGAGGCGGGGTGGGAGAAATGTAATCTTCACCTATGTAATTAGGAGTAACCTGTCCCATAGAGTTCTTCTCTGTATTTCTGCTGGAGTGGTTGGGGCAACCTTAGGAGCTCCTGTGGCCAGATGTTAATAAAGGAGCAGGGTTTATTCATTTTCCCTAAAGTAACCTCCACCTCTTCAGCCACTACAACAGGGACCACTAACTAGCCTTTGAGGGCCCTTGTAACATGCCTGGAAATGCCTGGGAATCAACTGAGCTGTGAAGTCCATGGCACAGCTTTACCTTTCAAGGACCATCTGCTCTCCCAGTGGGTGAGGCAAGGAACACCAACTGGTTTGGAACATCGTCCCTTTCCCGCGTCATTTCCATCGACAGCCTTCCAATGGAGAGCTGAAAAGGCCACCGAGAAGGACATCTTCAGCCTCAATGTTAACTATAAATGTATTTTCACTGTAAAATGCAGTGTCAGGCAGTGGTAGCTGCCACAGAGATCAATGTTGCCCTGGCTGATGTCATGGATGAAAGGAGAATGAGATGAGAAGGGACCAGGAGAGCAACTTGGCTGGTGGAGGCAGCGGCTGGGAGAACAGAGCCAAGAAATGACCAACCAAGGAAGGCGCAGCCCCGGAAGGTGCAAATGGACCATGGACACCTAAGAGGCTCCAACTAGAAGACCAAGGAGTAACTTGGGTTTGTCACCAGTGACCCTAGAGAAAATTGTGGAGTAAACAAGATTCAGAGATGTTGATGGAACTAAAAGTGGACCTGAACCAAACTCCCTTGGATTGTTTAACTCTGGACGTGATCCTGAGTTTGGTAGGACTGGCTGCACTGAGAAAGAGCTGGGATCAGCTGCAGGCCAGGTCATCCTCAGGCAAGAGGGTAGACAGAGGGGTCCTGGTGGAATGCATGGTGAGTCTGGGATGATGGCAGAACGGGGAGGGAACTGCCAGGCAGCTACCTGGGCGAGGAGACTGGTGCATGAGCAAAGTGCACATCGGGGAAGCTTGAGGTGGGCCTATTTGTGTACTGTCTCCCCAGACAGGCTGTGAATGCCCTAAGAGGCCACCTTTCCTCCTTGTGTTCCCAGTGCCTAGCAGAACACCTGACACGTGGAGGCTACTATCCAGGGTGAATTGCATTTATAGAAAAATGCAACAAGAACATGGTTTGGGGAAGATGTCTACAGTGTAATAAGAGCTTTGAAGACCCTATATCCCACTTCACCCCCACCTCAAAGCAATAGAGGCCTCCTCAGAGGTATTGTGAGTGAAAGCTCCCATTTGAATTTTGAACATAAACCATTAAAGTGAGAGGAAATACACAGAAGCAGGGCCCAGTGGGAAAGGAACTAAAACTAATTCATCTCAGTGTGTGTAAAAACTGAGATCACAGCAAAGCTGGGCAACTGCCCACAGCCTGGCTGGGCCAGAAGGTCAAGGTCAGGGTTGCGACGGGTCTTGAGCACTTTATTTCAAAAGCAAAGCAATGGTGAGCTTTGTACCATCACTCTAGCTCTATAGGAGTTCCTGCACAAGGCAAAGCTGACGTCACTTCCAAGTGTCCCAAAGCTCACTAATGCAGAGACTAGATCTCTGTCCCCTCAGAGACCCAAAGCAAAGGGAATCAGTCTAGATTGCAGCAGGCAGCCTTCCAGTAATTGTAAGGGAGGACTCTGCAGCACATTAAAGAGTGAGTGCAGGCAAGGTGTTTTCCCTTGGGAGGCCCTGGAGAACAAGCTTGCTCTCTTTTTGTCTGTGACTGTGACTGTGAGGGTGAGCAGAACTTAGGTGGTATCTGCATCTCCTTCAAACCCTGAGATCCCACTGTTCCTTGTGCTTAAGGACTGGGGCTTTTTCTCCAAGGATAACTACTGTGACTTTGGCAGGCATAGGATAGCGAGAGTATGGGCATGTGCACGTGCTCAATCAGAGGCTGCCCTGTAGGCATTAAGCTAATATAATTGTTGCAAATGTGTAAAGCATGAGGCTGACTGTAGAGAAACTATTGGGTTCATTGTGTCCCTCTCTCCCCTCTTTAACCTCCCTTTTCCCCATTTTCACTGTCTGTTCTCTTCTCCTTTCATTTATGTTGGGTGTTGTTTTTATTTCCCTTTAACCAGTTCACATAATAGTGAATATCACTTTCTTAAGCATAATAGTTTGATGTTGGTCATGTCATTCCCTGGCTTAGGAATTTTTCAGTGGCTCCCAACAGTTTATCAACTGAAATCCAAATTTATCAGTTCAGTTGTTAAAATTTTCATAAAATGTGTCTGGGTATTTTATTACTTCTCTGGTATGAGTCAGTCACAGAGGTCACCAGGCTCACCACTCTGTTTTGGAGATGGGGAAACTGAGGCTCACCAAAGGCAAGTGACTGGGCCAGGAAAGGTGGGGATGGAGGCAGAATGTAGGTTCCCAGGCTGCCTTCCCCCCGGTCCAACATGAGGGGTTTCCTGCCCTGCCCAGAATTACTCCTCTCTACCACAGCTGTAATCGTCTGGGAAGCATCCGTTTCTGAATTTGTCCTAACTCCAACTTTCAACTCTTTTAACGGATCCTTAGAGAAATAACCCACCTATCTAAAGTCACCTTACCTTTCAAGACCACACACAACTAACCCACAGAAAGGAGACATGGAGTTCTCAGGACAACCAAACAGAAACCTCAAATGCTCAGGACAAGGTTCCATGGAGCTCTCTAGGAATTCACACTCCACAGGTCGTGGTCAGGTGATAGCAGGTGTCCTCTTCCATGGGGAAACCTTACTTCATAAGCATTTAGTCCCCTACAACCTGCCACTTTTGTCTTAGCCTCCGTGGCCTCCTGCAAGGAAATAAATGTGCCAGGGATTCCGTGGTCCAAGCAGTCCCTGAGTCACCTGCTCATTTGGGAGCCATTGGGGGAGGCGTGGGGAGAGCCTTGATCTTGGAGAATGGGCCCAAATGTCCAGGTCTGGCCCTCCATTGTACCCAACTAACCATAGGACCCTGTGCAATCACAGAGGTTTCCTGGGCCTCAGTTTCCTCATTGGTAAAATGGGATGAGATTTCTTATTGCAAGATTACTGAAAGGATTGAGATGAGACCATTTGTATGAGGGCAACTGGGACAGAGCTTCACATCACTGGCACTCAATCAATGTCAGCTGAATCTGAGTCCTCCTGCCCTTCCAAAAGGGACAATTGCTTCGTTGTGGCTTATGTCACCTGTCCAGGTCACGCTGGACTTACTCTGATATCCGACATTCCTGAAACTCCACTAATCCTAAATACTTCTCCCCTCTAAAGAAACTCTTCCACCCATAGAAGGAAACACAGCAGCCCTGGTGGGACTCCTTCAGAAGCAGCCAGCCTGGGAGAGCTCTGGGTTGCCCCTGACTTCTCTGGCCCAGTTATTCATAGGTGTACACCTACGGGCCCTAAGAGGTCTCAGGTGCCAATGGATGGCAAGAAGTCACCTAATGAAGCCTCCACAATAGGACCTATCCGTTCTAAAAAGATTTTCCTCAGCAATGGTTCTGTTTGTGCTGCTGATGAACTGTCAGGCCTCAGGCCTGGCACCTTCCCTGGGTCTAGATTTGTGATGAGACTCAATAATGCCACAGCCCCCAGAGGACAGGTTGCTATAGCCCCAGAATTAGTACTGGATGCGCTGGCTCAGCCCTGGGAGAAGAGCAAAAGATTTAGAGCACTTTTACTCTTTGGCCTCTCTTCATTTTGTCCCAAACTCTGAACCTCACAGATACCCATAGTCCCTGGATCCCCAAAGCTGTATGAGGACCTGAGCCCAACAGGTGGGCCAAGGAAGAGTGGGGTCATGGGCCAGACCCTGGCAGCCTCTGAGAGGACACCTCTAGTCCCCAGCCACTTTTTACGGAGGCCCACGAGTTGCAAAGTCTCATCATGTCTTGGAACTGATTACCTTGATATTTTCTGAATTTTAAAGACAAGTTGACTTCTGGAAAAGACTCCTGGGTTTGTGTAGGCAGGACCAGAGCCCACGAAGGCCTAAAGTCTCCAAAGCACTACCTCCAAGGGCAAGAGGACCCCTTTCACAGGAGGAGAAAGAAAGAATGAGTGATAAGTTCCTCAGATGGGTCTGAGCAGGTGGGACCTATAGAACAGGACTAAAAGCAAGTGAACAGCACTTCATGAAGATCCCCTGAGTAGCTAAGAGTCTGTGCAAGGTGGGGGAGGCAGGAATGAGTCCCACAGAGAAAACACATTCTTGTCAAAGGGCTGCTTCCCTTCCCTTTCCATCCCAAAGGAATTCCATCCAAGCTCCCACCAGCCATGGACTGGAAACGTATTGTGCTGGAACGGTTCGGCAGTGTCTGAATTTATCTTTTAAAAACTGGCTCGGAGGGCTTGAGACCTTGTGCAAGATTTGTACACCGTGTGCAAAACTTGGCCTTGTGCAGACAACTGGAGAAGTTGAGAAGCTGCCTTCTGCACGCAGGGCATCCCCTGACTAATTTGTGCTTTGTCTAACCCCATGATCTCTCTTCTTCCCAGCAACTACTTTTTGAAACCTTGTGAAGGTGTGCTTGGCCACAGTGACTCCAGGGTAGTTTATAAATGCCCCAGAACCCATCGTTTTTGCTTTCGAGCCAACAGTGTATTTCAAATAACTCTTCAAATGGGGTACAACCTGAGGGCCAACTTCCTGAGCACTTGGATGTAGGCTCTTGAAGATTCTCTTTATATCTAACTTTCAAAATAAAAGCAGATGCAGTAATCCCACTCAAGCAAGCTACCATCGGTGGCTGGCAGGGGAAGAGGCATATTAGCACGAAGCTGAACAAAGGTAAAGAACAAGGATTTGGCACTGGGCAGAGCAGGGGGAATAGGTGGGAAGGATGCACTTGGCATAAAGCTACAAGACTAAGGTAGAAAATATTAGTTCACCCTCTGGGGATAGGTTACTCCATATAGATGACCACAAATAAGAAAATAAACACCTGGGTCAAATCCTCCCCAAAGTATGCGAGGTCCCACCAGGGTCTTTACCCAGGAGGTCCATATTCTTGCCCAACCCCCAACACCAGAGGTCACATGCTCATTGTTCCACTTAAGCCAAATTTTTTTTTATCTTTCCTTAAGTCAACACATCCCCAAAACATATTGCATAAAAATACACTTTATAAAGAAAATAAATATTTTGAGTCAAAAAGATGAAAACAAGTTGTAAACATGTAACCAAAATGAAGAAATACACATCAGTTCACTTAGGAAACCAAACAGGGTTACATCGAATCAAATTAATTGAAACTGAAAGAAAAGGAGAAGCTTTTCTCAGGAGCTCTTCAATTTAGGAAAAGAATCACTGTAGCATGCTCACCTTGAACCAGGGGCTGGGTGTGGTGGTTCTGGTACAAAGGAAAATCTGTGAGCGGGGTGGAGATCTGAGGTGAAGGAGGGAGGGAAGAGAGACTGGAAGATTGCATAGTTGTGAAACAGTGGCTTCTATCAAGGTGAACAAGTGCATCATCTGATAAAATAGCATTTGATATATATTTTTCTCTGTTCATTTCTGTTTACCATCTTTTTTCTCTGTCCACTGAGCATTTCAGACAGGGAAACATATATACAGTACACACACACACACACACACACACACACACACACACACGCTAGTGCTACACCTGAATGGACAGCCATGCTTTACAAGGACCCCTAACCACTTGTTTTGGCAACATTTGCATTCACTGATATACTTTTGCTATAGCCTCACCCCATTTCTTGTCAAAACTTGTGTCTTGGATGATTTTTCCTTCTTTAGCCATGAAAGGGGGCAGGTGAGAATGGGGGTGTCAAGGAAAGCACCAGAAATGGTTCCGTTTTCTTACTGAACTTCTGTGGAAATGCCTCCCATTTTGGTAGGGGAAGGGGGTTCACAATTTTGGAGAGAGGGGAGAAAAACAACTGCCTCTTTAAAAAAAAATTCTTAAAGTAAACAGTATTTGTTAACACCTTAGGCAGCAGACACGTTGACAGTGCTGTTGAGAAACCTTAGACTGAGGGGGAAACAACGCAAATGTAACATGAACGCTCAGCACATTTATAAAGCATGTCTACATTTTAATTTATTTCCCTTTCCTCTCATTCAGCCAACTCCTTTGAATAACATAGAACAGAACAGAAATATGAATAATGTCCTATACCATACTGGGCATCCTTTATTCCATCCCACTGTAAACCTCTTGTGCTCTCATCCTAAAAGTTGTGAATCAACTGAAAATTAAAAGAAAGATGCACATACTTCACTTTTTTCATTCTTCCCATCTGCCTCAAGCATATATATATGTATACTAGTATATGTATATACACATACATATATATGATAGTTTACATTAATATAGGAAATAGCAAAGCTCTTTTAGTTACATTTATACAGAATCACTGCATCTGATCTTTATTTTCTATTCTCTCTCTTTTTGGATAAACAATTGGCTATAACAATCTATAGTAAGGCTTCACAGAAAGAATTCTGCATGTTTTTGTTTTTCTCTAAGAACCAAAGTTTATAAAATGAGGTTTGATTCTAGCACCTTAGACAGTATTAGTGATGTTGTTCCCTTGGGAGAAATTAGCACTACCCAGCACCTCAGGGCAATCTCAGTCTGTTCCACACTTTTCAAAGGTATTGCCAAAGGAGGACACATAGCACGGTGGAGATGGAGGAGCAGGAGGGGAACACAGCCAAACCCCAGGTTTAAAATCTCAGCAACATACAATCAAACACGTGTCAAGTTGCTGTCCCCAAATTAATGATCATTTCGTGTTTCAGTGCTGCCAATGAATCCTTTTGAGTTAATTCTCCCCCATGAGGTAAGGAATCCCAGGATATCCATTTCAGATCGGGAAACTGAGTCAGGAGATGGATGCCAGTCAGCAGGTAACAGAGGACACAGTTTGGGCTAAGACATAGAGGTAGGGATGCCCAACCTCTAGCTTGTTAGTCCCAACCTATCCCTCTCATCACCTTGGACAGGTGTATTGAGATTTTGCAAAAGCAGTTTATTGGCCACTGATGAGGAAGCAAAACAAACAAATTTTTTAAAAATATCAGCACCAAAGGAAGTTCAAAAGAAGCTGCTCTATGCTCCCTTGTCCAATATTCCATGGAGACAGCAACTTTCACAAGAAAGGAGACAACGGGTCACGGGGGTAACCACCTTGGGGGCCGGCGCCCTGCCTGGGAGTTGAAACTGCACAGAGTCGTTGGTTCCAGTCAAGTAGTGCCTGTGTTTGCAAGGGAATGATCAACTCCGACCAAAGCTGCATCAGAACCTCCCTCCCATAATTATACAACTCTAGAGAGGTTTCTACCTTTATATCTGTTTATACATGTGTACATGGAAGTCCTCGACTGCACTGGCACATGAACCCACGGGAAAGTGCTGGCCTTGCTGTTTGCTGCAAGTGGCCGCCTTGACTGGGGTCACACGAGAGAGAAGCACCACAGGAAAAGGCACCACAAGGTTTCAAGAAGTTAAATTGCCTGCTGCCACCACCCTGCCCTCGCCGTGGTGGGGGGAACAGAAAGCCTTCCGTCTCTAGCCAGGGCCACTGATTCAAAAAGGACCCCATCCCATGTACACCTGTCCATTTCTACTCCACAGGGAGAGAGGGAAGAAAGAAGCGGACGTGGTTCTTCTTACTGCAATTTCTTTTTGGCTACTGGAAAGGGAACACATTTCCATTCTTAAAAAAGAAAAAGGGGGACCCAGCCTTTGGAAACCAAGCCCTTCTAAGAAAGAGAGACGATGAACAAAAATCCTGTGCTAAGGCAAGTTCTATGTGGAAGTCTGTCCTTCTCATGTGATTCCGTGGGGACATTGCAATTGGAGGAAAAAAAAAGAGGAAATGCAGGAATGACATCTGTAGGCACCATTAGCCACAAATAGCACCGGGTCTAGAGTAATGAGGACAGACAGATGTCCACATCTGTCCACATAGCTAAGAACCATGAGTGTTGGCTGGGAATCACTATTACACCATCCTTAGAGTCTGGACAAGGAAACTGGAAGTCGTTGGTCATTCGGAGCACCAAGAATGACGTGTGAAACTGACAACCAGGGGAGGACGGGGCAGCCAGGACCGCACAGCCGATACTTGATGGCATTCAAATTTTTACTAGTTACCTGCCGGCCTTGAAATAGCCCTTCCTATGTTTCTCATTCCTGGCAGGGCGCCACACTCCTCACGGGAATGGGGAGCCTGTATCGGTGAGGGGTGTGGAGTTCTCCCCACCAGACACCTCCCTTCCCTCACTCCCGGTCTGGTTAGGAGAAAAGCCAACTGGCTGTGCTCATGTGATCTGTAAGGCTCCCAGTACTTACTGTCTAAATCCATGGGGACAGGATAGGGAGGCCTGAGACCAGGATCAAAATAACTCTGTGCAGGGACCCCTCTTCCCAGACTCTGGTCAATGCTCTGACTAAGCACAGGGCCTGGTCACAGGGGGAGTCGGAACAAGTAGCCTCTATGTCATACTATATAAATAGAATTCTTTCTTTTCCTTCTGGTTCCTCGAACTGGTATTTTTTGTTTGTTTGTTTGTTTGTGGGTTGTTGGTTTTTAGCTTAAATTGTTTTTCAAATTCTGATGCTTATCAATACCAAAAATGATACTCCCATTTCAGGGTGAGGAAAAATTAATTGTTCCTATCTCTTTCCAACAACCCAAATTATGAATCCAAACCTACTGTGGGGATGTATGTGGACAGCAGGGGCAAACAGAAGACTTCCATCAGAGGAGTCTTCACTTGCAGAGGTCTTCTTCAGCACCTTCAGGGGACAGAGAAGAGCCCCATGGATACACCATCTGCCCCTGTCCCTGCCTCAGGTCCTCTTATGCTATTTTCCACCTATCTGCCTCCTGTCCTGAAAGACTTGGGTATTTGGGAATCTGCCCCCGGATTTAGGAGAATGGCCTCTGCCCGTTTGTTCCTCCTAGGACTTCGTACAGCTTCCTTCTGGGCAGGAAATGTATTGATGGCCCAAAGCCCCTGCCTCTCTGTTGTCCTAAGGTCAGGGTGTCTTGACCACAGTCCCAGCAACCACTGTGCGGGGAGACTAGATGGGCAACTGCAATTCTGAGAGGCTAGACAGGAAGAGCTGGCTCCCCTAGCCTTCCTCCCCAGCTCCTCTTGCTGCTGCTCATCAAGGGAGATGGCAGGAAGAACAGAAATCCAAATCTGTCATTATTAATGCTCCCTCAATGAGACCAAATGGAAGGTGCAATCCAATCTGTGGCATTGGTTCTTAGTACTGGAGAAGGGAAATATCGCCAGGCTCCGCTCACAGGTTGGGACCTCCAAAGGATTTCCCTTGTTTTCAGAGTCAAGAGCTCCCTCTGCTGGACGCCTATATCACATGCTGCCTTCCATTAGAGTTCTTGGAGTTCTTAGCCAAGCCAGGGTGGCCAGAGAATGTTAGATCAAAAAGGAACATTTTGGAAACAAAGATGACTAGAGAGGCTAAATAATTGGTCCAAGGTCACACAGTGTTGGTCGAGCTCAGATTTACTGATTTCCTACCAGGAGTCTTTACACTATCCTGTTATGACAAGAAGTGTGGTCATCATTCCCAGCCTTTCTACCTTCCAAATTTTCATTCTCTATTTTCTCTCCCTTACTGCATCACACGTGTCAGGGGCTATGTTTTGCATATAATAAATGTTCAGTGAAGTTTAATGATATTTTAAGAATAAGAGCTCCTTTTTCCATTCAAAAGGGTTTCTTAATTATGTAGTTTATGTCCTTAGCCAAATGCATTAAGAGGTCCCCTTACCTGTAGCACAGGTTTCACATAAGCAGGATCCCTTCTGACCTTCCTCCCACCATCTTTGACTAAGCCATTGCCCATAGAGCTGCTCCGTGGAGATGGGGTTAGAACTAGACTCACTCATAGTCCCTTAGGTTGAGAATTTGGTCGATAGCAGATGGCCAGAAGCCTACATGTTCAGGTCAGCTCAGCTTATAGTTCACTGTGAATTATCTTTTACACCAACAAACTTTGGAAACTATGTTCTACTCACAGAGCTGCTGCTCAGAATGGAAGGGCTGATGCTGAAGATCAGATAAACAAGGGAAAAGGTAAGAAAAGATTCCCAATTGGGCACCAGGGTGAGTCTCCTGTGGGTGACTGCAGCCCCTACAGCAAACTCCCACCTCATTGAATGGACAGAGAGGGACAAGGGCACACACCATCAGCTTGGAACTGCCAAGTTCTAGAACTTTCCTCTGATGGATGCATGCCTGGTCATTTGTTCAGTGCCTGGGGGATGCGGGGAATAGCTGGAATCTCAAAACTAATGGCGTTTAGGACTGCTTCTTTTAAACCCTCGAACTCACATACGAGAAGCCAGTTTCTCAGACACAGCTAATGCTCAGAGTAGATAGAAGCAACGAGAATATTTTGTTAGCCCTTTAGGGGAAAATTGCAAATTTTATGCACTCAAGACTGAATTACCTGAGAGTTTCAAATAGTTTTGCTCTATAAAGAGTCACTTAGCAGTGTCATAAGTTTTATTGGGTTAAAATGGGAAGAATGACAGGTAGGGAAGTACCTATGCAAGGTCCTTCCCTGCAAAGAAAATAAACGTAAGAAAATATCTTTAAAAATAACCATCATATTGACTAGAGAGCTTGGATTCCAGCCTCCTGACCTTGCAGGCTGCTCCCCTCACCAGACAGGCGGGTTGGGAGAGCCATTGGCTGTGAGTACATGGGAAGGCCCCAAACACTCCTGCAAGGGAAGTCAGTGAGGTCAGAACGGGATTCTGTGGCCCGTCCTCAGGCATACATGTGAGGAAATGTGGAGAAGCTCTGCCCAGCTGCTGGAGAACCTGCTGCTCTGAACAGCAAGCTACAGTTTAACAACCCACAGACGCCAACAGGTGTCAGTGAGAAAACAGAGGGGCCTCCTCCTCATTCCTTTCTTCCCTCCTCTCTTTGTCCTCTCCTATCACTCTCCCTTTCTCCCTTCCTCCCTCCCTCTGTTCCTCCTTTCTTTCCTACCTGTATATTTTCTTCTGTAACAAATCTATGATTTTTTTTAAAGTGAAAGAAAAAAGCCACATTGGGAGGCTGGGGTGCACCATAGCCCTTCCAGGTTGTACTCTCATTTTCCCATGTCCTATCCCCAAGGAGATGTGTTCTGTAAGGTAGGTGCCCCACACAGCCATAGAAAAATGGGTTTCTTAAAAGCATGTCTTGTCACAAAAGAATCCCTGCCAGGAAAAAGATAATGGAACTAGTATTCACTGGGGATGAAGGACATCACAGAGGGGAGAAGGTAGGTGTCCCACATGCTCCTGGTGTGACTGTCTGCAGCAGCTGGCCATCTGCCACGCCACCGAGGGCTGCAGACACAGACATGCATGTGGGACAGGTTAGGGAAGAAGACCCCAAAGGCTGTTCATGCAGCAGGGCTTGGGAAGGTTTCTAGGGGCTCTGTTTTCTCCCACCTAACACAGTGGCTATCTTATCAGCCCACGTCCAGATCCCTAACATTTTAGGACATGGCTCCCATTGCCGCAGGTGGCTTCCCTTGCCCACGCAGTCAAAGGAGGAGCCTCACAATGGGATGCAGGTCAGGAAAGAAGGCTTGTGGCTCAAAGCATTGAGTTCTATCAGTACCTAGTCCCTCCAGGTAACCCTGAACTAAATTCCCTGTCTCTTTGGGCCATCTGAATGCTGTCACCAGCAGGGAGGGAACCCGAGTGGACACCTGTTTCTTCCCAGTCTGTTGGACTTATCATGGCCGTCACTGCCATAGGGAGGTCCGTGGCACGGCACTAAAATTGGTCTGTCCTACAAAGCGATTTCTCTGAAGTGTCTTCCATCTGTTAGAGTCCCCAGAAGGGGATCACACTCCTTTTCTCAGGGCCAGGCTCCCAGCACGGGCAGATAGGATAACCCTCAGGCTCGGATTTCACCGGCCAAAGATCCTGGACATCTGCCACAGAGCTGACCTCGCAGTAGCTTTCCACTTTCCCTTTGTACCCATCCTCTGTGACAACGTGAGACTAGAATTCCAGAAAGTGGAGAGCCACTGCCTAGAGATTCTGGGCTGCTCTGCAAGCCTGCTGGGGAAACTGAGAGCAACTGGAGATTCACACAATCCCAGCACAAGCCTCCACTGACTTCCTGTGGAGGGGGGAAGACATATGCCAGCTCCAAGGAGTCTTCATGGCCAGGCCTGGGAGAAAGCCATGACAGCTAGCCTAGGGCTATTTCAAGTCCGGCAAGAGCCCTAAAAATCACAATTCTCTGTTCCATCAACTTTTTAAGCCCTTTAAGAAAAAGATACATGCATATATATATACATATGTGTATATACATATTTATATACACTATATATATACATATAAATGCCCAACATTGGCACATTTATGTATCCAGATGTAATGAATAAGCTTAAAATGCAGTTATATGGTCATGTACTGTTATTGTCCTCCCCAGCTCTGCACAATTCCTGATAATTTCAAAATATCAGATCACCTCATAGCTTATGCGATTTTCACTGTTCTCTCTCATTCATAATCACTATAATTTCAAATAAATACGAATGAAGCCCTCATAATTAGGAGGTGAGATAGGTTAGCCTGCAGGGCAGGGCTGCAGGGGCGCGCCCCTGTGCAGTGGGATATCACACAGTGCAAGGACTTTCTGTGTATTGATGACATAATGCCCCGGATAGCCCAGGGGCTGTGAAAACTTGGTATTTTCACTTGGAGGCCTATGTTGGCCTCATAAGTTATCAGTGAGCATCCCCAACTGCTGAAGTTAACAGATCTGCCCCTCTATCCTGCCCCCCCCCCCCCCATAGGTCTCCCTCAGGAGCCAGGGCCACACCTTTTAAAGGCATGTGTATTTACTAAAGGAAGAGAGGGCATGGCGCTGGTCCTTGACACTGGGCAGCTGGGCCGGTGGAGAGGCTGAGGTCACTGCTCAGAGGTGTGTGGCATGACAGCTTCTGTGGTGCTGATGATGTGTTGGCGGAAGCATGCAGCAACAGTGGTGTCCATGCAAGTGAACAGGCGCAAGGGGCTGAGTTTGACAAACACCCCCGGCCAGAAGCGGTGTGCCTATGACTAGCCTATAGAAGCAGGTCTTTTGGAATCAATGCCAAGGTTGCAGCGGTCATGAGCGCAAGCTAGAGAAGGGCAGTGGAGTGGCTGAGAAGCACAGAATGGTCTGGACCAGGCAGCACCA
This sequence comes from Antrozous pallidus, assembly GCA_027563665.1. Taxonomy (NCBI): domain Eukaryota; kingdom Metazoa; phylum Chordata; class Mammalia; order Chiroptera; family Vespertilionidae; genus Antrozous; species Antrozous pallidus. Next base: position 78,271,436 of record CM050516.1, on the reverse strand, counting down.
AAGCTGAAGACTCCCATCCTCAGGTCCTGGGTTCAAGGGAAAGGATATCAATCCTCCGTACTTACTACCTTGGGGTCCTAAAGAAACTCACATGGGTCCTCCAAGTCCTGTGTCTAAGGTGGAGGGGACCACCATGGACCACTGAGTCCCAAATCTTTTCTCAGCAACAACAGAGCCATATTCACTCCAAATCACCTTCTCTTTCTCTTTGTTCCTTCTTCCCTCTGAAAGGAAAAGTAAGTAATTATCTTCTTTCCCTGAAGTCTGGCATCCTATTTGAAAAACAACAGGTGGTTTCACTCTGGTTCTAAAACTCAGAGGAAGCCCCTCTGGGCTCTGTGGATGCCCCTTCTGTGGCACGAGGATTTCGAAGGATTCAGGGAGAGGGCCCTCCTAATACTGAACGAGCATCAAAAAAGCTACAAGGCTCTGGGGGCACCTCTAAGAAGCTTCGATTTGAGGCTGGAATTCCCATCTGCTTAGCTCAGCAGGTGGTTTGGCTCTTTGTAGAAACTAGTGAACCTTGGGCCTCCCCGCACTTGACAAAGAATTTGAGATGTGCTCTGTTTTAGAATCCAGACTTGATTCCTTGAGTGTGTTTGGGAAGGCAAGAACTTTGCACATAGAAAAACAAATGAGAAATTTTTTTAAAAGGCTTTGTTTTAAAGTTAGGCAGCTAAGAAATTGAAAACTCCACCACCACAAATGAACATATATAAATAAAATAGCCACGTGTTCTAATTTTTTTTTTTCTAGTAAAGACCCCAGTCTTTGGGAGCCAAGACTTTCCAGCAAACAACAGTGAACCAGACTCTCCAAGGACATAAACCAACCAAAAAGTACCCAGCTCTTCTAGCACAGCATATGCAAACCATTCTCTGGGTCTGGAGAGAGAAGATGAAGGCTATGGCAAAACTGAAGCGGAGCCCAGAAGGAATGATGGAAATCATAGAACCATATCTGCTGGTCACAGGACATGCTCACTGCTATTTGCCTTCATTTTCTCTCAAAGGAAGAATAGCAACCAATATGTATTTGCTTCTCAGAATAACAGCCTCTGATGGTAAAGTCCTTCCTTTTTGCCCAATATATGGGAAGGAAGACAGAGAATATCTTTCTGGGGCAGGGAACACATTTCTTGACCCACATTAACATAGCTGTTATTCTGTCCTCTTGTAGTCATTTAAAAATATCCATTAATAAAAAAAAAAAGAGAAGAGGAATTAGATCACTATCCTCTCCCCCACAGCACCTCGCATGGTGCTTTGCACACAGCAGGTGCTCAGCTAATGCTTAAAAAGATTTTAAATAGGAAGCAAACTTGATAACCATATACTTTTACCCTCAAAGTACTTTTCCAGAGAGTCACCACCTCATCCTCACAACACCCCTGTGAGGTAAGTAAGAAATACTCTTTCCTTCTTTACAGAAAATAAACTGGTCCCAAAATAGACTTGACTTCAATCTGCAGAAAGATAGAGGCCTGAATTCATTACTTCCAAGAACATGACCACTTCATGAAAGCGTGTCTTTCCTTGCTTTAGATGCTTCCTCTTGCCCTTTAGTAAAACAATAATGCTTAAATTGGTCACTCAGTAAAATCCATTTCTTCTGTTTGCAAAGAACATGCTTTGCTATTTCAGAGAGTGTGGGAAGTAACGATTAGATGGTTGCACATATGTTTGCCCCCACATACTTCTGGAAGCCCTCCTCTTCTTTATCATTCTTCCTACCCATCTACTGAGTCCTTTTGTCCTTGGTGGCTCCACATGTCCATCTTCTTGGTCATAAATGCCGTACAGTTCATTCACCATCCATCCCAGTCAAAAAAGAGGTGCCGGTGAGAACGGAGAGCCAAGTCTGAAGTTTCATTTATTTCTTCCTTCTGGTTACCATCAGAAATACCTAGTGAAAATAAATAAGCCAAGCGGGATCTGGCCTATCCACAGAATAATCAGAGATACAAGATCAAACAGAAGTCATTATTGAGTTCCAAACTATATCTGGTCCCTTGTGCTGTCAAAACAGTAATATTGATCTTGGCAAACCGAGTCAGAGCAGGTGGGAAGGGAGCTCTTGTCAGGGTCCCATAGTCAAGGAGCAGAAGGATTTGTAGCAACAACTGGGACTACCCAGGTGAGTCTCAGGATGGGACGTGTGTGTGTGTGTGTGTGTGTGTGTGTGTGTGTGTGTGAGGATTTTTACATTGGAATACACCTGAACCCCAAGGAAAGGGTCAGAGCTCAAAGTCAGATTTGAAGCTTTTAGAATTTTGCCTTCCAAGAAGGTTCTCAAAGCCGATGGAAAACCAGTGCTGTAGCTGGCCCTTCACTGCTCCCACCTGCCCTCACTCTGGTGTAGGGCCTAACAAGAACACAAAGCTTCTTAGGATGGGTCTATTTTCTTCCTAAAAGGGTATCTTGGTAGTTGAATTGAAAAGTCAAACCATAGGAAAAATTAAAAAAAGAAAAAAGAAAAAAGGAAAATGAAACTCAACTAAATGTTTCCAATTCAAATGATGAGGAAAAAAATACCCCAATTTTTAAAAAACCCCTTAGTGATGTTCCCAGCCCCTGTTTGTCTCTGAACTTTTGCCTGCAGGCTCCACTCAAAGCACACCAGGGAATGATTAAGACCTACCATTGGGACCCACAGTTTAATTGACGAGACTTTTTTGTTTTATTAAAAAAAAACAACACCAGTTTTGTTTCTGTACTCTGCAGAGAGGCAAAGAGAAGGAGAGTCCATTCAATGAGGTGAGCCTCAAGGTTGAAAAACATTGTAAGGAAGAACAAAAGTAAGAGATATTTCCTGAAGAGCTTTCAACCACCTTAAAAACAATCTCCAAATACTCCCTGTTCTCCCATTCTCTTGTCTGCCCAAAGCTCAGCAAATACCAGTTTTCAAATGGGTCCTTCCATATATTCTCTGATACTTTAGGAAAAATCAACATCGGGACATTTGGTTTCAGAGTTACAAGTGGCCGGCTTGAGCTAGGTGACCTTCGGTTGCCTGAGCGAGTACCACTGACTGGGTTCACAGTGATGTGAAATATTTAAGAACCATGGGTGTGTGAGCGTTCTCCCTGTCCAGCTCCACTGCTCACTCTCTGGGCTTCCAGGTGTGGCACCTGGAGAACACCCTATTCTTCTATGGTTCTACTTCCCAGGTAACGAGATCACCACCCTTCCTTATATGATGCTTTCACTACTGCCAATAATGACTGAATCCTCACAGCATCCCTGAGCAAGAGAGAAAGAAGAGGTTGGTCTTCTTTCTCTCCACTTTACAGATGGAGAAACCAAGGCACCAAGAGGTGAAGAATCCATGATCACAGTGGGGGACTCTGAATCAGCCTGTGCTATTTCCTGATCTTTCTAGGTCTGAAGAAGAGCCTCTAGGAAGTCTACAGCTAAAAGAAATCTTCTAACCCTACTCTAGCCTGAGTACCTCAGAGCTACGTTGAGGAGGGAAAAACAGACCAAGGGAGTTCATCTCCTAGGCGACCAGTTGTCTGTATCCCCCATGACACATGGCAGAAGGCTGCTTCTAGAGGATGTTTTCCAGGTTAGCCATTGGCACTCTACCCACGGCAAATGATTTCTTTGTCTTCCTTGGTTTGAGGATACATTTTAAGAGTAATCCTTCCAGGATGAGCATGGATGAGCTGATTGACTTCAGTTTCCGGTGTGGGGTCTCATGATTCGAATTAGGGATTGGCAAGGGCAGGCATCTCCTATGGGGGCTTGCATATTGTCCTGCATGGGATGGGACAGGCCAGGGCAAGTGCCCCTGAGGTCCTGCCTGCTCATTTCCGATTTGGTCTATTCTTAGCCCTTGACACAAGGTGTTGGCCGTGTGTAGGGGGAACACCTATGGTTGTCCGTCTGCTGCCTTCAGGAGCTGCCATTAATAGCATTCCCAACCTTTGGCTCCAGCTCATCTCAGCCACGTCCTGCCAGCCAGTGCAAGGAAAGGTACAGGGAGCAAGAAGGCACAGCTCCTTCCCAGGAAGAGGGAAGAAGCAGATGGTGCCCGGGAGAGTCAAGTAAGACAGACAGAACCGGGCAGGCAGGAGAATAAAGCTGCAGGCAGATCAAGGCAGTGCCCTTGTCTTTTGATATTTGGCCAATAGCACAGATGCAGTGTTTTAAGCAAGAAAGAAAACCTTTCAGATAGCTAAGGATGGGTGAGAATGAGGCTTCTGTTGCCCATACAGGAATTTAGATTATGCATCATCTTTTTCCCCAGTGAGGCGTTTCAGAAAAAAAAAAAATCTCTGAGAGGGCAGAGTTGCCATTTCACAAGTTTTGAAACTGGGACAGGCACACATTGATTTAGGATGCTCTGGGGACAGTCCTCTTACAAGCTTAGGGCTCGTGCAGCCTGTAATAGGCTAACCACTGCCATTTCCACGTTGTGCTATGCATGGGAGCGAGTGCTGCTGCTCTGAGGGGTCCATTTTAGATGAGGAGATAATGACTCAGATGGTTAACCCTGAAAGATTTCCCGTTTTGTTCCTTTCATTCACACGTGGACCTTAGGAGCTGATGCTGGTTTAAATTCACTGCCCACAGGGTAGCGGAGTGTGCTTCTCGCAGAGGGCTGCCTGAGAGACTGTGGTCATCAGGAAATGTTTGAGAATGAAAGGAAGGCTGATTAGGCCTCTCCGGCAGATCTCTTCCTGGTCTCCCTTCTACTCATTAAGAGCCTCTGGCAGTTTTCTAGGCTACACTGGGAATCTCACTTGAATCCAGGTGAAATTAATGGCAGTGAACTCTTTACAGTCTCCACATTTAAAACCCCTTCCCCAACCAAACCTGGTAGTGCTATTTTAATATGTGTGTGTGTGTGTGTGTGTGTGTGTGTGTGTGTGTGTGTGTGTGTATTTCTTTTAGTTTGGCAAATAAATAACAAATTTTAGCTTCTTGATAAGAAAATCAAACGAGTGTATATAAGGTATGCTCCCTTCGTGATGGCTACCTACTGCCCAGGGCTGCTGTCATCACACCTAAGAGACCTGAGAGGGCTCACTTTTAGTAAGGAGCCACTTTCTCAGGCAAAGAAAATGCCACGGTGTGTGTCTACCCCATTAGAGGAGCCAGGAGCAGGAGGACATGAACGGCCCCACCTTGTTCTCTTTCAGGACCTGATACCCTTCCTCCAGCCCAAAGGCTCTGAGCCTGCCTCTGCTGTCCTCCTCTTGCATCTGTTTCTGGGTAATGGAAAGAGGAAAGTTTGCTACAGCTGGAGCACCAGGGCTTGGGGCTTGTTATAGAGCCCCCACCCCAGGAGCAGGGAGCGGAGGAGATAAAGGGGAAGTGTGCTTCCTCTATCACGAAATTAAATGCTGCAGGGGGTTTCCATGGATACATAGGAGTGAAGTCATGCCTCCAACAAGATCACCATCAGAAACCTCTTCTCCTGCCCCTCTCTCCTGTGGGAGAGAGTAAAAGTAGAGGGAGAAGGGAGAAAATGATGTCATTTGGTGCTTTTAAAAAAACCACACATATTTCTCCCTGACAATAAGGCCCCTGTTGGGGCAGGGTCTGATGCCTGTTACATGAGATGCCGTATGGCCAATAGACTCACCTTCATGATCACAATCCAGACAGGTACTTACACTCTTTGAAACCACCCTGAGACTCAAAGGAGCCATGGCTACTGAGTGGACAGGTTAGCCCATGGAGCCATAGTGTATTGGGTGACTTTGAGTGTGAGGAAGCTGGCAGGTGTGGAGGAGCCACTGGGGCCACAAGGAATTGTTGTCTTCAGTGACTGAAAAGGGACATTTCGGCAGTGTGTGCCATCAAGAGAGATGGGGCCTGTTCCCACAGCAGCCCTGGTGCTTCTGTGGAGAGCAAGGTGAACCTTCTGGAGACAGTAGAGGAGTATATTTCAGATATAAGAAACTCTTGGAATGAGGAAGCTCAGTGGGGGCTCATGTGATGAATTTGAACCCTCTTAGCTTCCCTCTCCATTGTCTTAAGAGACATGAGGCCCAGAGAAGATACTGCTTTACTGAACAAGGGAGAAACAGAGCTTGCAGAAATGATGCTACAAAACCAGCCAGGTGTTAGAGATGCTACTGTATTTCTGAGACTGAAAAGACTCAAATCTTCTGTGTGGTTGGAGGCATCTTTGCTGGGGTGGTGGGTGGGTGGCAGTAAGGGGCATAGCTTCCTAGTTTATTATGTAGCTCCCAGTACAGCGTGCTTATCCGCTACCAGAACCAAATATTGAGAGTTCATTTTTCAGCAGAAGTTCTTGGGCAAAAAGTAGGTCTAAAGATTTTTTTAAAAAAAAAGAATATCATAGGCATCCTCCTAGGTAGTAGCTGGGGCTACATAAGCAGCACTTCATCACCCAGAGGGGTTTATCAGAGCTCAGGCAGCTGACAGACTAAAGGCAGATTCCCAGTGTCGAAGGGCCACTGCTTTTCCCTGGGGACAAAGAGCCACCTGCTGCAGAGTGGCTTGGAGGAGCTGGGTTTCTCAGGACCAAAGTTTTCCGGGTAAGAAGATCCACTTCCCAGTGTGAACTCAGAGTACTGAGAGTGTGGATTCCCACACTGCCACCCAAGGGCCAGCCCCCCATTAGGGGAAGCACATTCATGGGGGAGGTGATGCCTGGGACCAATGGAGAGGGTTTCCTGTTGGCTAAAGACATGGGGATTGGTAGGAGCTGACGATACTGAGAAGACAGATGCAAACTCTACCTGCCCATTCTCTGTATGTTTCCCTCCCTCCCTCCTGCGTTATCTACTTCTTTCCTGACTTTTCTTCCTCCTTCTAGTTCTTTGCAACCCAGATGCTGCTCTTAGAGGCATATTTTAATTTGCATCATTAGGAAAGGAGATGGTATGACAAAGGGGGTGGGGAATGGCATTTCACGGGACAAGTGTGCCTTCCTGCCTGAGTCCTGTAGAGGCCGGTCCAACAAAAGTTGAAAGAAAGGATTTGGGAAAGGTCTTGTCATTTTCTCATTTGTTCCCAGTGGCTACAGCCCCAGAGGGTCCTCCCTGAGTTGGAAGTTATCACCCCAACTTTTGGTGCTCCAGGTCAACGAATGTGAGCAATTTTCTCATTTGAATGTAAGCACACACACACACACACACACACACACACACACACACACACACACACACGCTGAATGTGCAGTAGAAAAATAGAGCTGCAATGTGTTGAAATGAAATAGAAAGAGAAAGGAAATAAGTCCAAGAAAAGACAAACAAGCCAAAGTGGCACAGGTCCCAAAGGGATGCACGGGCGACAGCGCCAAGGACTGCTCTAGCGACGGACGTCCCCAAGGCTCCAGGCACAGGAGCACCAGAACTGAGGCAGACAAGAGTGGGACCCAGCAAGCCCGAATGGCTCACCTCACATGGCCTTCTGTCCTCCAGCCTCAGCAGAGTAAGTGGGGAGCTAAGCCCTCAGTAGGGAAGCAGAATCCAAAGGAAAAGCACCTTCAGTCAAATTGGAACTCCCAATTAACTGCTGGGTGGCCCAGGCCCTTTGCCTTGGGTGGGTGCGGACAGACCCATGTGGCTGGTCTACACCAAAGCCTGGTGTGCTGTGTGCAGCATGCCTCCTAGTGGGTGGGCCCTGGGCCCACAGGCTCTCTGCACCTCTCCTCCCACCCCTCCTTCCCACAGGGGAAGCACCCAGGGCAACCGAGTCAGGGAGGGGGACAGGACAGCACTGCAAAGTTTAGTACCAATAAAGGAAATCAAAGGGATCTGGACAAAAAAAGGAATATCCAGATTTACAGCTAACTAAAATTTAGAACTTATTTTTAAAAAATCTTTAGATAAACAGTGAAGAAGATAAGAAGGAGAAACCTCTTTGAATAATAATTTCTTTAAAAAAAAAAAAAACCACCAACATAAAAACAAACTAACAATTCCTCAGAGTTTGAACTTCTCTTAAGAATAGTTCAATGTGAGGTCTTGCACCCTAAACAGTTATATCTGGAAATTTAAAAAAATCGCAGCTACACACAACAAAGACTAAGAGTATTTGCTAAAAAATAGTGTGTGTGTGTGTATATATATATATATATATATATAATTTATATATATATCTTTTTTGTAGAGATTTTTTTGTTTTTGTGATTTTTTTCTTTTCCTTTTTTTTTTTTTTTTTTTTTTGGTGCCCAAGTAGAGATACAATGGGATTTAAATGATGTCCTAGAACAGAATATTCCTTACAGGAGCAATACTTTAAAAAATAACATTTAAGAAATGGTTGAACATATTGTAACACCTTTCAAAATTCAATTTTGTACAATGATAAAAATAATCAAATCTTCACTCAAATGACATGGCCTCTAAAACCCAGAATATGCTGCTGGTGTGAGTCTCGCCATCCAGACAGGGGCTCATATTCCAGCACCACCCCCTCCTTCCTGCTTCCCTCTCCCCAGCCCTCTTACACTCCACCTTAGCATACCCAGAGTCTACCTTAGAGCAGTTTCCCACATTTCTGGCAAGACCTTGCAGCAGACACATACACACAAATATATGTGTGCTATGAGCACACACACACACACACACACACACACACACACACACACAATTTCCCACTCACCACAGATGCACCAAGTGAGCTGAATGAGTTTCAGCCAACCACAATGGTGAAAGACAGAAGCACCAAACAGTCTTTGAAATGGGTCAGTTATTCAATTTGACTATATATATATATATATATGAAATATATGAAATTTCATATATATATATATGAAATTTTCCTCTGTGTTAGTATTTTTAAAAAGCACAAATAAAAAATGAAAAATTCTTTCCAGATCAATTTAAGGCTTCCCACCAAATGGAAACAGAAGAGGCCTTACACAAATGTATACCTTTCACAGCCTTAAAAGGACAGACCAAAATCATTTTTGCCAGTCACTGATTAAGTATTGTGCCTTTAAATTGATGCTGTTCTTTTTGCTACTATGCTGAGTTTTATTATTACTGATTTTCTTTGATTAAATAGATGGAAATTTTTAATTTGCTTTAGAATTTCCTGTTCTCATTGAATTACTTGGGGTGGTTTGTTTGTTTATTTGTTTTATTCTGTTTTGCTTTTCACCAGGAAAAAAATGTGATCCGAACTAGGTGAATGCTAAATGGCACAAGCTCAGCCTTCAAGGAGCTTTCCCAGCCATTTGAGTTCCAAATGGTCATTGGGCTCCTAGAAGGCGTTGTTAAGTTGGGAACAGGGGGACACGGGAGCAAGGAGTGAAACGGAACAGAGATTGGGGCTTCTATGCCTTTGCTTTTGGTGAATTTGTTTTCTTCAATACAAATAGTCAGATAGGAAGAATGATTGCTTTGTGTTTTATTTGTTGGTTGGTTTTCATTTTGTTTCTAGATTTGTTTCATTTGATTGTTTAATTTCCCCTCTCTTGGTGTCAAAACCACCAGAGAGTTTTTATATGAGAAAAACGTGACAGTACTTAATGAAACTCAGCACCTAAGGGCATAAGGCAGTTGAAGGTTTGTTTGTTTGTTTGTTTGTTTGTGTTTGTTTGTTTTGTTCTGTTCTGTTTTGTTTTGTTTTGTTCTTTCAATCAGCACCAATCCCATAAATGATCTACACTTGGTGTAAGGTATAAAACATTTTTTTTTCTTTTGGAGTGGAGACAGCTCCTCCTTCTCCACCCTATGAACAATAGTGTGGGATTTTCAATACTGTTTCTTATGTGTAAAAAACAAAAGAAAGGTCTTCTTTTTGTTTTTACTTACAAAACATAGAGAATATCTTTGTATACATACAGCGACTGGAAAGAAAGCTTATCTGAAGGGGTTGTGACGTATTATTTTCTTTTTTTGTAGCAGTGGTGGTGGAGGTGGTGATGGTGGTGGTTGTGATTTTGTGAATTGGGAGAAGGGAGGGTTATATTTCTTGAGAGCAGTGTTAACCACAAACCAACTTAAGGTCCCCTTCTCAACTTGGGTCAAGACGCTCTTAGAGTGAAGACTCATACTGTAGCAACTCATAAAGAAGCGGTCCATCTCGATACCGAATGCCTACCGCGGTGGGGGTGACATACTGCAGAATGTTAATAGTCCTTCTCAATCTCCTGTCTACAAAATGAGCATCCCAAGCTGGGTATCTCTTCCTTGGCATGTCAATCTTAATGAGGGGCCCTTCTGGGTGGTAAGGACGCCCCGACGGGGTGGAGGGCCCCATGGGTCTCACTTGGAAAACGGGCAAGCAAGTGTCAGCCGTGAGATCCTCCTGTTGTTCCGTTACGGCTCTGGTAGGCGTGACCTGGGTCCCCCGGTACCCAGGGGTCTGAGGCGCCATGGGCTCAACATCGGGGGGCAAAGGGATGCCCCAGAGCAGCTCGGCACAACAGGAGCTGGCAAAGATCTTAGCTCGTGGCCCCATGGGATGCAGCACACCATAATATAAGAGCATCAATGCGATCCCAGCCACAAAGCTAATAAAGACACAACACAGTGCTGGCACCGCATAGGAGTCAGTGGTCTCCGGGTTTCTGTAAAAATACCAAAGGAACGTCAAGGCAGCATTCTCGGTCAAGACTATCGTGTAATATGCAAACATTCGATATCGAGTCCGCCCTTCCTTGACGTTAAACCAGCAGAAAATGTACACAATCCCTACCACCATGTTGAAGAGGATCTCCTCCCACTTGGACATGCAGAAGTCTGTTCCGCCATGGATGATCCAGAAGGCCATGGCGCACCAGTGAACCACCACGAAGATCCCGAAGTAGAGCTGGAAGATGGAAGCAAAGAGGGCAAAAGAAATAACTCTGGATGAGATGGTGAAGAGGCGCCAGAAGAGGTGGATGAGGGCCCCTCTGTAGCTCATACTCTTCTTGTCGTCCCTGGAGTCCCGCAGCAGCTTGTGATAGGAGGCTAGCACCCAAGCCAGGGACATCAGGGAAGTCACAGAGGAGACACCTGCCGGAAAGACACAAACCCACACAGTCAAAACCTTGGATGTCAACTGCAGGGCACAGCAGGGCTGCCAGTTGAGGAGACGCCCACACACACCGAGATCTAAAGGAGGAGGGAGAAAAAAACACAAAATCAGGAACCGAACTTGGAGGTCATAGTTGCTCCCTAAGCTGACAGCTTTTGAAAATCTAGTTTCAGTTCCCACAACCCAGCCCAGAACTCAGGGAGATTCACTGCTCCAGAGGGAAGCTGAGGCTGATGTGCTTTGCCAAAGGGGTTGAGAACTGGGGCCACTGTGGTGCCTCATTGCATCTGCTGTGATGGGACCACATGTGTTCTATTTTAAGGAATTCTAAATTTATAGGGATCCTTGTTGCACACAGATGTGTGGCAAGGGATGGTGTCCTTGTCACCAGGAGCCTATGCTCTCAGAAACTCACAAAGAGGAGTACCCATTGTGAAGGCTGACAACTTACTCTCTGCCCCTAGATACACACCCTCCTCCTGTGGGAGGACACTGGAGTCACCCTTTTGCCTTTTCATCAGCTCCCTCAGGCCTCAAGGAGCCCTTCACTGACTCTTCCTCCACTTAGCTTCTCCCTCCCTCATCTGCTCCCTACGGACACCCGATCAAGCACTCTGGGGTAGTCTGTCTGTTTCGCTGGCTGCCTTTCTCACTCATTCTCTCTTGGTCTCCCCACAATCCTTGTTGCGTTCTCCAACAAACCACTGCTGCACATTCTCTGAGATCTTAAGAGACCCCATCCTGACCCAGCAGAGAGATAACTCATGGTATGAGGATGCCTTTCCTCCACCAGCTTGGTTTTTAAGGCTCTGCATGTCATTCCCTGCATTTCTCCTCAACAGACAAGTAATGTATCTGATCTCAAGTGATATGGAATCACCAAGAGCAATTTTATTTGATATGAGTAACTAACTCAAACTACACACAATAAATAGCTAATAGAGTTTCTCCAGACCCACCCAGGAGCAAGCAATCATTGGTCAGAAGAGGTGCCATACAATCTCCTCTCAAGCAAGATACTCCATCACCCCCTGACTCCTGCATGTGTTATCTTCACTCAGCCATCTAGCATCTCTTCTGCTTTTCCTTTCTCCCAACATTTCAAAACTAAATGTGACCAAACTCAACTGAGGTCCTGAATAGTGTTCCACAGACAAATCTCCTTACCACATTCCCCACCCTTGCACCAGAGCACAATTTCCCACAACATTCTTCCAAGCTGAAATAAAGTCCCCTAGTTATTGTCTCTCATAAGGTCAAAGGTCAGATCTAGGAGCCCATTCATCAAGAGACTAAGTAAACTGCCCCAGAGCACCAGGCTTCTGTTCATCTTTTCCAGGTCCCTGCCCATGTCTCCATTCATCTCCAAACCTCAATGAAGAATCAAAGTCCTCTGTTATTTAGCACTCTCCCTGCACTGACCCATCTCACACATCCCTTCCCTTCCAACATTTCAAGGAGATGCTCTGATTTGCAGCTTGCAGAACAGGATAGGGTGAAAACAAAAACCAGTTTGTTACTATAACCACAGAAAAATCCTGGATGGTTAAGTTCTCCATAGAAGCCAATCTTGGAAATGCCTAATGATTTTCCTCTCATTTTTCTGGAAAGTTCTGAAGAGAGTACTTATGTGTCCTGCTTTGCCCTTTGTAAACAAGGGGCAATGCCACAGCATCTGGTGAGGGCATGCATGCTCTGCGATGTCACAGTAGTTATGCTAACCTTTCAGCTTCCTCTGTTCATGTTGTCTGTTGGGTTGGGGCAGAGGAGGAAATAGGTCCCCTTAGGAGTCACATGACTGGGCTGTAGTTTTCTGGAGGGCAGGGATGTGCAATCATCTTGACAGTCTATACTAGGCTTATTACCAACACTGGAACATCCTCGGAGAGCCCCTTTTAAATGCCTCTGCAATGTCACCGCACTCTTTGTGAATTCATTTCTTTTTTAAAAAAATAAATCTTTATTGTTCAGATTATTACAGTGTTCCTCTTTTTTCCCCCCATAGCTCCCCTCCACCCAATCCCCAATCCCAACCCATGCCCTTACCCCCCACAATGGTCTTCATCCATAGGTGTAAGATTTTTGTCCAATCTCTTCCCGCACCCCTTACACCCTCTTCCCCCTGAGAATTGTTAGTCCACTGCCTTTCTATGTCCCTGATTCTATTATATTCATTGGTTCATTCTGTTCATCAGATCTTTCATTCACTTGATTTTTAGATTTACTTGTTGGTAGGTATGTATTTGTTGTCATTTTGGTGTTCATAGTTCTTATCTTTACCTTTTTTTCTTCTTCCTCTACTTAAAGAATACCTTTCAGCATTACATATAATCCTGGTTTAGTGGTGATGAACACCTTTAGCTTTTTCTTGTCTTGAAGCTCTTTATTTGACCTTCAATTCTGAATGATAGCCTTGCTGGGTAGAATAATCTTAGTTGTAGGTTCTTGCTGTTCATCACTTTGAATATTTCTTGCCACTCCCATCTGGTCTGCATAGTTGCTGTTAAGAAATAAGCTGACAAGCGTATGGGTGCTCCCTTGTAGGTAACCAACTGTTTTTCTCTTGCTGCTTTCAAGATTCTCTCTTTGCCTTTTGCTCTTGGCATTTTAATTATGATGTGTCTTGGTATGGTCCTCTTTGGATTCCTCTTGTTTGGGATTCTCTGCACTTCCTGGACTTGTAAGTCTATTTCTTTCACCAGGTAGAGAAAATTTTCTGTCATTATTTCTTCTAATAGGTTTTCAATATTTTGCTCTCTCTCTTTTTTCTGGCACCCCAATAATTTGGATGTTAGTATGCTTAAAGTTGTCCCAGAGGCTCCTTATACTATCTTCATATTTTTTAATTCTTTTTTCTTTTTGTTTTTCTGGTTGGGTGTTTTTTGTCTCCTCATATTTCAGATCTTTGGTTTGATTCTTGGAGTACTTTGATCTACTGTTGAATTTCTGTATGTTCTTTATTTCAGACAGTGTATGCTTAATTTCTGACTGGTCCTTTTCCATTTTCTTGGCATTCTCATTAAGGTTTTTAAGGTCTCACTAAGCTTCTTAGAGGGCTCATCAAGTTTCTCAGTGTTTTTTAGAAGATTCTTGAGTAACCTTATAAACGTGGTCCTGAACTCTATGTCTATTAGTCTGCTTTCCTCCATTTCTTTCATTCATGACATGTTTCTTTGTCTCCACATTTTCTGCTTTCCTGTGCTGATGGATTCGAAGAACTGCTGTACTGGAGACATGTCTATGGGGCAGGACTTGCTTCAGTGGGGCTTTGGTGCTCACCAAGTCTGTGTCTTGAATGTGTCACTTATGGATGTGAGTAGTTGAATTCTGGTGTCATCTCACACTGACCTCTAGATACACTAGCTTTTGAATCTCCAATGGGATGCAAGTCAGCTACTGTTTGAGGTGACCCAGCAGGAGCTATAGCGAGGTCTGCAGATTTCTCCTGGTCTGAACAGAGCTGCAGTTTAGGTTAAGCTGCGATAGAGCAGGCCATTTATATGCAAATGCTGCTGCACACAGCTCCGGTGGATTTGCAGATTGTGCAGGGCAGGATCTCAGGGAGTCACTAAGCTAGGGTATGGCAAACAGCAATGGCTGCCACTCAGCCATTTCTGTGTCTCCGAGTTTCCAAGTCCCCGTGTCCCATACCCCTGCACAGTGAACAATGATTGCTGTGGGCACCTTTGCAAGGAAGCCACCCTCACATTCTGACCCAATGACAGACTGTCCATCTTCTCCCCATAGGAGTCTGGGTCACCAGTGTCTCCCCAGAAACTGAAGTTCAGAGTAATCAGGAGCTTGTTTCCCTCTGGGTTGAAAAAAAGCAATGTCCAAAGTCCCCCACTGCCAGCCTGTTTGTGCACCTCCATACCTCAGCTTTTCAGTGCTTGTGTATGTCTCAATGCTTCTTTCTCTTTCCTTCTAGTTGCAGAACTTCTTCTTGGCCAGATTTCCTGTGGTTCTGGGTAATAGACATTTTGTTTTTTAGTTGCAGTTTTGAAATTGTTGTGCAAAGCAGCAGTTTAGATGTTTACCTATACTGCCATCTTGGCTTCTCTCTGTGAATTCATTTCTTGATGTAAATAATGATATGTCTCAGGGGTATTACCGACCCTTAGTAATCAGAGGGAAATTCTACTAAAGTTGAATGGAATGACAACTATCTGCAAGCCAAGGAGAAAGGCTCCAGGAGAAACCAACCCTGCCAACACCTTGATCTTGGACTTCCAGCCTTTAGAACTGTGAGAAAATAAATATCTGGTGTTTTAGCTACCCAGCCTGTGGTATTTTGTTACAGCAGCCCTGTCAAATTAATACAGTACTCTAGTCTTATTTTTTTTAAGATAAAGAAACAAGATGATTTTCAAAAATTATACATCTGTTAAGAAGTTGAATCAGGATTCAAATTCAGAGTCTGACTCCAGTGGCCTTGAAAGTAACCACTATATTAAAGGACCCTGCAGACATTGCCTTGGAAAGGAGCTGGGTGAAGGGAGAGGAAAGAAAGTCTGGACACACTGTGTGCAAAGGGTTTGAATCTTTTGCCAAGACTGGACAAGAAGTACATTTCCCATGGCTATCTGATAGAAGTCCTTGATTATGGAATTAAAAACCAAATTTGAATTATATTCTACTTTCTTCAGGGTAGTAACATACAAGCCACAAAGCGATGCCAACAGAATTAACTGAGATCACTTCCCCTCTGTCAAGTGATTAATCTTCCACAGCCTGTAGTGTATTCCACTACAAAAGGAGGAAGTGTAGGGTTTTCCCTCTCTGCTGCGGCTCACTTGAAAGCTTTCTGTCTTGCCTGAGGTCAACCCAGAAGTCAATGTGTTATCCTGGCCAAGACCCAAGTTCACGGGAACCCATTGTGGAAGTAGCCCAGTGGCCCCATGGCCCCAGTGAAATTCTTGGTTGGGCCTGGGAGCATTTATGATTTGCTTCCAGCTACAGCTTGATCACTTTCTGCATTCTGAAGATCAGGCTGGAAATTGTTAAATACTTCACGTTTGGCTGTGACCAGTTCTGGCCAGTGACCTTCACGGCTGGCTTGCTTTTCCTGGTGTAGGCCAGGAGGTGGGACTTGCAGCTGGCCCACTGAACTGGCCGAGTACAGCCTAGTCAGCTAGGAGTCACTACACTGGACCCTCCTGGGGGGCCACTCCCCTGAGAAAGACTTGGGAGAGGAACCTTCTGGCACTGATCACCGAACCTAAGATCTAAGGTTTCCAGGAATGGAATCGCCGTACCTTTAGCCAACAGGACAGAGCAGAAGGGGCCACACCCTGCAGTTGCATATCCCTTACCGAAGAAAGGTAGCCATCAGGGAAGGCCCAATTTGATGGTGACATTGCAATATCCAAGGGTCACTGTCAGTTGAACTCTTGCCAATTGGAAAACAAAGCAAAAAAAAAAAAAAAAAGAGCATAGCTGTCCCATCGTGTGAGAAGCACAGAGACAGTTTATCTGAGAAAGATGGGACTCTAAAATGCAAAGGCAGGAACAGATAATGTGGAAGACCCGGAGGCTATGATGCAGTGGGAGGGATCAGGGACAGCAAGAGGGCCCAGCTTTCAGGATGACAAAGGGAGCTGAGGTTTGGGAAGTAGAAGGCAGTGCCATGGCTCAGAATGGGTCAGGGCTGCACTGAAGGGCCAGCGTATGGGAGCCCTGAAACACCACCAGAAAGGAGACTGGGAAAAGAAACCAGAATGCTAGTGCATCTCAGAGGGATTCCACAGCATGTGATGTGAGGAGTGCTCTGAGAAGCCACAGGAGTATCCACAGATGACTACGAGACTGCTTCTGAGTGAAAGTGGATGGGGTTCATGGCAGGACTCTATTTTGTAGAATGGGATGTGCCCACCTAGATCTGTCATCAGCTGCCCTCTTCCATCTTCTGCCACAAAGTGCTCAGTCCCACCACTAAATCACATGTTGGGAAAACACTTAAGGAAGAGGGATTGGATAGATGCTAAGCACAGGAAGGGCAGGGGTGGGAAGAGCCAGCTGTGCAGGAACCCACAGCTCCCTCTCACTGACTCCTTCCCATCACATAGTCAAGTTTCTCCCCATCTTACAATGGGTAGTTCCCTGGACTTTGTATCCTCTCCCAATGCAACCCCTCCTCTTTGTCTCTTCTCCTACAACATTCTCATAAGTGATCTCCTTGCTCCCTTCACTCTCCTACCTCCTTTTCAGTCCTGACCCTCCAACCCCTTGGAGAGTTATCATTGAGGTGGTCAACCAGTTCCCAAGTGCAGCATCAAGAGGATTGGTTCAGTGCACTCCTGATTCTGTGTGACATTTGCCATTTGGCCCC
Organism: Antrozous pallidus; assembly: GCA_027563665.1. Taxonomy (NCBI): domain Eukaryota; kingdom Metazoa; phylum Chordata; class Mammalia; order Chiroptera; family Vespertilionidae; genus Antrozous; species Antrozous pallidus. Next base: position 78,254,153 of record CM050516.1, on the reverse strand, counting down.
TGCTCTGTCCTTCTTCACACCTGACCATTAGCTATCCCCCAGTATGGCATCCTTCCCCTGCTTGGCTATTATCCCCATTTCACAGATGATGAAACTGAACTTGGATGTGGCCACAGCTATCTTCTGACATTGCATGCCATGCTCACCTAATTTATAGGGTGTTGGACCCCACTGGTTTGGTCTCCTAGAGATTCCCCAAACCAAGAAACATGGCTATTTGTCCACCTGCAGGTCAAGGTCAGCATGTCCCTGTTTCAACCCTCCCTACCATTGAAGCTAATGTTTGGGGGAAACTCTACCATCTGCTTTTCAAATTCCCATTGTGTATTTTCCCACATTGAGTTCCTTTAATTTGGGCAGTTCTTCCCTTTCCACCTGTCAACTCCCCCCTATCTTGCTACATTTTTTAAAAAGCCCAGTCTCTTCTTGGAAATGCTCCCAGAAAAAAGATAACACAGCTGTGTGCATGGCTCTTTAAACAACACCGTCTGTCTCCTGTCCTCACCTCCACCCAGGCACACAGCAAGGGGTGATGGCATAAAGGTACTTTACTAAGCAGGCAACCAGGGGGGAAGAAACAAGCCTCATGGATATCATCTATGAGCCAGGATCAAAGACTCAAGTAACTTGGCCAAGGTTACATAGGCAGTAAGCAAGAACGCTGATCCTGCAACCTGAGAATACATCACTCCCCAGGCAGAATCAGTGTGCGGAGGCTGGCTCTTCCTGGCTTGTGAGGTCCCGTTGTTAAATTTGCAGGAGTTTCGTGGGCTGTTTGATGTCATGTTGGAGCCTTAAAATAAGCGTGGTGGCCGTATTTATACCAAAGAAATTGGCAAGTGCTACAAAAGCAGGATTCACCCAACGCAGTGAATTGTGTTAAGAGCCAGTTGTTAAACATTTACCAGCACAGACCAACTATCCTTTCTGAGAAGCGTGGTGGGCATGATTACAAATTAGAAGAGCCCCATAAGGTTCTCCGTCATGCCAACACTGTACTTTTGGGCAAACCAATGCTGTCGGTTAGAATCATAGTCTGTAAGTCTAAGAAACAGCAATAAAGAAACCAATCTCTTTAAAACTTTCATTGAAAATGTGCTCACAGTAACTAAGTTCTAAGGCAGGGATTTTCAACCAGTGTGCTATGGCACCTGGGTGCACGACAAGAATTTTTTAAACACACAATACCTGGTTAGTTAGTCAGGGGCACTGACCTCCTTCCCCTTAGGTCAGTGGTCGGCAAACTCATTAGTCAACAGAGCCTAATATCAACAGTAAAACGATTGAAATTTCTTTTAAGAGCCAAATTTTTAAAACTTAAACTTCTAATGCTATTTCTTCAAAATAGACTCACCCAGGCCATGGTATTTTGTGGAAGAGCCAAACTCAAGGGGCCAAAGAGTCGCATGTGGCTCGCGAGCCGCAGTTTGCTGACCATGGCCTTAGATTGTTAAATGAAAAACAAAATGAGAACAGCCAACACAACAATAGCCATCCAGTGAGAATGAATCAAAATTACACCTATTTATTTTGTCAGATTGGCAAAAAAAGTATTTTTTGGTGTGCTGCAAAATGTTAGTAATTCGTTTGTGTGCCATGAGATGAAAAAGTTGGAAAATCGCTGTTCTAAGGTTTTTTTTTGTTTTTTTTAGTAGTCTTTTCTAAGTACTGACATACCCATTTTCATCACAATTTTGTATTTGTATAGGATGTGATCCCTACATGACTCTGGAGGGACTGACTACCCCTCCCAGGGTTTACAAATTGCTAGAAATGGCCAGCTACTGGTGCCTTTCCCCTGCAAACAAACCCACCTGGAGCCTGCACCCCAACAACCTCCTTTATTGAGTTGTGACCCTCCCAGGCCACCAGCCTCCTGCGCTAGTCACCCCAGGGCCAGGCACCAGACAGCCCAGTGTCCTAGGGCCCCAAATCCTCTCAAACTATTAGGACTAGCCCATCCTACGCCTACCTCCACTGCCCTGCCCATTCCTCCCCGAGTAAACCACAATAAAGACTTGAACTCACATTTATTCCTTCCTCCCTCTGCCTCTTGATGGGCCCTGGTGCTTTCCCATGTGGTGGACAATAGGAAGGTAGGCAGCTTCAAGGTCAAACACCAGTACTTAAAGGACCCAGCAGTAAGAATGCTAAATTCAGCCCCTGCTTCACGTCTCTCTTTTCTCTAAGATGCTGTCAGAGCTATCAAAATGCCATCTTCACAGTGGGCTGGGTAAAGGCACACTTCAGAGATCCTAGAACAAATGCCAGCCACTCAGCTGGCATAGCACGAGCCTCGTGGATGCTTGGTCCTGGCTGGCCTGGAACACACCAACAGGCTGTTTTCCATCCCTAGAATGCTCCAACAAACCCCTTCTCATGTTACAGCAAATGGCTGACTGAGTTCAATGCCCTGTTGTTCCCAGAGTGAGTGCATTTTAACAGAGGCTGTGAGAGGCTCTGGAAAGGACATGGGCTCTGGTACGCACAGACCTGCCTTCGCTTATTGTTTGTGAACTGTGGATAAGTGTGGATTTGGAGGATGTGATGAACTATGAGGGTAAAGCATAAAGGCACATCTTTGAAACATACACATACTATACTACATATAAGACATACAAACATATATAGAGAGAAAGAATATGTGTAGTGTACAGACACGTGCTGCTTAACAATAGGGGTGCATTCTGAGAAAGAGGATCTTGTCATTGTGTGAACATCACAGAGTGCACTTCCACAAACCTACATGGTCTAGCCCACTACACACCTAGGCTTATGGCAGGGCCTGTTGCTCCTAGGCTACAAGCGTGTACAGCATGTTACCGAACAAAACAATAAGAGATGAGAAATCAAGCACAAGAGAAAATGATGCAATCAAGAGACGCGGTAGACGCAGGACGTATGAGGCTGCTGCTGGTGTAACATGCCATATGGTTTTACAGCAAACCTTTTTTATAAGTAGAAAGAGAACACTCTAAAATAATAATAAAAAGTATTGTGCAGTGAACACATAAGCCAGTAACATAGCCATTTATTATCATTATCAGTATATGTCCTGTACACAACCGTATGTGCTACTTTTATATGACCGGAAGCGCAATGGGTTTGCTTTCACCAGGATCGTCACAGAACAAGAGTTATGCTGCAACGTTATGACAACTAGTATGTCACAAGGTGGTAGCCGTTTTCAGGTCAATTATAATGTTATTGGACCACCATCTTACATGTGGACTGTCCATTAACCGAAACATCATGATATGGTGCATGACTATAATATTTATACACAGTATTTTCTAGTTCCAAAGATGTGGCTAATGTTATACTAGTATTCTCTGTCCCTCCTCTGGGCCACTATATGATACTATGTTATACTAGTGGCCCAGTGGACAAAATTTGTGCACTGGGGGGAGGGGAGAAGGGGTGTCCCCCAGCCTGGCCTGTGCCCTGTTATGGCCCCTCGATCGATTGCCCCAAAGAGGTAGGCTCTGCCCACCCATTCAGGGCTTCTTAATGGATTGCCCCAAAGAGGTAGGCTGGAGCCACAGACCCCCAGTCCTCTCTGCCTCACAGGGACCCACTAGACCCACCTCCTCCATGCTGCACGGTGCCAGGGGACTCCTAGGCCTGGCCACACATGGAGCTGAGAGGAGGTGGGACTCCCAAGCAGGCTATGCGTGCCCGCTGTACATGCAGCCATCTTGTGAAGGCGAGGTGGTGTGAGGACCACCTAGGCTTTTATTAGTAAGACTAGAGGCCCAGTGCACGAAATTCATGGACAGGGGGCGGAGGATGTCCCTCAGCCCTGCCTGTACCCCCTCCAATCTGAGACCCCTCGAGGGATGTCTGACTGCCCGTTTAGGCCCGATCCTACTGGCAGTTGGACATCCTTCTCACAATCCAGGACTGCTGGCTCCAAGTTGCTTACCTGCCTGCCTCCCTGATTGCCTCTAACCACTTCTGCCTGCCAGCATGATCACCCCCTAACCACTACCCTGCCAGCCTAATTGATGTCTAACTGCTCCTCTGCCAGCCTGTTTGCCCCCAACTTCCCTCCTCTGCCAGCCTGGTCACCCCTAACTGCTCTCCCCTGCAGGCTTGATCGCCCTCAACTGCCCTCCCTTGCAGGCCTGGCCCCTCCCACTGTCCTCCACTGCTGGCCATCTTGTGTCCAAATGGGGGCAGGATCTTTGACCACATGGGGGCAGCCCTCTTGTGTGTTGGAGTGATGGTCAATCTGCAAACTACTCTTCTATTAGATAGGATAGAGGCCTGGTGCATGGGTGGGGGCCAGCTGGTTTGCCCTGAAGGGTGGGGGTTCCCTTGGGGCGTGTAGTGGACTGGGTGAGGGGCCTATGGTGGTTTGCAGGTGACTGTGTAAATATCCTAAAAGCCACTGAATTGTATACTTTAACATGGGTGAATTGTACAGTATGAAAATTGTTTCTCGATAAAGCTGTTTAAATATTTTTTAAAAAGAAGAAGAAAGTGGAAGAGAAGAAGGGGAGGAGAATGAGGAGGAGGGGGAGAGTGGCTTTGCTGGTAAGACCCCTGGGTGGGCAGGGCTGAGCTATAGAAGTGCCCAGGGACACTTAGCACAGCCTCCCTGCTGCTCCTCAAACACTGAGAAACTCTGAGCTCAGGCCTTGCCCTTGGCCGTTCCCTCTTCCTGGCACACTCTCCTCCAGAAATCTGTGGGCTGGCTCCCTCCCATCTTCACATCTTTGCTCAGAGGTCACCTATAGGAAACCATCCCTGGCCTTCCTGTTGAAAGCCGGGCCCAACTCTGCACCCTCACACCCCTCTTTCCAGCTTCATTGTCCCCTGAGTGTTGGTCATTTTCTACAACAGGTGTCCCCCAATTTCCCAAAGCTGGCATTGCACCCCTTTGCTTTTATGAAGACCTATATTAGTACCTGCTTCTGCTAACTGGAAGAAATAGGAAGAGGACTTTCATTTTTACATAAAAAAAAAAAAGTGAAAAGCAAAAACAGTGTTCAGTGTTGGTTTTGCCCAGCCGTGATGAGGCAGTGTGCACTCAGGCAGGGAAAGCAGACCCGCCAAGCTTCTTCCCGGGAACACACAGCCTCTCCGCCTCTCAGCATCCAGCCCACTGCTCTGAACGGTGTCTGTGAGCATCTGTGCTGGAGTTCAATTTTTTGTTGTGCATCCATTAGCAGGATGGGACCTAAGGGATCAGAAAAGCCTAACAGAGCTCGAAAGGGTGTTATACTTAGTGCAGAACTGAACAGAATTAAGGGTTTCAGTGGTGGCGAAAGACATAAACACTGTGTGTGTGTGTGTGTGTGTGTGTGTGTGTGTGTGTGTGTGTGTGTGTGTGTTGAACTTGCCTGCCATTCGTACTATTTGCATGCAGAGGGAAAGGTTCTTGAAAGCTGCCACAGTTACTATTGGTTCTGCTGGTGGCAAAGCGGCCTCTTTGAGTGTGCACCCAGCAATGCGTGCGATGGAAGGTGTCGCCTGAGTGGGTCCACAGTGAGGTGCTCTGCTACCTGGGAATGCTGGAAACTTTCCCATAGAGATGAATGGCAATGGCTTCTCCACTTGCTGCCATTTCGGCTTATGAACGTTTTATAAAAACATTGGACTTTTGGATAGCAGGGGAGACCTGTATATAAAATAAAGTATTTGTTTTGTTCCCGGTCGGTCTCTCCCAGCCAGAAATGCAAGCTCCATGAGGGCAGGGTTTTCTATGTTCGGTTTATTGCGATATCCACCCCTGGCTTCTAGAATTGTGCTGGGTACGTGATAGGTGCTTAATAAATAGGCACTGAATAAACAAAGAAATGGCCCCATTATGGTTACTGCGCAGGCTCTGTCCTTGCGGATCTCAGGGCCTCCCCCAGAGGTTGTGTGGTTAGCTCGTGCCGGCGTAGGAAGCTTGCCTCAGCGTCCCTCTTTGTCCTAGCATTTCACGCACAAACAGTTCCAGGTGAACAATTGCTATTTCTTCTGCGTTAACTGTCATGAAATCGATTTAGTTGGTCCTTCGCATCGTTTTTTTTTCTTTTTTTTCTGCAGCTCTAAGGACTCTCCCTTGTATAAGTACACGCTACGGTTTCTTTTGCACTTAAACACTTGTTAAGAGGGCAGATCTCATGTTAAGTGTTCTTACCACAGTTTAAAAAAAAAAGAATCCTCCTTCTCTTTTTCTCTTACCAGTTGTTAGGGGCAACCTCCGTTGAAAGGCCCCAGAATTACAAGCAGATTCAGGCTTGATGGACGTCATGAAGGGCTTTATTTAGGTCTCTGTTTAAAATCCTTGCAAAATTCTGCTTAAACATGTAAGGTTTGAATGTCGTGTTCAACGAGAAGCCACTGGTAGTGGGAGCAGGGCTGTGAGCGGGAGCCTGCTGCAGAGGGTTCTGTGTGTACACCCCATGTACATGTCTGACCAGAGGGCAGAAGGGCTGTCTCCTTGAAGGAAGAGGAACACAGAGCCGGAGAGAGGCCATCCCTGGTGGGGAGATGGCAGAGGCCAGGCCCGGTCTGTGAGCTGGCCGGAGGAGGCAGGCGTGTCTTTGTGTGTATCTCATCATTTCAGTTTTGGGTGAAGATGCAAGACAGCCAGGGAGAAGTGGGTGAACAGGGGATTTCCCATCCTGTCCCTCATTTATCTGTTCCCACCAAGACACAGGAGTGTGCTGACCTGTTTGGAAGTTGAATTCTAAGGCTGGGAGATCTTTGTACCGATTTGGCCTGAAACCTCACATAGGTCTCCAAGGTGGGCAACCCCAGCTCAGCAGGAGCGAGGTCGGGAGAAGGGCTCTGCTCCCCTAGGGTCTCATTAAGGTGAGGTGGACACTAGGAAGGGAAGGGGACAGACACAGAAACGCCCAATATGTCTAGACAAGTTGATGCAGCACCTGAGGTCGTGGGAAGCAGTGGGTTGGTCACTTTAATAACACAGATTACTTCTTGGTCAGGAGGAAACAGTGGGGAATCCATGGCTCTCGTAGAGCACAGATCCTTCATCTCCAAGCCACACAAGCAGATCACCATCGCTTTCTGGGTGGCAGCTTCACCTTATTAGAACCTAAATCCTAAATGATCAACTGTTCTAGACTCCTAGGGTGACAGCTCACATCCACAGGGGAAAGACACAGAAAGCATTTTTTCACATAAGAAGAAAAATATCTCCCAAGAGGAGAGACGAGTAAGTCTTCCTTTGGGGAAGAAGGAGGGCAGGGTGGTGTAACTGAGGCAACAGCTAAGATGCAGCCCCCAGGCCTTCCCTGCACCCCAGGGCTGGAACCAATGCATGTGTCCTTAGCCAGGATGGCTGTGGCTGAGTCTGCACACAGGGAAACCCACCAGGGGACTGAAGTGGGGCGGAGGCTTCCTATGGGATTACGGAGGCCTTTCATCCTCACGGGCGGTGTGGGGGGAAGAGAAGTACATGAAGGCTGGTGGCTGAAGAGAAAGACAGACCTTCTGCTTAATGGGAGCTGAGAAGTGAAGGCACGCAGTCAGTGCTTTGCCAGAAAAAGCAGCTGCAGTCCGAGTCGCCAGAAAGGCTTTTGATGTGAAAGGAGCTCAAAACCGAAGTTAAGAAGGGAAACGACCAGGGGGGTTAACGCCATAGAGACAGAAAGCCAGAGCCCTAATCGAATCTTGGCGCCCAGCGCTTGTTTAAAAGAAGGCTGGTCTTTAAAGGCAGGGCTCAACACGTGCTCATACTTTCTTGTCTTAGTAAAAATGCTCATTCTTTGTGACATTGGATCTAGATGTCCGTGGTTATTGATGGTCAGGTGTGTGTGTGTTGGTGGGGAGGGGAGGTAACCTGGGCAGGGCTTTGGTGTTTGAACCACATTCTGTCGATGCTGTGCTACCGCCTCAGCTGCAGGCAGAGCACGGCAGAAAGAGGAGCCTTTTTGGAGCTTTCCTTGCTGTGTGACTTAGAACAGCTCACTTGCTTCTCTGTGCTTCAGCTTCCCAAATGTTGAACATGGAAGCTGGACTAGATGGCCTTCCTCAACCTCTTCAGTCCTAAAGACTCTGTAGGTCCAAATCCCTTTGCAAAGTGAAGTCAGAGGGTAAAGCTTTCAGATACCAAGCTAAGGGTGACTTTCTAGGCATCCTCTCTCAGCAGCAGCCCCAGCCCGCTCACAGGGTCTGGCGGCAGCGGTAAGGGGTCGCACTGTGGAGCGTCACTATGGGAATAAGTCAAGTCTGCTCTCATCCTCTCTGAGAACCCCTTGCCCTTGGGAGAAGCATGTGCCCCCACACGTTTCCCTGAGCAGGGCTGGTCTGCACCGGGCCAGCTGGCTCCTCACTGGGACCAGAGGTGATGCTACTTTCAAGCCCAGCCCCAGCACCTGTGGGAGTTTCGAGCTTTGGGTCCCAGCAAGGGACTTCCAGTCTTGCCCCCCAGCTGATAAGAGGGTGAAGAGACTATCTGGGGATGCCTGGGGCTTTCTTGGAGAGTTTCCAGAGAGACCTAAGGAGACTAAGGGATAGGGGCCACCCTAGAAATGTGGGCCACTGGGTTTTAATCCCGAATCCCTCACTCACTGTGTAGGCCATCCACTATGTCTGGCCAAGCTCTCTTAGTCTCCAAGGTCAAGGATAGACACTGTTCCCAAGGAAAGGCCAGTCGAGGGCCTGTGAGCTCCTGGGTGTCTTTCTCACTAAGCTGGGTCTCAGGCCCATTCCCTCGCCTTCTGGTCAGATGGAAATGTGCCTGATAGTAAGACAGCAAGGCTTCCTCATGAGCACTGAGCAGAGTGGCTCCCACAGATGCTCCCGAGACAGAACATTTGCAAAATGCCAAGCCCTGGGCAGATTCCAGAAGCACCGTCTGCTGTACTAACCAGTATAATTGTCTCAGGGGTATACATACACATGCACACACATGCACATGCACACACGTGTGTACACTGGAGATGACAGATCAGTAATGCATGCCAACTTCTGCTTTCTCCCCATATCAGTGACCCGTTCCTGCAGAATCCATACAAGTCCGTCTCTTTGAGACTCAGCCACAGCCATTCTTGTTAAGGACAGAGGCATTGGAGCTGGCTGCCCAGGTCAAGATCCAGCCCTGTCAATTATAAGCCTGTGGCTGTCTCTTAACCTCTCTGGACCTCAGTTTCATCATCTATAAAATGGGAATAATTGGAGCAATTACTCATAGGGTTGCTATGGGACTGTACTGGGTTAATCCATGTAAACTTCTTAAACTAGTATATAGTACACAATCCTAACTAACATTACCAGCATCATCGTCATCATCATCATCACCACCGTCTCCATACTCAGGGTGCCATGCACCCTGTGCTCTAGGCACCTAGACCACTCACTCCCTGTCCACTCCATGTTCTCCCAGGCCTCCGTCCCTTGGCCCTTGTGGTCCCACTGCCAGGAGAGCCCCTCAACCTTCTCTTTCAGGAAAGTTCCCATTCATCCATCAGAACCCAGACCAAATGTTGCCTCCTCCATCGCACCCCCATGAACGGTTACTCACTCCTCGGTACATACAGTCATCAAAAAATTTAAAATGTGCTGCACAAGACCACAAACTCCTGAAGGGAATGTGTCTTTGTAAACCCATTCCCAACATAGCATCAGGCCCCTGGGAGGTGCTGTGATGCCCGGGGCATGCACACTTCTCTCACTGCCTACACCAGCCCTGCTATGTATTGTTGACCCACTCTTCAGAGCACCAATAAAATCTGCACATTCAGCATCATTTCCCAGAAACGCTCAACCCCATCATCTCATGCCTGGACCACCCCACCCACAGCAGCAGCCGCTAAGCTGGTCCTCCCAGCTCAGCTCCAGCTCTGCCCCCCTGCACAGCAGGAAAGGGAATCTTCTTTAAAAGCAAATATGATTGTATAGCTTTCCTTTGTATGCCTTCCAACTGTGCTTGGTTTAAACCCAAGCTCCTTGCAGGGCCCAGCCTGCCCAGCCTGGCCAGGCTGCTGCCTGCCTCTCTGTCCTCCCCTGCCTCTCTCCTCCCTAGCCCCTTCCCACTGCCCACCTCCAGCCACGCTGGATCCTTACACTTTTTAGAACAAGCCAGGCTCTTTCTACCTCAGGGCCTTTGTGTGTGCTATTCCCTTTGCCTGGAAGGCTGTTTATTCTTTTCTTCCTAGAGTTGGCTCCTTCTCCTTGACACACAGCCTGGATGCCAGCTGTCTGGAGAGGCTTTCCCTGGGCCCCACCCTGTGTCCTTCGGTCTCAGCATCATATTTGCTTGCTCCAAAGCAGTTGCCACATGTCCTCTGTCTAACGGTTTTTGTTCTGTCTCCCCTGTTTTGGGAGATGCGTGAGGGCATGGACCATGTCTGCCATGCTCTGTGTTGCCCACAGCACGTTGAGGGCACCTGTTTTACTAGGAATGCGTCTTTGTTGAATGACAGACTGTATAAGTACCCATACTATATGCTAATGAGGCCTCCACAATGCTTCCCAATGTAGTTATTATGCCCCATGAAGGCCCCCAGTTGGGAAGTTAACTTGCCCCGTGTCTTAAGTCAGTAAATGGCCAAGGTGGACTTCGCCTGTGCCTCTGCCTGACTGCCCACAGTTCCCGGTCTTCCCATTGTCTTCCAAGCCCGGGTCTAGCCCAGAACACAGCTGCCAGCAGACAAGTCATACTCGTCTAAACGATGCGCCAGTATACGTTTTATCTTTAGTCCAAGACATCAGATTTCAGGAAGACCCTACTGGAATGCCCAAATGACTCTAGCATAGTATTTGTATGGGTCATTGTCATTATTATTACAGTTTTCACTTGAGTCTGATTTATGGGAAAACTGGACACAAATCCATGTTGCAGGCTTGACTAGTGCACTGTTAACCCAGCGATGAGTGAAGACTCAAAGGTGGAGAGATGGCAAACGTCGGCGAGGCTGGCATTGGACAAGATCCACAGAAAACTCACTGCTAAGGCGATAGTGATCTTTCTAAGCCTCTCCTGGCATGAGCAGCACAAGGTGAACAGGTGTCCCCAAAGGCCAGGCAAATCGAGACCAGTCTGCATGGGTCTCACTGGGAAAGCGCCTGCAGTCCAGTTCACACAGTATCTACAGGATAAGCTCTGCTGCCACCAATGGCAACACAGCCAGACGTCGCACGAGGCGCTGACATTTGTCATGTCATTAAATGCTCACAGCAGCCCTCTGTGTGGTGCTAGCGTCGCCCTCGTTTCAGAAACGACCAAACTGAGGAGCAGAAGGCCGTCCCTCTGCAGAGCCCAGCAGCGATCAGGCAGCACGTCGGGAGCTGGCTGCCCGTCCAGTGCGCGTGCGCCAAGCTCCCAGGTGTCTGGGCTGGTAGAGTCCTTCTGTGTCACCACTGGGTCCCCCCCAAGTTCACAACGTTCTCTCCCCTCCCCCAATTTCTAACGTTTGAACTGATTTTCTTTAAAGCACATACATGCCATGCAGTCTCATATGGGGATAGAGAGGGAAGGCACCTGTGATCATAACAAAATGGTGCCTTGATGACAGACGGCTAGAAGTTATGGATGAGCAAAACACCAAGCCCCTCGCCGTCTGTGCAGGCTCCTTCCTTCCCATCAACCATGCTTACACCATAGACTCCATCCTTATTTGGGGATTTACAACCCACAGCAGAGTCTGCCACTGGCCTTTGTTTAGCCAGCAGTTCCCAAATGTATTGAACCACAAAAACCTATTTCGAGAAATACCTATTCCATACACCAAAAGAACGTGAGCTACTACTGCTCACCAGATCTTTGAGCTGCAGGAGCGCGTGGGGGGAAGAGCCAGGGAGCTTCCCCAGAGCCTGCAACCCTGCCTCTGCAGCCCCTCACCTTGGCCCCTCCTGGAGGCACACTCCCAAGCAGCCCCTTGGCCTTCCCTGACCTTGCCCCCACTGGGCTCCTAGGTGAAGAGGAAGCAACACCTGCTGCCCCTTGAACTACCTCTCCAGGGACTTCAGGTGCAGCCCATGCTTACAGTCTGAGAAACCATCATAGAAAGGACACACTCAGAGGAATGGCCCGCAGGTGGGAAGGGGGACCTCCCTAGGACCTGCACAGCTGCTCCCACTAGGCCTGGAAGTGACCAGCACACCCCTGAGGTTCCTGTGGAGAATGACAGTTGCAAAGTGACACACGGGCATCACATCACTGCATCCCCTAAACGTCCTGGATGACCGTCACCTCCCCTTATTTCGAAGTGAAAAGGAGGCCTCGGAAAGGTGAAGGGCCATCTCCAAAGTCACTGCAGGGTCCACGTGGTGACCAGGACCCTGGTCTTGGACCAATGCCCTGTTGGGAGCTCACCCCTGCATCACCCTGCCACGTGATCAAACCTTGGAAGGACATCTTGGCTGCCTGGGCTGTGGGGTAGGGGAGGGAGATTTGAAACTGAAACAGCATAGGGCAGTTTGGATTGGTGGGGGGCGGGGGGGAGCAGAAAAGGGATTCTCAGACTGAAACAGGGTTGGAAAAAAGAGGACCTGGATGGGGGGAAAAAAGGGCTCACTCCAGCCCCCAGCAAATGTACTCCCTGAAGCATGTCGCCCTATCCTGGGGAGCTGAGGGCGGAGGGTGTGAAGGCTTCCTAAGCAGGAAGGATGCTTGCCCCAGGCATCTCATGCTGTCAGCAGGGCCCACGATGGCTCCCTCAAGCGTGGAGAGCAAGGCTGGTCTGACCATGGAGACCTGGAGTGAGACTCCACCTTGTCTGGGAGCCTAACCTCACCAGGACTCGGACTTCCTGGTGCCACAGAGACCAGTACCGTTTAGACTGGGCGTTGGGGGCTCCTGGGGCTCCTGGGAGACCACCTGGGACCACAGGGGCCAGGACCGGGGAGAAGGCCAGGGGCAGAGTGTGCTGGACTCTGGCCCCCATCTAACTAGAACTGAGCGACCGGAGCCTGTTTTATGCAGGGGGCTTCCACATGAGCTTTAATTTGAAGCAAGAGCCACAGCTTCACAATGTCTGAAACCGCTGTCAGCAGTGATTCAGTCTTTCTGTCTCTGGGCAGCTCCCCATCCTGCACACGTGGGAACTCTCAGCTCAAGCCAGCACCCGAAGTACGGCCCCAGGAGACCAGAGCCCTCGCTCTGCTGCTCCAGGGACATTAGAGGCCCTGGCTCTGCTCTGGTCATTAGGACCAAGTGGCGCGGGCATTGGGCAGGCTTGCCCAAAGGTGTTCCGGAAAGGTCTGTGCTGCTCATGCACTCAGTGTGGACCGGCTCAGCATGCCATGGGGGCCTGGGCATCCCAGGGCCTCAGGGATCAGAATGGGCGACACCCACAGAGTCTGCAGGGCACTGAATGTATAGGAAACGACCACAGGGGGTCCCCAGATGGGATGGGGGCCTGTCCCAGCCCAGGGTTCTGGCTCTGGGGGCGGGGCACTCACAGGGCAGCGTCTCAGCACTGTTCTTCTGGATCATTATGCAGAGCTGTAGCACCAGTTGGGGGGCGCTCTCCAGGAAGGTCTCCAGGAGGCGCAACATGTTCACGTCTGCATATTCATACATCATAGCCCAGTAGAAGCGTCGCTGGTGTTCCTTCTGCCGTTGGCTCTGGATCCCCAGGTACATGGTGCGGATATATCTGCCGAGAGAGATGAACAGAACAGAGAGCGTGGGTGGGGTGGGGCTCTGGAAGGGCCATGCTGTCCCCCAAAACCAGAGCCAGCGATGCTGGTATCTCTCCTTCGCTCTGAGGTTTTCCGGACACTTGACCCGGCTCTAGGGATCTTCTGAGCCCGCCGACAGGGACGCGGACACCGTGCTAAGGCTTTGGGTGGCATTTGCGGGGCACAGGCCATCGGCAGGTGTAATCCCCACACAGCACAGCTAGGGAACCCCCAGGGACCCACAGTCAGCGGGTGGAGCAACTGGGAGCCGGCCCCAGGCCATTGGACAGCAAAGCTCGTGTCCCCGTCACACTCGGGAGACCGTGAGGCTGTGTCCAGGTGTGGCCAGGACGCAGGCAGACAAACGCACTGACCCCTCCATCGGAGAGGACACGAGGCAAAGGAGGCAGGCTCGAACCCCAGCTCGGTTGTTTGCTAATGGGACCTTGGACTAATCACTCCAACTCTGTGTCTTGCTCCTCTTCCTTCACATGGGGAAAGAGTCAAACTTGGGGGTGGTTGAGGAAATAAGAATGGTGGGTGCACATCCTGGGTCCTGTAAGAAAACTCCCGGCCTCGCTTTTACCCGAACTTTTGGGAGCTGTCTCCAGGCCACAGTCCAGGGGAGGATCCAAGGTACTCGTTGGCCAGCGGTCTCTGAGGCCAGGACAGGAAAACGCAAGTTCAGAAAGCATGGTTTTTGTGGCCCAATCAGGATCAAGACCATGAACCACAAAGGAGGGCCCACAGCCAATCAGATGGACCCACACATGCGTCCTTGACCATCCCAGGGAATGTGATCATTGGGCCTCCTACAGGGGAGCCAGAATCATACAGGCTGAGAGCCTGGTTGATGCCTGTCATCGCCCCCACGGCCTGAACATTGTCAGGTGCCCACCTGGGGCCGTGGGCTGTCCCTTCTCTCTGCCCCGTCATTTCCACCGGTCTGGTCCCCACTCCTCCTCCTCCTGCCTGAATCGAAGTGAAGTCCTCCCTGCTGTCCCAGCACCAACTCTGGCCCCAGAAACAATCGCTCTTCCCACAGAAGCCAAGGTGCTCCTTGCGAATTGTAAATACAATCAGGTCAGCCCCTGTAATGCTTAGAATCAAACCCCCACCTCCTCCCTCGGCTGACGGGACCTTGCCTGCCCCTCCAGCCTCACTCCTCATTCTCCATCCCGCCTTTCCAAGGAGTGCATGAGCCTGTCTGTCCACGCCCTGTCCCTAGCGCCTGCAGATACAGAAGGAAGACTGAGGAGTCCTGGTGGGACGACTCCATCACAGAACGGCGGAGGCAGCCCATGCTCACATGTGCAGCAATCTTATGCGAGGAATCCTGATGCTGGTGGCCGAGAGGGGCTGTGCATTTCCCTGGGAGGCGTGGGGGATGGTGCTGACCAAGAATCTTGCATCATGTTACTGAAGCCTATGATTTAGAGGCAAAGACGCACGGCCATACGTTCGTCAAATAATTTAAAACTGCGAGGTGACGCTCCTCTCCTCTCCACTTCCAAACGGTGAACCTCCCTCCGGAGCTAATCATGGACTGGACCTCAAGATGACCCAGTGCCCAGGGCCCCCTAGGATGTGCTTCAGAACACAAAGCAACCCTCCGAGCTGTAGTCTGTGGCCTAAAAACAGCATGCAGGCAATGCGCACCCACCCAACACCCGATGGGTGGTCTGTCTCTCTGGACTCCTAGGAGCCTTCGGGTGCGGCATCAAGGGAGCTGGGGCAGACACCTGCTTCCCTACACACACACTCCCAGGAGTGCGTGGAGAAACAGTTCTGCAGGAAACCAAAGGCAGGGGGGCAGGCGGTGCAGGCACCGGGGAGGAGGGGAGGATAACTGCAATGGGGACCCCGGGGAAGGGCTGGGGGAAGGTATTTCTGGGCCCATCAGATCCAGAGTCCCTGCCAGGCCTTGTGGGACAGGCTGGTTATCATCATTTAACACATAGGGAAACTGAGGCCGGGGAATGAAACGAAGCACCGAATTCTGGTTCTGCTCCAAGTTCTGTCACTTACTAGCCGTGGTACTTCCCCTGAGCCACGGCCTCTCGGCCTCAGTCCCTAAGTTCTCAAAATCAAGGGAGCAGGGAAGAGGCTCAGAAAAGGGCAGGGGGGGTTTCTCTCTCTCTTTCTCTCTCTCTCTCTCTCTCTCTCTCTCTCTCTCTCTCTATATATATATATATATATATATATATATATACATATATATATATATATATAAAGAGAGACGGAAAGAAGCATAAAGAGAGAGAAGAGAAGAGAAGAGAAGAGAAGAGAAGAGAAGAGAAGAGAAGAGAAGAGAAGAGAGAGAGATGTGGGGAGGAACGAGAAAGTGGGAAAGGAGAGGAAGCAGTGCCAACATGTGGAGGCCTGAAGGAGGGGGCTAACTGGAAGGGGCGATGGCAACGATAAACCTGGGCAGGGCGGAGACAGGTCACAAGGAGCTGGGGAGGTCAGACTGAATCAAGGGTGGAGGCAAGGGTCAGATTGAGCAGATCTGAGGGGGCTTGGGAAGGCAGAGTGGGGGTGGGGAGAGGGACAAGGTGGTGCTGGCTGAGGCGCTGAGGCAGAGCTGCGAGTCCAGCAGTTCTCTGAGGAGGCTTGTGCCCTGTGGAGGCTTGGTGCCCGTGGTCTCAGGTCAGATGTGGTTTCTGTGATCCAACACTCAGGTCTACCTACATGGGCGCCTGCAACACACAACTTCATGGGCCACAGACTCCCACAAACTACAAATCTATGTTCTCTCAGGGGTACGCTCAGACCACAGACTCTTCCTCTCCTAGCCTTGATTCAGTCTGACAAGGTAGAGAAATGATGATGAGGCAGTCAGGCCTGTGTATGCAGGTCCCAGGTTAAGTAACACTAACATTCACCTAGGCCAGCCCTCCCAGGGCAGAAATAGCACCTGACCTGTCACTCCAGCCTCCATTTTCCCCAACTTACCAGCCCCTCTGCCCATCTTGGCCAGGGCAATGGACGGCAATGGATCCAGAACATGCTGACTCAATGATAATGCCTTCTAGAGGAAAAAACCTCAAATTTCCTCTGTGCAAGCATCCAGGGGAATGTGTGGGAATAAATAAGGGTGCAAGTGGGCAAAACAAGAGCTCCTCTCCCCAGTGCTGATGAGCAAAGGGATGCTGGGAGCCCAGATCGCACCAGTCTGAAGCCTAATTGGGAAATCGTGTTTACGCAGCCTCCCACCCTGGAGTCCAGTCTAGGATTTCCTGGTCAAGTGCTTCTGCCCCTTCGGGCTCCTGGAAACTCGTCTTCTCTTAAGTCTTTGCCTCTCTGGTAGACAATTGAGAGGTATGTGTAAGATTCAGTGACCTCTGGGGCACCAACCCCTGTGCAAAGACAGTGCAGGCCTATGGCCACAAGGTGGCGCCAGAGTCTAAGCCACGCAGGAAGACTGCTCCAGGTGGTGATCTCATCCCCAGCAAGGCTCAAGCACCCTCCTTTGCAGCAGCGTGGGGTGCCTGGGGGGGAGGGCCCAGACGTGCTGAGTCCCTATGGGAAGGCGTGGCATCGGCAGGAAACACAAGGTGGACTTGCTGCTCCTCCTAACTCTCAATTTGGGAGGTTCCAGCAAGCTCACCTCCCCCAGGAAGGTAGTCGGGAAGGAAAGACACCCAACTCTCCTCCTCCCGGATTTGTCACTGCCTGTCACACACACTGTCTCTCTCCTAGGGCCTCGAATCATGAAGTGCGTGGGTCTCAGAGCAGGTAGGCAGCGGATCACCTGTGAGCGAGGACTCGGGAAGACTGGTGTTCAGTGTGCACGACATTGGGCAAGTCCCTCCCCTTCCTCCTCTCCCTCCTCCTCAACGCCCATTCAGGGGCGAGCTGGAGGGCCTCTGAGCTTTGCCAGCATTTATAACCTCCGCCTTCTGTAAGTGACTGGCTCTGCAGGACCGAAAGTACAGCCTGGCATGTTTACAGGTGATAACACCTGATGTTTGCCTGGCCCTCCCATGTGCCAGGCATGCTCTGAGCCTTCTGTAGTTGTTAACTCGTTCAGTCCTGGCAATACCCGAGCAGGTGGACACACTGTTACCCTCACTTTACAGAGGGCACTGGAAGCACTGAGACGGAGGACTGCAGGAGCACTGACCCAGCTAAGTGGGTGGCTAAGCGGGGCTTACAGCCCAGCAGTCTGGCTCTTAACTCCCTCCACATGCCTCAGAGGCGGACCGCTGGTCTCTTTTCCTCTGGATTTGGTACAGTGGAAAAGCACAACTCACCCCGAGTACCTGGGTTCTCTTCCAGTTCGGTCACTGGCTGTGTTATCTTGGGGGGCTTCTCCCAACCTCTCTGAGCCGCCCTCCCCCCTTCCTCATCTATCAATTGCCTGGCCCTGAGTAGGGCCCCCGGATCTGCTGAGCAGATAAATATATGTAATCATGGTCCTGTGGAGGGACAGGGGGCTTCAAATGGCATACCTGTGAGAGTGTGTGGGAGACCAGAAGCCACAGGTGACAGCTATTTCAGCTATTTCCCTCCCCCCCACCCCTCCAACCCGGCCAGTGCTTCTCACCCGTCTGTCTTTCAGCCCTCTCTGCTTACTCTCCTCCCACTTCCATTTCCTCCCCTGAACCATGGAGCCGTTTAAAGTCCCTATACCTGCCTCCAGAAACCTCTAGTTCTTGGAGCAGACTTTCACTTTGGTACCACCACTTAGAGGGAGACACATTTATCATCTCCTTTTCCCCACTGAGACTCAGAGAGGCTGAGTCATTCCCCCAGAGTCACACAGCCTCTCATAGTTCAGGCAAACCAGAGGTCTTGGCTAAACTAGACCTTCACGCTGGGAATTAGCCACAGCTGTGCCTGACTCTGGCTGGGATGGGAAATGAGTGATTTCTGCAAGGGCCAGAGGCTGAATGGGTTGCCTCTGTGGGCCTACGGTCCCCTGCTGCTTCTTACAAAGTTCTCAGAATTACCCACCCCCAAAGCCCCAAACAGGGCTTATTCCACACTGTGGGGACCGACGCTTAGAGAATCCTTTAGGAAAAGTAGTAACACCTACCTAACATGTAAAGTAGAAATAGCACTAATTCTATACACTTTTTTCTCCAGAAAAATACAAGAGAAAGAATACTTCCCCATTCATTTCATGAGGCTAGCATTACTCTGATATCAAAGCCAGACAAATGCCATATAAGAAAATAAAACGGTAGACAATGGCCCTCATAAATATAGGTGTAAAAATCTTCAACAAAAGGTTAACAAATCCAATCCAATGATATACAGGAGGAACGACACAGCATAGCCAATTAGGGTTTATCTTGGGAATGGAAGGTGGGTTTGATATTCAATGTAATCAATGATGTTAATGAGAAAGATCACACATCACATTAATTGATACATAAAGTATGCATTTGACAGAATTCAACATCCATTCATGATTTTTAAAACCTCTCAGCAAACTAGGAATAGAACTTTCTTAACATGACATATAGGAATAGCATATACAAAAACCTACATTTAATACCATAATCTTAATAATAAAAGGCTAATATGCAAATGGTCCTCATACCATGATGCTGTAATGACTGATCAGCAGAGATCTGAGGCTGTGTGGTGCTGGGGCCAGGGGACCTGAGGCCACACTGAGGCCCCACCCCCCATTCTGGCACTGGGGGATCTGAGGCCTGCCCTCCTGAAGCCACGCCCTCTGCCCCGGTGTCCGGACATGAGGCTGCATCCCCTGCCCAGCAGGGCTTGATGGGGGAGGGGCTGGCCGGGTCTTGGTGTTGCCCAATGGGGGTGGAGCCGGCCAGACACTTCTATTATAGAGAAGGGACAAATAGCAATATTAAAATATTTCTTCTAATTAATTCCCTTTTAATGTGCATGAATTTCATGCACTGGGCCACTGGTTAATAATAAAGACTGAAATGTTTCCTCTTAAAAAGGAACAAGGCAATGATGTCTACTTTCACCACTCCTATTCAACATCATACTAGAGGTCCCAGCCAGTGCAATCTAAGAAAAAGAAAGTATGTATATATTGCAAAAGAAGAAGTAAATGTCCCTTTGTAAATGACACAATTGTCTAAATAGAAAATCCCAAGAACTATAAAAAAAAAAGGTTACAGAGCCCCATTAATAAGTTCAGCAAATTCTCATGATTCCAGGTCTGCATGTAAAAATTAAATGTATTTCTATAGACTACTAGTGAACAATTGAAAATTTAAAAATATAACATTTAGATTAGCTCAAAAAAATAAAATGCCCAGAAATAAAGCAAATAAAATGTGCAGGACTCATACTTTAAAGCTACAAAATACTAATAAGAGAAATCAAAGAAAATCTAAATGACAGATATGCCATATTCATGGATGGAAAGAATCCATATGGTGACAATATAATGACAATTTTTCCAACGTTGGCCTATGGTTTTAACACAATCTCAATAAAGACTCCAGCAGAATTATTTTTTGTAGATTTGGACAAGCAGATTCTAAAATTTATATGGAAGAAAACAGAACTAGAATAGCCAAAACAGTTTTGGGGGAAAAAAAAAGAGAGAGTAAATTTAAAGAACTCACACTATCTAATTTTAGAACATACTACAGAGCTACAGTAATTAAGAAGGTGTGGTGTTAGCAAAGACAGAGAAGCACAGATCAGTGGAGCAGAATACATAGTCTAGAAATAGGCCCACACATATATGGTCAACTGACTTTTGGAAAAGTGCAAATAATTCAATGGGGAAAAGATGTGCTTTCAACAAATGATGTAGGAACAATTAGTCATTCATAAGCAACAGCAAACTTAAAACGTATCATAAATTAAAATGGAAAGCTATAAAACCTGTAAGAGAAAACATAGGAGGAAATGTTTATGACCCTGCATTAGGCTAAGAGTTCTGAAATAGGACATCAAAAGCATGCTCCATACAAGAAAAAATTGATGAATTGGCTTCCATCAACATTAAAAATTTTTGCTCTGCAAGTAACATTGTTAAGAGAATAAAAATAAATAAATAAACAAAACAAAACAAACAAACAAAAACAAAAAAAACAAGCTACAGACTGGGAGAAAATATTTGCAAATCACGTCTTTGACGAAAACCTTGTGCCCAGAATATACACAGAACTCTCAAAAATGGCCAACTCAGCAAGAAGGCAGGCACAAGGAGCCTGTGCAAAGAAGTGACGAGACTTCTCACCTCCCCACTCCTTCCTGCTCTCTCTCCTCTGGCCAGAGTCCCCTTGGGCCTGACCCCGAGGACCCAGCTTCCCAGAAGACTCTCCTGATGACACCCTGGGTGTGGGGCTGCCCTGAGCCTAGAGGAATGGGTAGCAGGTGCAGGATTTAAGGCCCCATCGCCCTATCCCAACTCCTGAGGGGGGACTGGCAGGGTGAGGGCTGGGGATATCACCGTCTACTCCAGTAGCCACATGAGCAGGAACCCAATGCTGTGGGCTCTTCTACCCCACCCCCACCCAGGGAGTGGTGGTCGCGTCAGAGGGCCTGAGACCCCAGTCTGGCTTCGGTCCTTCAAACTTCCCCTAGGAGGAAGGGAGAGAGGAGCCCGAGAGAGAAGCAGCAGGCCAGCAGGCCTGGCCCTGGCGAGCACTCACACTGGACTCCAGCTCTAAGTTATTCAACATCCAGGCTGCCTTTCTCCGCTTTGCACAGGCCTCCTGGGCAGTGCCAGTGAGGGGCACTGTGGTAAGGCTGCCCCTCCAGAGCCCACATGCCAGTCAGGGAGGGGACACGACCCCAGGAGACCACTAGAAATCTGCTGGGCATGTGCCGGGCAGAGGCCATGCTGACCCTGGTTTCACCTGCATCCGACTGTGCAGGGTAGGCCCGGGGAGGCAGGTTCTGCTCAGGGCCCCGAATGTATCCTCCTCATGGGCATCTGCAGAGGCTGCCCTGGCCAGGCTGGAACAAACCACCCAGCACAGCCCCTGTTCCCCATGGGGCTGGGGGCTGGTCAGCAGTGCTCAGGCACCAAGGGCCGGCCAGGCTGGGTCCCAGCTCCCGGCGCCTCGGCCAGGGCAGCCAGGCCTGTGGGCCGCACAGCTGGGCTGCTCCCTGACCACCCAGCTCTTTGGGGAAAGACCAGGAAAGTTGACTTCAAAGGCAAGACATATTTTTCCTCTGAAACAACAACAGCTATTCTCTTAAGGCCTCTTTGCTGCTTTAAAAAAAAAAAATCCTGTATATTTTTGTTGATTTAAATACAACTTGCTGTGCCCAGCCAGCATGGCTCAGGGGTTGAGCATCGACCTATGAACCAGGAAGTCAAGCTTCGATTCCTGGTCAAGGCACATGCCTGGGCTGTAGGCTCCATCCCCAGTGGGGGGCCTGCAGGAGGCAGCTGGTCAATGATTCTCTTGTTGATGTTTCTATCTCTCCCTAGCCTTTCCTCTCTGAAATCAATAAAAATTATTTTTTTAATAAAAAATAAATAAATATAACTAGCCATGCCTCCTGGGCCACCTCGAAGTATCTCTACCTTTATCCTGGGTGGGCCTGGGGCACCCGCACTCGCTCTCACACATATGCATACACACAGTCACACACACATACCACCTCCAGGAACACACCAACGCCACTCATGACACACATGCACACCATATATCTCTGGCGTGTACTTGCTAACTATACATGAAGTTCGTATACCTAAATGGCAACACACTGTCCTCCACAGAGACCTACACATACAAACCACCACATGCATGTACCCGCTACACACGTCTAAGCTCCACTTGCACAGGCCTAGAGGCATGTGATCACACCCTGGGTCTGAGGGTGGTCCCCGGCCTATGCCTTCCCTTCTGGCCCCCAGGGCTGCCTGCTCCTGGCCATTCACTGTCCTCACAGCAGACACAGGGCACAGAGGAAGAGCTGAACCCACAACAGAGAGAGCAGGAGCCTGGGAATCACAGGGTAGAGGGGAAGTGATGATGCAGTGCCCCCAATACCAAGGGCAGAGCTGAGCTAGTTGCCACCAAAGCACCAAAAAGCTCACTGATATCCAAACCTGAGAGGCCCGACCTGCCCCCCCTCCACACACACACATCCCTCCCTGTTCTTCCCTCCACCTGCACCTGGTTTGTTGGGAATCACTGGGCTGGTAGCAGTAGAGGTGTTGCATGCTGTCGCGACATTGTAAGATCTGCATTCTCCTCTGAGCCCTCCTTCTGGGGTGGAGGAGTTCCCTTTCCTTTTTCTGACCACGCCTCAGGGCTGGAAGGTTCCAGGCCACGTGGTCACACAATGATTGTGGGAGAAAGTGGCCCAAAGGAGGGGTGGGAGGGGTGGAGGACCCTTGGCTGCATGGGCTGCTATGGGAATCTTGCCACACTGGGGCTCGTCACCGGCTGAGGATTGCTGAGCTGGGTCATCACGGGCCACCCAGGAAGGGTGTTGGCCCTGAGCGTGGAGGCTGCTGGGACAAAACGGCTGTGCTCCTACCTTCATGCCATTGACTCTGTGCCAGGTAGAAACCCCGTGTCTGTTCCCTGGGGTCTCAGAGCAGGAACAAGAAGCAGGACAGAGCAAAATCCTTCCAGCTCTGCCGGCTCAGGCACCCGGTCCTGACTTGGTGGCAAGCAGTGGGGACAATGTAAGCAAAGACAGCCAGAGCAGCCCTGGCTGGGTGGCTCCATTGGTCAGAGCATTGTCCCGATGTGCCAAGGTTGCAGGTTCAATTCACGTACAACAATCAACCAATGAATGCGTGAATACATGCAACAACAAAATGATGCCTCTCTTCTCTCTTTCCCTTCTTCTCTCTCAAATCAATAATTAAAAAACAAACAAACAAAAAAAAAAGACAGCCAGAGGGCACATGCCTGGAAGGTCAGGAAATGGAGAACTATCAGGTGTAGCCAGGATTCAGGGAGCAGGTGTGAGAGGGGATGGTGGGGAGAGCAGAGACTGACTACCCTGATGCAGAGCCAGTGGGGAGCCACCCAGGTTAGCCCCGACTTCCTCCCCTGGAAAATGGGTCCCACCTGTAACCTGGCAGAGGCTGCAGGCTGTTCCCAGCATGGCAGGCTAACACTGTACCAGGACAGGTTTGCTGTCCCTCCCTGGGCAGCGAAGGAAGGAGGAGCAAATTGATGGGGGCTGTCAGACACACAGATCATGCGTTACTGGCTGGACCTGCCCGTGGTCCTCCCAGTCCTGGCAATTCATCAGAGGCACCCAAATGCTCACGAGGCTGTGCCCACATGTGTGTCCCCCACACGTCCCACCTGCGGACTCCCTTAAAACCACCCAGAATGCAAGGCCTGGGTGGCTCAAGGGGCCCCCAAGCCTGGCACAGCAGGAACTGTGCACCAATACTGCCCCGGGCTCTTCCTGGGTGTGTGAATGACTCTAGAACCGTCCATCGCCTGGATGGCACTGGGAGCCCCCCTGCTCCCCCTCACACCTCCCCCCCTCCCGACTCTGGCTGAGATGTCTTCAGCCAGGAGGGAAGGTGGAGGGTCAGCTGCCAGCTCAGCCCCTGAGAGCAGCGCTTCAAATCGGAGCTATTTTTAGCTCTTCTCTCCAGCGTCCCTGACATCAGCTGAGCAGTGGTGGTGAGGGCACACATCTGAGGGAGCAGGCATGAAATGGCACTTCCCTGCAGGGGCCCAGGGGGAGCGGGGGAGTGAGGGAGCACCACACAGCTTCAGGAAAGGGAGGTGGTGGCAGTGGGTGTCACGTAGGCGTCTTCCTGGATGTAGGGTCGAGGTGGTAAGGTGGCCAGGGCATCCTCAGCCTTCCAGGGCTCAGGAGAGCATAAGGAGGGTGGAAGCCACATCACCTGCCCCCGCCTCGTGTCCCCACCAGCAGAGCGGGGGGCCCTGCTGCTGCCCTGATCTGAGACTCCAGAAGGAACTTGATTAAAAAGATCCGTGCACCTTGGCAAACCTACGCTTGGGAGAAATACGTTTCCTTTCCCGTTATAAGCTCTCGGAAGGACAGAGACCGGGTTTCTGGGTCATGGTTTATCTTTGCATACCTGGTGCCTGGCACCCCGCCAGGTGGGCACTCGGTGTTTATCTCATGAATGAAGGAACCAATTGGGCAGCTTGTTAATAAAATCCTTGAGCTTGAGAAAGTTCATTCCAAGCTCCCGGGGGAAGTGCGGGGAAAGCCTTCCCGTTCTCTCGGCTCAGGGTCAGTGCCCACTCTCCACTGGGGGTGCCGGGACTCGGGCCCAGAGTAGCTCATGGGACCCTTCCCTCCCTCCCCCCCTCCTCCCTCTCCCCGGCCCTTCTTTCCTTCTTACCTCCCTCCTTTTTTCCTCTCTCCTTTCCTCCTCCCTCTCAATCTCTCTCCCTCTCTCCCTCCCTGTTCCTCAAGCCTCATTCTGAGGCCCCCCTGAATCCCCAGTCCAGAATGAGTGACTGCATGCAATTCCTCTTCTAGCCAGCAGAGCTCTTTCCAGCCAGGCAAGCAGCCCATCCCTGGGCGCCTCGTACCTCTCTGCTTGGAGCTGGTGCCACGCCCACACGGGAGGGCCACGCCCACAACGGTGAGGGCCACGCCCACAATGGGGAGGGCCACTTTGCTGTCCTCCAAATTAGAGCTGAATTAGGACAACAGGCCCTGGCAGGGTGGGTCTGCCAGCTTCCTGATAAACAGATGTCCCAGGACTTAGGTGACGTGGCCACGGCTTGGAGCACATTCCAGGCGATGCAAGGCCAAGGCTGGGGAAGATGGATCCACCTAAATGTTAGTGGCTGTTCAAATAACTCACAATTCTGAGAGGGGGTCCACTGGCCCAAAGGAAAGCCACCTGCACTTTGCTAGGGGCTTTGAATCTTGTTACATATGCAAACATGAGCCCACCCAGGGCAGTGGCCACAAGGAACCCCGGGTGCTTGGCAGGAGGACACACCTGGGCCTTTGTCACAAGCCTCAGGTACAGAGTGTGGCTAAACCTCCAGTGTCCCCTCCAGAGTGGCTCTGTGGGGAATGAATTAATCTGAGATGTTCAGGGAGGGTTTTTGGCTTACCTACATTGCCCCCTGGGGGAGAGGTATCCCTGTGTTTGTTCTCCCTATGGGCTAACTTTTCCTTTCAGATCCCCTAAGTGTGTCCCTTTTCGACTTTCACGAGTGCTCACTGCAGCAACCTAGCCCTTCCCGACTGCACTCATTCAGCGCCATGACTGAACTCCTGCTGCGTGTCAGGCACTGCACTAGGCCCGGGACACCCAGCCTTACTCCCCACCCCCTCCCTCTGAATCACCCTGCCTCTGTCCAGTGACTCCATTGGTCGTGACAGAAGATGAAGTCACTGGATCGATGCCCTGTGTATTCAGTATTTCATGTTTGGCATTTAGGTTCCGGAAACCACCTTCCAGCAACTTCCAGCAGGGAACGTGGCCGATGGTGAGTGAGGAAAGGTCTGAGGAATCCATGTGATGGGCTTGCCCTGACCTCGAGGCTGTGCTGCGGCCCCAGCCCCAGCCGTGCGGCCTTGGGAACACCCTCCTGGCTCTGTTCTCTGAGTGGGAAGAGCAAGTAAGACCCAGTTCTCAGGCCCTGGCCCTACATTGACCTTGTGGGTCTGGTCTGCCACCCAGAGACCTTTCCAGATCAGCGGTCATCTTGCGGGGCTTGGGCTGTCTCTCCCAGAGCACCCCCTGCCCTTCCTCCCTACCCCCCGCAGGGGTGAGGCTCTGCTCCTCCAAGCCCTCTTCCGTATGCAGGCCCTGTCCCCAACCTGGGAAGCCAGACATGTCATGTGCGCTGTTTCCTGAAGCCGCCCAGGGAAACGGGCCAGAAATAGAAGCAGAAAGTGGCATTTAGTCGAGTTTGCATTGTCCCAGCCAGGAGGCCAGTGACTCTGCCACAGCGAGGAGTGCACTGCCGGGTGGTTCAAGGCCGCAGTGGTTCACCAAGGCCCCGGGCCGCCCAGCCTCCCCAGGAGGCCCCCAAAGTGAGCCATAGAGAGGGCGGCGAAGGACAGGTCTGGGCTCCCCCTGCTCCCAGGCCAGGGTCCCGCTGTGTGAGCCCCACACTATGCTGCTCTATCCCTGACAGCCTCCCCATTTGCTGCGGGGAACACTGGGCTGAGAGTCAGGAAACCTGGGCCCCAGGGCCACCTCCACAGTTGGCCACCCATAAGGGGCTCCTTGCCCCTCTTGTCTGACCCCAGACCCCAATCCATAAGTAAGGAACTGAAGGAGTTTCTCACTTCCTCCCAAATCTCCAGATTAAGGGGGCAGCCATGCAGACTCTGCAACTGCCTGATGCCCTATGGGGAGAAGGGTTCACTTTGGGGACCTGGGCTGGGGTGGGAGTGTGAAGCGGCCTTGGGCTCAGATCACCTGCCAGGTCCCGGCCAATCCCTTGGGTCAGTCAGCATCACTGCATCGCAGGCCCACACCAGATTGGGGGTCGGGGGGGGGGGGGTCGGGGTAAGAATACTACAGTGACTTTACAGTGGGCTTCACCCCTCTGATCCTGTGCATTCTTCCTCTGACTTCACATTCACCAGCATTGACTTTTCCTCATCACCTTGGACAGGGTGATCCTTTTTTTTTATGTTTTATTAATTTCAGAGAGAGAGAGAGAGAAACATCAATGAGGAGAGAGAAACATCAATAGATGGGCTGCCTCCTACACACTCCACACTGGGGATTGAGCCTGCAACCCAGATATGTGCCCTGACCTGGAATCGAACCATGATCTCCTGGTTCATGGGCTGATGCTCACCCACTGAGCCACAACTGCCATCACAGCAGAGAGCAGGGGCCATACGGCAGCACCGAGTGCCAGCCCTGGGCCCAACCTCCTCTCCAGAGCTCTGACTCTTGCTCCCATAGCCAGGAAGGCACATCTGCCCATAGAACAGTCACCTGAAAGGGGGCAGCGAGGCCTCCCAGGGCCAGACCTGGAGCCAGGTGCTGGGCTCCTCTGGCAAAGGAGCTCAGGTCGGGTAGGGAGACAGGCAAGTGCACCTCAACTGTAACACACCCTTCATGCTCTAAATGGAGCAATGCTCCTGAATCATGGCGTACATCTGCTGTTTCCCCCACTTTGTAGATGAGGAAACTGAGGCAAACGGGCATTAAATAAGTCATCCAGAAGCCAGTCAAGGCCCAGAGCTGTGGACTATGCTGTTCCCCAAAGTAGAAGGGGCTCTTAGAGCACAAAGCTCCTTACCCAGTGGGGAGGGCAAGGAAGGCTCCAGAGGGAGGTGAGTCTGAGCGTTATCTCAAGAGTACTATTCTACAGGCCATGGGCATTTAGCCCACCCTGTACCTGAGGCCTGTGACAAAGGCCCTTTCTCACTCAAGCCTGCCTGGGCTCAGGGCGCACGAGGCTGAACCGACAGCCCCTCTGACATGGCCTTTTCCTGGCTCTGTCTAATGAGAAATAACTCCTGGTGCTGAGACTACAAGCTTTCTGAGGCCAGGAGCTGGGTTGGGCTCACCTTTCCGTCCTCTCTAGCCCGGAAACAAATGAGTATGGGATAAATGGATGCAGGGATGATAGGATGGATGGAAGAGGGGGTGGCTGGGGCTAAAGGAGGTCAAAGTTGAGAGGGAGAAACAGCTTCTGAGCAGGGAGGCTGGGATTCACTTCTTCATGAAGGTGGTCATAGCCTGGCCAGTGGGCCCAGGGGGCTCTTT
This sequence comes from Antrozous pallidus, assembly GCA_027563665.1. Taxonomy (NCBI): domain Eukaryota; kingdom Metazoa; phylum Chordata; class Mammalia; order Chiroptera; family Vespertilionidae; genus Antrozous; species Antrozous pallidus. Next base: position 78,225,949 of record CM050516.1, on the reverse strand, counting down.
GCTCTCAGCTCCCAATTTCCCCGAGGGCCACTGGGGGCCAGTCCAGGCCCAGACTCACAGACCTGTGAGTCTACCAGGACCTGCTGAGGCCAGGAGGCAGCAAGAGCTCTTCTAGGAGCCTGTGAGAGCAGAGAGCACCACCCTGTGCCAAGAGCCCCGAGACGGCCAGAGTCCCCTCCCTCCCCTGGCCTCAGTCACTTCATCCATAAAATGGGAACAAGGGTCTCTTGTGGATTCTCTTTCAGCTTCCCACAGGCACAGGTGGAGATGTGGTACATCCACACAGCAGTCTTCGTCTAAGAACACGTAACAGGGACAGCAAGCCTAGTCACCTCCCTTGACAGAGAGGGCTTAATAATTCATTAATTCCTACCTCAGCACATTCTGCAGAACTTGAGAGGGCAAGAGCATATGATACAGTTGGCCAGCACCAGACCCTCCGCTAGCTGGCCAGACTGCCCCCCTCCCAAGGTCGCCCATGAGTAATGTTGAACATTTTCCATGAGGCAGGCAGTCTACTAGACTGGGCCATCTTATTTAACCCGCACAGGCAGACACTATTATTGTGCTGTCCCAGAACTGAGAGACCTGACATGTGGCAGCTCCCGCTTTGTTATTCTTTTTATTTATTTTATTTTATTTTATTTTGAGAGAGAGAAGGGAAAGGGGGAAAGAGAGAGAAACATCAACTTGTTGTTCCACTTATTTATGCATTCATTTGTTGCCTCTTGTATGTGCCCTCACTGGGGATCAACCCACCACCTTGATGTAACCAGAGGATGCTCTAACCAACTGAGCTATCTGGCCAGGGATAGCTTTGTTATTGTTTTTCAAGAGCGTCTCTCTCTCTCTCTCCATAACTCTATGCCTGATACACTCTATGTGTGTCATGTGTATCCAGTCACTTAACATGACCTGTGAGGTAGGTTCTATCATAGCCCCACTTCACAGATGAAGAAACTGAGGCACAAGGAAGTCAAGCAACTTGCCTAAGGTCACACATGTGGCAGGCAATAGAGCTGGGAGTTGGCCCTGAGCCATGTGGCTCTGTTTCCCAGACAGAGCAACCAGTGTACCTGACTCATTGCGTTTCCTCACTTACCATTTCCTTTGAATCTCTGGTGTAGATAAGGTTGGTGTCATTGTTCCCCTTTACAGAGGACACCGAGGCTGTGAGAGTTTGACTTGTGGAATTTCAACCACCAATACTTTCGAGGTCACACACAGCAGCCGAGGCTGGTCCTCAGTGTCTCTGAAACCACCCGCCACATCCATGGAGGTCCTGCTAGCTCTCCCCTGGCTTCATCTGTCACAGTCACCCTGGAATACTGCCATCCTGTTTACAGGGAAGTCACTGCAGAAATGTCTGCCCAGGGGTCTGTCATGGGCTGAACTGTGCCCCCTCCAAAGTCATACATTGAAGTCTGAACCCTTCGGTCTGTGACTGTTTTATTTGGTGATAGAATCTTTAAAGAGTTCAAATGAAGTCATGTGGGTGGACCCTACTCCTTATAAGAAGAGAAGATGAGGACACAGATGCACACAGACTAAGAGATGGTCATATGAGGGTGCAGTAAGGAGGTAGCTGTTATGGACTAAATTGTGCCCCCCCCTCCCACTCCCCCCACCAAATTCATATGCTAAAGCCTTAACCTCCACTGTGACTCTATTTGGAGACAGGGCACTTAAGGAGGTGATTTAAAGTTAAATGAGAGGGTGGGGCCCTAACCCAAGGGGATGAGTATCTTTGTAAGAAGAGGAAGAGAACACCACAGACTTCTCCCTCGGTGCACAGCTGAGAGGCGGTTGTTCACAAGTCAGGAAAAGAGGCCTCAGCAGAAACCAACCCTGCCAGCACCTAGCCCTTGGACTTCCAGCCTCCATAAGTGGGAGAGGATGCATTTCTGTTGTGTGACCCTAGGACACTCATGGAGAAAGAGGTCTCTGTGGATTAACCCAGCAAATAGTCACTGCATGAGTGCCAGGCCTTGTGGTGTTTGACAGAAGGAGGGGTGGGAGCAGATGTGGTCAGTGGCTCTGAACCCCGGGCTCAAGTTCTGATCCCCTTCCTGCTGTCAGACAGCCATTCCTTTGATTGAAGCCAAGCAGGGTAACACGTCCTGTCTCACTTTGCAAGAACTGCAGAAAGTAGGAGTTGGACTGGGCAGAAATCCAACCCTTTCCTTTACAGACAAAGAAAATGGAGGCCAAGAGAGACAGGGATGGCAGTAATCTGTCCCCGAGTCTCCTGGCCCCCTGCCGGCCTGTGTTTTTGCTGCCATCTGCTGTCTTCCCTCAGGGGTCTGTTTCTGGGCCAGGTGCCACTGGTGGGAAGGTGCAAGAGAGAGAGAGCTGGGGCCGCTTGGCTATGATTTGCCTAGGGCTGGCCCTGGAGAGTAAACTCCCGCGCATCCTCCTCTGTGACCTGAGGGCTGGAGCACCTCTCCTCCCAGTGGCCCTTTACTTGGCTTCATTTCTCTTTACTTTCTGCCCAGCCTGAGACATGGCCGGGAGGATGGTGGGGGTAACGTTAGTGGCTTGCCCTGTTTCTAGCCCTGCCTTGGGGCCGTCTTTTCTGCCCTGGGATGCCAGCTCCACCAAGGCCTGCCTCACCCCGAAGAGGGAGAGGCTGAAGGGCCACACCGGACCCAAGAGCCCAGCTGATTGTCAGCAAGGTGAGCACTAAAGGCATGATGATGGGTGGACACTGCTGGGAAAACAGTTCTTCCCACGTCACTGCTGAGAGGCCTTGGGGTGTGAGCCCCTATGAGCCCCAAGGAATCAGAGAAACTCAGCAAGTGCCAAAAAAAGGGGAGAATTGAGCCAATGACTTCAGGGGGGTCACAGCCAGTAAACACAGCAAAAGGGGGCTTCCCCCTTTGCACCTCCCACCCAGGGGCTAGTGGGGAGAGAGACTGGACTAGAATTTGGGATTAAACTGCCTTTAGCTTCTCGGATACAGGCATGACCCCCCTCTTATCTGCGTCCCCATTGGAAGAAAGGACTCATCCACCTCTTACAAGTCCATCCACTCCCCAAGGCCATAGAGCTGGCATCTGCCTGGAAGGAGCTTCAAGAGGCTGGAGATCCAGGGCGTGCCCCCAACCCCATGCACTGACCCCACTCACCCTCCTTGGCAGTGACAGGATCCAGTGCCAGGGGGATTAAGTGTCAATGTCTGGTCCCTCCCAGGAGACTGACAAGCAAGACCCTGGGATACTGATGCACAGCCACCAGCAGGAAGAAAAAATGCGAGGGGACTGCAGGACAGATGGAGACTTCACCTGCCAAGAGCGGCTGGTTCCCTGCTCTGGTGCCCGATCTCACTCTGTACAGAGTGTTCCCATCCCTCCCTGGCATGCCACTGGTGTTCTTCACCCCCTGCCAGGCGGCCTCTCCTGCCTCCTCAGAACCAGCCAATGGGGGACACCCACGCAGATCAGAATCAGTTATTTTTGGTCCAGGAACTTGAACTAAATCAAAGTAAGAGCCAATCAGAATATCTAATCTTAGAATGATTTCCAGTATTATTATTATTCTATAAACTGATTTTTTTAACGGTTAAAAAAATCTAGCAAAGTATAGTTAGATTTGTAATGAAACACTGACATTGTCCAAATCTATTTAAACTGAAATCTTAGGAAACCCACAGTGACTGGAAAGTGTGTTGGTCTAGCTGTGTGCTGTGTGACCTCAGGTAAGTCGCTCACCCTCTCTGGGCCTCTGTTTCCCTCCTTTGTGTCAGGCTGGCAGATCTAACAGCTCTTACTGCTGATTATCTACTCCCTGAATCTCAAAATAGTCACCCAATGGGTTCCGAACAGCCCTTCCGCACTGACCCCCCCTGAAGTCATTGGCTCAGTCCTCTGTCTGGATGATAACCAAGGCAAGTCGTGTGGAAAAGCCATGTTCGATATGTGCCATCTGTGAGGAGCTGGGAAACAGAGGCCTGAACCCTGGGACGCGGGGAGCCTGCTGACTCTTTGGAGCCGGCACTAATGTAATTATGTGATTAAGACGTTCATCTTGGTGCTCACTACGCTTCATTTGGTTAGATCAAAAGTGACAACGAGCTGCGCGGTGGGTGACGTTTTTCTCCCAGGAGGGTCCAGGTAGAGCTCTTCTGGGCAGGGTGGTCTTGAGATCTGGACACCCTCCCTCCGGCCGGCGGGGCAGGCAGGTTAGCAGGCATTCGTCACCTGGAAAGGGGCGTGCTTGCTTCTGCCAGAGGTTGAAGTCATAGAAGCCACGGGGAGAGAGGCCCGGGGCCGGCGCCCGTGCCAGCCTTCTCCTGTTCCAGACGGAGAAGCAGGCCCTGGCCACTGGCTGGGAGGGAGCGCCCATGTGTGTCAGTGGCTCCTCACCTTTGAAGAGTGTGACTCCCTCCCTTTTCTCTATCCCACCACGAATGATGAGCTCAACTGAGGAGTCCAAGAGCCTCTGGAGAGAGGACATGGGAAGGTGCAGAGGAAAAGTCTCCGTCGTTACCCAGGGCCGAGCACTGTGCAGCGCGGCCTGAGAGCATCGCTGCCTTTGGGAGTGGGTCCTTCCTTTAGTGCAAAAGCGCTGTCTGCACGCAAACAGGGAAGCATTCATCCTGGGAGTGTGGCCCCACCTGCCTGGAGACTGGAGGGCATCCCTCTGCAGGGCTCCCACTGCCAGAAGTTCCAAACACCTCTGCTGGGTCACCCCACACTCCTGCCGGCTCTGTGGCTCCCAGACACGGGCTCATGCAGAGTTAGTGACGGTTCCTGCAGTGCTCCCTGCTCTCTGGGATGGCCGGAGGATTGCTCTGGTACCTCTCCTTTCCCGGTTCTACAGAGAGTGTGGAAACCACAGAAACGAGAAAGGGACTGGGCCCCTCTGTGGCCACATAGAAAGGGCTGCACTTTCCCACTGTGGTCCCAGAAGGTGTGGGGAGATAGGAGCAACGGGTGGACATTGCAGGGAGACGGGGTACTGTAACAGTATCATAGACTGGGCAGCATAAACAGCAGACAGTTACTTCTCAGAGTTCTGGGGGCTGGGAAGTCCAAGATCGAGGAGCCAGCAGACTCAGTTCCTGGGAAGGGCCCTTTTCACTGTGCCTCACGTGGAGGAGAGAGCTCTGGTCTCTTCCGAGTCTGGTGAGCACATAATCCAGCATGAGGCTGCATGCTCGTGCCCTCTTTTAAACCTAATCACCCCCCACAGGCTCCCTCTCCAAATGCCATCACATTGAGAATTGAGCCCTTAGATCATATGTGTCACATGAATTCTGAGGACGCACAAACATTTCGTTCATAACACCCAGAATCAGAAAAGGCAGGAGGAAAAGACGAAGGGATCCACCACCATACATGGCTCTGGGCACCCCTGTGGCCCGTTCCTCTGTATTCCTAGGCAGGGATGCTCAGGGGAACCTGAGGGTAGGTAGGAGATGATTCTGTGTCCCTTCCAAATACATGAGCTTCTGCCACTAGGAAAGGACGAGAGTGAGGCCCGGAGGAGCAAAGGGTGGGGAATTTAAGGAGGCACTCACTCTCAGATGCAACTCTGTGTTTGCAGCACTCTGAAAGTGAGGACCTCCTTAACACTGGTGACCTGGCACCTTGCCTGCCTCACCCTAGCTCTGACCCTCCTTCCATCTGCCCCTTGTCCAGAATGCCTTCTGATCAGGAATGCATTGGGTTCTTCTCCTAGACAGGTGGGCTCAGGTATAGCAGGTGGGTTCAGCCACAGTCTCCTCCAGATTGTCAAGGGAACCCTCAAGCCCATTCACCCATGAATGTGAGGCAGGGTCAGAGACAGCTGGGGCCCAGGGCATGGCGTCGGGGGCGGGGTGTGGAAGGAGACAGGGAAGATGCCTGTGGCCCCCTAAGACAGGAGAGAACCTGACTGGAGTGTGAGCTGAGGCCGTTCCTTGGACCAGGCAATGATCCCACATTTCTACCCAGAGGAAGAAAATGAAAACTCATCAAATTTCACTGTGGGTCAGGCAGTGTGCCAATTACGCACAGCTATCTTATTTGATCCCCGACATAGTCCAGCAAGGGAGGGTTGTTCTCAATTTACGGATAAGGAAACAGAGGCTCTGAGATATAACAGGATCTGTCCAAGGTCACAAAGACCCAGAAGCTCAGGCTTGACACCAAAGTCAGCCTCCTCAAGGTCCCAAGGCCTGCATTTTCATTCATTCTCTCTCGCCCTCATCTCCTCATCTACTCACTCCTTCAATAAAGATGATCTAAGGGCTATCACGTGTCAGGAATCGTTCTAGGAGCTTGGGATGCAGCTGGCATTCTAGTGGTGGGCAAGAAAGTAACACTCAGGCAAACACTAAGTGCCGTCAAGAAAAAACTAGGGCCATGCAACAGGGTGTGGCCAGAGGTGTGGCCAGATTGGACTGACTAGTCAGGCAGGTCTCTCTGAGGAAGGGACAGCTGTCCTGAGAACTGAATGACTGCCATGGCCTGTGTTACTCAATGGTTAGAGTGTGGGCCATAGGGTCACGGGTTCAATTCCCAGTCAAGGTCACATCCTCAGGTACTCTGACAGGTAGAGGACTTGATTGGAGGTGTGACCAGGGAGAATTTTCTTTAGAGGTTGCAAGTGTATTTTTGTTTATTTATTTATTTCTTTTTACATTTTGAGTCTTTGGAATTTGCTTGGAAGGGGAATTTGGCTCATTATCTTTTATCTCTTCTGCCCCATTTGCAGGCTGACATTCTGACTCATCTGTCTGTGAAGCTAGATAGGATCTCAGTTTTGGCCCCTATCCAAATATCCAAGTAGTGACTCTCCTTTGAGCCTGAGCATCCTCACTGGTCCCCCTGCAGCTACCCTGAGCCCCAACGTCAGTGGACTGAATACCCAATACTGCTGTTGCTGCTTCTCTGTTCAGCCCCTCTGGTGGCTACCAGCTCACCCAGAGTTCCAGACCAACCACAGTCTTGACAAAGGCCTCCTGCTTCCTCCCAAATCTTCCCTACCTGCCCCCCTCGCTCACTGGGCCCCAGCCACACAGGGTTGTCAGCTGAATAAGGCTTGCTCCTGCCCCAGGGCCTTTGCACAGCAATCCCTCTACCAGCAATGCTCTTTCCGCAGAGAAGCGCATGGCTCTGCTGGCGAGGCCTTTTCCTGATTACTCCGGGGAAAAGAGGCACCCTCCCTTGGAATGCTCCTCCTCTCCTTTCTGCTCTATTTTTCTCCAAGCCATTTTTTACCATCTCTACCATCCTGCCCTGTTCAATTAAATCCCTGTTTATTGCTGCACTAGAATGATCATGTCAGGAGGGCAGGGATTTCTGCTCAGTGTGAATCCCCGGCCCCTAACACAGTGCCTGGTGCAAAGCATGCCCTTATGAAGCACTGAGTGAACGCATGAAGTGAGCTGAGCGTGAACTTTGGGGTCAGTCCTGGATTCAAATCCCAGCTCACAGCCATGTGCCCTTAGGTAAGTGACAGAAGCTCTCTGAAGCTGTCGTCAGAGGGAGGTGGTGAGTAATGTGTGAGCCATCGAGCGGCACAGGAAGAAGATTCAATGAATACCAGCAATCTGCCATCTCCTGCTACAGCCCACCCCATATTTCAGTGGCTGCAGAACTGGGGATGATGTAAGAGCCCAGTGGGCCAGAGGCTCCCCTAGGTGGGGTATCGCCAGCTATCCAGAATCCACAGACTGGAAAGTGCCTGCATCACTCCAGGGGACCACCTGGGTTCGATGACCTCTTCGAACCTTCTCCTGGAGGCCCTGGGTTGCATTGACTCATCAACCTACCTCGTCAGGGCCAGAGCTGCCGATAACCTCCGTGTGTCCCGGGGACACTTTGCACGGGGAGGTAGCTGTGGGACGAATGGTGATTTCTACATACCCTGCACTCTCAATGCCCTCCTGCAGTTTCCAGAAGGCCTGCCTCTGTTCCACACCGAAGCACATTGAATCGCTCAGGGCCTGTTGTGCGGACACTGCGCTTACTCAGATCTGGAGCTCAGACCTGGAGGCTCAAAACCACGGAGAGAGAAAGGTGCCCAGTCTCAGGACCCCAGATTCTCCACATTCACAGATGAAAACAATCGTGACACTCCCCACTCCCCAGATGGAACCCAGTTCACCTGGAGCCTGTGGGGACACAGACCTTGGTCATTTCCATGGGGGTAATGATACCTCGACCTTCACAAGGCCTTTGGGCAACATCCTCCTGGTCTTAAAAAGAAGAGAAAACCCTAAACCCTGTCCTTAGAAGTCTCCCAGCAATCCACACCTGCCTGTCACTGTGGCCTTCCCCACGAGAGGCTGCCTGCCATCCTAGAGCCAGAGCTGGGCCCATCATGCCCTCCATTTCTCTAACAGCTACAGCTTGGGACCCTCATGCTCCCAGACCTGCTCCCTGACACCAACGGGATGAGCCTAGGCCAATGTCTGCAACATTCTCAAAAGCCCTATTCCCTGCCCAGGGCCTAGGCCCATGGGACTACACCCTGACTCAGTTTCCCTGACCATCACTCCAGGACCCTGTGAAACCTTCAGTGCATACACCTTGCATATATTTTTCCGGTTCTCTTCCTGCTTCAGATCTCCTTCCCTTACCTCTTCCTTGAAGGTGCCAGCCAAGGGCCACCGACTGGTTTGGACACCCAGCAAGCCTGCTCGTGTGGCTCTCAGTTGTCTTAGGATACCACATTGCCAAGGCCCTAGATCCACACGCTAGCAGTCTCTGGCCTGATAAATGGCAGTTACCTGGGTCCTGTGGACACATGTCCGCCCTAAGTCCTTCCTTCCCAGTTCTGAGGAACCCATAGTGGCTGCCCTGGGTTCTGATGTAGGCATTACCCAGTGGCATGACTCAGGGTTAGCAGACTCCCTTGCTCTGTAGAGGAAACAGAGCTACAGTAAAAGGCTAGGCGCCCCCAAACACTGCCATCCCCCTTGGGCTCTGAGGGCCTACAAACATTCCTATGTGAGGAGTTACCTGGAGGCAGCTGCCTGCCTGGCCAGCCATGGACCACTGGCACCTAGCACAATGCAGGGAGGAGGAAAGCAAGGATATGGCGACATTTCCGGCTTTCCAGTTATTTTACACGATAATTACAGGCATTCAGGGGCCTCGTGGGAGCCTTTCCAGATTACTCTCTTTCCAGAAGGAAAACCAAGACAGCAAACAGCTCCCTGGAGACTCAGGGGAGTGAGGGCCTGGTGCCTGGAAGCACCATCTCTCTCTCTCCAGCAGCTGCAGGGTGTTGCCGGGGCAACAGATGGCTGTCTGACAGGATGTGGCAATTTAACTCTTACTCCACACAAAACACGAAAGTGAGAATGATTTAACAGATGTTCTCGCTTCCGATAGTTGATAGTTCACGCGACAGAGACAAGCTTGTGTCGCATCTGGCCTGGGCCTAGTAAGGCATTTCCGACTCCCACATGCGACAGTCTCATGCCCAGCAGGTGTGGGCCGCCCGGGCCCCTGGGAACCAAAGAATGCTCCTCACTCTCCCTGATACTAGGATTCCTCAAGGGCACCAGGTTCACCTTCAGGCCAGGACAAGGAGACTGGGCTAAGACCCTTTCTAGCGGCTGCAATGCCAAAAGATCATTAGCGTGGCTCTCACACTGCAGAGTGCGTCTGATTAGGGGGTGAAATGGGTGGTGCTGAAACAGATTTCCGGGCCCCACCTTCGGAGTTTTGGATTCAGTGTGCTGGGCTGGGGCCCAAGAATTTGTATTTCTAACAAGTTCCCAGAGGATGCTGACCCTGCTGGTCCGGGGACCACTCTTTGAGACTGCAGTGTATACAGCGTTGCCACTCAAAGCCAGGTGCTATACCAGGGGGTCTGTACCCACCTGCACACTTGCTAGGAATGCAAGTTCTCTGGCCCTGCTCTCAGAACTCTGGAATAGAATCTGTGTCCTAATCTGGGGCCCAGGGTTCTGAGTGTCAGCAGGCCCTCCAGGTGATTCTGATACACGGCGATGTTTGAGAAGCACCGGATTGGGACAACAGTTCTTGAACCTTCACTGTGCATCAGAATCACTGGAGAACACCTCGAGGGCCCAAGCTGCACGCCAGGCTCTGGGGGAGGGGAGCCCACCGTCATATGTAAAGGTCTCCAGGTTGATTGCAATGCATAGCCCAGCCTGCGCACCACTGGCCTGGAGCCCGGCTGCACAGGTGTGGTCTTGGGAGCCAGGGCATTAGCTTCCCCCCAGAGCTGGTTAGAAATGCAGACTCTTAAGCCCTACCCTGGCTGCACCACACTCTGGCCTTCAGTGAGATCCCCAAGTGGCACAGTCAAGTTCAAGTTCCATTGATCCTGAGACCTTGCTGCCCACACTTCCTGATAGCATGAGCTCTGAACAAAGCATTCGTCTTCTCTGAGCCACAGTTTAGTCATCTGTAAAATAGGTTTATTTTATAAACCAGGTACCCATGCATCCCCTTACATGGTTGTGAGGTCAGTGAGACTACCCTCGAGGTGTTTCACTGCAGAGGCTTGATTCGTCTCCATGGGAAAACCCCCAGACTCCAAGAGGACACCAGGTGTCACCCCTAAGCCCTTCCAACCCACTTCGGTCCCCTTTGGTCTAAGGCTGTTGGTCTGAGGGTTATAGAAAGATCTTTGGGAGGTTAGAACAGTGGGTCCCAAATTACAGTGTGCCCGAATCACATACGCGCGTGGGCACCTGACAAAGTCCTGATGCTCAGAAACCGACTCTAGCTCTGGCTGATTTGACTCAGTGGTTAGAGTGTAGGCGCGCAGACTAAATGGTCGTAGGTTCAATTCCTGGTTAAGGGCAGGTATCTTGGTTGCAGGTAGTGGGGGCAATTGCAGGAGGCAACCAATTGATGTGTCTCTCTCACATCAAACTTCTCTCTCTCTCTCTCTCTCTCCAGGAGTCTGGAGCTGGAAATGCTGGGGCTGCCCTGGAGGCCATGCAGGAGGAAGCTCCCGAGACCAAATCAGAGATGCCAAGTCCAGGAAGACAACCCTGAGGCTGGGGATGGGGCTGTGACTGCAGGAAGGGGAAGGTGCAGAATAGGTAGGAGAGGCAGGTCCAAAGTGGCAGCAAGGAGGGAGGGCAGGGCTGGCTCGGCACAAATGAGAAAATAGGGACTTTGGCCCTCGTTCCTTCTCCAGGAGATTCTTGTGTTCCTGTAGGCTAAGGCCTTGGCTGGGCAAGTGCACTGAAGATCAGAGACCTGACCCTGAGGGCACGCCAAAGGGGTGGGGTCTCCCCACTCAGAACACAGTCCCAGGGGCCAAGGGGAGCACAGATGGAAAACAACCAGGCTTCCTGTCTCCCTGAGCCCCACTCACAGGATCTGCTGCTTCTCAGAGGTCCGCCTATAGTGAGGGAGGGTCCTTCTGTTGCTCCTTCTTGTATCTAGGGTCTGTGTCCTTGGTATCCTAGTGCTCAGGAGAGGGCAATATATTTCCCACCTTGTCACTGGGGTCCCTGGCTCTCCTTCTCCCTCCTGTCCACTGAAGGAAAAAAGTGCATTCACAGGCTAGACATGACTCACCCATTTAAAATGAAGAACAGAGAGCCTACCATTTGCATCAATATGTAAATAAATAAATGAATAAAACAAAAATTACAGGTTTCTCTCAGTGCTTGCAGAGTGAGGATCTTCCATCTGCCCTCAGATCCTTTCCTGGTGCTGTGCTTCAGGGCGCTGACCTGTGGGGACCACACTTGCTCTCTTCTGGGTTGGTTAGTCAGTGGGGAGCCAGAGCAGGAAGTCAGAGAGGAGGAGGGGAAGAGAAACTATGTACCTGATTCAGCTTCTGTCAGTGGCCCCCTCTGCAGAGCAAGCTCTGGTCTGCTTGCAGCAGCGTCATCTCCCCTGCCCATGTTATAAACTGAGAATTTAAAGTAACCCTTCAATAACTGTCATAGATACTCCAGTATCTTAGTTGAACATTATGCAGCATAACAAAGCAACTATGGAGGAGAAAAGATGCTACATTAGCCACTTCTCCCAGGACATGCCCACTGTCTGGGGAGCAAAGGGTTCCCCTAAGTTTAGGGTCCCCTAAGTTTGAGGTTCTCTAGGTGCAGCGCTCCAATCTGAGAAGGAAAAAAGGGAGGAGTATTAGCTGAGCCTCAAGGTACCAGACTTTCTCACATTCTTTCATTCAATCTTCCCAACCATCCTCTGAAACCTATTTTACTCCCACTTCATAGATGAGAAAACTATGGCCCAGGGAGGCATAAGTCTACTGATATTTCTTGTGTCCACTTTTGGTTGGTACCATGACTAGGTGCTTTCCAAACAGCATGTCATTTTTTCCAGAAATTATTCTCATTGTCTTATTTTTCCACAAATAGAAAATGGAATTTCAGAGAGGCTAGGTATTTATTTAAGGTCACATAGCAAGTGAACCATAAAGCCAGATTGAAAGGCATTATCTTTCCAACTGCCCAATGATACTTCTCGTTATGTCCCAGTTGCTTCTGTTAGATGGTGAGGTGGGAGGGAGGAGTAGGAACCTCAAGAAGGTTCCTACTGGCAGCTAGCTGGGCTCCACAGATGCTAGCAGACTCTGATCTACTTAGTCTTTTTTTTTTTTAAATATATTTTATTGATTTTTTACAGAGAAGAAGGGAAAGGGATAGAAAATCAGAAACATCGATGAGAGACATCGATCAGCTGCCTCTTGCACGCCCCCTACTGGGGATGTGCCTGCAGCCAAGGTACATGCCCTTGCCGGAATCGAACCCGGGACCCTTCAGTCCGCAGTCCGACGCTCTATCCACTGAGCCAAACCGGTCTCGACTGATCTACTTAGTCTTAAGACAGTTCTATACTATCTGCTTCTACGGTTAAGAACTAAGCCAGGAATTAGAGTGAAACACCTTTCCTTAAGAACATAAGAAGAGCAAGGTCTGACTGGGAGACCTTTTAACTTACAGAAAGATGGGTGGACAGAGAGGCGAGAGCCTTGTCCACAGTCACACAATGGGACCAACACTGCTGGATCCTTTCTGGAATGTCCTTTGAAAACAGTGCATGGGGATGGTGGTGTAAGCAAATGCCTGTACTCACTGCCTTCCATAAGCACATCAAAATTACAACTAAAACACAGAACAACCATCAGCCAGAACCACCGGAAAGCTGGCCGAATGGAAGTCCTACGCATAGAGAAGTAAAGAAATCACACTGAGGTTGGTAGGAGATGCGGAACGGGCAGGTCTGGCACCCACAGATGCTGCTTTCAACCGGGAGGGAGATTGCCTCTGCGGAGGCTGTCCGGAGGAGCAAGGGGTCCCAGCCTCACACCAGATGCCAGCCCAGAGCTGGTAAAAGAAGTTCCTACGGCAGTAAGAACTATGGACTGTAAAAACCAGTGCGGATTGGGACTCAGTAACACAGAGGCTGCTGGAGACCCAGCTGCTCCTCTTAAAAGGCCAGCCCACAAACTGAACTTACAAGATCCCGCTTCCTCTTAGCTCCAATGCTGGACAGGGCTCTGGGGGACCCAGACACATACAAGGAGGAACTGGACTTTCTGGCATCTGGGCAGGAACTTGGGAGCATCTTTCTTTCAGACAGAGGTGCTCACAGTGGTCATTGTTCCCATGCTGGGACCTCCCTGGTTCAGTGCTGACTGGCAGGCATTTCTGTTTGCTCCACCCTGGTGACTTCCTGAAACCCTCCCCACCCAATTTACAACCCCATTCAAGCTGTGTGCAGCAGCTTTTGCATATGAGTGGCCTGTCCTTTCTCAGGCTAAAACCTGTCAAACAAACTGCAGCTGGATCAGGGAGCCCAAACCTATCAATAAATGGCCCCAAACCCATCATTAGCACCAGCCTGCCTTGCTTCACAGCTGGGCCTCATCTGGGCATTTCCAAACCCAATACAAAGAGGAGGAATCTGCAGATCTCTCTGTAGCTTCTGCTGGGTGACCCTAGACAGTGGCTGACTTTGCACCTCCCTGGAGACTCAAGAGCCAGTGTACCCAGTGGTCAGTGTGAGACCATACCAGATTGCAACTCTTCACATCCATAAGCAACACACTCAAGTGGCTGACTCAGTGAACACCAAAGCCCCACTGAAGCCAGTCCTACTCCATAAGAATGTCTCCTGCACAGCAGCTCTCCCACTGTAGTCGAAGCTGGTCCCCACAGCCAATTGGACTGGAGGTCAATTACTCCCAGTGACACCAACAGCAATCAAGGCCCAATTACAACAAGACTGTGCACACAGCCCACACAGGGATGTACCTAAAATGTCCACCTCAGGTGATTGGGGAGGCTGAGCCACTGGGCCCTATAGGACACCTACTATACAAGGCTACTCTATCAACTCAAGGAGACTTAGCAGCTACCCAATACATAGAAACAAACACAGGGAAGCAGCCTGTGAGAAATAAATGCTGCTGTTTAAGCCATTGAGTCTGTGGTGTTTTGTTATAGCAGCCTGAACTGGCTAAGACAGATGAAGTGTTATTGTTTAATGCATACAGTGTTTCATTAAGGGGCATGAAAAGGTTCTAAGATGGATGGTGGCGATGACTGAACAACAATGTGAATGCCACAGAACTGTTCACTTATATGTGTTTACAATGGTAAGTTTTATGTGACGTGTATTTTATTGCAATTTAAAAAATTTTAATTAAAAAAAAAAGGATGCCTGGGTTCAAATCCCAGCTGTGCCACTCGCTGGCATATGACCTCGGGGAGTTGCTTAGCCTCCCTGAACCCCAGTTTCTTCTTCAGTCGAGTGGTCCAGGACTGATCAACCTGGGTAAGGCTCCAGCAGTTGAGCCAATAGCTACAGGGGACCAGCTACCACCTGTTGGCCAACAGACCTCTCGGCTTCCCTGGGATGGAGAATCTTGAGGGAAGGAGTGTGATGGCTGTTCCCCCATCTCCCACTCACGAGGAGGCAACAGAACTGCTTCTCCTGGCAAAGAACACAGTAGCCTCAAGGCAGACTGCTGTCCAGGAATAAAAATCACTCTGGTATTATCCCCCAGCTCTCAAGTTCAAATAAAGTCACAATGAAAAGCAAACATGTTTCCAACCTTTGTTCCCTGAGTGGGCCAGAACCACGGCACTTTCTCTCTGCGGGAATGTTCCCTCACCCACGCCCACCAGGCTCCAGGAAGCAGCTGAAAGAAGGGAAATTACCTCTGCACTCCAGCCCACGACCCAGCACAGGGCGTGCTCTTGCAGATCTGCGGGATCCTCTGTGGGCTGGAGGTAAGGGGAAGACTCAGTTCCAGCACATTTTCCATAAAAGGGGAAGCACAGCCTCTTGTGGGAGCATGGGCTGGGGAGTCAGGAGGCCAAGACTCCAATCAGGAGCTGAGTGCAGTGAGATGATCTCTGTGCATCCACCATGCTCCGCTCTGAGAGGCTTTGGTTCAAATCCCTCCTCTGCCACATGGACCTTCACTCAGAGTCTCCCTCATAGGAAACATGAAAGTACCCACACCTGCCCCTTCCCTGGGGGAGGATTTATGAGGTCATGAAGGGAAAGTATATTTGTTGGATGAGTGAATAGAAGTAAACGGGCCCAGCAAAGGGCCCAGCATGGTCTTCCTCCTCTCCTGCTACCATCCTATATGATGACAGGGCCTCTGTGAATGGGAAGCCCTTTTCTTAAATGTTTGTATTGATTTCAGAGAGGGGGGAGGGAGATATGAGTCACAGAGAGCCAGGGAACCTCAAACAGCACCTGGTCCGGTTCTCCTTTGCATGATAAGAACCCACGAGTCAGAGGACCAAGCATGGGACAACCACTGCATCCCTCCTGGCCATGTTAGGGCCATCTGAGTATGCTACTGTCACCATCAAACTGCCAGGACTTTAGGACAGCGATCCTGTATTTATTCATCCAATAAATGTTTGTGGGGGTCTATTAGGTGCTAACAGGAAGTACATGAAGACACCCTGCCTTCAGGAGCTCCAGACCCCAAAGGCCAATAGTACAGACTACGTCTTATTCCTTTCTTTATTCTTGTGCCAGGCACAGAAGAGAGCCCAATAAATGTTTGTGAAATGAACATCACAAAAGCCATTGAAGTGGCTTAGTGGCTTCCTTAGTCCTAAGCCAGCTCTCTCTCCCTCTCTCTCTCTCTCTCTCTCTCTCTCTCTCTCTCTCTCTCTCTCTGTGTGTGTGTGTGTGTGTGTCTGTCTCTCTCATTATGCTACCTAGGACAATTTTTTAGTTAATTACTGTGACAATTAATGCCTCCCTGAAGGCAGAACACATCGCTGTCTGAGCAGTTTACTTGAGGGCTCACTGAACCAGGAATGAGTGTGTGGACACAGTGGTCATGACCAACCATGCATGCCATCAGAAACTCACAGACCCTGAGACTCCTCACTTACTTGGCACATTTGCTCTACCACCTTAATAAGGCCTGGGCCACAAAAACATTGACTACCAAGGTCTATGTATGCCCCCCAAAAGAAAACAGACTCCAAAAAAGTCAAGTGGCATATACAAGATCACAAAGCTAATAAGGTTTTCTGAGTTCGTTTCGGGGACCCCTTAGTTTCCCCCATGAGACCTCATCTCATTGAAGGTTTCATTATCAACAGCCTCACAGCCTCCCAAGGATGGCTGCCACCACAGAGGCTGTTCAGCTAGCACCCTTGTTTTACTAAGGTGGAGCCCAGGGAAAGTGATCTGCTGAGACCTGGCAGGTTTTCAGTGGTGGAGCATGATCTAGGACCTGTGCCTCAACTCCCATTAGTTCCACCCCATTCAACACTGCCTCCTGGTGGCCATGCAGAAAATACATGTGAAGAATGACCAACAATCCAGACCACTGTACAGGTTAAGAAGCATGAGAATTTTTTTTTTTTGCACTTTTTCACCAACCAGTGTCAACCCAAAAAATTCAATTAAAAAAAACAACAAGCAAATTTCTAATAACTCAAACAGTTGGTAAATGGGCCTTGGGAGGTGGTGCGTCCCCATCACTGGAGGAATTTGGGATGAGATTAAGTAACAACCCTGGTTTGGATTTAAAATATGTTATAACCAATACTGTACAAACATCCTATCTAATAAAAGAGTAATATGTAAATTTACTATACCCCTGCTACAACCACAAGACATGCCCACCAGCCAATCAGGAGCAAATATGCAAATAAACCCAACCAAGATGGCTGGAGCCACAGAGAGCAGGAGGGAGGCTTGGGTTTCCCCAGCAATAGAGGAAGCCAAGCTTTCTGCCTGCTCTTGCTGGCTCAGGCCTCCACTCAATGCTACAAAGTTTCAATGATAGAAGATAAATAAAAATGACAGCAGCCATAAATCTGGAGAGAGCAGGAGGTTTGAGTGCACTTGGAGATGAAGGAAGCCAAGCTTTCCACCTGCCCTAGCTGGCCCAGGCCTGTGCTTAAGGTTAACAGTTTCAATGATAGAAGAGAATAAAACACAACAGAAATGGCTGCGGCCACGGAGCAAGCAGAAGGCTTGGGTCTGCTCCAGGCTACAAAGTTTCAATTGTAGAATATAAATAAATTCCGGATACCAGGGCTTCTGCTTGGGTTGCCAGGGAGCGTGGCCAGTCTGCAAACCACTTGCCCAGGCCAACCCACACCCTAAGGGAACCCCCACCCTGATCCAAGCACTCTTCAGGGCAAATCAGCTGGCCCCCACCTGTGCACCAGGCCTCTATCCTATCTAATAAAAGAGTAATATGCATTTTGACCATCACTCCAACACACAAGATAGCTGCCCCCATATGGTCAAAGATCCTGCCTCCACATGGACACAAGATGGCCACCATGGCCAGCAGAGGAATGCAGTTGGGAAAGACAAAGCCTACAAGGGAGGGCAGTAAGGGGGGATCAAGCTTGCAGGGGAGGGCAGTTAGGGGTGACCAGGCTGGCAGAGCAGGGAAGTTGGGGGTGCCTGGGCCTGCAGGGAAAGGCAGTTGGGAGGGACCCAGGCCTGCAGAGGAGGGCAGTTAGGGGCAAACAGGTTGGCAGGGGAGCAATTACACATCAATCAGGCTGGCAGGAGAATGGTTAGGGGGTGATCAGGCTGGCAGGCAGAAGTGGTTATAGGCAATCAGGAAGGCAGGCAGGCAAGCAGTTGGCAGCCAGCAGTCCTGGATTGTGACAGGGATGTCCGACTGCCAGTTTAGGCCTGATCCTATTGGGATTGGGCCTAAATGTGCAGTCAGACATCCTTCAAGGGGTCCCAGATTGAAGAGAGGCTGGCCTGAGGGACACTCACCCCTCCCCCCACCCCATGCACTAGAATTTCTTCTAGTCTATAATAATAAAAGTGTAATATGCTAATTAGACTTCTGATGAAGCCGGGGCTGTGAAGGAAGTCCGGGTCTTGGGTGCCAGAGGGAAGCTGGTGCTGACAGCTAGGGGAAGGAAGGCCTATTCTTGCACGACTTTTGTGCATTGGGCGTCTAGTCAGTAAATGAGAACCAATAGCCTTTAACAACCAGGACAGCTGGTCTGTGTGGCCCAAATTTACAACAGTGATAACTGTTGCTGCCACTCTCAGGGAGGGTACAAATGGGAATATTTCTTTGTTGTTAAGGAATCTATAATTGAGGCTGGTCCTGGGATGGAGGCAGTGAGGGGTCACGGTAAGTAATGGAGCTTTGAAATGACTAAGTAACTGAGGAAAGGTACTTAATCTCTGTGGCTAAGGGTAGTATTGACCTCCTGAGTTTGGGTAAGGATAAGATGGGCTACTTTTTCAAAACTGCAATCAGAGTGCACAGTAGGCCCCCAACTAATGGCAGCTATTATTTAGGTGGCATTTTGGAGCAGAAACTGTCATCCACGTCACTCCAACTTCTAGATTTTGCTCTTTCTACTCGACATCTAAAACCTAAAAAGTCCACTTTCTTGAGCCTCCTTCCCATTCATTAGAGGGAATGAAGGAAACAGAAAGGGACTTGTCTCTGGTTCCTGGGTACCCCCTGGGGTCCCCATGACACCAAAAACAGTCTAGCCCTCCCACCTCTATCACCTAAAACTTAACTCACCAGATTCAGAACAGATTTATAGGGAAGAATAGATTTATTACCTGATATGCATATTTAATGAGCTTCAAAGATAGTTCATAAATGCCCCATGCAATTTATTGGTATTTAATGTTACACATTAATTAATAATTTTTCAGTCATCTAACACCTGCTGATTTGAAAAACTTAATATAACATTCAATAACTCTTGTCAAGACTTAATAAATCCATGGATTTATATATACGGAGAAATGCACTTCATCTCAAACAAATTAAATAATGCATGTGATATGGTGTGTGTAGGGGAGGGTGGACAATTTTTAAAAGACTAATTTAATAGGGAGTAGGTGTATTTTATCACTTGAAGTTTTTTTATCAAGGACCCTTATGCATTATCTTCTAAAAAAGATAGACTCCCGACTCAGTAGCTATTCTAGATACAGTGTTAGTCTCTGACCTTAACAACGAAGGAAATTGGTTCCTCTCTCCCTTCCTAGCCCAGCTCTATCCTTGACCATCCTTTCTTCTCTCATTGGTTCTTTGTTTGAACAAAGGTGGCTACCCTCAGCCTCAACCACGATCTTTACAGGATAAGCCCACATCTCCAGGCCTGACCCAAGGTAGCTGGGGCTTTTCCACCCAAATATGTGCCCCAAGCCCAGTATGCTAGTGCTGCTATGAGGCTGCTGCTCACCAGCTACCCTCCCAGGCTGCAGAGGCAACTGGAAAACTCTCCCTTAGGCTGTTGTTATTTTGTCTAGCAAATCTGTCTATGGCAGGATTCATTCTATCCATCATCTATGTGGTTTGGGATCCATGGCAGTATTTGAGCTGAGGCCAATAGTAGCCTGAACCAAGGCACAGCAGAGAAGGGTGAAGTAGAGAAACATTTCCAAAATGAAGCAAAAAGGCTTGGGAACAGATCTGATAGAATGTGAGGAGAACAAGGCTTTGGAAAGGGATGATGGGTTTGGGGGCAGTAGCCAGATCTAGCAGGACCCCTGGAGGGATTGGACAGAAATCATTTAAGAGCAAAAGATAGTCTAGCATTTCCAAACCTGAATCTAAAAGTTAATAGTATTATAAGGCCAGGGATCTAGAAAGAACCTCCGAATTTAGTACCGACTGCACTTGCCATGTAATAAGACATTCCTTCTAACGACGTCAGACAGTGACACAGCCCAACTTCCGGGTATAACTTGTTCTAGTGGTTGACTACCCTGGTGTCTGCAATTTCTTCCTTACATTGAAGTTTAATCCTTCACATGCTAGCTTAAGTCTTTCTTCGATTATTCCTTCTTCATTCAGTTGAAATACCACCATTTTGGGGTTAATAATAGGAACTATTAGTATATATAGATGTCCCATCTCAAATCCAAATGATGGCTGATAGGAAAAGGGGCAAATTCATGAACTGTGCTTTTATTCCAAAGGCTAATTGCTTAGAAAAAGAAAAGCCCATGGCTTAGATTAAGGCTATTCTGAATTCAAAAGGCTCATTGCTGAGCCTATTTAAAGTAAGGCTCATCCATCCAAACAAACTTTCCTGCACTGAAAACCCTAATCAGCCCAGAGGCCTTGGATGCTGCCTATGTCAAGGCTGCCACAGGGGGGAATGACTTTAAAGGTGGAGATGCAATCAGTCCATCCCAGCGAAGTCTGCACAAGTCAACACAATTCTTCGCGGTGCCTTTCCAATCAGCTGTTTCAAAGGCAAAGGCAGGTACCAACATTAATATACGACAGCAAAGTAAAGAGAAATAAAAGATACAGTAAGAATTGGACTTGCCCTTTGATTTCTCCCAGTTGAAAGTCAATTCCCAGAAAACAAGAAATGTTTACTTTCACAAAAAAAACAAGAAGGTCTAGGGCAATATTGTCCTGGCTTCTCTATCTAAGATGCCATGGTTTAAGGCCTTCAAGAATGTCCAACACATTAACTCTCCGGGCTTAGATTCCTGCTCTGTTAAACAGAGCACATGCCCGCTCTTTACTGGCAACCTTCTCTCACACATGTGTGCCTCTCCATGACTCTTGGAATGGGTCCTACACTTAGTTTAACTCATCCTCAAGGCTGAGAAGAAATGTTAGTGGCTCAGTTGTGACAAATAGAAAAATACAAAAATTTTCTGTTCATTGTCAAGTTATTGTTGGCGAAAAAGCCACCATCCAGAAGAGATGTTTCTGGAATCAGTTGTTCAAGCTCACAGGAAGTGACCTGCATGCAAGTCTAGGAAAGAAGGGGAAACTGTTCTGTGGCTGGAATTAGGTCCCCGGTGTTTCTCAGAGCCTCCACATACTGTGACCTTCTTGCAGCAGCTGCAAGGGATGAAGTGGCTGGAGGAGGACAGAATTTGGCAGAATAACTGGAAGGTATTTGGAGGGAGCAAACCCTTATCAGCTTCAGGTCCAAGGACAGGCTGAGAAAAGAGCAAGTATCTGGGGTAGGTTGACCCCATTTCTGCTCCTTTCTAATTTTGTGGTCTTAGGTAAGTCATTTAACTTCTTTAAGCCTATTTTCTTAGCTGTAAGATGGGAGTACACACCAATTAACTTAAAAGTTTATAAAAATCAAATGAAAGAAGTAGATTTAGAGAGAAAAATAATATAATAAAAAGTAAGGAAATTTAAAGGGCAAAATTAACATTGACAAAAAATTAATAAAATATTGTAAATGTATAATTGATTTGTAAATCTAAGAGCTTCTTCTTTGGGGAAAAATAAATTGTTAGTTATCATAAGTCAAGAAAAAAGGGAAGAGCTGAAACCGGTTTGGCTCAGTGGATAGAGTGTCAGCCTGCAGACTGGAAGGTCCCAGGTTCGATTCCGGTCAAGGGCATGTACCTTGGCTGTGGGCACAATCCTGGTGGGGAGTGTGCAAGAGGCAGCTGATCGATGTTTCTCGCTAATCGATGTTTCTGACTTTTTATCCCTCTCCCTTCCTCTCTATAAAAAGTCAATAAAATGTATTTTTTTAAAAAAGAAAAAAGGGAAGAAAGCACAAATGCACAAAATGAGAAATGGTGATGGGGAAACAGAGATACAAAAGACATGAAAGAAATCATACAAGATTTATTTGCTCTGTTCTACACAGCTAAATCTCCAAACCTGAATAAAATGAATTATTTATCAAAAAGTAAAAATTACCAAAAACAACTCTCTGGAAAGATATGAAAAGTAAAGAGAAAAATTATCATAGAACAAAAGTTGTCACAGAGAGGAACCTGTGGGAGGAAAAAAACTGGGCCCAAATGATTTTATAAAAATATCCTATCTAATCCTTAAGCAGATGATTGAAATGCCATTTTAACTATTCTAGAACATAGAAAAAAGGGAAAGCTTACAAATTCCTTTATAAAACTAGCATAATGTTGACATCAGAAAGATAAAGCATAAATAAAGCTACAGACCAATCTTACTTAGAAATATTATTGCAAACTCTAAAATATTAGCAAACAGAATCCAGCAGCACAGTAAAAGAAAGACACATCTTAGACAAATGAGTCTTGTATTCCACAAATACAGAAATGTATTGTTATCATAATTTTACATATTAATGGATCAAATGAGAAAATCATATGATCATCTCCAGAGATACTGAAAGGCATCAACATCCACTTGAATCAAAGTAAAACTCTTATTTTTTATCTTATAATAAAATTTTTACACACACACACACACACACACACACACACACACCCTTACCTACCTCAACTCAAAAGCTGTATTATATTTGTTTGAGAAACACTAGAGGTGTCCCAAGAATGTCTATTAGCAATACAAATTCTTAGCATTGGCCTGAAGATACTAGAAACAGAAAAAGAAAGAAATATAAAAATTGGAAAAGAAAAGGTAAAATTATCATTATTTTCAGGTGAAAACTCCAAAGAATCAACCAGTAAGTAGTCCAGTCGGCATGCCTCAGTGGTTGACCGATGAACCAGGAGGCCACAGTTTAATTCCCAGTCAGACACATGCTCAAATTTCGAGCTCAAACCCCAGTGTAAAGTAATCCAACTAGATTGTTAAGTACAGAATTAACAAGCAGAGATTATCAGCTTTCTAAATGAAAGCAACCAGTAAATGAAAGAAAATAACAATCATGTAAAAATAACACAAATTATAAAATATACAGGAATATATTTATGAGGAAATGTATATGAAGAAAACAGTAAAATTCTACTAAAGCTTAAGTAAGTAGAAAGGCATCCCATGTTCTTGGATTGCAAGTCCCAATGTTGTAAAGATATTAAATTGCCCCTACGTTAAACTTAATGTGATCTCCAATAAATAATACCAAGAGATATTTGTTTAACTAGATAAACTGATTCTCACATTCATGCGGAAAAATAAATAAGAATCCTTAGGAAACTTCTGAATTAAATAGGTGTAATAAGAAGACACTACTGATAGATGCTAAATTTTTACAAAATTTACATAGTAGTTAAAACAGTGTAGCCCTGACACATAAGATACAGATGGATTGTCATGCAGATGTAACTGAATGGATTATGAGGGCTCAGGAATAGACTGAAAAGCATATTAGCATATAATAAATGACAAAAGTGGCATTCAAGTCAGTGGGGGAGGGGACTGAATTGTTCAACAAATTATGGTGGCCCAGGTCAATAGACTTCCCCTCTGGAGTATAAGTGCTATAAGAACATGAATTTTTAAAAAAATACGTTTTTTATTGATTTTGAGAAGGAAAAGAGAGGGAGAAAGAGATAGAACCATCATTGAAGACAGAAAATTATTGATCAGCTGACTCCTGCATGCCCGCTACTGGGGATCAAGCCTGCAACCTGAGTGTGTGCCCCTGACTGCAATCAAATCCAGGACCTTTCTATCCACAGGCCGATGCTCTATCCACTGAGCCAAATAGGTTAGGGTGGGCATGGATTTTTAATGTTTGTTTGCTACTGTCTCCCCAGATCCTGGCACAAAAGAGATGCTCAGAAAATTTTTGTTGAGTCAAAAAGTAGATGATAATGAACTCAGGCATTCTCCCTAAGATATTTAGACATTCATTTAGTGAATCTGGTCTTTTTTGGCGTTTTCTGCTTTCCATTGTTCAGAATGTCCCAGAAGACTTTGTAGACATTATGCAGACATAGAGACACCATTTGGACACCACCATCATTCCCAGGAGAGCTGATAACCACAATCTGAAAGTGGGGGGACTTGAAGCTCAATGCCATTTTCTCCCACCCCTTTTCTGCTATTCATGCAAGCTGTATACAGAAATTAGAGCTGTTGAGGAGCAGGACTATAGATTCTGCCATATATTACATACAAGAAGGAAAGCCCCGGGGCCTCTTCTCAGGCCTATCAGCAGCTCAGAGCCAAGATGTATTAAATGTATCCCAACCACAGACGTTGACCCCAAATTAGGATGCTAAAGGAAACAAAGAGGTCAAAGAGAGTTACTTTCCAATTCTGCTTCACAGAATAACCTCTTCTACCCTCACCCCCCGCCACACACACACAATAGAACATTGGCTCCATCCATGCTATGCCCTTCTACAGATTCATCACCACTACCAGTGTCAGGCACCAAGAAATAGACCCAGAGATGACAGCTGAAGCCTTGTAAAGGACCTGAGCCAGGTGGAGGTTATTTTATACTAGAGACCCAGTGAACAAAATTCATGCACAGGGGGTATATCCCTCAGGACTGCTGGCTCCCAACTGCTTGCCTGCCTGCCTTCCTGATTGCCCCTAACCGCTTCTGCCTGCCAGCCTAATCACCTCCTAACCACTCTTCTGCCAACCTGATTGATGCCTCACTGCCCTCCCCTGCAGGCCTGGTCCCTCCCAACTGCTCTCCCTTGCAGGCTTGGGTCACCCCTAACTGCAGGCCCATTCACCCCCAACTTCCCTCCCTTGCAGGCCTGGTCCCTCCCAACTGCCCTTCCCTGCTGGCCTGATCACTCACAACTGCTCTTCCCTGCTGGCCATCTTGTGGTAGCCATCTTGTGTCCACATGGGGGCAGCCATCTTTGACCACATGGGGGCAGCCATCTTGTGTGTTGGAGTGACAGTCAATTTGCATATTACTCTTTTATTAGATAGGATAAGGAGTTGAGTGGTGTTTTGAGGGGCAATATCCAAGTGAGTGTCCTCAGCTGGGGACCCCAGTGGTTGAATAGGAGTTAAAGACATTTTTGCTTGGACAAAGGAAAATGAATAGTGAGATACCACCAAGGCTGACAAAAATTGTACATGGGTTAATACTTCCCTTATAATTCCTTTGGTTGAACTGTCTTGAGAAAGCAAGAATGCCAAAGGCGGTAGTGGGGGGGGGGGGGTGTTCATAGCACAATGACTTACAATTGGACGTGAAAGGTAGCTAAAACTTGGCTAGGCCCAAATCACGAATCATGTGACACATGTGACCACGATATCTGCATTAGGTATAATTCTTAATAGCAGATCCATTTCAGTAATTGAAAGAAATCAGAGAAAGGAGAGAAGAGGCTGTAATGATGGCTCTCAAGATAGCAGTGTGGCTGGAAAAACAGGTTCAAATCCTGGCTCCACCATCTGACAGATACATAGCATTTAGTACACTTGTAGCCACTCTAAAGTTTAGTTCTTAGCCTAAAATTAGGCCAATATCAGTATCTACCTCATGGAACTGAAGTTATAAAAATTAATGAGATAATGCATGTAATGCACTTAGCAGAGTGCCTATCACACAGTGTGTGCTCAAAAAGTATTATGAATAATATTATTGTGATATAAGGGGTAAAATACACATGTAAATATCCCATCTGGGTCACAAGCTAAGAAGTCTGTCAGGGGTTATGTAATAAATAATTGAGCCAAACTAGCCCCTCATTCCTGGGATTTTTTGACTGACATCTGTTTGCTACATGTGACAGTCAGATAAAATGTCACGATTCAGTCTTAATTCGTCTCTGTGCAGATGATCAGACAGTCTGCAGAGTATATCACACTCTGGGAATTGGGTTATGCTCATTGTGGCACCCGTGTGAAGTTAGCCTTCTCTCCTGGATAGTAGTGGCATTCTTTGTCAAACGTTGATTGGGATAATGATTGGCCCCACTTTATATAATAGGTTGTAAAAGTGACAGGCTCACTATGTTAAAACACACAAATAACATTTTTGTAACAGCCATGTGTCTGAATGGGGAGTGGTTATACTTGCAGAGTGATTTCCAATGCAATGTTAGCAAAGAACTGTCCAGCACAAAGGACAGTTTGGATACAAGGACTACAGTGCAGTATTAGTGTGGGGCTGCTGCTGGCCATGGTGCTGAAAAGCCTGCTCTGGCCCCAAACTGGTTTTCAGTATTCAAAGCTCTAGCTGAAATTGCCTTCCTTTTCCCCGTTAAATTCAAGTTAGTTATTCCTTGATCCTCTGGCTAACTGACTAGCTGGGAACTGTTATTATTGAGAGGATTGAAAGAAATATGTTCTATTTCAAGATCAATTTGGATGTTAAGATCTGAACAAGATGAGTCTATCTTTTCTGGGTCCTCAGAATTGCCACAGGTCTTAATTTGCAACAAAACAATAGCTCAAATAAACATAAAAGAAGATTATAGGGGACTTTCTACACAAAGGAAGACCTAGGTCACCTCTGAACCCAGATCAGACCAGAATCACAATTTCTAGTCTGAATTTAATTAAAGGTAAAGTTGCAGGATTACTGTTTTCATTGAATTATTTTCTCTATTTATTTTCTATTCACTCTTTAAAAACATTTCTTGATTTTTAGAGAGACAGGAATGGAAAGGGTGAGGAGAGAGAGAAACACCAATGGGCTGCTTCTCGCCCACACCCTCCTGGGGATCAAGCTCCAAACCCACGTATGTGCACTAACTGGTACTCAAACTAGCAACCTTTCAGTGCATGGGATAATGCCCAACCAACTGAGCCACACTGATGAGGGTTATCCTCCATTCACTATTAACTTTCTTTCCTCATCCTGTATAAAACAGCATTTTCCTTTTTTTTTTAAAGACCATATATCCAAGTTGGAATAGATTCAAACACTGTTCTCTGCTTTTGCTTCCAAATATATGAAATGGGTAAAGCCTAGTGAAAAAAAATGAAAGTGGGAAAACACAACTAGACAATTCCATTTTCCACTTATATCCTGGCTCCATATTTCAGCTTCCTGTTTATAAACAGGTGGCTAACGATGTCATGAGACAGCCATGTGATGGGTACAGCAGGAAGCACAGAATTGGGCAGGAGTCCTACCCACAGGCCTTCACAATCTAAATATCAGGATCTGCATTCTTCAGGGAATGAAGATCTATAAATAGCAGAGGGATGATATCATCATCTTCCAGCCTGTTGCTGTTCAGCTGTCAATTGTTTTTTAACGAGCTTACAGAAAAAATTAATAGATGGGTGGTGAATTCTATAGCACTATTTAACCACACACACACACACACACACACACACACACACACACCACAGACCAACAGATTTCAGTGCCTACTAATAGAATGAAGAATGCATCTATCCAAAGCCACCCCCCTGACTTGATGCTGAAGCTGGTGTGTCTAACTCATCCCTAATGCCCTCTCCTCCCTCGAGAGGCAGGTGTACTTCTCACTGGCACTATCTATAAACAAGGTCTTGGTGTGTGTTTTTTAATCCTCACTGGGGGATATGTTTTATTGATTTTAGAGAGAGAGGAAGGAGAGAGAGAGAGAGAGAGAGAGAGAGAGAGAGAGAGAGAGAGAGAGAGAGAAACATGGATATGGGAGAGGAACATCAATTGGTTGCCTCTGGTACACTCCCAACCAGGGCTCGAACCTAAAACCTAAGGATGTATCCTGACCAGGAATCAAACCTGAAACCTTTTGGTGTATGGGATGTTGGCTCCAAGCCACTGGGCCACCAGGTCAGAGCTCAATTTCTGTAAATAGTAACTTCAGGTCCAACCTTAAACAAGTAGCAGCTTCTGAACCTTTAAAACTGATAGGATGTATTAAAGGGAAATGTAATCCCTCTTGTTCCTATAAGAAAGTGAGGCCCAGAATGGACATCAGGAGAAGTGGAGCCTCCACTTCTCCATGACCTTGAACCGATTCCCTACTAACCAAGCAGTGACTGTGTATCCAGCAAGTCAATTCTGCATCTGGAGAGAGTCTCCCAAAGGACAAGTGATGCTGTGACTGGTTCACAGGAGATGAGAGGAAGGGGTGGTTCTTGGTGCATATCCACAGCCCCTGGGAAGGCACCCCCAAATGGACCTCTGTGCCCAGCTCCACTAAGTTCCCAAATGGTGCTTACCTTTAAGCTGACCTGAAGCAGCAAACCACCTAAGAATGTCCTTTCCCCAGTGACCTTGGATCCTTAACACTTCTTTTAAAAACTGGTGTCTGATCTCCACTAACAAATAACAAGAAGGAAGAGAAGAAGGAGGTGGAAAGTAGACAAAAATATCTTCTTAAAAATGTATATATGTGTGTGTATATACATTTACATAAATAGCAACCACAATGGAACATGGAGGGGCACATGCTATTTTAAGGACAAGCTGCAGTAGTAAAGTAATCTCCTGAGTGATGCTACTTTCTGGCCACATGCCCACATCCAGGCAAGGCTGTGGTGCTTTTTATTCCAGTCACATTGAATGCCTCTTACAAATCCATCCATCTTAATCAGTACCTACCACTTGCAGAAGCAGCCCTGCAGTCCGGAAGCAGAGGAGCTGATAGCAGGAGGGGATGGGATGTGAGGGCAGTGGTGAGAGGTGACGTCATAAAAGGCAGGCATGAAGGAAAGGAGTGGGAAAGAGCTGGTGAGGTAGGGGAGGAGGCGCAGACCCAGCTATGGGGACCCTCTGCCTCCACCTCTCTCATTCTGAATGGGCATTCCATTCATCTGTGTGATTCTCAGCCAGGTGGAGGGCTGAATGATGATCCGGCTGGCCCAGCCTATGTCTTAAGGTGGACACACTGCAATGCTCAGATATTCAAGTTGCAAGTAGCCCTCAAAATAAGCTCCTGATACAGGGTGGAAAGAGAGTGGTACCTACTAGGAAGGAGACTCAGTGGCTCTCACCTATCTCTTTCCTCTGCTCCTCTCCTAGCCTCAGCCTAATTTCACCCCATGCCAGGAATCCCTTTGTCATGGAGCACCCTATCCCCCACACCTGACTCCTGACCCATTCATACATCCTGGTTACTCCTCTGTTGTCCTTTGAAATGGACCCACTGGACTTTTAATTAACCAAAAGCCAGATTCTTCCAAAGGGGTTCTTCCTGGGGCTCCCCACCCACTTATAAGCCCCATACCTGCAGCCTCAGTCCACCCCATGTTAATCAGGGTTGGATCTGGAATAAATTCTGAGCTCAGCAAACCCCTATGCCCACCTAGCCTCAGTCTGCTCCTATCCTAAGGCCTAGATCCTGCTTGGTATTTCACTTACCTGCTGTAGTCAGAACATAGTAGAAACTGTAGTTTCCTTGTCTGAGCCCTTAAAAGCCCTCCCAGGCTCCTGAGCCCTGACCCCAACCCATAGCTAGGAGCTAAAGTGGATCCACAAAGTACCCACAATGCAATGTGGCCACCCATCAATGTGACCATGCCAGGGGGCTCCTAAGGAGCAAGTCCCTGGGGAAATCAGCACCAATCTGAATCAAGCCTAGGCTTGTCACACACCTTCATACCCTGTTGTTTGGAATTACTGCATTGTCCCCAGGCCTGGCTCCCAGTTTGCTCCTGAGGGAGGCACTCAGCTAAGCCCTCTGGAGCTTTATGCTTGCTTCCCAGGTAGGATCTGGGCTGATACTAGTAGGGATCTGGCCATCCAAAGTTAAAGATTAGTGGGAGACCAGCAGGAGGTTCTCTGCCAAAAGATGGGCAGTGGCCGTGGGGTGGGTTTGGGGGCTCTTTGAGATTATTGTCTTCAGTCTGGTCATAAGGTCACAGCTGCTCTAAGAATCAAATCTTTTTTTTTTTTTTTTGAGAGAGAGAGAGAGAGAGAGAGAGACTGGAATACCAATGTGAGAGAGAAACATTGATTGGTTGCCTTCCGCATGTGCCTTGACTGGGGATCAAACCTGCAACCCTTTGGTATACAGGATGATGCTCCAACAACTGAGCCACACCATCCAGGGCTAAGAATCAAATCTTAAAACTAGCTAGATTCAACTATTAGAATTAGAAGTGACCTAAATATCACTTCCACATTATCCCCACACTCAAGTACCTTGGGGACTTAAGGAGACTAACATTTACTAAGTGCCTATTCTCCACTGATACACATACTAGAGGCCTGTTGCACGATATTCATACAAGAATAGGCCCCTGGCCTCACTCCCAGCTGCTGGGAGCCGGCATGTCCTTACTTCTGTCTGGAGCATTACTCCAGTAGCTCCCTCTACTGCCCCCCTTCCCCTCATAGCAGGCTTCACACTGCTCTGCGCCTGCATATGCAAATTAACCTCCATCTTTGTTGGGTTAATTTGCATATTCACTCTGATTGGCTGTGGGCATAGTGGAATGATGGTTAATTTGCATGTTTCTCTTTTATTAAGTAAGATTACTCCATATAATCAGCTGACCAACTATAGAAGAGAAAACCACCCATTTTACAGATAGGAAACTAACTCTGAATGTTTTGGTAACTTATCTAACTTAAAAACTAATAAATGATAGAGCCAGAATGCAAATAAAAATTAATTCTAAAGCTCATGAGCCCCCACCCCCGCCCCCCTGCTTAGCCCAGGAAAAGAACAGAAAGATCACCAGAATAAGGAAGAGAAGATGGGTGAAGATGAACAGAAAACAAACTTCCTTTATCATCAGTCACATCTCTGCCAAGGCCTTTTCACAGACAAGTTCTACTCCTGAATTACATTGAACAATCTCATGGCAAGGAGACAGCATCTGGACAGCATTTTCTGAGAAAATCCTACAGCAAGGGGAAGGAAGGCTAGACCACCACTGTAAGAAGCCACCCATCTCAACAAGCAGAGACCATGCAAGATGTATAGAAGAGGAAAGATTTTTTATTTTACTACTAGTATATGCTGATAAGAAATGGGAGATAAGAAAACGTCAATTTGTGAGCTATTAAGTGTGGATTATTAATTTGTAAGGCTGAACTAGAAATCAGGAGAGCCACCTATTGGGAGGCTGTGACATGCCAGAGGGTGAAATTAAGAGAGAAAGAGGACTCCTTCAGTGGAGATGCTACAAATCTGAGGAATGTGGGCCTGCTGGAGGATTTGTCCTTCATCCAAGGGGTAGGGAGCTGGATGGCCCCAGAAAGGACCTTATAGCTATTCTCCAGGTCACCTTCAAAGACAGGGTTTTGGGGCCTCCCATGTTCCCCATGATCAATCTCCTCAGGCTTTCTCAAGATGTTTCCTCCTCGTGGTGGATCCCACAATTGAAATTCTCACACCTTCAGGAAAGAACTACCTTCCCCTCACATCACTACTGAAATACTGCACACCCTGACCTGGTCTCTGGCCTCTTTAGAAGGTCACTCACTTGCTGAGGCCCCCAGAAAAGTGCTGGCAACAACGTGGAAAAGGAATCTAGACAGAGTCACCCACCTGTGCTGGGTAAGAGCTCCCTGCTTTAGAGCTCCCTGAGAACCCAGCTGGGCTTCTGCCTGAGGGACTGTGGGTCTTTGGGGAACTTCATGGGAATGTCAGTACCCAGTGGAAACCCAGTTCCATAACCAGAGCTCTCTAACCAGGTAGAGCCAGTAGCTTTCAACTGCTTTTGCTTTAACTATTCTCTTTCCTTACCATCTACCATAGATCCCAACTCCTTCCTGAGATACTCTTGAGGATGATTTTTAGTCCAGCCTGGATGAGGGTCAGTGCCAGGAATATGCTGAATGAGATGTGTTGGGGCCGGGGACTGTGCACTATGACTGGGAAGGGGGTGGGGGCGCTTTGCTCTGCCTACTGCATAGAGTAGTTGGGAGGATTGGGTGAAACTATGTCTATGTATCATTCAGGCTTCTCCAGAGAATAGACAGGATATAGGAAGATATATGGAGACGAGAACATTACTCATAGGAATTGGCCACACAGCTATGGAGGCTGAGAAGTCCCACAGTCTATTCCCTGTAAGCTGGAGAACCAAGAAAGCCAGTGGTATAATTCTTTCAGACCAAGTTCAAAGGCCTGAGAACCAGGGGGACTGATGTCTGAGGGCATCAAGCAGAGAGAGCAATTCCCCCTTCCTCTGCCTTTCTGTTCTAAGCAAGCCCTCAATGAAATTGCATGAGGCTCACCCACATCACCAAAGACCATCTTCTTTTCTTTTCTTTTTAAAAAATATTTTTTTTGCTGATTTCAGAAAGGAAGGGAGAGGAACAGAGAGATAGAAATGTCAATGATGAGAGAGAATCATTGATTGTCTGCCTCCTGCATACCCCACACTTGAGATTGGGCCCACAACCCGGGTGTGTGCCCTGACTGGAAATTCAACCATGACTTCCTGGTTCATAGGTTGAAGCTCAACCACTGAGCCTCACCAGCCAGGCCAAAGACCATCTTCTTTACTCAGTTCACCAATTCAACTGCTGATAGTCTCATCCAGAAAAAAATCTCACAAACACATCATGATATTATGTTCTACCAGCCATCTGGGCACCTCTTAGCCCAGTCAAGTTGACATATAACATGAACCAACACAGCTGAGAAACTTCACAAAAGTCTTTTTGTTCTCTAGTCAATTCTCCACCCAGGTTTGTGCCTGCCCTTACCAGCAGTACTGAGAACAATATGGCTGGGCCATCCCGACAGGGTCAGGAATTAGTATGGTATTCCATTGTTTCATGGGATTTTGAGAGGTTGCACAACTGTACCCAATCACACATTCACCATTCATCAATTACTTACAGGTCTCACACCTCCCCTCACTGGTTTGGCTCCAAGTGTTGGAATCTCTTTGTAACATCTCTTCTCTGGGAATCAACGAAAGAGTGGTGATCCTTGTAATCTATACTGGCCGTGTCCTTGGGCAAGTTACTCTCTTGGATCTCAGTTTCCTTATCTAGATGATAAATGGAGGTTGAAACAGACCCTTTCTAAGATGCCTTTCAGGACTAAAGCTCTGGGAGACTATGCTTCAGATCCACATAAATATAAATGGAAAGAGAACTTTTAAAGGAAGCAATACCTAGAAAGTTATGTACTTCCTTTAATAACATTACCCACTATCAACTTCTCAGATCAATACTATTCTTCATAGATATTGACTAAAATAGATCTTTGCAATGCACCGTGATTATCTATATTTCTATTAAGAGGCTTTTCCAGTGTTGTGCAGAACAGTAGGATGCTAAGCTTTGCATTAGCTGGGTGTCCAAAGCACTTTCCTCCTTTGTCAGTGATTTCTGTCTTCTGACAATATTTTCTGACTGCTCCCAGATAATTTGAGGGAAGGCTTTGAATTGCTTTTCTATAGTCTCTGCTTTTCTCTTACATTTTTTTCACATTCAGCCCAAGTTAAGTGTAAAGGAACAGAGCACACCTCTATATTGCTGAGAGCAAGAAATAAAATTTTCCCAATTACAGATTTCCTTTGCAATTTTCCTCTTTGAAGAAAAATAAAACACTAAACCCACCCATCCTCATTCTCTTAGCTTTTTGTCTTCTGTAGACAAAGATGGTGTAAATGGAAACATCCATGCCTGTTGTGCAAAGACAGCTTCAGTCTGTAAGAGGCACTGGACTGATGGGAAAAGGAAAGTAATAAGCAAAGTCTTTCTCCACCAACCAAACAAGTGCAGGCGCATGTGCACACTTACACACACACATGCACACACGCACGCACGCACCCCACAACTTTCCTAATCATTTGTACTTTCTCTCCAGGGAGGACACCCAATGTCTCCATAGTTCTTCACTAAAACCATCCTATCTGTGCTGACTTTCCTATCCCCTATATACATTTTCTTATAAATGACTCCACTCAACAGAGACTTAGGGAGCATCTGGTATATGTCAGGCACCGTGCTCAGATCAGGGTCTATAGCAACATCAGTAATGCCTTGTAAGTGTCTCATTCTTTCTGTGTGCAGATGCTGTTCTAAGAGTTTACATGTTCCAGCTCCCTCAATCCCCATAACAGCCCCGTGAAATCAGTACTATTATTATGTACATTATACAGACCAAGCAAATGAAATACAAATGAATCCAAGGCCAGAGAGCTAGTAAGTAGAAAAACCAGGATATAAATCTAAAGAGTGGGGTTCCATATCTATGATCTTAGCCACCTCAGAATATTACAAGCCCTGCCTTCTCCTTCTAGGTAGTGAAAAAGTAAGGAAGGCACTATGGGTAGAATTTCTTCCTTAGATGAGGATCATGGGGAGGAGGCCATTCCAGGTGGAAAGAATAGCAATCACCTATAGACATGAACATATGTAGGGGAGGCATGAAAAACAATGTGTGTATGGTGGGATAAAAATTATTGTATGTTAAGATGGGTTAATTGAGTATGTTAACTTAACTGGGCTTTGGAGTGCCCAGACAGTTGGTCAAACATTATTCTGTGTCTGTGAGGATGTTGAGTATCTATGAGAGTGTTCCTGAATCAAATTAGCATTTGAATCAGACTGAGCAAAGCAGATTGCCCTCCCCAATGTGGGTGGGCCTCATCCAATCAGGTGAAGTTCTGAAGAGAACAAAAAGGGTGACATTCCCCTGAATAAGAGAGAATTCTTCCTGCCTAGCATGACATTGACATAAAAGACAGGTTGTGTCCAGATAATGAAGTGATTGAGGATATGAAGGACAAGAAACTAGACAAAGCTGCCTCTTAGCCCTCCCAGAGAATTCCATGTTAACCAACAGCCTAGCCTTAAATAGAATGTGAAGCAGACATGATCGAGGCCAGTGGGAAATTTCTGGGAAGGGAGCTGTAATGACCATAAAAAAGCATGCCAAGAAGCATTTGCAGTTTCAATCACAGGATGTGTGCCAGAGGTGAAGGGGAGTTTAGAGAAGGCCTAATCCCATTCTGGAGTTTACAGAAGAGAAGACTCATTCCAGGGGGCAGGGGATAGTGACAGGTATGGGGTGATATCTACATGCATAGTGGAGGGGTGTCATCAGCTCTTCCAGGACACAGTCCAAAACTCACTCCCAAGATCACACATCCTCCCACTGACTCAGCTGGCCCTGCCCAAGATGCCCAGAAAAGTTTCCCCAAGGAGAAGAAAGAGGAAGAAAGGACACACACACACACACACACACACACACACACACACACACACACACACACACACATCTCTGGGTTGTCATTTTGAGCTTAATTGTTTTAACACCAGCTGTCAAGTCTGCAAAATTCTTCTCTAGTACCAGTGACCTGCAAGATCTAGAATAACAAGGATGTGTCTAAAAATAGTCCCAATTCCTAGAATTCACTTCTACCTCCACCCTCCCTTCTCCATCTTACTGACAGGCCTAGTAAGAACTCCACTTCAAATTTATGAGTACAAAGCCAGAAATTGTGACTCCAATTTATTAGGAGTGGTAGAGGAAAGTGGTAGTCAAGAGCAGGAGCTGATGAAGTAGGACCCCGGGCTGTGTTTCCAGCAGAGACCAGTCTGAGCCCTGGCTCTCCAAGCTGGGTGCTCATTTCCTCCACTGCCCCCAAGTGGGCTCCAGTTCCCCTGGTCTCTCTGCAGCCAAGCACCCAACCACACACCTTGTTGCTATAGTCCCTGATCTGAACACACCTTGTTGGTAGTGGGCCCATCAGCTCCCTGCAGCCCAGCCCAGGCCCTGTTCCTTCTGCCTCTGAGCAGCATGGTGGTGAGGGACAAGTCAACTCTGTCATAAGAAAAACTCAAGGTCAAATCCTGGCACAGATGCTAACTAGCTGTGTGACTTGACAGTCAAATTCCTAAATCTCTCACAATCTCAGTTTTCATCTGTAAAAGTGCCTATGATTGTTCTAAAGACAAATGTAACAAATATTGAAAGTACTTTCCACCCCACACTTGGAAGGTAACAGAAACTTAAATATTGCTCCTTTTCTTCCTTTTCCTGTA
Source organism: Antrozous pallidus (assembly GCA_027563665.1). Classification (NCBI taxonomy): domain Eukaryota; kingdom Metazoa; phylum Chordata; class Mammalia; order Chiroptera; family Vespertilionidae; genus Antrozous; species Antrozous pallidus. The sequence continues at coordinate 78,189,987 of CM050516.1, read as the reverse complement.
CCCAGCTGTCTTACTCTTACTCATCAAACATGCTTTGGTAACACTAAGTTAGGGGAATTTCAGTCCAAAGGAGCTGCCATGTTTGAGAACCTGGAGGCAAGTTCAATATCCAATCTTCAGGAAAGGACCAAATAATGATTCATCTCTTCTATGAAGTTTGGTGTAGGCATTTAAATTCTATGTTATTGACATGAAACATGCTCACAGTATGATGTTAAGAGACAAAAATCAGCATGCAACTTGTGTCTATAGTATGATTTCATTAATATGAATGAAAATACTAAAATAAAATTAAGTGAAATGTTGACAGATTGTTTCCGGGTAGAGGACTTATTGTTGAGAGTTTTCTTTTTATTTATGCTATATAATTTCCAGAACAAAATATTTAAAGAAATAAATCAATGGTCACCAGATTTCTAATTTTAAAAGAGAAGAGTTTGGTTGACATTATCGGGGTTGGGGGTCGGGAGGGAAGGGGGAGAGGAGTTATCTTTCTAGATGCCAAAATAAATTACAAGTCCTGAAAAAAAGCTGTCTTCCATATTTGAAAAAAGTGGAGGTGATGAGTCTTGTTCTGCCTCTGGTTTGGTTTGTATAAATGAGATGAGAAGAAGCTTGAAAGGAACTGACTCTCCTCCTGCAGGTGGGGTGAGCATTCATGTGTGCAGAGACCCCACCAATGACCCTCAGCATGAGATGCTCAGCTACAGGTTTTGTGCAGGATCAAGAAGGTGTCTCTAAGAACCCAAAGATTTAAGGGCAACTAGGAGATTTCTCATGTTGCTTATAAACTAACAATTTAGAGGATTAAGAGAAAGAGGAGAGAAAGGTGTCTGACTTCACTGTCTCCATATGATTGCCCAGACCATGGGTTTAGTGAACAGAGATTTCCATCTCTGAGGACAACCAATGACAGAGGAGCCTTGAGGAATCCCTAACCCAACAACATAAAGTGTGTTGAAGAAAAAGACCCCTGCAGATGAAGTGCTTTTTCCCCAGAGCCAATTAAAGGTATATTTTGGATAGGAACCAAGCCCTCCTGATTCCTAGTCCTGTCTACTTTCCACTGATTTTGGATGGTGGACTTAAAGCATGTTTGAAGCTATATGAGAAGACCCCAGAACAGAGCCCACATGCAGCCTTACTACTCTGGCGCCCTTTAGGGAACAGAAAGTCACGGCAGCCAAAGAGTTCACAAGATTGCAATGCTGTGCAAATAAGAAACAAGGAGCAGTGCATAATGATAGATTGTTTACTTCCTTGCTGAGCACATAACCGCACTTCAATATGTACATATTACATGCTTTGGAGCATCATTATTCTTTCCTGGAGATTCTCTCTGCTATTGCATCACTGCAAGCCTCTGCTTTTCTACTTAGGAAGGTGTATTCCTCTTCCAACTTTAAACAAATCCTGTATCTAAAATCTGGAATTAGGGGGAGGAAAGAACAACACAACTGCTGTATTTCTAGAATGTTTAGCACAAATAGTATACAGAACTAATATTTATTGAGCATACACTAAGTATTAGAAGCCATACATATATTTTCTCTTAATTTGAAAACAACATTATGAAGGCAGAACTCCATTTTTGATGGGGAAGCTGAAGCTCAGAGAATTAAAAAGAGTCACCTATCTAGGAAGTGGCCTCTTTTTCACACACTAACCCAAGGCTCCTTCAAGATAGAAGCTGAAAGTAGATAGCCAGGAAGTAGAGAATCTTGATTCTCAGCTGGTCCAAATATTATCTCGTTGACAAAGACACGAGTTTATTCCAACTGAGCAGCAACTTGTCTAATGTATAAAGAAAGATTTCCCTCTATCTTCCAGAGCCAGCTCCCAATGCCAACTCTGGACCAGCCAAGTGGGCTCTGATGCTCTCGTCTCTGCATCAGGCTTCCGCAGGGATGAGGGGCTGCTGTCACTCCTGCATCTTAGAAGTTCGCCAAAGCTAAGAAAGGAGAGCAAAGAGAGAGCCGTGTATTGAAGAGAAGCTGGGACAAGGTAGGGAAGGAACTTCCTGGCTCCACATGCCTCAGAGCCTCACCAGCTCACAGCCAGCCAGTCAGGGGCAAACAGTACTAGTGGGCTCCAGATCTGGTCCCACCTATGGCTGGGATGACCTTAGGGCCCTCAGGTCCCGAGGCACTTCAGGCTTCCCCAGTTCCTACTCACTCCTACAACACTTCCTTTCAACAAACCTCATTTTTCTAATCAGACCTATGGAATTCTAAGAACACCTCTGCCTTTCTTCTCTAGTAGATGCCTCAAAGGGATAAATCCATGAAGTTACTGTAGACATTTCCTGCTGGGAAAGCACAAATCACTTCAAACCACTCCTGCCTCTGTGCACTTCATCCAAGTCATCCCCCTGCCAGGAACATCTCACCCTCCCTTTTTCTGGGAGGGCCAATCCAACCCAATCCTCTACAGGGATTCTCCCCTCTGAATTCCAAAAGCACTTGATGGCCCACATTCCTTGTATTATAATTACTTGTGTCCATATATGATCTTCCCTCCCAGACTGTGAGCTTTTCAGGGGAAGAATCGTGCAGTAGACACATGCAGCTGCTTCATAATCCTAGAAAAGCCCAAGCGCTCAGCAATGTTTGTAGTGCTCTTCATCGCCAGGGGAAGAAGGTGTAGAGAATACCAATTGACCTACATATAGCAAGTGGGAAGGAATAAAGTGTTGTAAATATCTAGTCCTGGAGGCTGTTCTCCCTCCCACCCAACACAGGAGGCCCTCAGTAACATGCCCTAGTGATACACAGGTGACAACTAATTACTCTCACCTCCTGACCATGGACAGCCCAGGCCATGGTGGTGACATGAGCTCTGGAGCCTCGAGTGTTATTCTCTTCCACCCAGCCCCACCACCATCACCACCAAGATGTGAGCTCTGTGCTGAGCACTTGGCGTGCCAGAGAAGGAGGCAAAGGAGAAATGGAGCACAGTCTCCACCCCAGGTGCTGGTGCCCATTCCAGCTGGGATGGAAGTCCATTCGTGGAAGGAATCTTCGTAGAGTTACAGAGCAAGGCACTTTTAGATAGAAAACAAAGTTCAATCAGGGATTTGAACAGGAGACCCATGGGGGGCTCCCAAAGCCCAAAGAAGGGAGGTGACAGGCATAGTTAAAGGCAGGGCTGAGGGCAGAACCCAACTTTATAACTACAAGTTGAGGCTTCTACTTAACTGTGCTGCCTCAGATCAGAAAGTTCTCAGCCAGCGGGGACCCAAAAGGGACGCTCATCTGGGGCTTAACAGGTTACTTCAGGAAGGACCCCACCCCAAAGTGAGTCAGCCTGGAAGTCATTAATATATTTTTATTACATATTAGCACTATGCAGACATTGAGGAAGCAGAGATGAAGCTGCATAACATCTGTCTAGTAATGATCACATTCTAATAGAGAGACAAGTACATCATTTTCATCACTGATAGCATCATCATCACCATCATCGCTATCACCACCATCATCTTTACCATCAACCCTGTCATCATACCTCTCTCATAACCAATATCACTACCATCACCACCATCATCACCATCAACCATGTCATCATACCCTTTCTATCACCACCTTCACTACAATCCACCATCACCACCACCACCACCATCACCATCAACTCTATCAGCATATCCCTAACAACACCACCACCACCACTACCAGCACCACCACCATCATCATCTCCATCACCTCATTTTCACCATCATTGGCAATAGCTTTGTCATCAGAGTTACCATACTAATAGTAACTAATACCTAATCTGTGTCAGCACTAGGGATTACATTCATTATCTTTAATCCTCAAACAATCCTTTCAGTTGGAATTATGATCCCCTTTTTACAAATGAGCAAAGTGGGGCTCAGAGAAGTCACACAACCTACCCAAAGTCATACTGGAATTCTGAAGCAGGTGGGTTAGACTGCAAAACATTCCCTCTTTTTGTTATTCTGGACTGTCTCCATCAACAAATAACTATGCTAGCCATCATAAATGCTTTAACAGACATAGGTAAGGAGTTTGGGGGGTATAAGGAAGGGTATGGTTAATTCTGCCTGGCATGGTGAGCAAGAAGTCCCCAGAGGAGGATATAGACAAGGTAAACCTTTGGGAAGGCTTTCAAGTTCCAGTGAGAAGAGGGATAGCCATGTGTTTCAAGGAAAGGAGAGAACACATGCAAAAATGGGGAGTGGAAAGGAATGCTGCACAGCTGGGGTACAGCATCACCAGATGGGGTGATTAGTGAGGGAGGGAGGGCATTGACAGCTGAGACCCAAGCTGAGGGCCTCACCCCCTGGACTTGTGAGTTAGGAAGAGTCCTGGGAGTCTTGAGCGAGGGCAGTGAAATGTCCCAATCTCTTTTTTAAAAATCTCACTGTGGATCAAATTGGGAAAACCAAGATGGTGGCATAGGTAAACACCTAGGCTTTTGCCCTGCACAACAATTACGAGAATAGAACTGAAAGACAGAACAGACACTGTCCAGAACCACGGGAAAGCTGGCTGATGGGAAGATCTGAAATTGGAGGGTCATAGAAGTGCACACAGATAATCAGAGCCTCTGCAAAGCCCAAATAAGGTGGAGACTCATGTGCGCTAGAGAACAGGGTGTTTGAACCTGGCAGGGGTGCTCTGGCCGAAAGGAGACAAAAACTCCAGGCTGCGCTGAACCCAGTTCGGTTTGCACTCAAACCCCGGGGGAACCAAGCCCTTACGGGGAGAACCTGGATTGTGGGCGGAATCCCAGGGGAAGAGCCAGAGGCAGACCTCTGTAGGCGTGCGCGTGAGTGGATGCAGAGGGGACAAATGGGTCACTGGCTGTGTCTGTTAGGAGAAAGGAGCTCTGGCCAGAGTGGGACTCTGGGGACGTGCACAAGTGAGTGCTCACGGTGAGGGTGTTCTGTTGACTGTGTGGCTGGTGTCTGGTGGAAGGAAAAAGGAGTTCCAATTACACTGAACCCAGGTGCCAGGTGAAACTCTGAGATTCTGGATCCATTAGGGACTGGACATTCTGGTGGCAGGCAAAACGCGAGGGCACCTTTCTCACAGAGTTGCTTGCTGCAATTGCCTGCAGATGCTAGGACCCGGTGACCTCATGGGCCAGGGCTGACTGGAAGCCAAGGCTGTCGGCTCCACCCTGAAACTTCGCCCCACCCAGAAACTCCACCCTATCCAAACTGAGCACAGAGACTTTGGCAAGTTTGCAAGTCCAGGCACATAAGGCTGTCTCCCAGAGTAGACACAGCTGATCCTCACAGTCAGTTGGCCTGGAGGTCAATTCCTCCCAGTGATACCAACAACAAACAAGACTGCAACAAGGCTGTATACACAGTCCACAAAGGGGTGCACCAAGAGTGTACACCTCAGGTAACAGGAGAGGCCAAGACACCTAGCACACAAAGCTACCCAAACAACTCAGGGAAGCAGTGCAAATGGGGAGAGAAAGAAAAAGATCGCAAACAAAAGAAATGGAGGAAAACAAATGACTGGATATAGAGTTCAAAACCACAGTGATAAGGTATTTCAAGAGGCTCCTAGAAAAAGCCAATAAGCTCAGTGAGAACCTCGAGGATATGAAAAAGGACCAACTAGAAACTAAACATACACTGACTGAAATAAAAAATATTTTACAGAAACCCAACAGCAGACTAGAGGAACACAAGAATCAAGTCAAAGATCTGAAATACCAAGAGGCCAAAAACACTCAACTGAAAAAGAAAAAAGAAAAAAGAATCCAAAAATTTGAGGGTAGTGTAAGAAGCCTCTGGGACAACTTCAAACGTACCAACATCAGAATTATGGGGGTGCCAGAAGAGAGAGAACAAGATACTAAAAACATGTTTGAAGAAATAATGACTGAAAACTTCCCCCACCTGGTGAAAGAAATAGACTTACAAGTACAGGAAACACACAGAACCCCAGGCAAAAGAAATCCAAAGAAGACCACACCAAGACACATCATAATTAAAATGCCAAGAGCAAAGGACAAAGAGAGAATATTAAAAGCAGCAAGAGAAAAACACTTAATTACCTACAAGGGTGCACCCATACACTTGTCAGCTAACTTCTCAACAGAAACTATGCAGGGCAGATGGGAGTGGCAAGAAAATTTCAAAGTGATTAATAGCAAGATTACTACAACCAAGATTACTCTACCCAGCAAAGCTATCATTCAGAATTGAAGGTCAGATAAAGAGCTTCACAGATAAGAAGAAGCTAAAGGAGTTCATCAACACCAAACCAGTATTATATGAAATGCTGAAAGGTATTCTTTGAGAAGAAGAAAAAGGTGTCTGCTTCAAACTAGAGCATGGATGGAACTGGAGAGCTTTATGCTAAGTGAAATAAGCCAGTCAAAGAAAGATAAGTATCACATGAACTCACTCATTTATGGAATACAATGAACAACATAAACTGATGAACAAAAACAGATCCAGAGACAGAAAAGCATTGACTGTCAAACCTCAGAGGGATGGTAGGGGAGGGCACGAGTAAGGGGAAGAGATCAACCAAAGGACTTTTATGCATGCATATAAGCCTAATCAATGGACACGGACACCAGGGGGGTGAGGGCATAACTGGTGACAGGGGGAGGAGGAGATTGGAAGGGGTAATGGGTGATGAGGACACATATGTAATACCTTAATAAATAAAGAAATTTAAGAAAAGATTTTTTAAAAATCTCACTGTGGAGCAAAGGTATATTGACAAGAAATTTTGTTATTCTGATGTTTATAAAAAGTGGCAACTGCCTATCAGGCCAGCAATAGGGAACTGGTTAAATGAATGTGTTGCGCATACATTGGGACACTTTGCAGTCATTAAAAATGATGAAATGCAAGACTCAACAATTCATCTTCTGGGTATATCCAAAAAAGAACTGAAAGGAGGGATTTGAAGAGATATTTGTGTACCCATGTTCACAGCAGCACCATTCATAATAACCAAAAGGTAGAGGCAACCTGAGTGTCCATGGATGGGTGAATAGATAATAAGAGACAGTCTAAATGTTCTATGGAATATTATTCAGCTTTTAAAAAGAAGGAAATTCTGACACATGCTACAACATGAATGGACCTTGAGGACATTATATTAAATGAAATAAGCCAGTCACAAAAGGACAAACACTCTATGATTTCACTTATCTACAGTAGTCAAATTCAGAGACAGAAAGTAGAATGATGGTTGCCAGAGGCTGAGGGGTGGGGTGTGATAGAGAGTTAGGGTTTGGTGAGTACTTCCCAAGAGTTTTACATTTCTGGAGATGGATAGTGGTGATGGTAGCCCAACAATGTGAATGTACTTAATGCCACTGAAATGTGTCCTTAAAAATAGTTAAGACAGTAAATTTTGTATTATGTGTATTTTACCACAATAAAAAAAAATGATATTGGTATGTATTAACATGGAAATATGCTATGTGTTGGATAAGAAAAAAATACAATGTTATATTACGATCTTGTATTTAAATATAAATGTATATTCTAACAAAAATATTACAAGATATGAATCAAAATGTTAACAGTATTTTTTCTGAACTGTGAGGTTATATTTTATTTTCTTCCTTTGCATTATCTATGTTTTTCAAAGTTTCTACAATAACTTGCATAAAAATATTTTCAATTAAAGAGAAAAATAGGGAAGACAGAAACTAATCAAATGATTGATTTGCTAGGGAGCAGAGTGAGAAATGGGCTGGGGAGGGAAAGTATGGAAGCAAAAGAGGGGTTTAGGTGGTCTCTGCAGCAGGATGCCAATTCATTCATTCATGCAAGCAATGCTGGCTTAGAGAAGAAGGCATATGCTTGGACAGCCGGGGCAGAAGGAACAGTATGGTGCCCCCATGGTTACAATTTCCATTGTTCATTCCTTACCCAGATGTTGAATGCCTATGACATGCAAGTCCCTGGAGATACCAATATGACCAAGATACTTTCCTGTTCTTCTAAGAATGTACATTCTACTTATGGGAGACAGAAAAATAAGCTGCCAAGTGGAATGGAGCAAGGCATTTGTGGATGTACAGAGTGGTAGGGGACACAACAGCGGGATACATGATCCAGGCCAAAGGGGACTTAACCAAGAGCTGGTGCCTGCAGACTTGTGCCGGCCAGGCCCGGGGGAGTAGAGTGTGGTGTTTCAAGCATAAGGAACAGCACTTGCAAAGGCTCAGAGGCAGAGTCTGGAGATCCGCAACAGACAGAACGTGCACATTTCACTCCTTGAAAACCTTATAGACCTCTCTATGTACCAGGATCTGGACTTTCTGTGACTACCTCAGTAGGTTGCCTATCAAGCAGCCATGTCCTTTTCTCTTAGTTTACAGAAGCCCATCTGTGGTCCGGTGGCAACATGGAGAAAGCAGGCACCTCATCCAATCCAGGGGATGAAAAACAATGGATCTAAGCCAAGTGGTTAATCCTGTTCCCCTCTTCTAGTGATTGATGTAGAAGTAGGCATGGACCAAATTCTGGGCAAAGAACCCTGGTAGGTGCATCTGTGTTAAGATTTTGTTCTTCAATAAGCAAAGAGTTGCTAAGGAAAAGGCTCATTTTATACCTTTCTTCTTGCCTCCAGACTGAGATGCTGCTCTGATGCTTGGAGCTGTGGCAGCTGGTTTAAGACTATGAGGGACAGGCCAGGATTGTTGCAGAGCCGGGAATCCAACATCCTAACATTTTGAACTACTAAACCATTCTCCAAAATGCCATTGTTTTGTCATGGAAGGCAATTAAATGCCCTTATTATTAAGCCTCTGATAGTTGGATATTCTGTTCCTTGCTGCCAAGTGCATCTTAAGTAATATGTCTATCTCAAGACCAGGAGATAATGTAAAGGCTTTCCTTGGTTTGGCAGCAAAGTCTGCGTCCCAATGATCATTTGATGTCTGAAAGTCAATACTTCCCTTCTATCAGGCCAGACCTCCTCTGCAGCCTTCTACATGCACAACTTTAAAGAAATAAAGCTGTTAACACAGCTTCCACCCAGCTATCAACATCATGATCACCATCAATGTTGATGGGGCAGGTGCAGAACATATCACACCAAACCCAAAGAGAAAGACAGTCAGCTCTTCCCGTCCCTCAACAAAGCACAGTTGGTGAAAGAAGCACGAAACAAAACAAAAGGAAAAGAATTTTATTCAGGTCTCATCTACTTGTTGTGGGTGCAATGGTGGACTAGAGCAGTGCTGTGGATACTGTGGAGGCCCTAGCTTCATTTCTCTGGGCTACATCCCTTCCCTAGGGGTAGAAGAGGTAAACTCAGGGTGGGGGGATAGGGGTGGCAACGAGCAGGACAGGAGTTTGAGGTCACAGCAGTGGATAGTAGGGCTGGGGCTCGAAGGGCCCAGAGCACAGCAACCCAGGCTAAGTGAATGCTGCCCAGGAGAGAAAAGATGAAATATGTGCCTGCCTTTCTCTGTTGCCCTCAGGGATGGTGTGCTCACCCAGGGAACAGGACAACAAAGCCCAGTGTCCACCAGGTCCTGCCAGCTCCAGGTTTGCACCTCCCTTGTGAAACACCTATGGACAAACTGCCTGCTTTAGCCAACCGTTCTTTCATTTTACTCGCCTGATGCACTCTTCCTCCTCAAAAACCTTCAATAGTTCCAGCTGCCTGCAAAGTGCAGGCCAATCTCTTTAGTCTGGTCTGCTACAGCAGCGATTTTCAACCTTTATCATCTCATGCCACATATAAACTAATTACTGAAATTCTGGAGCACACCAAAAATGATATATTTTGCCAATCTGACAAGAAAAATAGGTATAATTTTGATTTATTCACACTGGACAGCTATTACTGTGTTGGCTGTTGTCATTTATTTTTATTTGACAATCTAAGGAAAAGGAGATCAGTACCCCTAACTAAATAGTCAAGTATTGCATGTTTTAAAAATTGTTGTGGCACACCAGTGTGCCTCAGCACATTGGTTGAAAATCACTGCTCAACAGGATCATCCCAGCCCACTAGCCTTACCTCTCACTTAGCTCTGCCATGTACCTCAAAGGTCAAAGGCAGGCCAGGCACTCAGGTGTGGGCAGCCCATGAAAAGAAACTGCTAACTTTCTCAAGGATGTCTCTCATTCCCTCTTCCTCAGCTTGCTGCATCCCACCATCTCCTGTCCTTGGCTCCAACAGGGGACTCCACAGGCTTTCTAAAGAATCCTGAAGCAGCTGGAACACATCTGTCTGGGCTGAAATGCTGCTGGGAACCCTGGGGGAGCCACAGGCTAAGCTGCTCAGATGATGCAAACAATTTGGTCAGGACCTCCTGGCCCAGTGAAAAAGAGCAGCCATGCCCACCATGGCCCGGTGAGCCTCTCCCAGGCTGAGGGATACCCATTCACATGCCCAAAAGGAGTAAAACTAGTGGGCTCCTATGAACAGCAGGAGTCATTCTTCTTAAACTGTTGTCTAAAGTTGTGTAAAGGGGTTTGTTAGCATAGACAAGGAGCCAGGCCCAAAGTATAGCTCTACCAGAAAGTTAATAGATGTGTTGGTCCTACCCTGTAGCTTCTTGGACTTTGGCAAATCACTCCATAATCAATCAATAAATTTCTCTCTCTCTCTCTCTCTCTCTCTCTCTCTCTCTCTCCCTCCATCCCTCCCTCCCTCCCTCTGAAAAGAAATAGGGGCTGGTAGAAATAACATCAGCTATGAAATGAGACAATCTGGGTTCAAAATTGGTCCAAATCATTCTACAGACGCCTGACCAGCACTCCTCAAAAACGGTCAAGGTCATCAAAAACAAGGAAAGTCTGAGAAATGTCACAGCCTGGACGGATGTAAGGAGACATGGTGACTAAATGCAATGTGGGCCAAAACTGGTTTGGCTCAGTGGATAGAGCATCGGGCTGTGGACTGAAGGGTCCCAGGTTCAATTCCAATCAAGAGCATGTACGGTGGATGTGGGCACATCCCCAGTAGGGGGTGTGCAGGAGGCAGCTGATGAATGTTTCTCTCTCATCAATGTTTCTGACTTTCTATGCCTCTCCCTTCCTCTCTGTAAAAAAAAAATCAATAAAATGTATTTTAAAAAATAAAAAATAAAAATAAATAAAAGCAATGTGGTGCCCTGGATTGGTTCCTGAAACAGAAAGGGACATTAGAGAAAACTAAAGTAATTTGAATAAAGTATGGAGCTTAGCTAATAATAATGTATTGGTATTTGTTCATTACTGTGACAAAGATTCTATACTAATGTGAGGTGCTAATCATAGAAGAAACTGGGTGTGGAGTGTGTGGGAAATCTCCGTAACACCTCTGCAATAAGTCTGTAAACCTAAAACTGCTCAAAAATAAAATGTTTATTATAATATGGTAATAGTAGTAACTAGTCCTAAGCATTTCATAGTGGTGTGACTTTGGGAAAATTATTTCCCTCCTCTAAGCCTCAGTTCCACATTTATAAAATGGGATAATATCAGTCTCATGTGGTGAGGCAGCACAAGCACAATGCTTTAACACAATGCCTAGCACACGACTGACACTCGCTAAACACCCCTCTTTATAAAGCCCCAGCCAAGAACTCAATAATAACATCAATGATAGGAGCCTTTACCTATTAAGGACCTTAGTGAGGAGAATTTGGCACATAGCAGGCAGGGCATTGAACCCAGCAGAGGATATAGAGAAGAAGTCCACCTATTTCTACTGTGCCTAGGGCCAGCCCTGCAGAAGCTATCCTTGGCTTGGCATTCTGGGCCGCAGGAACCCACCACACACTATACCCAACCCTGACTGCTGAGGTGGGGACATATGGGAAAGTAAGGCCCAAGCCTCTAGAGAACAGCTGTGCAGGTAAATCTCACTTGCCAAGTTACTTTACCTCTCTTTGCCTCCATTTTCTTATCTGTGAAATGGGATGAATAATGGCCCCTACCTCATAAGAAAGATTACATGACATTAAAGTGTTCACACCATTTGTACACAGTGGGAGCTCAACAACTGTGCATGCTATCATTATTAGTGTAGTGTAGTTGCTACTGCTGCCTATTATCCTCACTGTTATTGACAGTAACCTAAACAACATTCTTAGTCAATCTAAGAGTTTCCAGCACTGAGGTGGAGGAAGAAGAGTGTAGAAATGGAAACAATGGAAAAGGTACTCCCCTCCATGTACCCACCCCCCAACTATGTGCCCCCTCCATGTCCTCTCCTTATCTCCAATCTAATGTCCCCCTTTTCTCTGGATTATCTTGGTTTTAGTAGCCTTCCCTGCTATCTACCAGAAATGAATACATTCTATCTCAAGCCAGGTCATTTCTAATGGATGGTGGTAATACACGCAATTCCATTCTCAAGTCCTCAGCACTCCCAAGAACTCTTTCATCCAAGGCCTTGCTGACACTCTTGACCCCCCACCCCCCACCCCGGAAAGAGGGGCTGAGTGGCAGTGTCTGGGCTTTTAAGTCATAAGAGTCCTTCTATATCTGTAGACCACTCTTATCCTCAGTTTGAAGATAAAAATGAGGTCAGAGAGGAGAAGTGAATTTCCCAAGGTCACACAGCAGGTTGGAAGCCAAGTTGAAAGGGGAACCGAGGTTTCCAAGGAGGTGTGTGTTACATGCTTACTAAACACCAGGCATTTAATCTTCATAGCAGCCCTAGGGGCAGGTACCATTAATACCTCTGTCTTACAGAGAAAGACACCAAGACTCAGAGAATTTTCAGAACCTACACAAACCCTCCTATTAGATGTAGGTAGATGTGGGAATAGGAGTTGAGAAGGTTGACTTGAGCCACCGTGTGGTTTTAGAAGGAAGGAAAGGAGGTCTGCAGGGGAGGAGGAGAAGGATTTACCACCGCACTTCACAAAGTGCAGTCTAGGAAGATGGACTCAGAAGGCCAAAGAGGTAATGCCCAGGAAACACGGCTCTGTGTGTTTGAGATGCTGGTCTGTGGCTCTCCAGCTGCCTATAAGGGCTCTCTCACTCAACCTGGCCAACACAGGCCCCAAACAGCAAAGGATAACTGACTTTTGTACCAGCAATTTGTCGCCAGGGACGTATATATTAAGAGAGACACTTAATAACCAGCCCTTTTGTGAAACCTCAGTGCCCAGATCTGGCCCGAATCTGTGTTGCTGAAGGGAACCATGCCATCCATTCATCCAGAATTAGTGGAGAGGGGAGTGTGTCCTTGCAATTAGTATGGAAACTGTGCCCACATATTTATAGCAATGCTCTACCCTTGCTTTGCAGAATGAATTAAACAAAAATCAAAACCCACTTGAGCCTAGCCAGAGTGCCTCAGTGGCTGAGCACTGTCTCATGAACCAGGAGGGCATGGTTTGATTCCAGGTCAGGACACATGCCCAGGTTTCAGACTCCACCTCCAGTAGAAGGAGTGCAGGAGGCAGCTGATCAACAATTCTCTCTCATCACTGATGTTTCTCTCTCACCCTATCTCCCTTCCTCTGAAATCAATGAAAACATATTTTAAAAACCCACTTAAGAGGGGCCACTTAAGTAGAAGGGATTTGCTATATGAAGTCAGGGGGCTATAGAAGGACCTCTGAGGCATGCTGCCTATGGCCCTGTCTTCCTGGCCCTTGTATCCAAGCCAGTTCTGGGGGAGTGGGAGGGAGATCCCTATGAGGCCACCAACCTTCTCTAGTATCTGCTTTGTTCCTCCAACATCCACGCCTGCATGACAGGCCCAAATCATTCCCAGGCCACTGTGTGAAAACTCAGCTCTGCCCAAATACTGTTTTACTCACACAGCAGACAGGCCTAGTAAGCCAGAAGGGATGTGTGAAGATCTCCTTATCCATCATAATCTGAGTGTTAAAGGTCCCCAAATGCTCATTTAGACAATCCACATTTTCTAACAGAGAGTAAATACTCAGGGACAGGGTCAGCATTTTTAAAGGTCTTGAAATAGCTCATCTGCATAATCCATACTTTCAGAGCCCCTAAGCATTTATCCTACCTACATAATCTCAATCTTTATTATGCATGGGGGGGGGGGGGAATGCTTCCAAAGAGTATAGCAACCCTTCACATCCCTTCTGGGAGAAATTGATTCTTGTTTTTAAAAATGACCACATTTTCAAAAGCAGGCACGGAGCTAACCACAAAAGGAAAATATTTAAAGGGCAGCTGTTAACCTGTGTAGGCCAGCAAATGTTCTTTCCTTAAAGGCAGGAAAATCCCCCTGTGAGCTCCCAAAGATACTAATTACACAACTGGCCCCTGCAAACCTTTCAATTAAGGTTGGAGCCCTGGCCCTCCCCGTTTCTTCCTCCCTCTTCGGTTCCCTCCAGGTGGCCAAGAAGAGCACCATTCCCCAGAACATCGTTTTCAGCATCACTTCTCAGGGTTAGTCTCAGCTCCGAGCCTTTGCTGGGGAAAGAAGAGGCAACCATGCTCAGAGAAATTTACGTCTCAGCATCATGGGCCACTCAGCCAGATCTGGGGTAAAGCCTTTGACTTGTAGGCAACAGGATTGTGGGTTCCTGCATTCACCAGGATAAAGCTCCAGGGGACAGGGCGAAAAAGCCCCCAGGAGGGTGAGTCTAAGACAAGAAAGAACCATACTGCTGCCTCTCTGCTCTCTTGGATGGGAAAACTAGCTTTTCTGTTAGAAAGCATATCCAACTTCTGAAATATGTACAACCACAGACAATACATGGAAGGCTCTCCCCAAGATAATCACACATACTGTATATGATTCCACTCCTACAAATTTCTAAAAACAGGCAAAATAATCCATGATGAGAAGCCAGGCCTCTGGTTATCATGGGGTAAGAGCTGGAAGGAAGATGTGCAGTTGCAAGGTGCTAGGAACAGCTGTTTAACTGGGTATATTCACTCTGGGGGAATGCCCCAAGCTATCTATCTATCTATCTATCTATCTATCTATCTATCTATTTATTGTAATCCAAATTCTCTCAGTTCCAGTTTCAACTTCTCCACTGTTTCTCCTGGCACTGACTGTTCTTAAACCCCCTCTTGCTGCACCTTTATTTTCCCCCTCTGAACACATCCAGGAGGCCCAACTATCTTGTGAAAAGGGGTTCCTCTTCCTTTGTCCAGATTTTTGATTTAGGAATGGCCTGGGGGAGGGGGGAGGGGAATACTTATAGCATCAAGGATGTCTCTAAATGAACTGGGGCTTCTTTGCTGCTCTTAGCTGCTAGAAACCCCCTCCCTTAGAGAGGAATACTTGGAGAGGTGGGGAGGCGAGAGGGAGTTGGCAGAGAAACTCAGCAGGTCTTGCAAAGAGGGCTGTCTTCCTTTGAGCGTCTTTGAAGCTGGGAATGGGCTCCAGGCCAAGTGACTGGGTTTCTCCAGCCTCGGGCAGGCCGCAGGGCTGGCTGAACTTGAGACCCACAGCTAGCCCTGCAGAGACCGGCTGAGCTCACAAATGGAAGGAAGGGGAATGGGGTATAGAGAAAGCTGGGGAGGAGCAGCGGGAGGGAGACCAGGGTGTGAATGGGGGTGAGAAAAGCAAAATGGAAGTTGAAAAAGGGAAAATTGACCTGTACTGAGGGTGGGCTGGGCGCTTTTGCAATCATTCTGATGTAGACTCTTTCTCTAAGTCTCGGGCCTCCCTGACCCGACTGCTGCGGAACGGCTAGGGAGCAGAGCTACTTGGACAGTCTCCTCAGACCTTTGCTAACACCTAGCGCTTTCTGCTCCAGCATCCCACCCCACCCTACCCTTGCAGCCCACTGGCCCAGATGAAGTGCACCCACCATCACCTCCTATGTCTAGCGAGCCCTCCTCAGGGCGACCCCTGGGCCCCATGACCTGGGCACCTCCCCCTGGGACAAGCGCCAAGGCAGGGTGGGTGGGGTAGGGATGGAGGGGAGCCTCGAAGATACCGATAATGAAGATCCTGACTCCCGGGTAGGATCTTCCTCCACCCCCCACCTCCTGTCCCCTTCGCTCTCTGCCCTTTGCCCCCTGCCCGGGGTGAAAAGAGTCTGAGCTCCACCCCAAGTCACTGAAGCAGCTCTGAGTGACGTCGTGCGCCCCCGGCTGGCGACTTAGGGTGAGTGTGCTCGAGGTGCGCAGGCACCACTCGCTCCAGATCCCTCCACACGGAGAGAGTCAAAGACCTTTCCGGCTTCGCCTAGAGCCTGGCTGCTTTCGCCTGAGCCCTTTCCAACCCCAAGGCGCGTGGGCTGTCGCCAGTAAGTCCCACTACACCCGCAAGAGCTCCACCGCCAGCTGGCTGCCGCACGGAAGCCCTCCCCACATCGCTCGTCCTGGCCTAGAATTACATCATCCCCCCCGGGGGCCCCCACCCCGCGCCTTAGCCTCCGCAGCTGACGTAGGAGCTCCTCCGCGTCCCTGCCTGCTCTCTGCCCCTCTCCTCCACACCCAGGTTTGGAACCAGCCCATCCCTGCCTACCCACCCCCTCATCTCTTCCTGCAAGACCCACAGCCAATCTAGCCTCCTTATCATCTGTTTACCCAGTTCCTTCCTCGCTTCCACCTCCTCTCAGATCCTCCAGCACCCAAATCCTAAGCAAGTCACCTTTCAGACTATAGATAGATAGGTAGGTAGGTAGGTAGGTAGGTAGGTAGATAGATAGATAGATAGATAGATAGATAGATAGATATAGATTGATAAGTGCATGGACAGATATAGATGGATCATGGCTATAGATGATTGATGCACATAGACAGAGATGAGGGAGATGATAGGTAGGTAGATAGATGGTATTTAGATAGATGCATACATACATACAGATATACACATACCTATATACACTGAGGGGACAACCCAGAACCCAGGGCCAGGACAGTACTCATGCTTTCACAACCAGCATCATCGAAATGAAGCTGCAGGGTCCCAGCTGCAGAAGCTGTGCAAACTGCAAAGTGCTCTGAGCCCCTCTGTAATTAACCACCACAGCAGCTTAGCCTGGAAGCCCAAATGCTGCTTGCAGATGGTTTGAGCACGGCTCCAATTCTGCTGGGCTTGCCTGCGGCACCACCGGATTAATTCATCCATTCTCTCAATAAGCATCCGCTGAACCTGAAGTAGCCACACACTGCTGGGTCCTCCCTGGAGACCCACAGGGCATGTGCCTGCTCACTAGTGGCTGACATTCTGGTGGGCATCAGACTCCCACACAGTACCTCCGAGTGATAGGTGCCCTGGAAGAGGTTAAGGATGGAGAATTATGAAGTACCTGGCAGGGAAAGCATTTGACCTAGGTCTTGAAGAATGGGTTTGGGATTCCAGGAGAAGGAAAGGCATTTCAGGTGGAGGCACCAGGAAAGCCCAATCTCTCTGGGATGGAAAATATCACCCTGAGGCAGTGGTGGGTGCTAGGTACAGATGGTGCTCAGAGAGGAGGAAAGGGTTGGCTGAGGCCAAGTTGAGAGGGCCCCTGACATCCAGGCTGTTTCTTCTGTTCCTATGTCCTCTGCCTGGCCTGTCCCCAAGTACTTCAGGTGACATAGGGTGAACCTCCAGGCCTCTTGGCCAGGTCTTCAAACTATGGACACGTGACCCTCTGAGAGTCAATCAGCCATCCTATGGGAGAAGCTCCAATGTCAAAGCAGGCCTTCCATCTCTCTGACCTAAATCCTCCTACTCACCCAGGTTCAGCCTCCCTCTCAGGGTGACTCAGCTCCTGGCTCTCTTCCTGTCACCAGCAGAGATGTGTAACTGGTTACCATAATGATCCCAAGGAGTCAGACAGACCTACCTTCTCTGATGAGACCTGGATGGCTAAATTGCTCCTGCAATGAAAGCCTGTGCACAACCGCTTACCTGCAGAGGTGCAGTATTTGACAGGCCGCATCTCGAGGCCTTCCTTTCCTGCATGAATTCAGGATGGGGGCAATGGTAGGATGGGGAAACCTGATGACAAGTGCCTCCACCATGGGGACTCTAGGCTGGTATTTCTCTCCATAACATTCAAGTCTTCAGAGGGAGGGGAGTAAGGAGCATGAAGGCAGGGGCTGAGTACTACCATCAGAGTTTAGGGTCTATAGAAGAATTCCCACTCTTTCAGGCAATGGCATACCCTATCTAATAAAAGAGTAATATGCAAATTTGACCGTACCTTTGCTACACCCACAAGCCATGCCCACAGCCATGCCCACTAGCCAATCAGGAGCAGATTATGCAAATAAACCCCAACCAAGATGGCTGCCACCACTGAGAGCAGGAGGAAGGCTTGGGTTTCCCCAGCAACAGAGGAAGCCAAGCTTTCTGCCTACTGTTGCCGACCTAGGCCTCCATTCTAGGCTACAAAGTTTCAATTATAAAAGTTACAGAAATGGCAGCAGCCACTGAGCTGGAGAGAACAGAGGCTTGGGTTTCCCTGGCAATGGAGGAAGCCAAGCTTTCCACCTGCCGTTGCTGGCTAGGCCTCCACTCTAGGCTACAAAGTTTCAAACAGAAATGGCTGCCACCACTGAGCGAGCAGAAGGCTTGGCTCTGCTCCCCACCCATGCACCAGGCATCTATCCTATTTAATAAAAGAGTAATTTGCAGATTGACCATCACTCCAACACACAAGAGGGCTACCTCCATGTGATCAAAGATCCTACCCTCATGAGGACACAAGATGGCCACCACAAGATGGCCAGTAGGGTAGGGCCGTTGGGAGGTTCCAAGCCCTGTAAGGGAGGGCAGTTGTGGGTGATCAGGCCAGCAGGGGAGGGCCATTGGGAGGGACCAGGCCTGCAAGGGAGGGCAGTTGTGGGTGATCAAGCCTGCAGGGGAGGGCAGTTAGGGGTGACCAGGCCAGCAGAGGAGGGAAGTTGGGGATAAACAGGCTGGCAGGGGAGCAGTTAGACATCAATTAGTCTGGCAGGGTAGTAGTTAGTGGGTGATCAGGCTGGCAGGCAGAAGCAGTCAGGGGCAATCAGGGAGGCAGGCAGGTGAGCAGTTTGGAGCCAGCAGTCCTGGATTGTAAAGAGGATGTCCAACTGCCCTTTAGGCCCAATCCTACCAGGATTGGTTCTAAAAGGGCAGTCAGACATCCCTCGAGGGGTCACAGATTGGAGAGGGTGCAGGCTGGGCTAAGGGACATACCCTGCTCCCTGTGCACTAATTTCATGCACTGGGCCTCTAGTACTAGTATATTTGAGAAAACATTTGGAAGAGATGCTTGTTGTCAAATGTTTTCATTCTCATCAAAGTTACATACACACACACACATACCACCAACTTTTGGTGGTTCTGAAACATGGTTCGTTATTCTCCTGCCCCAAACCTTCAAAGGCTTTCCTATGCCAAGAAAGAAAACTCATACTCCTTACCCTGGCCTGGCCTCCCTTTTAAATAGCTCATGATCTACCTAGTAACTATGCTTGCTGTCCCCAACAGAGCTCCACACCCCCATCATGCCACAGCCTCAGATGACCACTTCCTGCTTCCCAAAGGTCCTCCAGCCACTATGCTTATCCCAAGCTGAGCCTCTACCTGGGCCTTCCTCACTCCATATCCACTTCCTCATGTTGTTCTCACCCTCAAGGCTCAGCCCACTCCTCAGGCCCCTTTGCCTCTCTCTTTCCCCCAGTTAAAATTTAATCCCTCCTTCTTCCCAATCATAGTTTTTGAACTCCTATTAGAAGACAGTGTCTGCCCTGAATTATTTAGACTTAAGTGTATTGGCCATCCCCAAGGCACATGGTCCATGAAAGGCAAACATGTTTTTATTTTGGTGTCCTTTTCCCTCTCAGAGGGAATGGGACCAAAATTAATGTGAATTGCACAGCACTGACTTACCCTGCCTCTCCTCTCTAAGTTGGTTTTGAAGGTCTTCATCAAAGATAAATGAGGACAACCTGGGTGGGCAGTCATCCTACACTAACCCATAGAAGCTCTATCCCTTAGTAAAGAAATGGGGCTACAGGAGCTGAGTGGCTGGATCTTCCCCCTCTGGACCACCCATAAAAGTGGTACTTCCTCCATCCCAACTCTTCAGAGCTACAACTGGCTGAAGCAAGATTGCTGGGCCTTCTCTGGGGATGCATACAGGGCTCCTTGGCATTGAGCAAAGTTGACAAGAAACTCAGAAACAGGCTGCTAGCATGCTCAGACGGTGCTCCACCTCCACCCAGGCCCAGGCCCCAGCCCTGGCAAGGACCTCACCTACTGATGGAGTGAGCATCCTGGTGGCTGGCTCTGGCCCACAGGACACAGCTGTCTCAGGCTGGGGGCCATAACCTCACAGGCCCCAGCCGAGCCTGCACATATAGCCCTGATAGGCAAGGCTAATGTGGTTAATTGGTTCCAACCTTCAGCTAAGAGTACAAGCATTGACTGGGCACCCGTGGGACTCAGAAGCTGTGACCTCTGAGGAGGCTTCACTTCCTTATAAGCTTGAACTGAGAAAAAAGAAATTCGATCAGAGGTCATGGCGCTCACTTCCCAGCTGGGCCAAAGCACAGCAGAAAGGCAGTAGGTTATAAATAGTGGAGTATCAACCACTGAGAGATCAATGTCAAGGATGGAAGGCAGATCCCTTCCGCCTGGTAGGGCCTGGCACACAAGAGCCAGGCCCAGCTGGAGCAGATGACAGGAGAGGATGAGCCACACTCCCACTCATCCTGGTCCCAGTCCCCTGGCCTCTCAGAAGGGCATGTATCTGCCCTGACTCCTGGACATGGGAACTTGGCAAGGTGGGAATTGGATGGGGGGACTTCAACTAAAGGTCTTGAGAGTTGGGTTTAGGTTCATAGAGTCAGGGATTGGCCCCACCTAATATGATTTAATGTAGGAAGCAGACTCCAAGTGTGTGCCCCCCACACCAAGATCAGAGCCCATTTTCCTGTCATTCATCCATCCCCACAAAAACCCATCTATCCAGTCATCCAAATATCTAGTCATTCAAGAATATAGCCAATAACATCATAATAGCTAAGTATGGGGGCTAAGGGGATACATGAAATATCAAGGGACACTCTGTAAAATATAATTGTCTAATCATTATGCTGCACATTTGAAACGAATACAGAATAATGTTGAAGATAAACTGTAACTGAAAAAAATTAAAGAATTAATTTAGTAAATTAGAATTGAGTATCTACTCTGGGCCAAGCCCAATGCTAGGCTCTCTGTAATCTCCCTGTAAAGTGGAAAGTTCTATCAGCACTTTACAGGGCATCTATGAGATTCAATGAGAAAACAAATGCCAGTGTGCCCTCCGCCTGGGAAGGGGTATCACATGCCCCGGGGTGTGGTCTGGATAGGGAGAAAACCTGTGGGAACTTCCAGGACAGGAACATCCCAGCCCCTAAAGAACTTCTGACTTGCAATCCCAGCCAAGGAGCCCTTGATTGGCATTATGGACTGGTTTCTCAGGCCAACTTTGTGTTTTCTCCTAATTTGAGGATTTTAGAATACACTCAAGACCTTTACAAAAGTATGCTTCCCCAAAACTTGCTGTATGTACTTAAGCAAGTCAGTTGATCTATGTGTCAGTATTCTCATCTGTAAAATGGGGATAATAAGAGTATCTCATAGGACTTCTGTAAGGATCTGAAGATTTAACATATGTGATGAGCTTAGAACAGTGGCTGGCACACAGTAGGTACTATGTAAGGGTGAGCTATGTATGACCATGATGCTATCTGCTGGTGGGAAATGAGGATTCAGGCTAGCCTGTTACAAAGGACCTTGGGGAGTCTACTGGACATATGCTTCTGGCTTAAACACACACTGGGCCACAGTCTCCCTAGGCCTTAACCTACTTCCATACAGCAGCTTCTTTGGAAGAAACTTGGGGCCTTTCTTATAAATTCATCCTATAGACTCTGTGTTCTAAGACTTTTTAGTCTCCGAGAGAAGACACTACAGAATCTCATAGGGGAAGGGGGTGTGAATAAAGAACTCTGTCTTTCCTCTTCCTACAAGCAGGTGGGTGACAAGGTTGGACTTTCATTGTGATAAGGAGGGGAAGAACAAGGGATGCAACTGAAAGTTTCTAATGCTGCAGGCTTCCATTAGATTCCATCAGATTAAGGATGCTCTTAGTATACAGACCCGAGGGCACAGGCACTGCCTTGTTTAAGTAATGGTTCCCACTCATAACACAAATATTAATCGATAGTTATTTACGTCTTCAGAGCTCAGTGCAATTCATAGTAACTTCTAGCCTTCTGCCCCTGCCAAGCAGAAAACAGCCCCAGCTTACAAAGTGAGAGGAAGCTGTGATGAGGAGCCCAAGGTCACAGAGGGTCACAAGGTCACAAAAGCTCCAAAATCCATGGAGACTGTTGTTAAGAACCTCAGAGTTCATAATTGCTATAAATTCTTGGTCCTGCTGTACTCTTTTTTTCCCAAAGGCCAACCAGCCCGGTTTGCGTGGCTCAGTGGTTGAGCATTGATCTATGAACCAGGAGGTCATGACTCAATTCCTGGTCAGGGCACATGCCAGGGTTGTGCGCTCGATCCCCAATAGAAGGCGTGCAGAAGGCAGCGAATCAATGATTCTCTCTCATCATTGATGTTTTCTATCTCTATCCCTCTCTCTCCCTCTCTGAAATCAATATACACTGAGTGGCCAGATTATTATGATCTCTGAAGACATAATAATCTGGCCACTCAGTGTATATCCTATATAATCCTATCTAATAAAAGAGTAACATGCAAATTGACCATACCTCCACTACGCTACCAATCAGGACAGGGGGTGGGGCAAGGGTGGGGCAGGGGACAGGGTGGGGCAGGGGGCAGGGCAGGGTGGGGAGAAGCAGGGGGTGGGACAGAGGGCATGGCCAGCACACAGCAGGTGAGGCCAGCAGGGGTGTGGCCACAGTGCAGTGAAAGCAACCACCATGCTATAAGCACTGCCCACAGGGTACTTAAGGGCCGGCCCTCCTTACACTTATGGTGACTGAATCACATGCAAATGAGTGCCCGGGGTCCCTGCATGCCCCCCAGCCCAGCACCCACGATGGGAGTCGGGGGGGGGGGTGTTGCCAGTCTCTGGGGTGTGCGGAGACCCCAGTGGCCACCACCAGGTGGAGAAAATTCACAGTGCTCTTGGTTTGTGCAGTGTATTGGGAGCACCAGGAATTCTGGGAAATGTTGTTCTTCCACTTGAGCTTGGAAGCGGTGGGGGGTGGGGGGAGTTCACAGCTTCAATTGATGTTTCGCCTAAACCCCAGTCACAGCCCCAACATGTCCACCACAGAGCTCAGATTATTGGTCAATTCAGTGAAAATGGGACAGAAAAACTCACTAAGGAACAACAGCTCCCTGAATCTGTTCACTCTTATCCTATCTCAGCCAGAAAATTACCATCAGACACATCACAGGATCAAAGCCTTTGTGTCCAGGAAAAGTTTAAAAGGACACACACTTTTCCATTTGCTCTGCTCTTCCCTCCACAGGATTATCTTCTGAAATCCTCAAGCATCTACCCCTGACACAGCTTTCTCACATACCACGCTGCCCACCCTCCCATCTATCCCCATCCATTTTAAAGCACCTGGCAAACACAAGAAGGAGAAACAAATGGCAAATGCCAGTCTGTAGCCTCTGACTGGACTTAGTCAAGCATGATATCTGTGGAATGGTGTGTGGAAGTTTCCATGGCAACAAGACTTCAAGGCAGGCAGAGGAGTCACATATTCTTTCTACCAAGGTAACAGAAACACGGAGGCCACCCAAGGGATGCTGAAGGGGAACACAGCGAATTCAGAGTTCTCTGGTGATTGCAAGGACCTAGGTCCTCATTGCCTCCTCCCCCACCCTCTGCTGCTCCTTGAAATAATCAATCATCCCTCTTTTGGGGAAAGGAAGGGACACATTAAAGAAGTCTTCTCTAAAGGGATGCTTATGAAAAAAATGTAGAAAGGACTATAAGAGAAGAGTGTTTTCTTTAGTAGACAAAGCAGCTCTATTAGGCAACAGGTTTGGGAGCCCTGCGAGCCTGAGCCCACACTGGCTACCTACAGGGGCACTTGCACTTCCACCAAGCTTCTCTGCTTTACATTGCAACATGGGCTTGGTGAACCCAATCCGTAATGAAAAACTTCTGAACTACACTGTGTTTTACAGATGGTTTTTTAAAATTGTCCAATTGATGGCTCACCCCCAGCCTGCCCAAGGCCTAAAGCCTTGGCAGGCTGGGGGTGAGTCATCCGTTGGACATCCCATACGGGCTCCCAGTATGTGAGAGGGGGCAGGTTGGGCTGAGGGACCACCCACCCCCCAGTGCACAAATTTCGTGCACCAGGGCACTAGTCTTACATAATATAAGGCTAATATGCAAATTGTCTCCTCTACCAGGAGTTTGACTACAGGCAGGCCATCCAACTGCCCATGTCCCCTCCCCCTGGCCAGTCCGGCTGGATCCCACCCATGCACAAATTCATGCACCAGGCCTCTAATATGTATGTGTGTGTGTGTGTGTGTGTGTGTGTGTGTGTGTGTGTATCGATAGATATATTGAGTGGCCAGGTTATTATGTGTTCAGAGATCATAATAATCTGGCCACTCAAAATATATTATAAAAAGAACAACTTATCAGAGCCTCAAATCTTCCTTCTTTGCTTACTGCTCATTCCATTAGGCTAAGACTGAACTAGCCCTTAGAGAAATACCTATGTGATAAGACACACTCTGCCCTCAAGGAGCTCTTAGGGTGCATCTGTCTCCTTTAACTTGGCTTTATTTCATATAGATCTCTTTCTTCCTGCCTGCCTCCCTCACCACCATTATCATTGGCTGCTTCTGTGTTCCCAGCAACATTGACTTAGCCCCTGCCTCCACCTGAACACTAGATTGGACACTGCAGAAAACAAAGAAAGGGAAATAAAACTACTGACCTCATGGAGCCTACAATTCACTGGAGAACTTTTCAAGGAATGTAACCAAAACGGCCCTGGAAACCTTGCAGTCCATAGGCAGTACACCCTAGACAGGCAGGCTCCGTCTTAATGAGTCCAACCTTTCTCACTCATGTGATCATGACAGGTAACAGAAAGAGAGGCCAAAAGCACAAGCAGCCTGGGAAAAGATGCTGTAGGACAGCGTTCCCATGAGCACTCCTGGGAAAGGCCTTCAGGCCTTCCAATCAAGGGATCAAGTGGCCAATGGGAGCCGAGGAGACCCATGTGCCATGTTCTTCAGCCCTGACAACTACATCTACCAGTAAGCTTGAATGTTCCTATTTTATAGATGCCAAAACTGAGGCTCAGGGAACCAAGATCTCAAGTTGTTTTTTCCCCTAAAGCTTGAACTTTTGTAACTATACTATGCAAATGACAAAAATAGAGATATCATTTCCATTTCTATATTTGTTATGAATATTTAATTGATATTTAATTCACCCGGCACCTTTTAAACATCCTCAGTATCTTAGAGCTACAGCTAGGCATCTCCAACCTGAGAGTCCTTCGATTTGGGCTCCTGCATTCCAGCTCCACTGGGAAAAAGTGTCACTCCTCCCTCCCCTTTCCATGCACAGCGGCACATTGACAGTAAGCGCTCCCAGTTACCCCGCTGAGGCGATTTCAGCTCCAATTTGTTCAAACTTCAGACCAAAGGCTTAGGCTCAGCCTCTGATGTGCTGAACAAAAACCAGAGACGGAAACTTGTCTCAATCAGTGAGTCAGGGCTGGCGGTGAGAAAGTGCTGGGGCGGAAGGAAGGACTGCTTACCCTCCCAGCATGGTGTCCCCATTTCTCTCCACCATGCAGCCCTCACACTTCCACCCTTACCAACACCCAGGT
This sequence comes from Antrozous pallidus, assembly GCA_027563665.1. Taxonomy (NCBI): domain Eukaryota; kingdom Metazoa; phylum Chordata; class Mammalia; order Chiroptera; family Vespertilionidae; genus Antrozous; species Antrozous pallidus. The sequence goes on along the minus strand of CM050516.1, from coordinate 78,164,315 downwards.
TGCTGCTGCAAACCCCAACCCATTCTACTCTGCCTCCTTGGTAGCTGGCACTCCTCACAGGCTCCTGGAAGGCATTTGATACCAGGGTCCACAGGCCACAGTTTAAAAAAAAAACACTGCAGGAGCAGGAGATGGATGCCTAGGCTGGGGTGGAGGAGTATGGGCTACTTTCTAAAGAGATGCTTTTAATCCTAGAACCTTAGATGGTCCCTTGAGAGTGGGGGGTCGGAGGAGGAGGAAGATGAAAAAGAGGAGGAGGAGGAGGAGGAGAAGGATGAGGAGGAGGAGGAAGAGGAGGAGGAGGAGGAAGAGGAGGAGGAGGAGGAGCATAAAGATCTATTAGCCGCCTCTGCCCCTCTATTTAGGGTTGAGGAATCCCACACCCAGAGACGACCTATGTCTTCAGTATCTATTAAAGCCTCTTTTCTTTCAGTTGGTATTTTCCCAAAGGCGCCCTCTGCACAGATGCCTTCCTTCCTCCAGGTGAGAATTAGTCCCCTGCCTCTGCACTACCTGGAGCTCGCTGTCCCTCCATAATGAACTTGGGTCACCTTACATCTCTCTGCATTTTCGAGGTACACTGTCTTTCCTTAGGTGGGTGGGTGGGGAGACGGGGACACTTGTAGAAAGAGAACTTAAAACTTCACAAGAAAAATAGGGTGGGGAGAATTCTGATTGCAAATGAACTTAGGAAAGCCCTTGTAACTGTATCTTCACCTGCATCACAACAAGCACATTACAACATAGGCAGACAGTCCTCTCCCAAAGACGTTCTACATCTAAAGTGGCCATCCCAGATAATGTACAACTCCCTTCCAGTTCCCACCCTTTGCTTCTTCACTGAAGCAGTAGAGGAATTCCCTCTCCAAGGTTTTAAATGAAATGATAACAAATTATTGTTGCCTTGTTGCAGACAATATGCGTTTAAGAAGTAGATGTGCATGTGTGTGTGTGTGTGTGTGTGTGTGTGTGTGTTGACTCCTATTATGTCCCTGTCCCAGCAGCCTCTGCCCATCTGAGTGACCTGGGACAAGTTACCCAACCTCTGAGTCTGTATCCTCGTCAGTGAAACAGGGACGTGACGGAACCCATGTTGGAGGGGTGCACCAAGAATTAAAGAAAGCGATCCAGGTGAAATGCTTAGTAAAGTGTCTGGCAGGTAATAAGTGTTCAATGAGTGGTAGCATGAGTTTTCATCATGGCTATTAATGAATTTAAATATTGCTCCCTAGCACAGATATGGCTGGCCTCAGTCCCAGCCTTATGCCTTGATTGTTCAATGGCTTCATCCACTCCCATGCCAGCACTATCACATCTCTGCCCACGAGGCCAAATCAACAGACACCTTCAGGTGCCCCCCATTTCCATCACCTGATGAAAGGTGCTTTCCCACCTGGCCCCATGGTGCAGCAGTCTAGAATCGATGCCTCTTGAAGAGACAGTACAGATGAGTAGATGGCTGCAAAGGGGTGGAAATTGTGAGCCCTGAGAACATCCAGAAATGGACAGTCCTCATTCCCAGGGCTGCAGGCATGTCCTGGGTTGAGGTAGCAACCATGAATGGCCTGGTCACATGGTCATCACTAAGCTGCTGAAAGCCTACTCTCCAGCGTGGTTGTCTCTGAGTCCCCTGTGGATCCAAAGCCTGCAGGAGTGGTCAGTGGTTAGATCTCCCCAAGATGGGGGCTTTGTCATAAACAGGGACGATAAGGTGCTCCCACCCCCTACCCCATCCCCGAGGAGGCTCTTGAGCTGATCAGAATGTGTCACTCGGGGATGAGACAGAATTTATTTCATCAGAAGTTCAAATGCCTGTGACAAATTTCCAGACACTATTGTTATGGCCTCATCTCCCAAACACACAACCATGTGCCAGAACCCTGTGCTCACTTCAGGGTTCCTGATTCACATCCACTGGAATAAAAACTTCAATTCAATGGTTACATTTGATGTCCCTGCTGCCTTTCAACACGTTTTTACATAATCTGACTTTAGAGCCTTTTCTTTATAATATGCTTCTCTTCTAAGGGGAAGTGATGCTTTGCTTGGTGGAGCCTATTCATAAAACGCCTAATGAATACCTGCTAGGGCCAGCTCAGAGCTAGACCCTTGGGGTGCAAGGAGGGGTTGGTGGGGGATAGAAGGAAGCTGGAGACACATCTTTTCCCTCCAAGAATTTAGAGTCAGGGCAGCACTGGGGGAGACAGAGATTCATGCAACTAATCCGAACTCATGCCAGGCTTGGTAAGTGCTCTGAAAGAGGTGAACACAGATTGCTTGGGGAACAAAAGACTAATTCCCATGTTTGCTTGAGCCCATGATTGCAAACTCTCAAATTCATGGGTTAGAATTTATGAATATACAATCATGGCGCGTGAAATAAAGCTCTTGATCTAATAATACTAATACATGCTAGATAGAGTGTGACTGGATGAGTAATTAGTGAAGCTCTGGGGTGTGCTATTGTTATTCCCACTTGTAGAGGGAGAAGTAGAAACCGCCTATATTTATAAACCAGCTGTGCTCTCCACGGTGGCAGCATCTGGCCACATGTGGCTGGTGAGCACCAGGAACGTGGCTAGTCTGAAATGAGGTGTCCTGTGTTAACCACGCCAGATATCCAAATCTTAATACAAAAATGTAAATGTCTCATGAATACATGTTATATTGATGATATGTTTAAATGGTAATATTTTATATATATTGGACTAAATAAAACATTATATATCCAGGGGTGAACAAAAAGTAGGTTTACTGTGCCATACTCTTTTTCTTTTAATATATATTTTTATTGATTTCAGAGAGGAAGAAAGAGGGAGAGAGAGAGGGAGAGAAACATCAATGGTGAAAGAGAATCACTGATCAGTTGCTTCCTGCATGCTCCACACTGGGGATAGAGCCTGCAACCCAGGCATGTGCCCTGACCAAGAATTGAACTGGTGATCTTTTGCTTCATGGGACAATGCTTAAACAATTGAGCCACTCTGGCCAAGCAACTGTAACATATTTTGAGTTTTAAAAAGCTATTGTAATAATCATAACTTGCATGTCTTTTTCCATATGAACAACTGTAAACCTACTTTTGCCCAACCCTGTTATGTTATTAAAATTAATTTTACTTACTTCTTTTTACATTTTTGGGTTTTTTAATTTTTTATTGATTGATTTAAGAGAGAGAAATATGGAGTTGTTGTTCCAATTATTTATGCATTCATTGGTTGTTTCTTGTACATGCCTTGACCCAGGGTCAAACCCTTAACCTTGAAGTATCAGGATGATACTTAACCAATTGAGCTACCTGGTCAGGGCCTTTGCATGTTTTTTAATGTGGCTATTAAAAAATGTAAAATTCCCAAAGTGGCTGGCATTTGTGGCCCACGTCATATTTCCATTGGCCAGCATGAATCTAGAGCATTCACATCCACTTTATCATTTAATTCTCAACACAATTCTACAAAATAGGCATGAGCCACACTTTAAAGATAAGCTAACTAAGGCTCAGAGAAGTGTGAACTGACCCAGGTCACAGCACATTAGGCTTTAGCAACTCATTTGTGTTCATGGTTCACCTGTACATGGAGCTTCCTCACCTGTAACATGGAGCTTACACCTCCCTGACGTTGTGTAGTAAGAACAGAAGGAGAATATGTGCTCAGCTTTCACATGGGGACACTCACCATCATATCTCACATCCGCAAAATCACCCCTCCATCCAGGGCCCCAGTTACAGCTCCTGAGGCTGGGCTGGGAGCCCCCTCCCTGGTGCCGGCACCAGCACCCGTATTGAATGGCCTGCTGCTCCCCCTGTGGCAGCCCCTGAGTGTCTGTCACATGCATGATGGGGACAGCTCCTGGGGGCAGAGGCATATCCTCCTCTCTGCATGTCCTGTGCCCGATGCTGCAGCTGTTGAACAGTTAATACACAAATTATTGCTCAATCAATTCACTATTTGAAATGAGGACTGGGCTTCTGTGTAGCCATGTTACTTTTTAAAAATAACAGACTTTATTTTGTGGAGTAGTTTTAGGTTCCCTACAAACTAAGTGGAAGGTGCAGGGATATACTCTACATCTCCCCTACCCCCAACCACACACATAGCCTCCCCCACTATCAACACTCCCACCAGAGTGCTACATTTGTTACAATGGTGACCCTACCGGACCCATCATTATCACCCAGAGGCCACAGTTTACATTGGGGTTTCCTAGGTGTTGAGTGTCCTATGGGTTTGGACAAAAGTACAATGACATGCAACCAACCATTACAGTATCATACAGAACAGCTTCACTGCTCTAAACATCCTCTGTGCCCCACCTTTTCAGCCCTCGCTCCTCCTAACCTCTAACCTTTCTATTGTCTCCATAGTTTTACCTTTCCAGAATGTCATTTAGTTAGAATCAAACAATACAGGGTTCAGCAAAAGTAGATTTATAGTTGTAAGTATTTGCAATACAGATTATTCTTGTACTGATTTTATTAATTATTGTCTTTTATTTTCCATGCAAACAACTGTAAGCCTACTTTTGCCCCACCTTATATTTTTTAATAGCCACATTCAAAGCCACCTTTCCAGATTGGCTTCTTTCACCTAGTAATATGCATTTAAAGCTCCTCCATGTCTTTTCGTGGCTTGCTAGCTCATTTCTTTTTATTGCTGAGTAATATTCCATTGTCTAGATGTAACGTAGTTTATGCATCCATTCACCTACTGAGGGGCATCATGGCTGCTTCCAAGTTTTAGCAATTATGAATAAAGCTGCTATAAACATCCCTGTGCAGGATTTTGTGTGAACATACGTTTTTTATTTATTTGGGTAAATACCAAGGAGCACAGTTGCTGGATCATATGGTGAGAGTATGCTTTAGTTTTGTAAGAAAGTGCCAAACTGTCCTTCAAAGTAGTTGCGCCGTTTTGTATTCCACCAGCAGTGGGTGAAAGACAGCAATGCTTGGGATGCGCCGAAAACACGTTATTCATGTTTTTAGAAACCCCTCCTGTGTGCTCTTTGCCTACGGATCCCAGGCCCCAGCTATCCAAGCTCACTGGCTCTCCTGCAGGTAGCATTTAGCAGCTCAGTATATGTAACTTTGCTCCTTAATAATAGTCATGCTAATGGAAAGCACTTGATTCAAGCTGGGCACTGGGCAAAGCTCTTCTAATATATCATCCCATTGATCCTTATAGCAACCCTATGCCAGGGTGCTATCATTATCCCCATTTACATGTGGAAACTGAGGCTCTGACATGTTAGTGGCCCCCGAGGCTGGTGGGTGCAAATGGTAGGATTTGAACCCTTGGGAAGTGACCTCTGGGCTGGGATGCCCCCTGTACATCTCTCCATTTTACTCAGTGTAAGCTCCTGAAGAGCCAGGAACTATCTTATTCATCTGGAAATCACCCCTGTGCCTGGTGTCTCCCCTATTCACAAATCTGCAACAAAAAATACACCCAAAACAAACACATCACGCCACAACCTGCTGTGGCTCCCAAGTGCTCATTAGATTAAGTCCACTCTTTATTCTAGTATTCACAGTCTGCAGTAAATCTGAGTCCTCTCCTATCCCCTCCCAGCTCACTCTGCATAGATCTCTGCCCCAGCCCATCCATCTCCCTCTCTCATGCCTGCCCAAACTGGGCTCATTTCCAACTGAGTGTTCCCTGGCCCAGAATGTCCTCATCACTCTTCCCATTCCATCTGGTTGCCGATAGGCCTTTCCGGATGGTCCCAAGTCCAGCCATGCCAGGACAATTGCCCTGATAACATCAACCCCATGGGACCAGAAGCTTCCAGACTGCCCAAAGCAAGAACCCTCATGCTGCACAAAAATAGCATAGCCCATAGGGGCTCCTGGCTCAGGAAGTTGGGTCCAGAGTGGAAAAGACCACTCCACTCTGCTCCCACCCGTGGAGATGGGCCATGAGAACAGAACCGCGAGGCGTGAGGGTCCAAGAAATAAGCCCAGAAAAGCAGAGACTTGGGGATTCTCAGTAGCCATTTTTCAGCACCCGAAGGGCTGCCCCACACAGAAGCAGGCATCGGCTCTGAGCTGGGCCAGAAAGAAGCAGGAGGGCAAGTGTGGGCCATTCTCATGGGTGCTGATCTCAATGTACTGGAGAGAACCTCTCTGGAAAGTTTGGACTCAGTTCCAGAACCACCTCTTACTCCACACCTCCCTAACTCCCCTAGCTAATACAAACTTCAAATGAAACTAAGACTTGAGTCATCCCTCCTAGTACATCTCACCTTCTACTCAGTGTCATAGGAAATTCATAGACAAATCTCCACTCTGTCAGAGATGAGAGTATGGAGGGAGAGTCAGTTCATGACTGATTTGTTTTTGGAATTCCAACACCCAGCCCATCTCCAGCCTAAAAAAGGAAGTCTGGTGGCCCTGGCTGGTGTGGCTCAGTTATATGGGCATTGTCCTGTGCTCCAAAGGTTACTGATTGGACTCTCGGTCCATGCACATGACCAGGTTGCGGGCTTGAACCCTGGTAGGGGGTGTCCAGAAGCAGCCAACTCATCGATATCTCTGTTCTGCTCTCCTATCAATGTTTCTCTCACTCTCTCTCACTCTAAAAATCAATACAAATATTTTTGAAGGAAGTTTGGCGGGATATTTGCTGAACGGGTGTAAATCAGGACCCCCAGCAGGCACCCATGCCCTGCCATAGCTGTGTCCCCATCCTCGGTCCTCAGAAGGGATTCTCAGGGCATCAGGAGACTGGGCTTACCACAAGGACCCTGAAAAGTCCTGAATTCTGGGGTTCTGGTGCACCTATATGAGAATTTTGCCTTTGCTCATCTAGTTTTTCCTTTGCTTCCTTTATAAATTGGCACCAGACGTAGGGCTAAGAGCCAGATTAGCGACAAAAGCTGTCAAAAAATATCTCCCCTCCAGAAAAGGCAAAGGAAAACAACATCTTGGTGGGGTTTTCCTGGGGAAGAAAGAGTAAAATAGTCTCTTTCGACGTTGTCCTAAAATGGCAGTTTTGCAGAGGGAAAACATATTTTTTCAGAGCAAAGCTGTTTGTGGTGTGAAAGATGAAGTGTGCATGCTGCGCACAAAGACACAAATTGGCCCGAGGCTCAGCTCCACATGCTATTTTCCCAGGAGTTTATTTTGGGGAGGAAGGGGTTGGAGAAAGGAAAAATAAAATTTTTGTTTTATGAAAACGAGAAAAAAATCTTGGACTGGATTGAATTCAAACCTGGCATCTGGTACGAAGGAGGCCTGTAATAGTGATGCAGTGGGTAAAGGAATGGATTTGAAGGGGCAAGTATCCTACTTGCTCTCTCTAGGCTCACAGAGAAGGCATGGACCCACTCCAACAGCAGAACAGCCTGGGACCTGGGGCCATCGCATACTGGACTCCCCAGGGTCTGCTCCAGGGTACAGATAGGCATCCTTCTGAGCCCCGCCTCCTGTATTCTACTCCTGGGGTCCAACTCACGAGGCTCTTGGGAAGATTGAAGGAAGTAATATCCACAAGCCCTGGCCCCTAGTGAGCATCGAGGAGTGGTGATGGCTTTGATGGTGATGGTGATGGTGATGGTAATGGTTTTGATGGTGATGGTTATGGTTTTGATGGTGATGGTGATGGTGGTGAAAGCAATGATGGTGACAATGGTGATGAAGATCATGATGCTAATGATGGTGCTGGTAGTGATGATCAAGATAATGGTCATAATGATCATCATGATGATGGTGATATGATAATGGAAGCAATGATGCTGATAGTGATAAGGAAGGTGATGATGATGAAGATAATTATGATGGTGGTGATGATAATGGTAGGGACAATGACTATGTCTCTTGCCTTACTTACTGTGGCCACCACTCCACAGTCCCTTCTTCTCCTCACAGTTCTACCAGCCTCTCAGACTCAGACAAGACCTGCCTCAAAATCTACCTGGATCAGAGTCGCTCAAAGAGTAGTCTAAAAACCATAGGCACCAGAAAGCTCTCTGGGTGTGTGTGAATTGTGCAGATACCAAGCTTACTCTAGAACTTCAGATTGTAACTCTTGGGAGGTGGCCTGGGAATATACATTTTAAACAAGCTTCCTGAGTAGGCCTCAGGTACACTAAAGGTGGAAAACCACCCATGGAGCCCAACTCCATCCTTTTACAAAAGAGGAAACTAAGGCCTGGAGAGGAACAAGCCAGCCAGTCAGGATGACAGAGCCAGGATTAGACCCAGACTCTCAAATTCCAAAAGCAGTGTGCTACATCCTGTCATTTAGTCAACACTGATGTTTTGGATGCCAGTTGTCTGCAGAGCATTGTCCAAGACCAAAACTAAATCAGACCAAATGTCTGTCTTCATCCAGCACACAACTTGGGTAGGGGAAACAGAAGAGTATGGGGCAGGGGTGACTGCCAGACAAGGGGAACAGAGGGGGGGCTGTGGGATTTTAGATGGAAGAGGCTGAATGGGTGGGGAAGGCAAGGGGCATGGAGGATCTCAAAGGTGAAGGAAAACAGCTTAGAAGAAAGGAAATTTAACTAAACTTTGCAGGACCAGCAGAAGTTGCTAAGCAAAATAAAGTGATGGATGCTGCAGGGAGAGAGAACAGTGCAAGCAAAGGCACAAAGGCAAGACATTTGTGAAAAACAGGAGGAAGCTCCTTTTGTCTAGAGCTCCAGGTGGAATGGGGCCCCAAGAGATTCAAGACCTGGGAGCCAGAGAATATGGGCCTGACACTGAGCTGAGCAGCTGTGCTTCTATCTTATAGGCAACAGAGAGCCATGGGTGGCTTTCTAGGAAGGGCAGCCAACAACAGCTTAAAACTGGAGAGAATGGGAGATGACCTTGGCTCTGAGCTCAGGCCCCTAAAGGTACCAGTAGCCAGGGAAGCCCCAGATGGGACAGTTGCAAACTGCCTAAGCCTGTCCCACCTCCCACTTTCCTCCTGCCTTTGATGGGGACAGAGGTGACAAGTTGAATGGGTGCATATGTGACATTTAGTCACATAGGGGGAGCAGTCACAAGGCTGCTCTGTGCTCTCTCCTGACCCTGCATGCCCATCCCTGTACATACAGCCCAGTCTTGTCCATTCCCCCAATAATCAGTAAGACAGGCTTCTCCTGGGGCATGTTCCTCATGTGCTGGCCAAACCCTGAGAGGTGGGGTGAGAGAAGGAAGTGGTAGCACCAGCTGGTGCCCCCAAGACTCTGAGTTTCAGATCCATACACACTTAGTAGCAGTGTGACCTTGGGCCAGGAACGGATTCTCTATGAACCTCAGTCTCCTCATCTGTAAAATGGAGATGATGACACTTACCTTAGGGAGCTGCCCTGAGGGTAAGAGCCAAAGTATGGCCAACCCGGCCCAGCGCCCAGCCCAGCATAGGTACAAGCTATCTGGTGGCTGCTCAGATGATGATGATGATGATGACAACGATGACGTAGCACCCCATTTCCAGCTCACACCATCGGTGTCACCACCAGCATCAGCAGCATCATCACATCCTCTTTCCGTGTTGTGACAGTTCGGGCCCTTCATCAGCCACACAGGAGCCCAGAGATCAAAACACCGCAGAGCTCTTTGCCTCAGGTTCTGAGTAAAGTATGTGGCCCCAACAGAGATGGAGGCTCAAGGCCAAATCTCTGCTCCCAAAAACGCTGGTCAACCTCTTAGGGGAAAGGTGTGAGTTGGGCTCAGCTCATCCACACAAAGGGCAGCCTGGAGAGGAACCCCAGAGGCGCTGGTCTACCGCTAAACTTCCAGAACCCCGGCTATATTCTGGGGATCTTGGAGAAGAATGCAAAGGCCTGAAATGCCCAGTTATGCCCAGAAATAGCACGAATAAGGGTTTCGCAGATATTGATAGTAACAGCTCCTTACATGTGTGCAAATGGTGGTGGGTCATTTACAAAACACTGTCAGACCCGGAACCCTGTGGTGGAGGCGGCGAGGAGAGTAATGAGCTAATGTTGCAGATGGGGAAACTGAGGACAGGGAGGTCAGTGGTTTCCTCAAAGTGTCACAGCTCACAGCAAGGAAAAAGGCAGGTCTGAACCTACGTCCAGGGTTCCTCAGTGTCTGATTAGAAGTCACCTGTGAAAGTCTCTTCCTTAGCAGTAGACTAGTCCCATCTCCTGGATGGTCACTTAGTCCAGATGAGAGGAGGTGACCTAGAGCGATACACTCTCTGCCCAGCCTCAGCAAATCATGGGCGTCTAAAGGAAGAATCTCTCGCCGAGATCTGACCAAGTCCTTTTCAAGCTGTCGAACTTGAATCTCACTACTCAGGGTGGAGCAGCAGGGTCAGCGCCACCTGAGAGTTTGTTAGGAATGCCAATTCTTGGGCTCCACCCTGTACCTGTCAAGGCAGAATCTCTGGGGCTGTGGCCCAGGAATCTGTATTTTAACAAACCTTCCAGGTGACTGTGCACTAAATTTTGAGAATTTGGTACCCCAACCCTGAGGCATGGTAAAATCTGAGAAACATTGTTCTCAAGATTTGGGGGGATTTTTTGGTTGCGGGGATTCAACAGAAATTGGAGCCAAGTTTCATTGACATAACTATGTTTTTAAAGTGCTCTCTAAAGACATGTACCAAATTTTGATATGTAGTGACTCTATGAGGCCATTGACCAATGCCATGAACTTGGGCCACCAGCTTATGTCACATGTGTGTAAGCCCGACCCTGGAGCCTCTCACCTTTGAACTCCCTGGGAAATGGCTGAGGCTGTGTAGCGCATGTAGAGGTCTGTGAGCCCAGAGATGTGCACGCCAAGCTTGCTCCACGCAGGCGCCTGTGCACTAGCATCTTCCCGGCTGCTGTGCTCAGGGAATGCCAGGCACGCAGATGCTTCCTTCAGACACCTCCAGACTCGGTCTGAAAGCCAGCTGTGCCACCACAGAAAATGCTCAACCCACCCCGCTCTCATCAGCGCCCAGAGACTGCTGGTGCCTTTTGCAGCTTTTTGTACTTGTTATATCCCCATTCATATTTATGCTGAGGGAAGAATATTGTATAGTGATTCCATGATGAAACAAAAATTATCCAATCCTCCTCTGTCGAGTTTCTGGCTCTGTCTCACTCCAGAGGAAATTGCTCAGCAAGTGTAAGTAGAGCTGTTAGAAAACTCCTACCATTCACAACTATCTATTTGAGCTGATCAGAATTTCCTTAATACTGTGTTATACACACAGGCAAAAATGGAAATAATTGAATGCCAAGAATGAAGTATAAGTATATTAACTATAATCCCTGATTTCAAATCTGTGTATCATCAGAATGGACCTAATTTTTTTCACTTAACAGTTTAATAAAGAGTGACTATTCTAAGTTTTAACTTACGGGACCCTTTTTTATATGAACAGCATTACTTTGGGACTTTTGTATTGAAATTAATTTGAGAAAAAATATGACTCTGTTTTAAAAAATGTGAGAATATTAGTATCTTAGGCCAACCCTCTCATTTTTTGGATAAAAAATTTGAATCCCATGATGTCAGGGGGTTCACCAAAGTCACGTGGGTATTTTAGATATAACTAAAGCAAAGAGCATGAAACATTTGTGATGCAGGAAGACACTAATATATTGAGGGCAGAAGGGAGGAGTATACTTCAGGGACTCAGAGAAGTAATTCTAGTCATTTAGAAATTTATTGGTTTCCGCCCTTCAGGGATTTTTGGAGAAATAATTAATTTTGTTTAGTTTGGCCAGGGGGTGTGAGGGGGAAGGTAGGTGGGCTTCTGTTAATCTGGCTACTTGGTTATGTTTACCCATTTTTCACTGGGGAAGCCTCCCAAACCCCTCAACTCTCCACTCATACTCCAGTCTCTGTTGCAGGAGGCAGGTCACTCATATCTGGTCACTCACATCTGACCACTCAGCTCTCATTGCCCTGGCCACAGTGACCAGTGCAAGGAGGGCCCAGAGCCCAGCTAGAGCCAGTGAGGCCCAGGGAGACTTAGGTGGGAACAAGCCTGAAGTGTAATAACTGCCATAGAGGCTCATAGTTTTTTAGACATAATGCTATTGCACACTTAATGGACTGCAGTACAGTGTAAGCATAACTTCTATAGGCACAGGGAAACCAAAACACTCTTGGTTCACTTTATTGCGATATTCACTTTATTGCCGGGATCTGGAACTGCACCACAGTATCTCTAAGGCATGCCTGTAAGTGACAGGCAATAACCAGAGGCCAACATGCCCATGCTGGGTGTGATCTGCATTTGTCCTACTATAACCATGAGATGAGTGGAGATTTAAACAAAAGCAATCTGTAGGTCCCAAATGTGTTATCCCAATGAGCAGTTGTCGAACCTTGTAGCTTTTGGGCTCGGCTTCATTTTGAGTCCTGTCTTGGCACCTGGAGGGGAGCAGAGCCTGCTACAGTAGTCAGGCCATGACTGGTGGGCTAAAAATACAGATTTCTGGGGCCAACTCTTTTTTTTTTAATTGATTTTTTACAGAGAGGAAGGAAGAGGGATAGAGAATTAGAAACATCAATCAGCCTCCTGCACACCCCTACTGGGGATATGCCTGCAACCAAGGTACATGCCCTTGACTGGAATCGAATTTGGGACCCTTCAGTCCAAAGGCCAACACTACCCACTGAGCCAAACCGGTTAGGGCTTTGGGGCCAGCTCGGATTAAGTCAGATTTTCTAGGTGGACATCTGTATCTTTTAAAGCACCCCAGGGAATTCTGATGTGCCCCAAGGTTTGAGAAGAACTGATCCAATTGGTCCCCACAGGCCTATGGCCTTCAGGATTTGGGTTTCTCTCTGACCCATGGAGAGTCAACCTCCAAGTGGCCACCCGCTGGACAGTGCTCATGGCTCCATTTAGTAGGGACCAGATCTCAGGCCTCTGTTCCTCCCTGGCCTCCTCCCCCTGCACTTCCCTACCCGACTCCACCCAGCCCTGCTGCCTTTCAGTGAATGAAGCTGGGCTTGGCTGGCTGCCCAGATGCACAGTGGCGGCAGTGGCTGCAGGTTTTTATCAATGAGATCAACAGGGGATGAGTCAGGACCAGATCCTTGTGACTGCTGCCCCGGCCGGCATTTTGGAGGTCACCCTGCAAAAGTGGCCAGCCTGGGCAGCAAGAAACTTTCCTATGAAGAGTAAATAACTTTGGGTTTGGGGGAGCTCAGAAACCCTCCATGGGAAGGGGTACCCTGTTCACTGGCTTGCTGTGGGGCAGCTTATTCTTTTCAATCTCTTAGCTGGGATCCTCATGGCAGGAATGGGCCAGGTGGCTTCATGCCATCTTCTCTCGGCATCTCCCGCTGCCTCACTTTATCAGGTGAGTACCTAAAACCTCTAACTCTTCCCCCTTTTCTCAGGACAGTGTCGGGCAGAAGGACTCAGAACTCTTCTCAGGTTGGTGCTGAGTGTTATGCTATTTGCAGAGAGAGCAATGTGTAAAATGGAAGCAGATGCTAAGGACCCAACCTGGACTCAGGGCTGGATGCTGCTTCCTGGGCCTCTCTTCGGGGGCTGTGGCTGGCACTGACCAAGGTGGTCCCACACCCAGGAGACAGAATTGCCCAAAGACCCAAACCTCACAGCCAATGCCGCCAATGCTGATTCTTTACTGGGACACCCCAGAGGAGGAGACTGAACAACAGGCAGCAGAGTGGCCTTGGCATCACACCCACCTCTTCGGGACAGAACTGCAAAGCTAGCCAGGTATTCCCACCTCCCCCAGGGGCTCCTGAGGGCAGCTCCAAGGGAGACACTGGCTGATAAAACCAAAAGGGTACCTTCTTCTAGTAAGGTAGGAGAAATAAGAAGAAAAAAGAAAATGTTATCCAAATCTGATGGACAGATTTTTCTACCACTTTTTCCTATTTACCTTTTTAAATCCTTCAAGAATGACGGAGGAGCAAACAGAACCAACTCAAGGCAAGCACAGAAGCAGTGTCCTGATGCCTGTATACCTTGCAGAGTGGCTGAAAGGACATTCCCTTCTATGCCTCAGTTTACCATCGCCAAATAGGAACTATAATCATGCTCTACATAAAGACTTTTCAGTCAACCACAGAGCATATATACCATGGTGGTCCCATAAAATTATAATGGAGCTCAAAAAAATCCTCTTGCCTAGTGATGCCATAGCCATTGTAGCACAAAGCTTGCCAAAATCAACAAAGCTGTGGTTGATACAGCAACCAATTTTAACCTGGCATAGATAAGGATGACGCAGAGAACCTCCTAGAGGTGACTGCTGAGGAACTGAGTAATGAGGAACTGTTGGGACTGGGACAGGATCACATAGCTGAAGAGGCAAGAGAAAAGCCAACTGCAGGAGAGGGGAAAAAAGGCCCCCAAGAAAATTCATAGCAAAAGCTTTAGCAGAAACTTTTGCAAGCTCTTTAAAAGGTTTGTAAACATGGGCCTTAACTCTGCAAGGTTTTCATGAACAGAGGAACATTCATGGTGCATTATCTACTTACAAGCAAATCTGTGATTAAAAAAAGAAGAAGAAACAAAACAAAACAAAACAAAACAAACAAAAAAAAAAACCAAGCAAACTACCATGGGCCTATTTCTGAAAAGAGAGTCACCTCCTCAAGAAGAACCTCAGGCATCCTTGGCTGAGTGGCTCAGTTGGTTGTAGTGTCTTTCTGTAACTGAAAGGTCCCGGGTTCAATTCCCAGTCTGAGCGCATGCAGGAGGCGACCAATGTTTCTCTCTCTTGTAGGTAAGTAGGTAGGCAGGCAGGTAGGTAGGTAGGTAGGTAGGTAGGTAGGTAGGCAGGTAGGTAGGTAGATAGATTAAAAGAGCCTCAGGCAGGCCCTTCAGAAGGTGTTTCAGAAGAATTGTTCTGAGGCAATGACAGCTCCCCGTGTGTCTTCACCCATGAAGACCTGCCAGTGGGATAAGACGAGGAGGTGCAAGACAGTGATACTGATGATCCTGACCCCGAGGAGGCCTTGGCTCATATGTGTGCCTTTGTTTGTAATAAAAACGTTTAAAAAGTAAAAACAAAAATTAGAATAGAAAAAGTCTTCTAGAATAAGGATATAAAGAAAGAAAATATTTTTGTGTGATTGTACAATGTGTTTGTGTTTTAAGCTGTGTTATTACCAAAGAATTGAAAAGTTTAAAAAATTAACAGTTTATACAGTAAAGTAAAAAAATGTGACAATGATCTATAGTTAATGTATTACTGAGGAAAGAGAAATATTTTTTACATTTAGCATAACCTATGTGTACAGTACTTATAAAATCTACAATGATGTACAGTGATGACCTAGGTCTTCACTTTCACTCATAAGCTCACTCATGGTAAGTGCCCTATACAAGTGTACCATGTTTTATCTTTTATACCACATTTTTAATGTATCTTTGCTGTGTTTATATATTTCAATATATGAATACTTACCATGTGTTATAATATTGCCTATAATATTCAGTACAGTAACATGTTATACAGGCTTGTGCCCTCGGAGCAATAGGCCATCCCATACAACCCACGTGTGCAGCAGGCTATACATCTAGGTTGTATAAGTACCTGCTGATGTCCTCACAACAATGAAATCCCCTAATGGTGCATTTCTCAGAACATATCCCCATCATTAAGTGAGGCATGACTTAATACAGCTTGTGCTGCCTTCCTAGGGCCCCTTGCTTTAATCACCAAGATATCAGCTGTCTGCTGGTAGTTGCTATGTTACCTTGAGAAATATGTTCTGTCTTCTTGATTTCTACTTGCAGAATGTAAATATTTGCAAAGGAATGCCACTCTGCTCTGGAGGCTGGGCTGCAGTGACATGACTGGCAGTGTCTGTTCCACAGATCTGTTCAGGACGGATTCAATTACGCTGGCCTGAGTAGCACAGGAAAACATGCCACGTACAGAGAGGGGAAAGAGTGCAGCTTCAGCAACAGAGAAATGGTATTATTTCAGGCGCAGGACCAACCACTGGCTCATGCTGAGTTTATGGCTGATCTCAGCAATCATGGTGGCCACATCGAAGTCCTGGCTAGAGTGAGTCAGTTGGTCTCTCCAAGCCCTGAGTGATGAGAAAAAGATAAGGGTGTCTAAGAGCCATCACTGAAGCCCCAGTGCCCTCAGCCAGGGAAGCCTGGGGTGGGATGCTCTGTGCCCATCTCCAGCCCAGGTTTGTAATTTATGACCAGCTCCACCTTACTCAACCTATTTAATCATAACACTCAGGGAGGAACATGATCCCCATTTTACAAATACTCAGAGAAATTTTATAATTTGCCCAGCGACACACAGCTCTGCAGCAGCAGATCCAAGGTTTTGATTTATATCTGCTGCCTGCCTTTTCCATTCTACAGTCACTGCAGGAAGGCCACTGGGTCCCAGCCGAGGACATATGAGCTCACTTTCCTCTCCCAGTCCCTTTCACACACCACCATCTCTTTCCACTCACTTGCTCCTTTCCCTGCACTGGCTGAATGAGACAAAGCCACACCTACATATCCAGTAACACATGCTTTGTCCCCAAAGCAGGCAGATCAAGAGATAAACAGGTGTGGGATCCAGTGCCTCAGATAAGAGCAGAAAGAGGGACAGAGGCACAGAAGGTGGAAGGAGATGGGAGAAAGCCTGGAAGTTGAAGGGAAGGGGTGAGGTCAGCAGGAATCCAACCACTCAGACAACAAAGCCATCTGACTAAAAATGCCCAGTTAAAAGCCCTGGGAAACAATTGTGTTAAAATTACCTCTAGCAGCAATGATGCCCGTGTGTGTGTGTGTGTGTGTGTGTGTGTGTGTGTTTACATGTGCATGCCTGTGCATGCATGTGTGTATATCCTTGGGCAGCAAGCCCTTCCCTGTACATCATCTCACTCAGCACCCCTCCTGCACCCAGAGATCTGCCAGCCTGGCCCAGAACTGCTGGGACAACCTGCTTAAGCTCTCAGAGAAGAGCTTCCCCACCTTCCAAATCAGGACTTCCAGGGGGACCTGGACTCTGCAATTTCACCTGCTCTGTGGGAACCACTAGCTGACCTTCTGCAAGTTACCTGCCCTCAGTACCAAGCACCTTCTTAGTCACCAGCCCCAGGGCTCAACTCAAACCCATTGAATTATCCTTCTCTGACCACAGGGAGTCTCCCCTGGAGCCAATTTAGGACACTCCTTGTGGTCTAGACTCAGGGAGTTCTTCATCACAGGGCTGAAGGACTGTTAAGTCACAGGTGAGAAAGAACTTGGAGGGGGCAGACGCTGAGCTTGCCCTTGACCTGTCACGCTGTGTACCTGAGATGGGTGCAGTGTGTCATTTTGCACAAATCACTTCCTCCTCCACGCTTCATTCTTCAGCTATGAATAAAGGGAGAGGGCAAAGGATGGGGGATAAGGTTCACTTTATTTCTAAAGTCTCTGCATTCAGTAACTCTGCGTCCTCCAGTCTTGCACACTTCCCTCCTCCCATATCACTGATGGGTAAACTCATCAATCACAGGCAAAGACCAATCCCTGATCCTCTTGGGCTAATGAGAAAGAAAGCTGGCTCTGGGGATCTCTCCTTCATTCCCAGACAGTGCAAGAGAGCAGCAAAGGCAGAGTCTCCAGGGGAGGACCGCAGCCTGGTCCTGTCACCCTGCTTCCCTTCCTAGCTCTGATCTGTTCCCACAAACTGATGAGCCCCAACCAACTGACTGGGCAGTGCAGAAATTCATCAATGGCTTGTTCTGTCTGGAAATAGCTTTCATTGATCAAATCTGTTCCTAGCAGTTTGTTCCTGAGAATTCCCATGGGGACCAAGATTCACTTGCTCTGCCTTGTAGATAAAAATAAAAACACCCCCCAGTGCATAAAACTTCACTTTTCTCTTTTCGGTTTCTCCAACAAACACACCTTTCTCCAGGGGAGAGGAGGCAAACTCCACCCCAGCACAGCCAAGAGAGGGGGGTAGATATTCTCTAGAGATCCTTCCATGCTCTGGAATCCAGAGATTTAAGTCTGTGTGCACAGGGGCGCACTCTCATGGGAACACAGTGCTGGAAAGAATGCTGGACCACCGTGCTACAAAGGTAGAATTGTGGTGGACACATTTAAATTCTCTCTGTTGCGATAATATGATAAACAAAATAGGGTGGAAATAATGGATGGGGAATTAAAGGGTGCAAGTTACAAGAAGAACACAGATTGCCATGGTTGAAGATGGGTGGGACTCAGCAATGATATCTTATAAATCCAGCTCTTTTAATGAAGTCAGCAGCTTAAGGGACTGGAGCTGCCTTCCTTCCTCCTTCCAGGGGAAGAAAGAACTATGAGGGGGCCCCCCACCTCCCTCCTTCCACTAAACATGGCCTTTACTATTGGTCCACATCTGGGCACTGAATGCTGACCAAGATCAGAGGAGGAAGATAGGTCCTGGCGATCCCATCTTAACACTAACTCTGCACCGATGACCACCAGAAGCCATGAGGCCTGTGTGTGAAGCCTGACTCACAGGCTGTATGTCCTGGACAAAGATGGCACCCATGTAGAGGTGGTACAATTGTGCACTGCCCAAGGACACAATGTCTTGTGGAGGGATGCTATTTCCATTATAGACATGTACTAATTAATCTGAGAGAGTGTAGTCGATACAGAGGTTCCCAGTCTCCTGGCTGAGTCCTGGAGCTGCACGGGAGACAGCCCCCTACACAAATGCACATGGTGCACGCGTCAGTGCAAGCCCATGTCCCAACTCTGCTCTGGGCAGGATCTGCCGTCCCTTCTCTTTCCTGCTGGCCTCTTAGGAAACCCGGGTCCCGCCTCCACCAAGACAACAATATGGCTAGCATGGCTCATGGTTGAGTGTGCCCTATGAACTAGGAGGTCACAGTTCGATTCCCAGTCAGGGCACTTGTCTGGGTTCGAACCCCAATGTGGGGCATGCAGGAGGCAGCCAATCAATGATTCTCTCTCATCATTGATGTTTCTCTTTCTCCCTCTCTGAAATCATTAAAAAATATTTTTTTTTAAAAAGAGAACAATATGGAAGTCACCTCACCTTGGTAGTGTGTGGGAAGCAGGGAAGGGAGTGGGGGGTGGACCGTGGGTGATATTACTAGGCTGTGTGCAGGGTCAGAGAGCGGGGGCTGCCAGGGCTGCTGTCCATGGGGCCTGAGAGTTCCTAGACATTTGTGGGCTGGTCCACCTCAGGGAGGGGTTCAGGTTGTACTAACTTAAAAGAATTACCCAAGAAAAGGTTCCTTTTCTTTTCTTTAAATAAAATTTGTATATATTTAAAGGCCCTTTTTCTAATTCATTCAAAGGCCCTATGGGCTGGCAGGGACCTGGGACTAGGACAGGTCCTGTATTCTCTAGAAAACGGGACTGCCAGAGGGCAGTGGGAAGGGCTGTCGGAGCTAATGGCCACATACAGGGGGTTTGCCTGGACATCTATGGGAGGAGAGTTCCCAGCCCCACAAGAGCAGCAGGCCTTTCTCAGCTCCATCAAGGAAGCAGGTGCCTGTTCCATCCCCTCCACCTCAAGCTTGGCTCCTTTGGGGAGTCTTCCCATCACCCCCAAATTCCATATCCCAGGGCAGCTCTGTCTGACAAATACCCTCAACTTGGCTCTAGTCAGCTTCTACTTCCCCCAAATTGGCCTTGAAGGGCAACAGAAGGAGCGGGACATCTTGGATTCATCTAGAACTTTCTAAAGTTATCCTCATGGCCTTACAGCAACCTCACCCACTGGGACAATCAGCACCATGATCCTATGGGTCCCATCGTACAGAGATGGAAGCAAAGGGAAGGGCAGCGAGAGAGCTTCTCTCGAGCCCCTGTCCTGGCTTGGAGACCTTGGATGACAGTTCTTGTCACACCAATGATTACACCTTACTTCCTTCACAGGCACCAGACACTGTGTTCCAACTAGACCACATGTCCAATAACACCAACAACAGGCTTATTTGAAACACTCCATCCCCTTCCCTGGCTTTGTCTCTACATTCCTGGTCACTCTCTGAACACTACTCATTGTCCTTCTGCATTTTCTTATGGGCGCCCCTACTGCTGAGGATGGTGATGCAATTCTGACACAGGGTCTCTGCCCAGACACACAGCTAGCTCTCTGCGTGACTGAGCCCTGCTTTGTGGCTCAGGCAGTAACGTACATGGAGGTGATTCCTCTGTTGAAAATAGATGGAGGTTGCTTTTAATATTCTCTCTTTATCTTTTGCTCTTGGCATTTTAATTATGATGTTTCTTGGTGTGGTCCTCTTTAGATTCCTATATTTTGGGGTTCTGTGTACTTCTTGGGCCTATAAGGGAGCACCCATACGATTGTCAGCGGATTTCTCAACAGAAACGATGCAGGCCAGATGGGAGTGGCAAGAAATATTCAAAGTGATGAATAGCAAGATCTACAATCAAGATTACTCTATCCAGCAAAGCTATCATTCAGAATTGAAGGTCAGATAAAGTGCTTCGCAGATAAGAAAAAGCTAAAGGAGTTCATCACCGCCAAACCAATATTATATAAATTGCTGGAAAATATTCTACAAGAAGAGGAAGAAGAAAAAGGTAAAAATATAAATTATGAACAACAAATACACATCTATCAACAAATGAATCTAAAAATCAAGTGAACTAATAATCTGATGAACAGAATAAACTGGTGAATATAACAGAATCATGGACATAGAGAGGGAATGGACTGACAATTCTTGGGGAGAAAAGGGGTGTGGGAAGTGCAGCAAGAGACTGGTCAAAAATCATGCAACTATGGGAGAGGTCAGTGGGGGGGAGGTGAGGGTGGAGGGTGGGATGGGTACCGGGTGGAGGGGAGCTATAGGGGAAAAGAAGGGGGGGAACAATGCAATTAATAAACTGAACAATAAAGATTTAAAAAAAATTTTTTAAAGAAAATAGATGGAGGCATCCTGCTGCTCCCATCAAACTTGGGGAAGGCAGAACCAGCCAAACCTGATTACTATTCCACAGATCTTGCTGCCTGCTTCTTATTTATGCATTTACTGGGAAGTTCTTTATTTACATGGTTGTCATGTACATTTCCCATAAGTTCCTCGGATCCCCAGATCTTCCCTATTCTCCATGTTGCTAAACTTCTCAGTTGCTCCTGATGCCAGAGGCTCACAAGGCTCTTCTGAGAACTTCTTGGAAAACATTCCCCCTGTTCACCTGGAAATGACTTAAGAGCAGGAAGAAGTTTCTCTGCAAATAAATAGGCTCTTGACACATGGTTTAGAGATGTATGGCTATGCCATCAAGAGAACCTCATAAAAGCGCCTCTCACCATCGGACCCCAGCATTCCCCTAATAGGACTCTTCTAGAACCCAAGTGGTCCACAGAGATAGCCACGCCAAAGCAACAGTTCATATCGCTGTTGATTTAGGGGAAACTTAAAGATTACTCTTCGTCTTTATGTTCCCACTAGGAAAGGGAGATAGATATTAGTCCCTTTTTCACAACCCTCCAGCCTCCCCGCCTCTCTCACCCTCCCAGGCCACACGCCCTGATGACTAGGGAGGATGTAGCTTCTGAGACACACCTCTTGACGAAGCCCTGCCTCTTCTCCCAGCCCAGGCCGGCTTGGGCCATGTCAAGGAACCCCCAGGCAAGGTGGCTTCTATCTCATTTTGGTGCCCACGACCCAGATAGGAGGCTTCATTCTAGGCTACCTCATCCTCCTCTTTCCTCTCCCACTGCCAGAGTCTCCCCACTGCCTGGCCCTCAACCCTAGAACAGGAGAAGCCACCTCCCCTTCCCAATGCACAGCTCAGATCGCCACTGCTTCAAGCCTTCGTGGTGCCCCTAGACCCAACTGTCCACAGAAACTTTCCTGCAACTCTCCCCACTTCATGTAACCCATTTCCCACCCAAACTAAATGATAAACAATAATAACATTGGTTCATCTATATGGCATCCCCAGTACCCTCTATTTCTGCTTTGTGCCCTGGTCACTATCTAACTCACTATGCTTTACTTATTTCTCATCTTCTCCATCTCCCCCCACACTGCAATATAAGCTCTACAAGGAGGGATTTTGTGTTGTGTTCATTGCTGTGAAATGCACAGGGCCTGGCACACAGTAGGGGCTCAAATACCACATGTTTCATTCATTCATGAATGAATGAATGGTGAAAAAAGTTACATATGTCAAATATTCTCTCTTCCTCATGCTAATCATTCTTAGTTCAGCTCATGACAGCACCACGAGGTGGGTGTTTTTATTATTTTCATTTCACACATGTGAGAAAGTTCAATGAATCCTCAAGGGCACAGCAACTGGGCAGGGGGGAGCTGGAGCCCACTGTAGTTCTGTTCAGCATGTACTTCTGTTGGTCCCTACACTGGGAGCTAGGAGGAAGGACCCAGCCCTGACTGACTGTAAGCCCAAGCTCTCGAACATCACTCTCTGCATCCAAGCCCCAACCCCATCCCACATGCTGTCTCCTGACCCTCTGCCTCTCCCACCAATCCTAGGTCTTCCCCTTCCTCACCCTTCAAGGCCCACGTTTTTTAAAATATATATATATATAATTGATTATTTTTACAGAGAGGAAGGGAGAGAGATAGAGTTAAAACCATCAATGAGAAAGAAATATCAATCAGCTGCCTCATGCACACCCCCTACTGGGGAAGTGCCGCAACCAAGGTATGTGCCCTTGACCGCAATCGAACCTAGGACCCTTCAGTCCCCAGGCCGACACTCTATCCACTGAGCTAAACTGGTTAGGTAGGGCTCAAGGCCTACCTTTTAAATACCACCTCCTCCATGAAGTTCTTCCTGATCCCTACAGCTGAGTCTTGGGCTTTTAAATCACTTTTAAAGCATCTTTTATTATATGCACATCCTCCTCGATAACTAAATGGTGAGCTCCTGAAGACACAAAGCAGGGATCTGAATCCCAGCCCAGAGCACATGCAGCACCTTACAGACAATGAATATATAATAAATACTTGTTAAATGAATGAAGAGAAAGAACACAGCTTTAAAATTGCGTTGTCTATGCTGATTGAACCACAGAGGCAGTGCCTAATACATTTTGAGGTAGACACAGATGTAGATGAATGAATAAAGTATATACAGAATTGTTTTAAATCAATATACCTAATACTTTCGATGTCCTGGCACTGCACATTCTAACTTAGCCTCCAGACCAAGGACACTCTTGGATGAGGCTACATATGTACAGGCTGGCTGGGATGGCTAGAGCAGACGCCAGGAGGTCCTGAGGACACCTGGCTCTGCACAGGGCTGACTGCAGAGAAGGAACTCTGCTACTTGGAGGGTCTGGAAGCAATAGATGTATCATTGTAGGAAGACCATATTTTAAAATATAGTGTACTGATAGAAAAATCTGAGTTTCCAACAGACCAAAGATGACTGCCATTGTTACTCACAGATCCTAATAGGAAGGGGTAAGCCATGCCATGGGGGTGCGGTGGGCATTCAGGGTCAGTAGGAGGCAGAAAGAGAAGGGGAATTGTTGGCAAGGGTCTCTATCTGTAGGAAACACCAGCAAGGCAGGGGAAACAGTTTTAGGATCAGGGGGTCAGTGTTACTTCAGTGACTCTGGGACACTGGGGCTGTCCCTTCTAGTCTGGCTCTGGGTGATTTGTGCAGGTAAATAGAAGTCCCAAGAGTTAGAACCCAATGAAAGCATTGGTTGGGGATGCAGATTTGTATCTGAAAAGTACCCTGGTGGAGCAGTTTACTACTTGAAGGAATTGACTAGCCCTAAGAGGGGCAGTCCCTCTAGGGTCAGTAAGGCCCAGGATCTCAAAGAATCAGAACACAAAAAAATAAGGGACCGGGTTAACAGAGCCCAGCTGAGGGACCACATGCTCTCTGGCTCAAGGAGTTGGTTTACTAGGCCTGGGGCTCACTCCTCCAAGAAAATGTTCCGCAGACATGCATTCCGGGGTAAAGCCCTGCTAGTTCACACACCTGCTTGTCCTCCTGAGATCACTTCTGGGAAGAAAGAGAGGCTCAGAGAGGTGGAGGACTTACCCCGGGTCACAGGGTGGGTGCAAGTGTGGGTTCAAACACAGGATCAGGACTTTTAGAGATGGTGAACTGGTCGGTGTAGTCCTGGGTCCCTTATGGAATCTCAGACTGTCAGGAAGAGCAGCCAACACAAGTTCATCATTTCTCAGAGGAGGAAAGTGGCTGAGAATAACTCACAGGATCAAGATCAAAGTCTAGCTCCCCTGTTAACTCATGCTGAGCTCTTCTCACCCCACCAATATTCAATAGAAAATTATTATATTATCATCATCTTCTTCTTCTTCTTCCTGATTTTCATGCAAATGGAAAAACCCAACTTCTTTGTCCCTAATGCAGAAGGCAACACGGACAACCCCCAAACCCAGATGGAGGCTGGATTTTTACAAAATCAGGTCAGGCAAACAAGATCCTTGGAGGTTCGGCTGATCTTAAGCTCTGATTAAAGCCTACATTTGAGTGAGCAGAGCTGCACATCTCCGGAGGAAGAGGAGGAGGAGGAGGAGGGAGGGGGGGGAGGAGGAGGAGGAGGGGGGGGAGGAGGAGGAGGAGGGGGGGAGGAGAAGGAGGAGGAGATAAAAGAGGGGGGGGGTATGAGGAGGAGGAGGAGGAAGTAGGCTCAAAGGCTGTGGAGGCCTACCCCTCCTGGGCAGAAGCCACTGCAGCCCAGGGCCAGGGAGCGCTGGACTGGAGAGGGGGACATAAATGGGGACGGAGAACACAGACACCAATTTTTACCTACTTAAGGCTCGGAACTCCTTTCCAACCAGGCCATGAACTTCCTGACTTCTCTGGCTTTGCACTGTTTGCCCCTCTGCCCTTCCCACACATCCTCACCAAGTAAGCCTCTCCCGCCCTCAGATCCAGTCCCTCCTCCCCACTCCAGAGAAGCCACTGAGTCCCCCTCAGTGTTCTGTTCATTTGTCCTAATTGGACTTTAGCATAGGACACTGTGAGGGGTTATTAACAACGACCACTGCTAGTAACTCCCACGAGCCAATCACCTACACACAAATTCTTAATCAGCACAAGTTCCCTGCAAGGGAGGTGTTAGTATCCCACTATAGAGATGAGGACACTGAGGCTCAGAGAGCTGAACTAACTGGCCCAGACCCTTCATTCAGCAAGTGAGGCAGAATCCAGACCCCATCCAGCTTTGCCTGAATTCCATGCCCAAGGTCTTTCCTACAGAACCCAGTGCCTGGCTGTCTAGCTAGACTACAAGATCTTTGAAGGCAGGGCTCTAGGTAATATGTTTGGCAAATCATCAGAGTTCAAATTTTGACAGATGAATAAATAAACAAATGGATGCATGGATTGTGGCATTCTCCCACCTAAAGGCAAGACCATTACATATTAGGCAGGTTTCATATCAGACCAGACATACTGGTTTCATTCCTTTTACTCCCATGACTGGTAAGAAGATTCAATGGGATGGTATATTATGGTGATGAGCTGCTGTATCATAGACACCTCCAAAGGCAATGACTCAAACACAATATAATTTGGTTTCTCTTGTATGTGACAGTCCAGGTGTGTAAGCAGCTCTGTTCCAAGAGGCACCACGAGAATGTAAAATGGCCCTGGTCGGGTGGCTCAGTTGGTTGGATCGTCGTCCTCTAACCAAAAAGGTTGTGAGTTCGATCACTGCCCAGGGTCAGTACAGAAGGCAACCAATCAATATTTCTCTCTTCACATCAATGTTTCCCTCTCTAAAATTAATAGAAACATAAATAAGTTTTTAAAAGTGTAAAATGATGCAGCTGCTTTGGGAAACAGTCTGACAATTCCTCAAAAAGTTAGCCTTTGGCTGATGTCAGCTTTGCCAGCAGTTCTCCGACTCTGGTCCACACCTGACCCCTGTGGGAGCTGGGAAACATGCCCCACCTGCCCTGCCCCGAGACTCTGAGCCAGCAGGACAGACTTTTTTCCTGTCAACAGGCTCCATAGATGAACTTAGAAACCCACCAAAGTTCAGGAACACTGAGCACACTGTCATTGGTTGAGCCTAAGAGCCTCTGCCTGAGGTCCCTCAATGAAGGCACTCGCTGGAGGTGACCCCTAGCACTAAGGAGAGCAAAAGCATGAGTGGCCCAAACCCCCAAATCCGGCCACTCATGTCTCACCATTTCTAGATATTGAATAAGAAACATCTGCTACAGTAGTGGTTTACAGTGGTCTGGGTTCAACTCCCGCTTCTGCTGTACACCAGCTATATATCCAGGGCAGACTGTTTAACTCTCTGTGCCTCCGTTTCCCCATATTTGAATATCATAAATTGTTAATGTAATCAAGTGAATGGATGCCCATCAGAAACTTAAAAAGTCCCATTCCAGACGCCCCTCCCCCTCCACCCTGGGGCTCATGCTTCCTCTCTCCAGCCTCCGAAGAGTAGAAGGGGGTGGGACTGTGTTCCTTGGGGCTCAGTCACTGGGCGATGCCACCTGCCCTGCAGCTCTGCGTATTGGTGGAGAGAGAGGGACCCTGCACTACAGCTGAGGAGCCATCTGCTGCGTGGGTGGAGGCTCCCCAGTGTTTGTTTACAAACCAGGCTCTGCCTGCCAGAGAAACATGCTCCTCTTCCAGGCACATGGCCGCTGCTGCCTGCTTAAGAGAAGGGGCTGCAGGGGACATGGGGCCTGAGGAGGACCAGGAACTGGGTGTGGAGGGCTCAGCAAGCACGTTGCCTGTCTGCCACCCCTCCCCCTTCTCCACCCTGCCTTCATTCCAACCCACCAGTGAAGGCCCAAGTCCCAGTCTGGTACCCCCTTTAAGGAGCTATGTGACCCCATTTGGAACATTAAGGATTAAATGAGGTAATGATGGCACTTAATAAATATAAGCTATGGTATTCTCTCTGTGGGTGATAGGATGGGTCTTAAGCATTTTACAGAATGTCCAGTTTCTCACCCAACTCAGGAATCCCCTTTCAGACAGCCCTGAGTGCAGATGAAAAAGATTAAAATTCATTCAAATAAAGCATTTTGAAAAATAAAATCATCAACATCACAAATCATCAGAGAAATGCTAATTAAAAACACAAGGAGATACCACCTCACACGTTTCAGAATGGCTGTCATCAACAAATCAACAAACAAGTGCTGGAGAGGATGTGGAGGAAAGGGAACCCTCATGCACTGCTGGTGGGAATACAGACTGGTGGAGCCATTGCGAGAAACGGTATGGAGTAACCTCAAAACAATAAAAAATGGAGCTGCCATTTAACCCAGTGATTCCACTTCTCGGACTATACCTGGAGAAAACCAAAATACTAATTTGATGGAATAAATGCACCTCTATGTTCATTGCAGCATTATTTACAATAGCCAAGATTTGGAAGCAGCCCAAGTGCCCATCAGTAGATGAGTGGATAAAAAGGCTGTAAGACATTAACACAATAAAATACCATTCAGTCAAAAAAAAAAAAAAAAAAGGAAATCGTACCCTTTGCAACAGCATGAATGGATCTGGAGAATATTATGCAAGTTAAATAAGCCAGTCAGAGAAGGACAAGTGCCATATGACTTCACTTATATGTGGAATATTATGAACAAAATAAACTAACAAAGTAGAAACAGATTCATAGATACAGAGAACAGACGACAGCTATCAGAGGGGAGGAGATTTGAGGGGAGAACTGTGTGAAAATTCTGAAGGGATTAAGCAAAAACAAAAAATAAAGCTCATAAATGCAGATAATAATATAGTGATTACCAGAAAGAAAGAGAAGTAAGTGGGGGTGGGAGGTAGAATAGGGTAAAAGAGTTATAAATAGTGATGGGAGGAGATTTGACTTTGGGTGGTGAGCACACAATACAGTATAAGATGATGTATTATAGACATGTGCATCTGAAACCTATATAATTTTATTAACCAACATCACTCCAATATTCAGTAAAATTTTTAAAAAGGATGCACAGAGTATAGCAATATGAAAACATGTAAAAATAAGTAAAGACAAAATTAGGCAGAAAAACAACAGAAGCCAAGCCTAGGGTGAGGGTAGCACACAAACTATTCTAAAAATCTATAAACTAGATTAGATTACACATATAAGTGAAATCATATGATATTTGTTTTTTTCTGACTAATATGAATACAAGATGTGATTACGTATAATATTCTCTGTGTCCACCAAACAGAAACTAGCTTCTCAGGAGAAAACATAACCAAGGATCTTCAAAGAGAAGGCACTGTGTTCCTGACAATTATGTCGTTCCATATATAAATCATATGAACTAACTTTTTAAAAGGAAGAATTTGCCCATTTAATTAAATTTTGCCAGTTTATCCATATTTCTATTTCTACGAATTAGCCTGATAAATAAAATTCTAAATTATAAACAACATACAGACACAAAGATATTTATCACAATAGTCAAAAAACTGGAACCAATCTGGCTGTATCACAATAAGAGGGTAACCAACTATATTTATGTACTACAGATAATTTTCAGTCAATTAAAAATGCTGCTGTAAAAATAGTTATCATACTTGAAAATGTTCATAAGTCAAAAGGTATAACGTAAAAGGTTATATATATTATGATCCCAATTTTGTCTTTAAATTATATATGTATATTTAAATCAAAATAATCCTATATAATAAAAGGATAATATGCAAATAGACCAAACGGCAGAACAACCAAACAACCAATCAAAGCATAATATGTTAATGGTATGCTAAGGCTGCTCAACTGCTGCTATGACATGCACTGACTACCAGGAGGCAGAGAGTCGACCAGTCAACCAGTGGCTATGACGTGCACTGACCACCAGGGGGAAGATGCTCCAATCAGTATATTATCTTGCTGCTAGGGTCCACTGCTCAGGACTGAGCAAGATGAGTCGGACTCTCCTGGAGTCCTCCAGCAGTCCCTACCAGTAGGGTCCCTCAGCTTGCCCTCTCACAATCTGGGATCTCTTGGGGGATGTTGGAGAGCCAGTTTCAGCCCAATCCTGCAGGCCACACCCCTTGGAAGGGTGCCAGATGCAGGGCTCATGGCAGGCTAGCTCTGTTGCAACAGCACAAGCCTCTCCCCATTGGGACTGATTGGGTGCAAGCCTGTGGCAGGCACAGTGGAGCCAGGCTGAGTGGGAGCAGTAGGTAGGAGCTGCAGGTGGCATTGGACTGTGGGTTTCAGCCCAATCCCTGAGGCTACTCAGAGAGACCCCATCTGTGCACGAATTTGTGCGCCAGGCCTCTAGTAAATAAATAAAGGATAAATAAAAAAATAAAAGGATAAGCCAAAAATTCTATAGTGGTTATTTCTGGGCTATACAAAAACAGGTAAACTTTATTTTCACCTCTGGAATTTCCTGTCTTCATAAAATTCTTTGCAACCAACATGTATTATTTCTGAAATAAATTTAAAAAGTAAATCATTCTGATGTAAGTGTACTCCTGGCAGTCCACCCTGCAGCCACAAGCCCCAGAGTGGGCTGAGTAACATGTGGAGATAAAGGAGAATAACCCCAGGCAAATTTGCCCAAGTGCAGGTCTCAGCAGGGCTGGCTTTCAACCCAAAAGTGGAAGATGCTCACTCAGGCTCTGAAGAGCTTTGGGTTGAGGTGGCCAAGAGCAAGGCTTTGGAAGAACAGCTATGAAGGGAGTTGGGGGTTGCAGAGCATGGCCCCCTGCTTTCCCCTTTGCCCCTCCTCCCTGCCTCTACTACACACCAACCTTAAACAGCGCCTGAGTTGAGACCGCCTGCTTTCTCTGTAAGCCTGTGGGCCTTCATGATGCCAGAACTGGGCATGAGCTGGGGGTCACCCCCACATGCGCTCCAAGGGATATGGTAGAAAGTACTTGTCCTGTATTTTCCAGTGCCCAGGGGCTTGTTTCTACATCATCATTGGTTTGTTTGTTTGTTTGTTTGTTTGTCTCCCAGATACAATGGTTGAAGAGGTTACAAAGTAATGACAAGGAGGAATCATACTTTCTGTCCACAAGAAAACTCACATTCTAGGAGGGGGCTAGAAAAGGCAGTAACTAACACTATTTATTGCCTATTTACTCTATGCCACGTGCTAAGTTTGGTGTTTCTGGCAATCCATTCAATAAGTACTTATTGCACCATGAACAGGGCCCTGGAGATGGAGCAGAGAACAGGCCTTAAAGTGGAGGAGGAGCAATTAAAAGCAATTGCAATGACAGTACATGTGCCATAAGGGAAGCATCTCTTTCAATCCCAACACCAACCCTGATAACAACTCTGAATGGTGTATGTGATTATCCCCATTTTGCAGATATGGAAATAAGGACTCAAGGAAGAGAAACAGCTTGTCCCAGATCTTGGACAAGTTGGAAATGCAGCAGGGCGGGTGCAGAAGGCGCCTGCACTGAGCTTGGGCTTGGAGGCAGATCTGAAGCCCGCATTCTGGCTGCAAAGGCCCAAGGGAAGAGGGTTGGAAGTGGCTTGCTCTCAGACTGAAACAGTTGGGCTATGGCACCTTGTTCACACTGTGGATGGTGAAAACTTGGAGAGTGGCGTTTTAAAAATCCTAAACCTGTAAAAATGTGAACACATACTGACGTGGGTCACCTTCTGACAATCCCATTGGACAGAAATGCAAGCCAATCAGGCCACCCCAGAGTTTGGGTGGCTGAAGAGAACCTCCCCACCCCCCACTCTTCCTCAGTGCAAATCCATTCATTCATTCACTCATTCAATACACCCTGAACGACAGCCCTGCCTGGAGAACTCCAAACCCCAATCCTAACTGGAAGATGGAAACAGCCAAGGTTGGGACTGGAAGGGCCCTGTCCAGGATGCTGTGGGAGCGAAGGGGGGAGGATTCAAAATCCATTTTCCTCTTGGAGGGAGCAGGCAGCCATGGGCAGGGAGGGTCCATTAGTATCTTCTCGGCCCAAAGATTGAGCAGGAGGAGGGAGGCTGGGCAGAAGAAGCAGGAAGGCGGGAGGGAGGACAGCTGTCAGTGTCAGAGCGAGGACTTAACCTGAGGCCATGAAAACGAGTCTGGGTTGGTGTGTGGGGGTCAAACAAGGACACAGCCAGGATTAGATGTTGCTGCTCTTAGCTCCCTGGCCAGCATCTCCTGGCCATGCTCCGCCCTCTGAAGAGCAGGCAGGAATTGTACCGGGTGAAACCAGGACAGCAGCAGGCGAATGCATCCAGGGGAAAGCAATCTGAAAACACAGAATTTCGTGGGATGGGCAGGCTGGGATAACGAGGATGCTGAGAACAACCAGACCTGACAGTAGACAGCAAGTCAAATCCAATCTGGTAGTGTAACAGGGCGGGTGCAGAAGGTGCTTGCACTGGGTGGTTCTGCATTCCCAACGAGTCCTACCCAGGCTCACCTGGATGGGGCCTACAGCTGGAACGTCACTCTGTCCATGGCATAGGAGGTGCCTGCCTCTGGATGGGATGTGGGCTTGTCAGAAAGCAACACTGACTCATGTACCCCAAGAAATCTGGAGAGCCAAGGACAGAGGGTCGGGAGGATCTGCTAGGCTTGTCAGGAGACCAGGGAGTGAACATGTGATCTGCAAGCCAAATATCTACCAGTGGAATCAGTGCTCCAATGAGACTGATGTCTCAATTTGTATGTTCCTTCACCTACCACAGTCTCCCTCAGTCCTCAGTAAGAACGTATAAATAGATGTGCAGACTCCATGATCTCTGGCTTCAGGGATCAGGAGTCATTCCATCTACATCACCTCTCCTCTCATGCCTGGGACAGCACAGCACCCAAACTCAGTGAGGATGGAGCAACTTCTTAAATGCACACAGGCTGAGAGTTTCTATGTAGGGCAATTTTACTGAATCCTTCAGAAGAGCAAAGACTCCCACAGCAATAAACATAATTACCCTCCCATGAGACTTGGTCTTAAAGTTTGAGTTTCACTTTTTAAAAAAATACTGTGATGTGACATCAACAGCTATGTATTTACCAAAATGATTCCCTCATTATTCTTCAGAACACAGCTAGACTGCCATTCCCAGCCTCCTTAGTGATCTGTGTGGCCATGTGACCAAGCTCTAGCCAATGAGAAGTGAGAAGAAGTGAACATCCCTTCCAGGCCCACAAGTAACCATCCACCCTCTTTCCCCTCACTTGCTAGAGGTAAAGGACCCTAACATCCTGGGGATGGAGGATAGAGTAGGTTGGGTTCTTGAATGACCACATGGAAGGCCATCCACCTGTACTCTTATGTGGATAACAAATCCATTTAAATCCTCTGAAGCCACTGACACTCTGGCATCATCTGCTACAGCCTCCAACAACAGCCTGACTAATATTTGCATAGTACATGACAAGACAGGCTGGGTGGACTATACCCAGGTAGGAGTCGAATGTGGATTTGTGGGTAGGAGGCCATGCCAGGAACAGCACAGACACACTTGGTTCAGTGTAAATTTCTAGAACATTTCCACGCCACCCATCGCCGGCTGTGATTTGGACCTGGCCACAGATACTCCTAATCACTTCTCATCAACTCTCCCCCTTAGGGGCTATTCTGCCAGACACTTGGACTTAACTGACGGACTCAATCTTTATTCATTAAGAGATGGAGTGAATGTGTCTCTTTCTCTTCAAACTTTTTCCTTGAGCTCAAAATTTCCCTTAAAATCTTCTCAACCTGCCATCGGGTCTGGCAAAAAGCTTACTGAGTGCCTTTCTCCAACCCACTATTTCACTCAACCTTCTAAAGTTTCTTTTCATATCAATGACTTTTATATCGATGCCTCCATTTATACTGTGTTTTTGGATGTATCTCTTTCACACTTCACTTCCCTATACTGCCTCATAGAGTCCTCCAGTCTCATTCTTCACTCTGTCCTGTTTCCTATTTCTTTTCCAGTAATT
Organism: Antrozous pallidus; assembly: GCA_027563665.1. NCBI lineage: Eukaryota > Metazoa > Chordata > Mammalia > Chiroptera > Vespertilionidae > Antrozous > Antrozous pallidus. The sequence goes on along the minus strand of CM050516.1, from coordinate 78,131,560 downwards.
GCTTTCCTTCATCTTCCCTTCCCAGCACTCCAACCACAAACCCTATTAATCTTCAAATAGGGAAGCGAAGTTAAAGCCTCCCTTCCAATTCTTGCTCATCTCTGCCTTCTTAAGTTGAGCCATGTGGATAACTAATAAAAAATTAGTTGGCCATTATCATTCTCATTATCCTACCTCCTGTGATGGGAGTCCATTGTCTTCTGACCTCATGTGTCCTAACCTCTCATCATGCTAAGGCAAGGGAAAGCCCCACCATTTTTCAGGAAAGAAAGCATAACAATTTATAGAAAAGGAAATAAATTGCTTAGCCAAAGGACATTGCAAGAATTGTCATTATTTGTTCCCAACTTTCATCTCTTTAAATATTCCATTTTCTGCCATCTTAAGAAATACTCATCAAGTTCTATCAACTCTCCTTAGACATTTCAAATACTCACATACTCCATCTTTTAATTCCTTTTTTCCTCCAGGTATTTATATTCCCTTCACTTCCCAAAAGAACTGTGGTAAAAATAGAAGGCATAAAAATCCCATATAATAAAGAGCTAATATGCAAATGGTCATCATACCTTCATGCCCTCACATGAGGGCCAGGGTACCTGAGGCCAGGCTAGGAGACCTGAGGTCGCACCTCCCACCCTGGTGTTGGGGCTGGGGGACCTGAGGCTGGGTCAGGGGATCTGAGGTTGTGTCCCCCCACCCAGTGGGGCTTGATGGGGGACATGAGGCTGCACACACCCCCCCCACACACACACACACACACCCGGCAGGGCTTGACGGGGGATCTGAGGCTGCACTTCCCATCCTGTGGGGCTTGACAAGGGTGGGGCCGGCCAGGTTTGGGTCTCTCACAAATTTGAGGTGTGCGCAGGTTGGCAGGGACTTGACTCTGGGTCCCGCAGTGTGCACCAGACTCTGACAGGAGGGAGATTTTCATATACATTTTACTAATTTTCTTTCATCTCTGACACTTCTATTATAAAGAGCAAATAGCAATATTAAAATATTTTCTCTAATTAATTCCTTTTTAATGTGTATGAATTTCATGCACCAGGCCACTAGTAATAAAATAACTTATAACATGAAAGCATGTGAAGAGATGCTTCACTTTAAGGAAGAGATGAGATCGATGGATCTGTGTCTCCTAGATTAAGGGTAGTTGCCATCAAGCATAAAACTGAGCCCTGAACTTCAATGCAAGTAGTATTAGGGGCAATGCAAAAAGAGACTCAGAAGGACTGACAAAGATCTCAATGGTTGCCGTTAGAAAGCATACTAATAAAGTCTTGGAAATGCTTTTAAAATACTTCTTTACTTTCTGCTTATTTGCTAAAATAAAATTTTTTAAAATCATTATAAAAATAAAGACAAGAGACATGCTAAATGGGGATATGTGAATGAAAGGAGGAACAGTTATAACTTCCTTTTAAAAGCTAGACTCAAGTGAATGAACACAATTGAGTACAGAACTGAGCTCTGAGCTTCCTAGCACCCATGGCAAAGATGGAAATATGGGAGGCTCACAGACATGAGTTTTTCCTAACTGCAGTTGCAAAGATAATTGCCTCCTAAATATGAACTAAGAGAAGAAGTTGTCTTGTGGGTCTTGTCATTTTCCTTAATCTTAAAAAAAAAGAATTTTCTAAGGGCTTTAATCACATAATCCTAAAATCCCTTGTTGAACTTCACTGTCCAATAGCTTCACCATATTACCCAGCTCTCTATCTCCAACATGCCTTTCCTTTATTCTTTGTTTTTCTGTTGCTGTTGTTTAAAATATATTTTTTATTGATTTCGGGGAGGAAGGAAGAGGGAGAGATAGAAACACCAATGATGAAAATCATTGATTGGCTGCCTCCTGCATGCCCCACATTGGGAATTGAGCCCACAACCCAGGCATATGTCCAGACCAGGAATCTAACCATGACCTCCTGGTTCATAGATGGACACTCAATCACTGAGCCATGCTGGTGGGCACCTTTCCTTTATCTTCTGATTAAGTGTTCCCCAGTCTTTTGGGTACCCCTACAACACAGAGCCTTGGCTCTGGCTTTGGAGACCCTGCAGGCATTGCAGGCCTTTGTCCCCAAGACCCAGCTCAGCTCTCCTCCACCTGGCTCCTGTCACATCTCTCACCTGCAGTATCCTCTCGCTCTGTGGATGTTCAGCCTGTGCCACCCCCTTACCAGGTCAACCCAGAGGGGTGAGTACAGCCCTGGCCCACATGTGTCCCCCTCCTGGTTTGTGGGCAGATGCTCCTCTTCCTGCTCTGCTCTCCCACCCCCTCCACTGTGTTCCTTCTATGGGACTTAGTTTGCTGGTACCTCTCAGGGAGCCTCCCTCGGTCTCCCACGTGGAACTAAATTGCCCACCAGAAAGGCAGAAAGATGAGTCTCAATAGTCATATCTCACAAGGGGTCTGCAGGTCCAGAGAGAGCTCTGGGGACTTAGCCAAGCTGGGCCCTGGACTGGGGGAACCAATAGTCAAATCCAGAGTTTCTGTCCCCAGGTCGCATGTTGAGTGGAGAGAGAAGAAAAAGAATTCTATGCTCCCCCCCCCCACTCTCGCCCTCTTTGGCTGTACCCCAGGGACTCTGGGTGGAGGGAGAGTTAGCCAGACCTATCAGGCAACAACAGGAGGGTGTTGGTGTGGGGATGGGAAATGTGGGTGTTCGTGGCCTCAAGGCAGGCTGGCTGTGGCTAGGATATTTGAATTATGCCAGAAGCTGCATGCTAAAGTTGCCTCTATATGCTAAAGCACATCCAAAATTAGGGTCTCAACTATATTTTCCTGAGAATAATCATTTATTGGCTTATAGGATTGATATTCAATACTTTTCTCAGAATCCTACTCCCCTGGGCATTCATGCAGATTTGTGCCATCTGAGCATTGGGATTCCCTCCTGATGAGCAATAATTAAGGGCTGTGATGAACTCTGGGGGCTGTGTAAACAAATGTTCTCACAAATGCTGGCTGGGAGTCAACTATTTGGCAGATAACGTATTAGGTCTAGGGAATTCAGAAGGAGAATTAGAGATGCACCTGCCCCCTAAGACCTCATGGAGGGACGTGAACGACTGTCATAACGTGCAGAGAGTCAGGTGTGCCCTTCTGCTCCCCAAACTTAGATGCTCTGTAATAACATTCCTATTCATCTGAAACAGCCCAGATTTAGTCTTTTGTTCTAACTTATGCACCAGTCAATACTGAAGATGAATTAAGCTGATGAAAATCAATCTCAAACCCAGTTTTTCGTTCCAGACCAAAAATTTTCATCAATAATAGAGAATTAAAAGATGCCACTAACTTCTGATACCTGCATTGCACACAATTCAATCACAGTTGTGAAAATAGATTAAGAAGTAGAAACCCTTGCCAAGAAGCTGTTCTGCAGGCCTTTGGCAGACAGAGAGGGGCCAGTGTGATCGAGGAGTTTCAGGGTGAAAGGCCCTGCGGTAGACTCTCCTATCTGGGTGGCCTCCAGTGAGCAGTTCCCCAGCTGGTGACCCCGGCTCTCAGGCCCATTCACTAGACCAGGAGTCCAGACAGTGGGTTCCAGAATGCCTCCAGGAAATAAGCCAGACAAATCGGAAACAGGCAGTGGTCTGTTTGGCTAGTTTGAAGGAGAGAATTGAGAAAAAAGCCTTGAAGTAGATTTGGGTGACATCATGGAAATTTCGACTTTTAGTTGCCGAGGGCATTTGAGCAACAAGATAAGACTCAAAAGAAGTGGGTTTGCCTATTCCTGGGACAATAGAGATGGGGAGCCGGATGTTTTCTCAAATGTCCTACCTCAGAGGTTCATGGACATTGCAACAGATCTGCTCCAAATCACCTCCAGCAGCAACAAGACAGGAGCCAGGCACATGGAGGTTGGCAGCTCTGCTTGACTCATCCCTCTGCCTCCCCTGCCCTTTCTCCACCTTGGGGCTCCCCACCTCAGCCCCACCCACAGGGACCTGGGGCCCACCGTCAGGTATAGCATCTGATGACATGGCAGCAAGATCCATTCAGCGACACTGCTCTGTCCTGCTCTGAGCTGAGACAGGCTTCTGGTCTCATGATTCATTCAATTTTCCTCCATTTATTCAATCAATCATTTCCTGGGTCTGGCTAGGTAACAGGCACTATACCAGATGTGGGTGGTGGAGGAAGAAATGCAGGTCTATACTCTGGAGCATGTAGTCTAGGAGGGGAGCCTTTGTTCCATCAGGAAACATTCTGTGAGCCCTTGCTATGTGCTAGAGCTACGCTGAGCACCGGGGCACCGCTGCCCCACAAAGCTCACCATCCGGTATGGGCAATGAACAAAGATGGCAAAGATGCATGTGCTGCACTGGGCTGGGGGTGGAGGGATGGGGGAGCTGCCTCAGGGCCCCAAGCCAACAAGGGAAAATTGCCAAATATCGGCTGCGCACCAGGGCCCAGTGAATGAAGTTCTCACCACTGGAGCATCTGTAGGCAGCAGTCTTCTGGGAGCAGGCTGAGAATAAACAGCGATGAGACCAGGAGGAGGGAAGAAGGGTGACAGAGCAGTGGGAAAACACACTAAAGGCTCAGTGGAAACCACAGTAGCGTTCCCACAGGACAGCGGGCCAGCCTGGCCTCGGAGCAGAATCTGGGGGGACAAGAGAGGTTCCAAATGGTTCACAGGATGAGGCCCGTGGCACCTTCCTGGGAAGCTGAGGCCTTGGGCAAGGCAGGGAAGGGTTGAGGCGGGTGGCTGCAGAAGGGGCCATTTCAGTGCTGCTGCAACCCTGCAGGGGCTCCCACAAAGTGGCCCCTCACATCTGGAGGAAGGAGCATGGAAACCCTGCTAAGACTTGTGCTCAGGTGGGTCTGTTCATCAGCCACGGGTCTCTGGTTTAGAAATTTGAGCCAAAATCTGTCCCCAAGCTTCTCCTATTGGGGAAGTAAACAGAGGCTGGACATAGACCATGAACCTGGGCTTGAATGTGCCCTCTAAGCCACCCCTTCATTAGGGTCTAGGTCAGCTTTCTCTTTGCCAAATGAAGTCCCTCCCAGGGTTGGGATTTGAAAAATATTCCAAGCCTGTTTCCTCTTGGTGAAAGCTGACCCTTCCCTGTCAGGCTGATGATGGGAGAGGTCTATAAAAACCACCTCCCACCCCATTAGGTATTCCTTTACACTTCACAAGTCATTCCACACCTTCACAACTTTATCATTGAAACCAGCCTGGAAAGCAGACAGGTTGGTATCACTGTTCCCAGCACATCGACTAAACGAAGTGACTTGATCTCCAAGAGATACTTGTACACCATGTTCACAGCAGCATCATTCACAACAGTCCAAAGGTGGAAGCAACCCAAGTGTCCATGGTGGGTGGATGGATAAAGCAAATGTGGTGTATACATACAATAGAATATTATTCAGTCTTCAGAAGGAAGGAAATTCTGACACGAGCTACAATGCGGATGAACTGAAGTGAAGTAAGCCAGTCACAAAAATGTTAAAACCGTATGATTCCCCTTACATGAAGCACCCAGAGACTTCAGATTCATAGACACAGAAAGGAGAATGTTGGTCGCCCAGGGCTGGGGACAGAACATGGGGAGTTGCTGTTCAGCGGGTGTGGAATTTCTGTTGTGCAAGATGAAAGCATTCTGGACAGGGATGGGGATGATGGTTGCACAACGTGAATCTGCTTACATTTTGTTATATGTATTCTACCAGAGTTAAACATTTTTTGAATTTTTTGTAGAAAATAACTTGAACCCAGGTGTCCTGGCTCTGGGGTCGCTGGCCTGACCTCTACAGCAGCAGCTACATGTGATGTCTCCATGGGATGCTGAAAAGGGCACCCAGGCTGGAGTGACAGCAGCAGCTGGGCGAGGGTCTCACTAGCCGTGTGGCCTTGCCTCCTTCACCTCCCTGAGATTCAATTTTCTAACCTATCAATTGAAGCTAGAACACAATCATGACAGGAAAGGGCCCCAAGCACAAGGCAGGCACTAGATGAAAGCCGGGGTGGGTACGAAGGAAGGGTCAGCTAGGCCAGCCCGGACCTGGGGCTCAGCCAGCTCAGGTGTTCCTGCTCTAAGTGGATGTGCAGAAGAACGTCCACTCACCAACTGCAACCGTGACTCCCAAACCCCTGGGACAAGGAAGTCCAGTCCTTCACAAGTAATAATCTGACTCACTGTTCCTTCAAAGAGTGGAGAGCTGCGTCCAGCTGCCCAGAAGCCCAGGCAGTGGCTGCAGGACAGACTCGGGATCCGACGGGCCTCAGCATGGCCTCTTCTCACTGTGTGACCCTGGGCATGTCGCTTCATTTCTTCAAGCACCACCTGGAAAGCATGGGGAATAATGGCCCCTCCTCAGAGTGGCTGCGAGGGGTTGAGTGGGGTCCTGGATTTTGAGGGCCTGTACCCAGGGGGTCTCAGGAAAGTTGTCTCCCTTTAGGAAGCACCACAGAGAGCCTCCTGGAGGGTTCTGGGGGTTGTCCAGGGCTTACGGCTGAGGCAAGAAGGGTGATAGGGGCCAGATACTCATTCTCACATACTGCTAACCACATACCTGAGCCCCTAGGGACAGGAAGGGTCCTGCCCACAAGTGATCTTCCCTCATACTAGCTGGGCAGAAGGAGACATAGCTGTTAAGGGGGTGTTATGAACTGAATTGTGTTCTATTGAAGACCTAACTCCTAATGTGAGTACTTGGAGATAGTGCCTTTAAAGAGGGAATTAAGTCAGGTGGAAAGGGTGGGACCCCAATTCAATATGACTAGAGTTCTTACAAGAAGAGGAAGAGGCACCAGGTCTGTGTGCACAGAGCAAGGTCACATGAGGACACAGCGAGAAGATGGCCATCTGCAAGCCAAGGAGAGAGACCTCGGGAGAAACCAAACCTATTCCCTCCTTAATCTTGAACTTCCAGCCTCCAGAACTGTGAGAAAACAAATTTGTTATTTCAGCTGTTTGGTCTATGCTACTTTACTATAGCAGCGCCAGCAGATGAAGACAGTACACCATTAGCCCCATGTCAATCCTCTGTTCAGAATCCATGAGTCTCTGCTCCCTTCTTCCCCCGTCACTGCATCCACCACCCTGGCCTTCTTTGTATCCCCACCCACACCAGGCCTGCACCCAGCTTAGCAAACCCTGCCTAGAAAAGCACCCTCTATGAAAAAAATAATGCCAGCCACAAATGCAAGCCATGGATGTAAGTGCTCTTTCATATACAGAATTCATATTTACATTTCACATGTATAAATTTAACTTCCCAGTAGCCACATTAAAAAAAAGTTTTTAAGAAGGTGAAATTAATTTTAATATTATACTTTAACCCAACATATCCAAATATTATCACTTCTACATGTAACCAATATAAAATATTCATGAGATATTTTACATTCTTTTCTTTCATTCTAAGTCTTTGAAATCTGGTGTGTATTTTACTCTGACGGCACATCTCAATGGGGACTGGCCACATTTCAAGGGCTCAACAGCTGTACCTGGCCGGCGGCTACCACATTGGGAAGCACAGGTCTGAAGTGTTCTTCCTCCAGGTATCAACGTGGCTGACTCCATTACTAAACTCAGTGTCACCTTCTTGCAAGACCCAAGCTGACTACTCTGTTGAATAAACCCCCTCTCTCTTAGGCCATTTGGACAGCTATAACAAAATACCATAGACCAGGTAGCTCATACACAGCAGACATTGATTCCCTCCGTTTTGGAGGCTAGAAGTCCAAGATCAAGGCACCTCCACAGAGTAGAAACCCTTCAACCTCTTGGAGGAGTCCCACTGTCTTCCCAGCTCCAGAAGGAATCTGGGCACGGATTCTGGTCCCCATGGCAACCACTGCAATCTGTGTCAGCATGAATGCAGTCATCTGCTGCTAAAATTAAAGGAGGGGGAAACCCTCGCACGCTTAGCCTTTTCTGCTCCTGAGAATCAGGACCCCAGGGGACTCGGATGAGAGAAGCTGAACGTGGAAGCCCTCTCCCAGCGTTCAACTGCACTGGTTGCCAAGCTGGGCCTTTTGGAAGGGAGGTAGGGATGGTGCAGGGTTAGAGAAGGAGATTCCAGGTGGGTAGGTCTGAGCAGCATACTTACCCTCAGATAGAGGGGCCTCATCATTGACTTTGACCTTGACCCCAAGTCAACTGTGCTGTTAAAGGTCTGTGGGGAGACATATTCTGCAACCTCTCTTGGTACCTTACTCTAGAGTTTATTGAGTCTCACTGAGTCTACTGGGAAGACAAACCTATTTTTAAAATTTCATTTGAAAAGATAAAGTAGGCGAAAGAATTCCAAAGGGAAAAGAGAATTGATACTTACTGAATTTCTTACTATTCGCCCTGAGACTTTATTGGCATCGTCAACTTTAATGGGCACTTTGAGGCTGTGGATTGTTGTCACCATTTTACATATGAGGGGATGAGGCCCAGAAAGCTCTAGTTACTTATCCAAGACCACACAGCTGTGGACTCCTAGTGCTAGAATCCAAACCCAGATTCCATCTGCCCTCCTACCAGTTCTTCTCTACCATCCCCCCAGGCTGCCAACCGTGTGTGAAGGAAGTCTATATCCTATCACCAGACAACTCAGGTCACTTTAAATCCCATAGAAGCAAATATTTAGGGGTGGGGGGAATGCATAGTACCTCTATCAGGGGCAAGAATCATATGAGGGGCAGCCTTGAGAGGGCCTAGCCATCAAAACTCCCTTCTTGTGACCCCTGGGACTATAGAGCGTTGGACAGAGCACACTGGTCAGATTTCAGTTCTTCTTTCCACCCCTTTACCAGAAAGGATATGTTCTCTGGCTACATAGAGGGTCATGCTGGAGGCTTTATAGAGCATCCCCAGGTCTTCTATGTGACCTTGGCCATGAGGTCCTCTATGTGATCTTGGCCCCAGGTCCACTATGTGACCTTGGCCACGAGGCTCCACTTTGGCAGTTCCTGGTGAGCCCCACTCTGGGAGAACATGATCTGACCAGGTCTTGGGGCTAGACACAGGTGGCAGCCTGGTGACCTCCCAGCCCTGAGAGTTTGCAGCTCAGGACAGGGTCCTGGCTAGAGTACCTCCCCTCTGAATCCTGAGGGATTGAAATGTAAGCTACTAGAGAGCACACATGAGTCAGGCAAGGGCCATTACTCCTACCACAAACCAGCTCAGAACAAAGCATCTTGACTCATCCCCTTTCCTACAAACCAAGTGCACTCATCTCAGCCCTTGAGGCTCCCTGCTTTGGGCCAGGTCTGACTCTTCCACCTTCATGCATCTCTGCTCCAAAAGTGCCTCTGCTGTTTGCCACACCTGTCCTCTCTGCCAAGCCCCTGAACTCCCTGGCAGTGCACTCTCTGCAAGTCCCAGTGCCCACCCTCATGGCCCAACCCCATACAGCCTGCCCTGTCCCCACAGTGGAGGTGCTACTGACACTTGATCTCCTCACACTCTAACCAGCCCCGCATAGCACTCAGCATTCTTGCCTCAGAGTGGATAGATTTGTGTTTTCTGTCTCCACCTTTAAGATCTGCCATATAAAGTATTTCTTTCTGTCCTAGAAGTTCCAAACCAGGACAATTTGGTGAGATGTGGGTGTGCAGCTTATCCAGGCCTGGTGAATCCACATTGTTTGGCCCCTTGGCACCTCCCCTCCTGCTGCAGTCTCCTCACTTACAGTCCAGCGCCCTACTGCCAGTTCTGGAGCTGCCCATCATCCCAGCCTAAGGATCCCCCACCCGCGGCCCTTTCCTCCACCATCAGCATTCCTGGATCACACTTTGCTGAGCTCATCCACTACTGGCCCCTGCTCTTCGCTTAGCTGACAGGTGCCTTTTCTAACCACTCATCTTACCTAACAGAGGGCCCCTTTGGTGTCTTCTGTCACACCAGTTGCTTGTTTTTTCCTTGACCTATGGGGACACGAGGCACAGTACTGATGAGTGCTCAAGACTGACCCACTGGTGCTGACCCACTCAGCCTCTCTTGCCTGGGGTTCCCTGTGCCCAGGGTGGCAGCAAAGGCTGGTCTCAATGGCAGTCCAGGAAGGTCCTAGCAGTGGGCCATGAAGAGCCTATTTGGAGGTGCTTAGAATGCCAAGAATGGTGAGAGGGAGCCCACCCATCCAGCCCTGCAGGTGGCCAGCCTCCGGGCTGTGGGATCAGAGTGGGCACCCAGCCTTCTCATCCAGCCCCAACGGCATGCATACTTTCCTGAGGGGCCTGTCCCCATGAGCAGTGTATTCTAACTAACTTAGGCTGATGGCCAAGGCAAAAGGGGCCCATGAGCCACACCAGGACCACAGGGGAGAGCAAGCAAAGACAGAAAAATGGGGCAACAGTGGACCTTAAAAACACCTACCATTCTGTACCCTGATCTCTGTTCCTCCAGGGATAGAAAACAGGACACAAGGGCCCAGCACCGATTTCCAGCCACCCGCTCACAGGGAGAAGTGCTTCTGAGCAGGGCATGCCCGATGTGTGCAGCGGTGTGTGGGCATCCTCCTTGCAGGTTGGCAACAGCGAAAGGAAGTGCGGACGTTGGAAGGAGGAGGGGGATAGGACCTCAAAGTGTATCAGTAGGGCAATAAATGAATACATTTTGGTGCATCACCAAATTGCTCCACTATGGCTATCGAACAACAGAATAAATGCAGCTTTAAAAAATAATGAGGTAGACTGTATTTCTGACTTGAGAAATGCCCATGGTGAAAAAAAGCAAGTTGCAGAACAATGTGTTTCCAATTATCGCACTTTTGTAAAATAAAATCTATGTATCTGTACATGCGATTGGCTAAGCACAGGTTTAAAACAGTCTGGAAGTTTACGCCATCAACTTGCAAGGGGAGATGGAGACAGGAGCCAGGAAGAGAGGCGAGAAAGAAAGATTATTAATATGGTATTCCTGTAGACACTCTGAGTTCTGTTACAAAAACTACATAACACTTTCTAATAAAATAACCAATAAAGGTTTACAAAAATCCAAAAGCTGCCCAAGTACCCCTAAAGGAGAGGGCCTGCTTGAGATTCGGGTACTTTCACAAATGGTCAATACCCTAAAATATTGGCAGAGACACACCTCAAAAAGCAAGAAAAAATGCCCGCTTGCATTTTGTAATTGACACACACTTCTGATTCTCTGCCTAATTAAAAGAGCCCAGGGGCTCTCCGGTCATTTTAGTCCCTATGATAAGACAGCCTCCTAGCAAGCTAATAAAAAGAGATTTCTTCTCGCACAATTTGTCCAAGCTACAGCCTATGCCAAATCAAAAATCTGACTCTTTATGAGAAAGGACAGATTTTAGGAGGAGGGTAAGGAAAGAGGAAAAAAGAAATCAGAACATGTCAAAAGAGATATCTTCTGCAATCCCACTAACCTGATGATTAGGCTCATTTTCACAGCTTAACTATGTATCTATTTCTCCCATCAGGATGTAATAATAAATACTTTGAAAATATGAAGTCAGTGCCTTCCCCTAGCTCAAGTCTGTCCTCAGCTCATCGTCACAGTGACAAACCAGGCAGGCCTTCCTGGCTGGTCTCCAGACCTGTCTGCACAACCCTCTACTGCCCAGCTGGTTGGCCAAGGAATCTGCTGAGCACTGACTCAGGCCAAGAAATAACTGAGGAACGAGACAGACTTCCTTTGCCCACAAAAAGCATACAACCGAGTTGGAAAGAAAACACCATCCTGACCCCAGAAAGCATACGATGATTCCAAAGTCCACCGGTGGCTAGCTGTTCTCTGTGGTTCACACAAGCCCTTCCAGGCACTTGGAGCTGTCAACCTTTTTGGGAAAGAGAAAGGACCTGCTATTACCCCCATCTTCCACATGAGGAAACTGTGAGTCAGAGAGTAGGATGTATAATAAAAAAGATAAAAGGTCTAGGACATATCAATGGTAAATACCTCAAGAAAACCCAGCGGACAAATCCCTCCCTGTGTAACTCTGAGTCAAGTTGAAATCATCAGGGTTTGGTAACAGTAACATAGGAAACTTTTAGGGGACTGGGGGAGATATCTCTACTTTTTAGACAATCTACCTCCAGATGAGACAGTTTTGAAGAACAGAAAAACAAATTCTGAGAAAAGTTAGGATTACTGAGAAAGAAATTAAAATCACACTCTAAAAATTCTTGCTCCCACAGACAACTGAATGGTGCCAGTGAAATCCAGAAGATGGACTTTAACCTGAGCATGACCTTGGCTTCCTCATGCATTAATCAGACAAAGGGAATAAATCTATTCCTGCAGGGGCAGAATTACACAGTTCTCTGTGATCCAATGTCAAACAGGTTATCCCTTGATTAAGGTCTTAGCATGGATGGGAGTTTTATTTGAAATAATTTCCATTACCTGCACAGCAGTTCCTCACAAGTGTATTTGGCCCGATGTATTTCCAATATGATTTGATCACCCATCAAAATTGCAAGTATTTAACTAATTTTAATCAAAAAATAAATGCATCTGCCTTGCTTCCTCTCCTGGGGATGTTCCCTCCCAGGAATCTCCCCATCTGCAGGCTCAGACGAAGATTCTCTCTTTTCCCCATGGATCCCCACCCTGAGTTGAGACCATCAAGTGGAAAGGGAATCTTACAATCAAAGAAAATGTAAACAAGAATAAGCCCTGCCTGCTTAATGGAGAGATGGAGAAGCTTTCATGTGTATTAATTAGCAGGGGGCTTACTCTGCCATAGTTCAATGGAGGTTCCACTGCTTCTCCCAGTGCCACTGGCTGCAGCCTCATGGCCTCAGTCAAAGGCAGCAAAAGCACATGCTCCTCTTCCTGAGCAGCAGGATGGGCAGCCACCAGCCAGAGAAGCAGGTCAGTGACTACCTGAGGATGCTCTGCCCACCTGCCCTCTCTTCTGAGACCTGAAAGGACACAAATGGCTGGGACCCCAGGTGGAGGGGAGCTTGAAAGACCAGGGAAGTTTTGGTTTTGCTGACACAGTTGGCTCCTTCCACAGCCAGGTTATGCCGCTGTGTGGCCAGGAGCAGGGAGCTGGAAATGGGAGACTGGAGGAGATGATTTTAGCTCTGAACATAGTAACAATGCCCCACTCCTGTTTGGGGGAGTAGGCATCTTCGAATCCCCGTTGCACTCTCTGTAGGACTTTGCTGACAACTGGGAATCCAGACAATCTTTTAAAGTTGGGGTGGGTCTCCCAGAATAACGTGCAATCGCTTCATACCACGTTAGATCGGCAGGAGCGAAAGCCAGGCAAATCTGAAAGGGGCTTACTATAGTTAACACAGCTGGTCAACCTGCAGCCTGGGAGCAGGCCAAAGAGCCCTCTGCTCCAGTGCTCCCCTTACCACCCTTCTCCTCCGCCTCCTCCTGCAAACTGGGCTGCAGCATGAGTTCCTCCTTCTTCCTACCAAGGCCCCACTTTCAGCATCAGGAAAAGTCATCAGCTCTCTTTAATGCTCTCGGTAACAGTGGGATTTGATAGGCTGAGCTTTGGGTTTTGTTTATTATTTTTATTCTTGTTAGTCCTTTATTTTGTTTTTCTCATTTATTTGTGTTTTCTAGGTGTCAACTCACACCTGGTTCAGAGTACAAAACTCCACTAGTGATGGGCTGGATCTCCCTTTTAGGGCCTGGGAGTGTTTCAATGGGGGGAGAGGGCAAGGAATGTGAAAAAGCCAAATGCATATGTTCATGCTGGCATTATAGGTCAAAGTTAAACATTTGAAAATAACCTAAGTGTTCAAACAATAAGGGAATGTATATCAAAGAGAGCTCTGGTGAGCTATCATAAAAGTGATTATGGAAAGCACATAACCATAAGGGGAAGTGATTTGAACATTAATTAAGAAGGGAAACAGAGAACTGAATTGTATGTCCAATACAATAACAATTACATGTTTCAAATTTTTATGAGGAAATGCAGAAATATATTTTAAAGCTTTTGAAGTAGGAAGGTGGAAAGTTTTTTAAACTCCTTTAGTAACATATTACTTTTACAATAAATAACATTGAAAGAGAAAATAAGGAATCTGGCAAAAAAAAGGGGGGGGGGATCTTTATTGTGGGTTTCTAAGTCCTGTCTCTGTCCCAACTCATCCCATGATCTTCAGCATACCTCCCAAGTCTCAGTTTCCACAACTATTCTCTAAGTAACGAGTTACACTCATTATATATTTGTATATAATTGTCAATAGTATCTTCCAGATCCCATTTCCTATAGTTTTGTCCTCTACAAACAGTAATTACTGACTTAAATAGACTATGACTTCATCCATTGATATTTACCAAACCAAGGGAATAGGAAATCTGGCCAGGACACCATCTGTGTATCCAGTGCTTTCAAGAGCTCAGAGCAATTTGCCACATACAATTTCAGCTCCGCTGGACTTCTCTGCATACACACAGATCCAAGCCTGGATCACTTAGTACTTCCAAGGAATTCAGACATGATTTATACTGAATTTAAAAATAAAAACTTTTCTGCTGAAACCGGTTTGGCTCAGTGGATAGAGCGTCGGCCTGCGGGCTGAAAGGTCCCAGGTTCGATTCCCGGTCAAGGGCATATACAGTGGCTGCGGGCACATCCCCAGCAGGGAGTACCCCGTGCAAGAGGCAGCTGATCGATGTTTCTCTCTCATCAATGTTTCTGACTTTCTATCCCTCTCCCTTCCTCTCTGTGAAAAATCAATAAAATATATTTTAAAAAAATAAAAATAAAAACTTTTCTGTCTCTAAGCATTGCACTATTTACCACAAAGCATATCTTACCTTAGAAGGAGGAGAGAAAATATACATTCACAAAGTTCTTCAATGTTACATAGCACCTCATGCTAATGAATCATTTAGCCCATCTTAACGATGAGAGCAAGGTGTAAATTTAGAGTACACCTACCAGACTGGCCTATTTAGGATTCAGTCCAAATGTGTTTGAAATAAGGCAGCAGACTTCACCTGTTTTCAGAGTTCATGTGTGGGATCTATTTTTTCCTTTTTACAAAGAGGACTTACCAGTAACAGTTTAGCTATTCCCCCAGACTCAGAGAAAGGACTCCCACCAGCTTTAGGACAAAGGGGTTACTCACACACTAGATGGAAGAGACCTCTAATGTCCTCTGTCTTCCTCACAAGTTTGCAGCCTGTTGGCTCCTAAGGAAGCACTGGCTTACACCTATGAAATGGAGTGTCTGCTGAATAATGGAATCTAAGCAACGTTCATCTAACCCTGAGGTAAATCCCAATCTCCTTTGCCTCGAAAATAAGCCTTTGCAATCTGGTGCCCCTAGGTGCACCTCTAAACTGCTCCTCACTCTCAGCTCTCCTTCTGGCGGGAATGGCCTTACCCCAGCCCTCCTCTGTCCCTGTGGTCACTGCCTTCTCTGTCTTCCAGGCTCTCCTTGCAGGCTTTCTTGACCCCCGGCACTGCTGTCCTTCCCATCATCCCGGGGCAGTGTGCACAAAGCTCCATTAGCATCAGCACCTACACCTCCTCCTATAACCTTTACCTTTACAGAAATACCTCCCAGGGCACCATCTCTATAGCCTGGGCAAAGCTCCCTTTCTGATTCAACAGGTGGTCATGACATACCTGTTCTGTGTTCCAGGTGCTATGCGATATATTCCTCCTCTCAAGGAGCCCATAGCCCCTCACAGGAGACAGCCCAAGTACAGTGCTAAGCTCATGCTTGTTAATGTGAAAGTGTGTGTGTGTGTGTGTGTGTGTGTGTGTGTGTGTGTGTGTGTTATGACTGCATCATTCTTCATACCAATCTCATGAGAAGAGCCAGTTTTTCTCATTTTATCACCAAAATATCCACAGGGATTAATGGTGCTGGCCAGGGTGGAAGAGTGGAACGTAGATGATGATGGAACAATGGGAAAGGCCAGGGTGGATAGTCACCAGGGATGGAAAGACCACCCCAGAGGTCAGGCTGCTAGGAACCTTGCCTTTCTGGACCAGCCTTAGTCAGCACTGGGCAGACCACCCACAGACCTCTACTCAAAGACTCAAGACTATTCCTCAGGCTGCCAGTGCGCAGCGAGGAGGTGCATAGCCTCCATACTACCAACTTCCCTCCACCTCCTTCAGACCTCAGCTCAAACTTCCTGCCCCCACGGAAGGCTTACTGGGAGTTCTGGGGCCTTGGCCATTTACACCAGTCCCCACCTCTCCAGAGCACTTAGGTATCTACTCGGTTTGTCCTGGCTTGGTTGTTCTTTCAAAGGTCTTTTTGGTTGCTTCCATGGGCTGCATTCTCACATCAGGAAGACCTGTGATTGCCAAACTGGGGTCCACAGAGGCTCTGCGTCAACATCACTTACAGAGCTGTGAGAACGCTCGAGCCTAAATCTTTTGGGTCAGGGTGTGTGCAGGTGGGGACCCGGGAGTGTCTGAAGGTGGGGACTCAGGAATATTTACAGGTGGTACCCAAGATCCCACAAATTCCCCGGGGGATTCCTACGCTCACTAAAGTCTGAGCAGCACCAGCACAGGAAATAAGCAACTAACTAAGTCTCCTCTTTGGTGGGTGGGCCTGGGTCCTCTAGAGCACACTGTCCACACATGCTCATACCACCACTGGCTGTCACTGTGTCCCTCAGTTGAAGAATTAAGAACAGAAGCCAACTGTGTTTTAACAAAACAAATAGAATGCATGTCCCTGACCCAGATTCTTGCTAATATGCTGACTCGGTGGTTTATGAATGGTTGCTTCAATATAAATACGTTATTTGAGACAGAAAATTACACTACAGGTAAACACATAAGTTGAACTTGGCTGACCCAGAAATTTCTGGAAACCTAAGCACTAATATGCCAGGGCCCAAATCCCAGGCTGCCAATACACCTGACACATAGTAGGTACTCCAGCTGTGCTAGTTGCTACTATTGTTACCCACAAATTATAGCCTGCAGCAGAGGGGAGCATGAAATGTGGAGGTACCCATCAGGACTCTAGACATTTCACTGCAAAGGAGCACAGTGGGATGAAGGCACTATATCCTGCCCAGCCCGCATTAAGGCAAGCCTAGCCCGACACATCTGAAATGTAAGAAAGCGTAAAAAGCTGTCTTTCTTACATTTTAAGCATTAAGTCGAGTTGCACACACCAGAAAGCACCACAGTGAGGTTAAGTGACTCACCTCAGCAACAAAGTGAATCCCCAGTGGAGCAGAAGCACCAGCCAGGTCTCTGGTGTCCCACTCTGATAGTATTTCTTTTCTAGATCCTGCTGCCTCCTCAGTGAAAGGGGAGACTTCAAATAAAAAAAAATAGTCAGTGCAGTAGTTTGGGCTGTTATTAACAAAGGCAGTGGTGCGGCTGCCACCTGCATCCTCTGAAAAGATGTAACGCCAGAAATATCTGAAATAGAACAGAGGCCTCGGAGGTCACTTGGCCAGTTCTGCCCTGCAGGGATCAGTCCTGCCCTTAGAGATCTCCAGAGAATGGCGCCAAGGCGGAGACTGCCTCCCACAGATCTCTGCCTTCAGGCTATGGCTGGAAGTGTAATCAGTGAAACCCATTAACTCCAACCCCAACTCCCAACACATACTCATTCTCAGTCTTACCCTCAAGGCACTGTTTCAGAGTCTGAAATCCCATACATTCTATAAGTTTTTCTTTATAGCGTGCCTCTTTTTCTCCCACCCAATCCTGTAACACCACAGTGAGGGGCTTCAATGTTTAAATGGTGCTAAATCCACCCTTTGAGGAAACATTCATCAATTGTCTCAGAGAAAAACATTTTGACTGCCTTTATTAGTTAACCACCCATTTCCATTTCTCCCCATCCTTCTGTGCTAACAGAACTCTGATCTTGATAAATTTCCTCCCCTTGGGGAAAATGACTGATCTCAAGTTCAAGGTAAATTTTAATGTGCCTACATTATCTCAGCAACACCATTTTTCCCCCGTCAGGGATTAACTTTAGACAAAGCAATGTGCTGGATTCTGGCCATTGAGACATGGCGGAAGTCCAAGTATTATAGAAAGGTTTCTTCCTTCTGAAAGAGAGTTACATGGAAAGAGACTTCCTCTTCTTCTGGATACTGTCATATCTAAAAATTATACTAGGAAACATTAAGTTCATTTTGCAATCATAAAGTGAGCCAGCCTGCTGAAGAAGGCAGAGCAAAAAGATGGAAGGAACCTGGGTCTATCATGCCATATTTCAGCTATTGAATTAACCAATCCTAGAATCACATTACCTATGATTTCTTGTTAAATGACATGATACATTTTCCTTATTACATAGGCTACTTTAAAGTTCATTTTCTGTTCCTGTACCCAAAAGCACCCTAACTAGTAACCTATCTTCTCAATATGATCTTAGCATTTAACTGACAAGACAGAATAAAAACAACACCGATTTCCAAATTACATGAGGACCAACATATTATACATAGTGTAAATGTGTAGCATTTCAGAAATTCCTCTTGCATGACCAGAATGTAAATTGAACTCCCTAAATTTCTAAAAGATAACCCATGGTATTAGACCAGAATAAATGGCCCCATAGTATATGGGAAGACAGCTTCCCAGAGGTCAGCCATTAAGTCCTGGCATTGTCCTGACAAGGATGCTGAGGTCCCACAGTCTATTGTTCTTTCCCCTCTGCAGTAGCACACAGGATCCTTTCACAAGAAGCATCACACTTAGATGGAACATAAGACACAAAGACACCAATGCAAAGTTGTTCCCTTGCATTGGAGTGGTACAAAAGCCACTTAATTACTTTATTTTAAAATATTGCCAGATGCAGATATTGGCTATAATGTTTACATCTACATACTTTTCATCTTCAACACTTGAGTATGCATTTTATATAAGGCAATAGTTTTTAAAAATCAGATTCATATATATTTTTCCTTTGCTTTGAAATTAGAGTGGGGCCTTCATAAAAAGAGGTCTTGCATGTCAACCTAGTCAGGAATTCAGCATCCATCCATAAATCTGAAGCTTGCACAGTATCTCCTCCAAGGACTGCTGCTTTCCAAGTTTAGATGGAATTTGGGGGATGGAGTAGTGGTGGCACGGCAGTGAGAAAGATCAGAGCTCTAGCCTTCCATGCTTGGAACTAGAACAGTATGCTCAGCCATCTCCCAATCTCCATCTCCAATGATATCAAGTGCTTCCGCAAACACTGTCACTGCAACACCCACCATCACCATGACAGCACATCTACTCGAAATAGCCAAGGGAAGGAAAGACACAACAATAATTGCTACCATTTATTGACCTCTTCTATGAACCCCCAGCTTTGTGCTAGATAATTTCATACACCATTTCCATTAATTGTCCTGACTCTATGAAGCAGGTAAGAATTCCACTTTTATGATGAGGAAACCGAGACTCAGAAAAGTTAACTTGCCTGAAAGTATACAGATAGTCAATAGCAGAGCTGGGATTCAAAGTCAGTCTTGTCTTTCTTGAAAGGCTATGCTTTCTCCAAGATATAACTTTTCCCTGGTTGGCATGGGAACAGTGCTAGATGCTTTACCTACACCATCCTATTGAGTGCTCACAATATCCCTAAAAGGGAAGTACCATCAGGCCACTTTACAGAAGAAGTTAGTGGTTACACAGTTATCTAGCCACAGTGTGGAGGAGGCAGACTGGGTTCCATCTTTTTTCACCCTGAGACCTGTGGTGCTCTTAACTAAAGTGAGAAGACTGAGGCTGACATATGAGAAGAAACAATCCAACGATCATCTATCCATAGAGAATAAGGACAAATTTATTTTCAAATCCTAGCTCCCTGAGAATAAAACACTGGAAACACAGACAGCATCTCTGTCTGTTTTTGAACGACACACATGGGACTGATATTAAGTAGGAACCAATTTTCTTCTGCTTTGGTAAATTGTCACCCTAGAGCTCCTCCTTGCCACCCCCCACCTCCTGGAACTAATCACAGTCCAGCAACTAAAGGATTCTTCTGGCCCAGTCTAGGTACCCCACCCTAAGGAAGTACCCATGGAGACTGAGGGGGCTGTGCCTCTTATAAGTCTTTCAGTGTTTTAGATATGACTTCTGTCTAAGAGATCCTCCCATCCAGTCAACTGCAGCTATTAATTATCTAGCAACCAGCTCCCACTCTTCCACTTAAGCTGGCTGTGAATCCATTACTGCCATTCAGCTTTTTAGCCACAGTTGTGTTTATAACAGTGGCCTTTAAAAAATATCACAAGCCCAGCCTTAGCATATGAGAGGTTTGGCTCAGTGGGTATAGTGTCGGCCTGTGGACTGAAGGATCCCAGGTTCGATTGCAGCCAACAGCACATGCCCAGGTTGCGGGCTGGATCCCTAGTGTAGGGTATGCAGGAGGCAGCCAATCAATGATTCTCTCTCATCATTGATATTTCTCTCTCTCTCCCTCCCCCTTCCTCTCTGAAATCAATAAAAATATATTTTTAAAATATATATCACAAGCCCAGCCATTGTGTCTCAGTGGTTGAGTGTTGGCCTATGAACCAGGCAGTCACCGTTAAATTCCAGGTCAGGGCACATACCTGGTTTCAGGCTGGATCCCCAGTGGGGCACATGCAGGAAGCAGCCGATTGATGATTCTCTCTCATCATTGATGTTTCCGTCTCTCTCCCTTCCTCTCTGAAATCAATAAAAAATAGATACTTTAAAAATCACACAGAAAAAACTGCACCTACTATTTATGTTCAAATTCCTTAGAGACCAGGGAAATGGATTCTTTCTGGACTCCAAGTTACCACCCCTGCTGCACCTGAAGACTTCTCTGTTGGGTCAAACTGGTGAATTAAATCCCTGGGAGGCTCAGAGCAGAGAGGAATGTGTAGTCAGCAGGCACAGAAACAAGGTAGGCAGGAAAGGGAAACCAAGGTAGAAGGTGGGCCAGACATGTGAGCAAGAAGCCAGGACCACAAAAGGGCCCAGCCATGCGGAAGGGTGCCCACCGGAGGTGTGGATCCCAAGGGTTCTGTCACACCACACACAACCTACAGACAGAAAGAAAAAGCATGCTTCTGGGTGTTCTGGAGGTCCCATCAACACCTAAATTCCAACAATGCTGACCAGGCTTTGACATCACTCATGAAAGGAGGGGCGAGCGGTACAAGTGAGCAGTCCATGGTCCTGGAGGAACTCGATCATCCCCTGCAATACCTCCCAACGCCAGCCCCCGCCTCCTCTTGGCAGACGGTCGCTGGACCCTATTAGGCAGGGCCAGGTTGGCACTGGTTCCGTTACTAACTCGCATTTCCCTCCTCAGCCAAAAGCAGACATGCCAAAGCTCAAAGCAAAGAATGGGGAAGAATAAAGCAATTTATTTTTTCTTTGTTTTCAGACAGTGTCATATTCAATATGGTGACTTTGGGACTTCCTCAAAGTTTGCTACTCAAAAACATCCTGTTGGGTGTTTTGGGCAGTCCAGCAGCCATGTCTCCATCTGCTGGGCTCCCAGTCCCCAGTGTGAGCCATCTTGGTAACAGGTGGTGGCGGCTGCCCACCTGGCAGTAGAAGGCTCCATTGAGCCCTCCTCTGCTAGAAACAGAAGTGGTGGGGGAGCATGTGACTCTGTCTCAGCCAATCCTGACCTTCCTCTGCTAGGAACAGAAGTGGTGGGGGGCATGTGACACTTTCTCAGCCAATCAGACACACTGATTGGGCAGCGGGATGCCTGGGGGTTCCAGGGTCACATCCACAACAGTGACCAGCTGGAGGGACTGTGTCAGGGCCTCTGCAGCTCCCCCTGGTCATTTGATCTCCCATCCAATCTGGATGTAAGGGCCCAAATTCTCCCTACACCTTCATACTCATTTTTCTGGCCCCTCTTCGCCCTCTCAGCCAGCCAGACATGCATTTTGTTCTTTGCCACTCCAGAGGCCAAACACAATTGCAATCTTCTTAAAGGACTGCGACCAGCAGTCTTGACGCCAGAACTCCAATAATGCTATGACTCAAAGAAGCTGCCATGGACCCAATGTCCCAAAAGACTGGGATCTGCCAGCAGATCCTGAACCTTCCAAGGAGGATTGGGGTCTCCCTGGAATGCTGTGTGGGCCCCACTGTTGGGGAGAGCCCAACTCTCCCATTATGCTCAACCCTCCCATTAGAGAGACTTGCGAGTCTCTAATCCTTAAATTCATCAGCAGTGAGAAATGGTGAGTTCCCCATCGCCAGAAATATTCCAGCAGAGGCGGAAGGCAGAGAAGGGAAGTTTGTCCTGGAAAGAGTGAAGTTAACATAAAGATGCCTTCCAACCTAAAGTTTTCAAATAGCCCACCTAGATAAGGAGTAACCATAGCAACAAACAACCTGTGACTGGTTGTTGGAAACATAAAAAATTGCCACTCAGATTGAAAACTGTCTTCCAGCAGTGCACTGGAAAGAAGATGTGAGGAACATATAAGTAGCTTTAAGAATTCACAGACACCTGTTTTGAAAAAGCGCAAAGAAAATTCCATTCAGTGTCAGGTCAGAAAGATTTCAGGCTCACGCCTTGTAAAATTGTGGTATCAGAAGACATCTCCAAATCACACCTGAGTATCAGCTTACATGCAATAGAGATGTTAAGTATCCACTTGAGCCAAAAAAGAAGGTGGATTTTACAGAAACCCAGGCTGACATAAAATGATAATTCTGACCCAGATCTCTTTGCAAAAGGATGAATCTCTCAAAACCAGTCTTACACAGCCAAACATAAGACAAGTCGGTTCATTAAGTGCAATTTCAGATCATGATGCCAGCATCATTTATTTGACCTACCCCTCACACTGCCTTGTCATATTATTAATATTTTGCAGCACTGTTTCCTTCTCTAAATAAATGCAAAGTCCCTGGAGAAATGAGATCATGCCTGGAGCTCTAGAATCTGGAGTCTCAATAAATGTGAAGGCAGGGGACAAAGATGTAAGGGAGTGCATGGTATTCTTATTAAAATCAATGAGCTCAAGACACTAAATATTTAGGTTCAAGTGCTAAGTATTAAGCCATAATCTTAACATTGCTTTCAATATTTGGACACACAATCTGAAACTCGTTTATTTCTTCCACCAATATTGAATGAGCATTCATAAGTGCAGTTAAAAATGAATAAGATAGTACCTGTCCTTCAGTGCCTAGTCTAGAAAGATAAAATTAATTTTCATAAGATGAATACCACATTAAAGAGATTAAGTCATTTGAGAGATTTTAGTGAAAGTTGTGATTATTTGTAGAAGGGCAGGCACATAGAAGATGCTCAGTAAATGGATAGATGGATGTATGGGCGGACAGATGAGATTGAAGGGGGCTGGGTTTGTATAACCAGAGAAAGGAGATAAAAAAAATTACAGCCAAGAAAACCAGATAAGCCAAGACAAAGGGGCAGGAATGAACCAAACATGATCTGCGACACCAGGGCTGGGACAGCAGGTCCATTGAGGGGGAGCACTACAGCGTAAGGCTATGAAGAGAGGCTAGAGGCATGGAGTGGAGGGCCATGAGAGCCTCAACAGGGAGTTTGGACCTTGATTGATCTGGAATGCCAGATGGAGGGAATGGAACTCAACTAGTCAGGTGGGGGAAAAAAATCTTAGAAGCCTCCTGAATGGAGCAGAAGGAATATTTACTATGCACTCACTAAGGACCAGGCTAGGTTTTTGTTGTTGTTGTTGTTGTTGTTATTTTTTAATGAAATATTTCAGGGACACAAGTAAAGAAAATAACACAAGGAAAACTTATATACCTGCCCAGCTTTGTCAAAATTTAACATTTTGCATTAATAGCTTCATTTTTCTGAGAAATAAATTGCTTATAACTGAAACCCTTTCTGTATTAGTCTCCATTCCATTCCCCTTCCTCAGGTAATCACTATATTCAATTTGTTGTTAATAATTTTCATGCAAACTTTAGTATATATTTATTCATAAACTAAATAGGTATTTATCCATACATTTATGCCAACATGTAATATGTAAATAAAGTTGTTAGGCATGTTTCAAAATTTTATATAAACGGTTTCATATTGTATTCTACAGTTTGTTTTTTTTACTCAACATTGTTTAGATGTATCTATGATGTTATGAATGTAGTTCTAATTTATTCACTTTAACTGCTGTATAGAATTTCATTGGTTATTTTCAATGTTCTTGTCACTAAAAACAATGCTCCAAAGGACATTCATGGCATTGTGGAATTACTAGGTGGTAGGTATAAAGATCTTCAACTTTATTTGATACTAGAGGCCCAGTACACAAAACTCATTAATGGGGGTAGGGGAGAGGTGCCCTCAGCCAAGCCTGCACCCTCTCCAATCTGGGACCTCTTGGAGGATGTCTGACAGCTGATCACTGGGATCAGGCCTAAACTGGCAGTCGGACATCCCTATCACAATCCTGGACTGTTGGCTCCTAATTGCTCATCTGCCTGCCTATCTATCCCCTCCCCCACCCATCACTCCCCCTCTGACAGCCTGGTCACTCCCAACTGCCCCCCTTGCCGGTCTAGTCACCCCCAACTGCACCCCCCACCAGCCTGGTTGCCCCCAACTGCCCCCTTCTGCCAGCCTGGTCACCCCTCACAGCCTCCCCCTCCCCACACAGGCTTGTGCCCCATGTAATCTGCTGTTCAGTCATTTGGTCATCCTGCACTAACTGCCCTGCCAGCCTGGTTGCCCCACACAGCCTGCTTTTTCAGTTGTTTGGTCATCCCTCACTAACCCCCATCAGCCTGGTCACCCCACGCAGCCTGCTTGTCCAGTCATTTGGTCATCCCTCACTAACCCCCTTGCCAGCCTCATTGGAGGTAGACATCTTGTGAGGGCATGAGGGTTAATTTGCAAATGATTTCTTTATTATATGAGATTGCTAACCTGCTCTCTAAAGAGGGTGGACAAATTTACACATGGACCAGCAATATGAGTTATTATTACCTGACATATTTGCCAATATTTGTGCTATATGATGGATATGAAATAGTATTTCATTGTTTTAATTTGCATTTCATGGATTGCTATTGAGGTTGAAACTTTTTCTATATATTTATTGGTCTTTTTTTATTTCCTCCTTAGAAACTGCCTATTCATATTTTGCCCATTTTTAAAAGTTGTCTTTTCCCCCATTATTGGTTTGAAGGGTTTTTTTTTTAATAAATTCTTATTATTTGCCATTTGTTAGTTACATGCCCTATAAATAACTGCACATAAGCTGTAGCTTACCTTTTAATATTATTTTGGGAGTGTGTATTTTTATTCCTGACTCTAACTCATGAAATATATATCATCAGTTCCATTTTTCAAAGTATATTTTATTAATGTTAGAGAGGAAGAAAGAGGGAGAAAGATTGAAACATCAATGATGAGAGAGAATCATTAATTGGTTGCCTCCTGCATGCCTCCTAATGGGGATCAAGTCCACAACCTGGACATGTTCCCTTGACCAGAATCGAACTCTGGACCCTTCAGACTGCAGGCTGATACTCTATGAACTGAGCCAAAGAGGCTGAGACCATCAGTTCCATTTTATCAAAACAAAACTGATCCTGTGTGATATGTTTAAGGTCCCCCATCCAGAAGAGGGAAGATGTGCAACTTGAGCCCAAGTTTTTGTGATTCTAATACTCTTGCTTCTCCCAATTATACTTCTACACCATCTAATCTGCCAGATGACAAGTGATAATTCACAGTATCAACAGGTGGCACTGGGACTAGAGAGAAGGGAAAGGAGGCAAAGATTATTGGCAGGAAAAATCCACAGAAATTGATCAATAAATGACTGGATGACAGGGTCAAGGACAAGGATAAGGCTGTGTTTAGGTGATGAAGACAGTGGTATCATTAAGGATACTGGGATATAGGAGGAAGGAGTTTGCAGTCGATTTTTAAATGGGCTGACCTGAAATGCTGGTGTGAAGTTGTGTCAGAAATGTAATGCAGGAAACTTAGAACCCATCAGCAGAGAAAGCCCTGCAGCTGAGGGCCTGGGTGAACTAACCCTGAAAAAGAACATGAAAGAAGAATGTTGAAGTTCAGCTGTGCTGGCCCCACATCTATTCACCCATGGGACTGTTAAATTCTCCAAGATTTCATCTTGCACTAACTTTTCTTTCTTCCATATCTGACGTCCATTGCAATGTCAAACTCATAGTAAGCATTCAATAAACATTTGCTGAGAGAATGAAAACTATTATGTCCCTTTACAGGCCAACACACTTTTGTGGAATGTTCTATGATTCAGAATTTTTTGTCTCTTAGGAAAGTAACATGTGCAACATGCCCACTGGCTATGACTCCATTCTGCAGTTAAGTGTAGAAATATTAACAGTAAGTGGGATAAAGAAAGGCTATAGTTGCCCTTAAATCACTTCAGGTCATGTTTTGCTGCCAAATGAATTTGTGCCAAATTTTAAAATTTTTTTCATGTTTGGAATGTGGAATTGCAGGTAAGGAATTGTGAGCCCAGAACATTGGTTTAAACTTTTCTAACCACAGTGCAGTGAGCAATACATTTCCCACTGCAATTCATAACACACAAAAGTACACACCTACGAATGTAAAACTGAAACACGTTTTATTAAATAATACACAGCTGTACTATCTGTGAGACACTGATACTTATTTTATTCTATTTATTTTATTTTCAGAATTCTGGCTGTAGACAATTAAATTGAGATTAAGGGCTACTCCTGGGTGGAGACAGAAAGTTTAAAAAGTACTGCCCAAGAACCCAGCTTTGAACACAAGAGATATTGGCTAAGTAGCCACTGAACAAAATGAAGAGTAATAATTCTGCAAACACCACTATGGACTTTGTACATGGAATGCTTTGACCGTGAGACCATCACTAAATTTGGGGTGGTTAGGTGGGGGCCCTGGCTGGAAAGATCTGTATCCTCGGCAAGCTGTGTATGAGAAATACTTCTGGAGGTCCGGGAGTTGGGATATCATAGGTGGTAAAAGAGGAGAAACTGCTTAGCGCAGTTTGCCAGGAGCTGTCCATGGTCCTGCCCTGCAAAGATCAGCAAGTAGACTGGAAAGAGGTCCAAAGATAAACTCTTCCTCCTTGATGGTGATCAAAAAGCTCATTTTGCTCTGCTTCTGGAGGAACCTCAGCCAGAAAAGAACTCAGGATTCCTTTTAACCCCTTTCAATTTTTCTGGCCTGGAATAATCAATAAATCAGTTGTCATTATGGCATGTCAGAGCTGAAAGAGGCCTGAAGACCACAGAATCCAGTCTGTCAGACCGTCATCTTACAGAAGGCAATGTGGAATGCGATCATGGTGGCCGGCCCCAGGGCTCTCAGCACAGAGAGGACTGGTACAGCTGCTGGAATGCCACCCTGGAGCCCTGTATGGCTACAGTGGCCAAGTCTGCGGCCACCTCAGCCTTCCCATCCACTGTTTATTTATCTCAAGTCTCATAACCTCAACCACAGCACAGAGATGGTTATGTAAGAAAATGCTCTGAGTTTGATTCCTCCCCTGCCTTCAGTGCTCTAGTGTGGACTGGGATTTGTCCTGCCAGCACTAGTCCCCTCTCACATACTCTTAGCCTCTTTGTTATAATAGGTATTTTTGGCAACATGACCTTTCTTCTTCTTGAAATTACCTAAAATGTATTCAAATCTGGTTTAAGCATTTTCTACAGGAAAATAATATAAAAATATTGTAGTAACCACTTCACACCACACCGGTCTCTCCCTTTTTGGATTTCTTATAAATAATAAATGTATTATCCATTACTCAAAATCCAGCACTTTCTACTCCAGTGTACTGAAATGATCTGCCTTGTTTGGGGCATATATAACTTCGCTCTCAAAATGATCAGGGGATCTAAAACACAGACCAGTACCTCTCCTTGGGACCCAAAACAGCTAGAGTGCACTGCTAATTAAAGGCATACCATGGACAACCATTCTGGAACATGCTTTGCTAATATATATCAAAAGGCATCATTCATCCAACAAATAGTTTAACTGTATTTTTTGAGTTGGTAATCTCATTTCTCAGTATTTATCCTAATGAAACAATCAGAGAGATGTACAGAGGTTTAATACAAGGATTCCCCCTTGCAGCATTGACATATTAAACCACAGGACACAAACTAAATGGCCATCAATAGGGATGGCTGGCTAAAATCTAACATTACATATGCTGGAATGCCAACTTAAAAAAAACCACACACACACACACACACACACAAAACTCTTCAATAATATTTCAAAATTTGGGAAAACATTCATTCCAAGATTCTTAAGTGAAAGAGTAGGTTACAAACCTTTAATAGCAACAACAACAACTTAATAGGCATCATCATCTCAACTTGTTAAAATGTTTATGAATGATGCTAACCAAAATGATAATTAATTACCACTGAGTGAGTGGTAGGAGTATGGTGATTTCTTTCTTTAGAGTTTCCTTTAATTTACAACATTTTTGCCATGAGCAGATATTACATTTACAAGACACCATTAGAACACTGAGAAACCAAGGCATTCATGCTTTTGAGCTGAATAAGATACCAAATGAATCAAGTCTTTGTGCTTTCATTGCACTACTTAGCAGCAAATGCCTGAGACAATTTACAAAAGGAAGATAGACAACACCAATAATAAAGCAGCCTTTTCAAGAGGAAAAATAAAGGGCCATACGAGGCTCACTTCGCCTCAAGGGCCAGCCCCGACTTCCTCTTACCTGCTGGGACCTAGGACGCAGGCTCACAAATGCTGTGTTGGATTTCTATGTTTGTTTCTTTCTCTCTGTTTGACAGTGTTTAGCCATTTCTCAGCATACACCATATGAAAAATAAGCATAATCAAGACCTCACTGGAAGTTACCCAAAGAGCAAATTCAAATCTAGCTGGAATAAAGACATCGTGCTTCCGGTTGGCAAATTTTGAGTGAGATTTAGCCCACTTACATATCATTTGCACATTTTTTGGTACCATCTGACAGGAGCAGTGCTCCATAAATCAATGCCACCGAGCTCTGAAGTTCTCTGGAAGATGGAAGGCAGCCTATCTTCAAGTTAAATCTGATTTTCCCAAAGACAGTTACGTTAGTCACCAGCCGGACATTCACCATCTGCTCTGTCTTCTTGCTGCCTACAAATGGCAAGTCTAACACCTCTCGCATAACCTTTACCATTGTACCCCCTAGTACATTAGCTCTCGCTCCTAAGACCTCTGGAGACATAATAATAGTATATGTGTGTATTTTCTCTATGGAGGTTCCAAAAACTTCATTTTAGTTTCAACTCCCCACCTGCTCTCCACTTCTCCATTTATGCTGCAACAACCAAATTAGAACCACTCCAGGTGGAGTTAGAAAATTTGGCTTCTAGAACCTTACACAATCTACCTCTTGAAAACTTTTATTATGTGTAAAAGAAGGTGCTGCAGCAGCACTGCTAAACTTAGAGGGTAGTTATAGAGTTTCCATTAAAAACAAACAAACAAACAAACAAACAAACAAAACATGTGGTCCTGGCCAACATAGCTCAGTTGGCTGGGCATAGTCAGTCCCATGCACTGAAAGATTGTCTGTTTGATTCCTAGTCAGGGCACAGGCCCAGGTTGAGGCTTGAGCCCCAGCAGGGGGCAGCCGATGGATGTTTCACTCTCACATCAATGCTTTTCTCTCTTCCTCTGCCTTCTTCTATCTGCAAAACTAATTAAAAATATAATTTTTAAGCGCATGTGAAAGTTCTTGGAAAGCTAGAGCCTTACTACTGCCTGTAACATGTGGACTAGTGGTACTGGCGTCTCCTGGAGCCTGTTAGAAAAACAGGTTTCCAAGTCTCCAGAAATACTGAATCTGAATTTGCCATTGAACTGAGTCCCCAGATTATTCACACACACACACACACACACACACACACACACACTTAGAGGTCTGAGTACTGGTGTTATTTCTGAAAGCTGCATGTGAGCCGGAGACACAATGGATAGGATGAATATGAGGTCCTATTTTTACCAGTCCTGGGTTTTTCCTGATGCTATTAATACCTTATGTACTTTTCACCCTTAGAACATTAGGTGTCAGAAAGTACACTCTAGCACCATATCTCATTTAACTGCTAGAGGACAGGAATCTGTCTCAACAGAGCTATGCAGGAAAGCTGTCTCCATGCAAACCCCAAGCTTCTTACAAGTTAGGATTACATGGTCATGGATGGTCCTACATCCCTTTCCAATTAAATATTCCTTGCAGAAAAGTTCAAGATACCTCTTTTAGAATATTTGAAGGATTGATTATTTATTGATTGATTGCATAAGTGAAAAAAATCACTTAGAAATCTTGTTCCCTTAAATTTTATTCTATCTGCATTGTTGGAGGAATGAAGATTTTTCCTCTTTTCCCTTCATTTGAATCTTGAGGAGGGAGATACAAATTTTCTGTGTTTCAATTTTTTTTAATAGACTTTCATGCCTTGAACTTTTTGGAATATTCACTTATAGAAACACTTTAAATTATTAGCTTCAGACTTCAGTCCATAGAAATCTAACACAGAAAGTGGTTATCCTAACATTTTGTTTCTTGATATGATTCAGGAGAAAACAAGAATCCTGAGAGCTTCCTCTCTCCATCTTCCCTGAGCCCTGGGGAAGTCTAAGCAAAGTCCTAAATAGACATGTTGTCATTCTCCCATTTCTGCCCTCCTTTGCCCCAAAGACCACATGCCACACCCACAGCCCACCACCTCCCCCATGAACACCTGAGCTCCACATTACAGCTCTCCTCCCCACTGAGCAGGGTGCCCTCTCCTTCAGAGCTCTTCTTACTGTGGGGATGGCAGGAGGGGAATCCTGTCCACCAAATGCACACTCTGAAAACTCTAAGCTTAGTGAGACTATCCAGTTGACTTTTGCAGCCCTGACCTCTAGCACAATGCCTAGCATCATAATTGTTGTTCTATAAATGTATTGAATGTACTAATCCATTAAAATATTTTTTAAAGGCACTTGTGCTTACTATTAACACAAGTCACCCTCCAATTGGGAGAATGTTAGGCCTAATGGCCTTAAGTGAATGAACATTTGGGTAGAGAAACTGAAGGCAGGAATGGCCACTGCTAGACATGAGATGGGGCCCCGAGGCCAGTTTCTCTAAGGTGGCTGTCACTTTTTATATGTCCTTGACTTCCTTCCAGACTCTTTAAAAGCTCCAAGTTTCTCCACAACTCCCTATGTAGGAGCAGGACGGTATTCACTCATGTAAATATATCATTATTGAGTTTCTAACATGTCAGATATCATTTTAGGTTTTGAAGAAATAGCCAGGAACAAAACATAGATCGCCCCATCTGTGCTTATATTATAGGAGACCAGCCTTTGATGTCAGGTTGTGGTCATTGCTATACAGAAGATATAGGCTGGTCAAAGAAACCCTAATGAGGGGACATTTGAGCAGAGAGCTAAATGAAGCAGGGAGACATGTGAGCACCTAGGAAGGAGCATTCTAGGCAAAGGGATCAGCAGTGTCAAGGACCCCGAGACAGAAAGGAAGGGGATGCACTAAATGAATGGCTGATTAGCAGAGAGGTGATTATAGCTACAATTTTTCTTCCTTATTAAGGTATTACATGTGTCCTTATCACCCCATAGCGCCCCCCACCCCCCAGCTGCAATTTTTAATAGCACTCATTTTTTTCAGAGAAGAGAATAGAATTTCTAACTTCAACTTAGGTCAAGCCTTTCACACAACAGGAGCCAGATTATTATTTTTTTCTTTTTTGGGGGAAGGGGTTTTTAATCCTCACTTGTGGATATTGTCTCCATTGGTTTGTTGCTGCTATTGTTGTTTTTAAGAGAAAGAGCAGAAGGGAAGAGGATAAACAGAGAGACACATTGATTGGTTGCCTCCCACACACCAGGGTCAGGATCAAGCCTGCAACCAAGATATGTGCCCTTCACCAGAATCTAACCTGGGACCCTTCAGTCCACAGGTTAACGTTCTATTCACTGAGCAAAACCGACAAGGGCAGAAACCGGAATCTTTAACGCTGAGTTCTACTCACTGCGTTCAGTGCACAATGGTTTAACCAGGAACCACCTGTTGAATGAAAAGTG
Source organism: Antrozous pallidus (assembly GCA_027563665.1). Lineage (NCBI taxonomy): Eukaryota > Metazoa > Chordata > Mammalia > Chiroptera > Vespertilionidae > Antrozous > Antrozous pallidus. The sequence goes on along the minus strand of CM050516.1, from coordinate 78,099,593 downwards.
GCTGGGGAGAAGGGCATAGAGAGAAGACCGCCACCAAGTAATCCAATGAGACCACTTCCAGAAGGCACGCTCCCCTGAAAGGACTAAATGCGTATAACCCTTGCAACAGCTTCTTACATCAAGAAATAGATCAGAATTGTGCCATATGATTTTCAACTTCTTAGCAAAACATGTTGTGTCTGATCTGCCTAATTAAACTTGGAATCAAGGCAGTTTCATGGGAGAAAACCAAAAAGTCCCATTTTTAGTTCAGCTGTGATACATGCTAATCATTGTATATTCCAAAAGCTTCTGTGGTGTTGGCCTCAGAGTCAGTGCTCTGAAAGCTGGTGGCAAACATGCTTTATGAGCAGCAGGTGCTCCATGCGGCTGCAGCAGCAAGGATGAGGGCCAGAGTCCTCTCACCTGCCCAGTTGGGGAACGCCATCTCCCTTAACCCGCTGTGAAATGTTATTAAAAGCAGATCTGAAGAGATAAGCAACACACACACACACACACACACACACACACACACACACACACACACACACGGCTCGGACATAAAGTCTTGCCCTACTACTTTCTAGTATTGGCATCAGTTATAGGCATCCCGATTTTGTGTTCATAACTTACATCAAGGACAAAACCGGATATGTGCACACACTACGCAGTAGAATACTTGTTGAGTTTGTAAGAGTGAAAAACTGCAAAGAACCTGCATGAAAACCGTAAACAAACCAACCACTTAACGTCCTGCAACAGGATAAACGGCTGCCACAAAGGGTGCTGTCCGAATGGATAATGGACACTGCGTGCTGCTGAGAACAAAGAAGTCTGAACTGACGACAGACAGAATGTCAACTGTTATGAGACAGAGAAGTGTGATTCTTCTGTGCCATCTGAAACTTTTACAACTCATATACTTTGAGAATGAGAGTTATCTGCATTTTGGAAAAGCAGGTATTGAGACACAGAAGAGAGGAAATTATCACTAACCACCTTCTCTGCCAGTCTTCATAAACTGAAAACTCACAAGAACCAACAAATTTCTACTGTACTCAGTGGACACTGCCATTGGGGACAAGCCCAGAGGACAGTAGTGGTTCTCTCCTGCCTGTGGATTCAAAACCCTAAACCTTAGCATGAAATGTGGGGGCCTCCATGATCTTTCCCATCTTAATTACCCTCAAGTTAGACCTTGCTCACCCTTGCCTGCTTTAGCTCTTGGGGTCCCCTCAGCCTGGCCTCTCATCCTTTAGGCCCTTGACATGTGGCCCACACTTTAGGACCCTGATGAAAAGCCCAGTCATCTTCTCTCATGGGACCTCTGCACACTTAGTGGGTCACAGTTTGCCATGCAGTCCAGTTTGCTATGACATGCCCACCTCCACAAACAACATCATGGAAATGCCATCTGGGCTGGGGCCTAGATGAGAAATTTCTCCTAGGCAGGAGAAATGACAATAGAAAAAAAAAAAGAGGGACTGTACACAGTTACATTTAGACAAAGCCAGCACTTCCAATACAGGTTGAAGAGTGAATGGAAAAAACAGTAAACAATTATTGGCCATTTCCCAGTCTTGTCTTCTCTCTTCCTTAATATAAACTTGCTGGTCAGCTCCTATTTATGTATGACCATCATCTTTCTCAAATCTCACTTTCCAGATGAAATCTAATCTCTCTTTGAAACCTGAAATCTTGCCTGGCCAGTGTGGCCCAGTGGTTGAGCATGACCTTTGAACCAGGTCAGAGTCAGATTTCGGACTCAATCCCTAGGGGGGTAGGAGGGGGATGGCCTGCAGGACCAGATGATCAATGATCCTCTCTCATCATTGATGTTTCTATCTCTTCCTTCCTCTCTGAAATCAATAAAAAAAAATATTTTTAAGAAATAACACAATGAGGAGGAACCAAGATGGCGGCATAGGTAAACACCTATCTTGCTGCCCCACACAACATTTTAAAACTACAACTTAACAACAGAACGAACATCATCCAGGACCACCAGAAAGCTGGCTGAGTGGAAATTCCACAAATAAAAGTAAAGATAGGACACTGTGACTCAGAGGGCAGAGTTGCGGGTATGCGTGGAGTCAGAGGTTCGGAGCTGTGTGCACGAGCGAAAAGGGAGGGTGGCTGCAAACCCGGCTGGTTTTCTCCAACAGGGAGGGAGACGAAGGTGTCCCACTGCACTGATTTCCCAGTTCTGGGCAAGGCCCTGGGAACTCACACTCATACAGGGTGAAACTGGAGGAAGCACGCTGAAACTTGGGCACTGCAGAGGTCTGCAAGCTTGTGGAGAGGGCACGTAAACTTGGGAACTGCAGAAGCGTGCGAGCGCAGAGACAGGACTCGTGACTTGCTCTCTCGTTCAAGAGAAAAAAAAGAAAGAAGGGAAACTACCAGACTGCATTGTTTTACAACCCTGGGTGAGACTGTGGGTGTGCAAAGTCATTTGGGGAGAAGCTGAATTATCTGGCAGCGGATAGAGCTCAGCGGCAGCTTTCTCTCAGAGGTACATGCAGCCATTACCACCAGGCACAGAGACCCAGGTGTCACATTGGGTGGAGCTGATGGGAAATCAAGGCTGTCTGCTCAGCCCGGAGACTACACCCATCCAACCTGAGCACAGCTGATCCCCACAGCCAATGGGCCTGGAGGTCAAACCCTCCTAGTGCTAACAACAATAATCTAGGCTTAACTTCACCAAGACTGTGCAACCCATAAAGGGCTGCACCAAGAGTATCCACCTCAGGTAACTGGGGAGGCTGAGTCACTGGCCCATATGGGACCTCTACCACACAAAGATAATCGGCCAACTCAGGGAAGCAGCCAAAATGAGGAGATATGGAAAGAAATCAGATGTGAAAGAAATGGAGGAAACAAAATGACTGGTCATAGAGTTCAAAACCATGGTTATAAGGGTTTTCAAGAGGCTCCTAGAAAAGGCTGATGAACTTAATGAGACCTTTGAGGATATGAACAAGACCCTCGAGGATATGAAAAAGAACCAACTAGAAATTAAGCATACACTGACTGAAATAAAAAATATTATACAAAGACCTAAAAGCAGTCTAGAGGACAAGAATCAAGTCAAAGATTTCAAATACAAAGAAGCAAAATCCACTCAGCCAGAAAAGCAAGAAGCAAAAATAATCCAAAAAATTGAAGATAGTGTAAGGAGCCTCTGGGACAACCTCAAGCATACTGACATCCAAATTATTGGGGTGCCAGAAAAAGAGAGAGAGTAAGATAATGAAAACCAAAAAAAAAAAAAAAAACAAAAAAAAAAACCCAAGATGGCGGCATAGGTAAACATCTAGGCTTTTGCCCCACACAACAATTACGAGAATAGAACTGAAGGACAGAACGGACACTGTCCAGAACCACAGGAAGGCTGGCTGACTGGAAGATCTGTAACTGGAGGGACAGAGCAGTGCACAAGGATAACCAGAGCCTCTGCAAATCCCAAGTAAGGTGGAAACTCACTCTCACGAGAGGACAGGGTGTCTGAGCCTGGCAGGGGTGCTCTGGCAGAAAGGAGATAGGGGCTCCAGGCTGCACTGAGCCCAGTTCGGTTTGCACTCAAAACCCGGGGAACCAAGCCCTTACGGGGAGGACCTGGATTGCGGGTGAAATCCCAGGGGAAGAGCCAGAGGCGGACCTCTGTAGGTGTGTGCTTGAGTGCGCACAGAGGGGACAAATGGGTCGCTGGCTATGTGTTAGGAGAGGGGAGCTCCGGCCAGAGGCGGAACTCCGGGGGCGCACTCGAGTGCTCACAGTGAGGGCGTTCTGTTGACTGTGTGGCTGGCGTCTGGCAAAAGAGAAAAGGAGTTCCGATTGCACTGAACCCAGGTGCCACGTGAGAATCTGAGATCCCGGATCCATTGGGGACTAGACATTCTGGTGGCAGGCAGAGCGGGAGAGCACCTTTCTCACAGAGGTGCCTGCGGCGACTGCCTGCAGCTGCTAGGACCCGGCGACCTCGTGGGCTGGGGCTGACTGGAAGCCAAGGCTGTTGACTCCACCCTGAAACTCCACCCCACTCAGAAATTCCGCCCCATTCAAACCGAGCACAGAGACTTTAGCAAGTTTGCAAGTCCAGACTCTGAAGGCTGTCTCCTAGAGTAGACACAGCTGATCCTCACAGTCAATTGCCTGGAGGTCAATTCCTCCCAGTGATACCAACAACAAACAAGACTTATCTGCAACAAGGCTGTATACACAGTCCACAAAGGGGTGCACCAAGAGTGTACACCTCAGGTAACAGAGGAGGTTGAGACACCAAGCATACAAAGCTACCCAACCAACTCAGGGAAGCAGTGAAAATGGGGAAAGAAAAAGATCGCAAACAAAAGAAATGGAGGAAAACAAATGACTGGATATAGAGTTCAAAACCACAGTGATAAGGTATTTCAAGAGGCTCCTAGAAAAAGCTAATAAGCTGAGCGAGAACCTCGAGGATATGAACAAGACCCTCGAGGAGATGAGCGAGACCCTCATGGATATGAAAAAGGACCAACTAGAAACTAAACATTCACTGACTGAAATAAAAAATATTTTACAGAAACCCAACAGCAGACTAGAGGAACGCAAGAATCAAGTCAAAGATTTGAAATACCAAGAGGCCAAAAACACTCAACCGAAAAAGAAAAAAGAATCCAAAAATTTGAGGATAGTGTAAGAAGCCTCTGGGACAATTTCAAATGTACCAACATCAGAATTATGGGGGTGCCAGAAGAGAGAAAGCAAGATATGGAAAACATATTTGAAGAAATAATGACTGAAAACTTTCCCCACCTGGTGAAAGAAATAGACTTACAAGTCCAGGAAGCGCACAGAACCCCAAGCAAAAGGAATCCAAAGAAGACCACACCAAGACACATCATAATTAAAATGCCAAGAGCAAAGGACAAAAGAGAATATTAAAAGCAGCAAGAGAAAAACAGTTACCTATAAGGGAGCACCCATATGATTGTCAGCAGATTTCTCAACAGAAACGATGCAGGCCAGACGGGAGTGGCAAGAAATATTCAAAGTGATGAATAGCAAGAATCTACAACCAGGATTACTCTACCCAGCAAAGCTATCATTCAGAATTGAAGATCAGATAAAGTGCTTCGCAGGTAAGAAAAAGCTAAAGGAGTTCTTCACCACCAAACCATTATTATATGAAATGCTGAAAGGTATTCTTTAAGAAGAGAAAGAAGAAAAAGGTAAAAATAAAAATTATGAACAACAAATACACATCTATCAACAAATGAATCTAAAAATCAAGTGAATTAAAAATCTGATGAACAGGATAAACTGGTGAATATAACAGAATCATGGGCATAGAGAGGGAATGGAGTGACACTTCTTGGGGAGGTGTAGCAAGAGACTGGACAAAAATTATACACCTACGGAAAAGGATGGGGGTGGGGGGAGGTAAGGGTGGAGGGTGGAATGGGTACCGGGTGGAGGGGAGCTATAGGGGAAAAAAGGGGAACATTGTAATTAATAAACTGAACAATAAAAATTAAAATATCAAAAAATAACACAAAACCTGAGACCTGCTCATCTACCCTACACTGTGTTCTGAGCTCATTATCCTGCTCTTGTCAATTTATTCTACAGTAAGATGGTAGGCTTCTGAGTCTGTTTACCTCTGCCAGAATGTAAACTCTGTACTGTGTGTTGTTTCCCAAGAGCCCAGAACAGTGTCTGGAACACAGGAAGCATCCATCAATATGTTGCAGGGATGAATAATTTACTAAAATGCCAATCCAATTATATCATGCTCAACTTTTCCTGCTAAATAACTTTTGGAGAAAATTCTTTGCTGTAGACTCTCATACTGAACAAAGTGGGGACAATGGGAAATAATAATGGTGACAATTTCTAATTATTAAGTAATGTAGTCTTTTCATTGATTCAGAAGAGTCTAAGGATATGATTATGCCCACTCATAATTTGATGCCACCTAGGTACCAGTGTAATCATGTAGTACCATTCCATTCTTGCAAATGCAAGTTCCCATCCATAAGAGGAAGATGAGGATGAAAACAGAAATGGAAGAGGCAAGAGTTCAAGTGCAGTGCTCAGCCCTGACTCATTCAGTCATAAACACAGACTGAGAAGCCAACAAGATTTCATCCTCATCATCTAGTATTTGTTGCACTTTATAGGTTTTTACCCCATCCCTGTCCTACTTCCCTTTTATCACCTCTTTCTGATTCTTATTCTAAATTTCAAAGGAAAATCATCAAATTCACTACCAAAGGGAGCCAAAAAGATGAGCAGGACACTACACATGAAAAGTAAAAGGGCTTTTAGAATCTTTTGCTCCACCCAATAAGATAGACCAATCTATCCATTTATTTGGTCAGAATTTAGGACTTAATGTATTATACAGGGTGCGGCAAAAGTAGCGTCAGTGTTGTCTATATGGAAAATACCATAATCCTATCTTATAAAGAGGGAATATGCTAATTGACCCTCATGCTGTCGCAAAGATGGCAGTGCCCACAGCCAATGAAGGAATATGTTAATTGATTGCCCCACCCTCAATGATGATGGTGCCCAAGGAGGGAATATGCTAATTGACTGTCACACACTCAAAGATGGCAGTGCCCACAGCCACAAGATGGCAGCATCCAGTCCCCTCAGCTCCACTCTGTGCACCTGCCTCCAGAGTCCCCCAGTCCCCTCAGCCCCCTAGCTGCCCAGCGCTGGCCTGAGGTACAGGCAAGTCTTGGATGATGGCTGCCCAGGGCCGCCCGAGGCTCCGGTAACCAGGGCAGGCCAAAGCTTGTGCTGCAGGCAGTGGCAGCAGTAGAGGTGTGATGGGGTGTTGCCTTTCCCTGATCACCGGGTCACCTCCCGCCCCTGAGGGCTCCTGGACTGTGAGAGGGGGCAGGCTGAGCTGAGGAACACCCCCTCCCCCTTCCAGTGTATGAATTTTCATACACTGGGCCTCTAGTTAACAAGTAATATGACTAGAATAAACTGTTTTGTATGCTCACAACTGTAAACCTACTTTTGCCCATCCTGTATATAATACTGAGGTACAAAATGGAATTCTAGGTCAGCTGCTGACAGCAATTTTTTAGAGTAAATGATCCCAACTTCTTACCCTCATTTTTAACAAACAGGTAAATCAAAACATAAAACCTAGAGGAAGGGAAAAACTGTAATTTGCTACATTGACTTCCTGGAAGGATGTTATTAAAAACAAACAAACAGGAGTTGCTTATGCTGGTAGGTATGAAAAGCGATGCTCTGACACCTGCCTTAGACGTCCTGAAATCATCAGGAAACTCGGCTGCTCAGACATTCAGTCCTGCCACTCAGCCCCTATACCAGTGATCAGTCCAGGAACCATGCCTGCCTGCCTAATTCTTCATTTGGAAAGTGGGAAAACTACCCTACAATGGTGTGAATATGTTAATATTTTCTATAAGGTTCTATAAATGGGGCTTTTAAAGTGGCATAACTCATTCCATGATATGGTTTTCTTAGGTCAAAATGGGGCCTGAAGAGGCAACTCAAGAGCTTAAGAAAATCCTAATTCCTAAGGGAAAACTTTGGAGGTGCTATTTAACTGAAAATGTAACTTGGTTTGGTGCAAGAATGAGATATTGGGAGTGGGAAAGCAAACTAAACTCCCCACCTTGAACTGTGTCATCAAAGATCCACAGTATATAATTTGGGCTTTCTCTTTAAAACAAAAAATTAAAACTTACCACAATTTTGGTCATATTTTAGGAGAAATTACTTCAATCAATACTACTGATTTATCATTTTTTCTCTGCTACAAAACTGAGTGTTCAAAATACCTTATCCAAAAATTTGATAGCAAAGTAATGCCTTCCAGTACTGAGAAATTTAAAAGCCCTTGACTATTTTCTACCAGAGGGATGGGATGCACAGAATACAGCAAATGCAGCCTAAACTATCCCTCCAACCAATTTCATTTTATTTAGTAATTCCATTCTTGCTTTCAAGTCCCAGTGAATATAGGAAGCAGGTGTCTGCCTCACTAATCATAGCCCTGGGTTTAATAATTCAAAGTTGGGTCTCCAAAGAAAGTCTCTAAGGAAAATCCTTAATGTAGGATATGGCAAGCTTTCCCTAATGAGCAATTCGGTAAGAATTTTGCAATCTCTCTGGAGATAAATGGAAGTACTTTGGAGAATTGTAAACCATGACTAGAGATACTGACTTCCTCTGAACTTGCCTACAAGCACTGACTTAGGAAGAACCTTCACTTAAAGATACCAAAGGAAGAAAGCTCAGTGTCTTTCTTGGAAGTTCACTCCTTGCCACGTTTTCTATAACACTTAGCACAGTGTCTAGCACAAAAGTGGACAAGATATAAAATTGGTTATTTAGTTTACATTTTCCTGAAAGAAAAAAAAAGGCCTTTCCACTGGGAAGATAAAGATGATCACCAAAGAACCCCAATACATTATTGGTTCATCCTTAGTTTCTCCTCCAGGATCCTTTTGTCCTGTTCTTTAAAGCAAATCAATAAAAAACAATCTAGTCATACAAGACCGTGGCATAGTAAGGTATTCTTAAACTCAATATTAGAGATAAGCAGAAATAAAAATAAAATCAGTTATAACCACTGCACTCTTTTTGGTCACCTAATAGTGTAGAAGTTTTTGTAGGTTGGCAACTATTTTGCAGGTAGAAAAATTATCTGCAAGGTAGTCTAAATGTTTTCTTCAAAGTTTGTGTTGTCATGCATCTCTCATTATCTGATTTCAGTTCATTTTCACACAAAACTACTGAAACTCTTGAGATTTCCAAACCACTGTTGGTTGTAACAGGATAATACCAGCTGCCCTAACTTCCATCATACAGAAATGCTTAAGATAATTACCAAAATTTTCCCAAACTGCTCTCTGGCACCCTAATCAGTCCTGTGAGGTATGGGTTGTATGAGAAATGATTGGGACATTAATCCTATATAATAAAAGCATAATATGCTAAGTGTCCAGTCGTCTATTTAAACAATCAAAGTGTAATATACTAATGATATGCTAAGGCTGCTCAACTGCTTGCTATGACATGCACTGACCACCAGAGGACAGACAGTTGACCTGTCAACCAGTTGCTATGACGTGCACTGACTACCAGGGAGCAGACACTCCAGGCTGGTTGGTTAGTTTGCTGCTGGGGTCTGGTCAATGGGGACCAAGACAGGCCAGACATACCCCAGAGCCCTCCTATGGTCCCTCCCCAGCTGGCCAACCTTCTGCATCCCTCTCCGGCCCCGATCGTGCACCAGTGGGGTCCCTAGGCCTGGTCTGCACCCTCACACAACCCAGGACCCCTTGGGGGATGTCAGAGAGCTGGTTTCGGCCCAATCCTGCAGGCCAGGCCGAGGGACCCCACTGGTGCACAAATTCACGCAGCAGGCCTCTAGTATGCTATTACATGGTTCAAAGAAACAGCAGCTCCCATCTTTAAAGCCAATAAAATATTTTTGAGATGTCTTTAGAGAACTTGGATGACAAACCTTTTATTTTACCACCTAAGGACATACAGTAAAGGACATAGAAATTTAAAGAACAATCTTTAAACTGGAAAAGAATTTGAAGTTCCTACTCTTTTTTTCCCCTATTTTGCCTCAGATCCACACCCACTCCCCTCTGGTGGTCATTCAAAAACTGTGGAGAGAAACTTCTAGTACCAAGCTTCCTTGACCTTGGGTTCAGGTCCCAGTGCACAGCTTACATACACTGACCCACAACACTGCTGATCCCAGATGGGGGTCTTTCTTTTCCCTTCAAAGTATATATCCCATCCCCACTCCATTCCTACTGATTACCACCGTTGACTTGGATAGAAAAGGGATAGAAGGACAGAGAACAAGCATCAGGACCCAGATACTCAGGTTCCTCTCCCAGACCACTTACACACATTTACAGGTCATGTTGTTCATTTCCTTAACTTGCAGCACATATTTAACTCCCTTAACTTGCATATAGTTTTCTGAACAAAAATTTAGTGAAATCTCCTTCAGAGTACAAAGCTATTTTATTTGGACCAAGTTTGCCACACACAGAAAAACTCAATATGCATTTCTAGCCAGCCTATTCCCAAGCACTTGGTACTTACAGCCAAACTTTCTGAAACTCTAACTGAAGATATGACCCCTGTTTATAATACTTTTATATGTGGAAAACACATATCTAAAGCATATTTGTTCTAAGAATATTTGTATATTACATGAAAAGTAAATGTTTTACCCAAAGACTAATTTCAAACCATTAAGTTTTAAATAAGACCATTTAAGTTTAATATTTATTAGAGCAAGAGCCAGAAAATTTTATATACAGAAAATGCTTTTACACAAAATGTATTTGCACGTATTTCTGAAAACCACATATAATAAATTCTTAGAGCAGTATCACATTTTAAATATGTAATTTGGTAATGTTTTTAAGTTTGGTTTTTTAGTAAGACACACCTGAGTAGCCAATGTGTTGGGTTTATACAGGTTAATCTAAAATTTTCCCCCTCCCATTTTTGGATAAAAGTTGCTTTCCAAATATTATTGACATGATCCATTTTTACCAGTATCCAGAGGGAAACACATGGATCTCCTCGACTACTTCACCAACTCCTGCTGCAGGAACTAGCAGGCTTACACAGTAGTCAGTCCCAGGTCCTCCCATTCCTGAGGCACTATGAGGCCTATTCCTAGCCTCAAGAGAACAGGCCAGTGCAGAGGAGGAGTGGACAAGGGCACCCGGGAGTGCCAGCACAGAGATGTTCAATGGAGGCTAATGTCAACACCAGTTACAAGGCTGAATTTTAAATACAATGCTTTGAATTTTTACAAGCATACTTTAGACAGCCAAAATCTCTAAGTCAAGTTCTATTTTATTTCCCCAAAGAAAGGGAAATGGAAATGAAAGAATGCAAGTGGATTCTTTACTGTAAGACAACTTAGCAGGCAGAATAAAGCAGGACTATGGGAGGGAGAAGCCTGAACAATGCAGCTATAACTCCATCTTGACCTAACAAAGGGACTAAAATCACGCAACACTTAGAAGAACTGAAAGAAAATGCAGTAAAATTATGCAGGAAGGCCCTGGCCGGTGTGGCTCAGTTGGCTGGGCATCACCCTGTGCACTATAAGGTTGCTGGTTTGATTCCTGGTCAGGACACATGCTCAGGTTGCAGGCTCCATCCTTGCTGGGGGCGTACAGGAAGCAGCCGATCAGTGTTCTGCTGTCACATCACATTGATGTTTATCTCTCTCTTTCCCTCGCTCTTCCTCTTTCTAAAAATCAATAAAAAATGTTTTTTAAAAATTATGGTGGGAGGATAAGCAGGATAGAACAGGATTCTGATCATTTTGGGAATCCTATGCACCTGATGTTCTCGTACATTTAAATCGACAGCACAGAAAAGGAAGGACAGAGAACAAGCATCGGGACACGGATGCTCAGGCTCCTCTCCCAGGGGACAGGGAATTGTGAGGCACACATCGTAAAAGCCCAAGACACTATGTTCCAAAAGGAAATACAAAAACACCCTCACACCCACAATACACGATCCTAATTTTCAGGCTCTGCTCCACCCGTGTCAGCAATCAGAAGTATACTGTACTGACAGAAATGGCTTCAAGACTCGAGTTGTGTCTTTCTCATGTTAAAGATACGTCCAATTCATAAAAGAGTCAAATTACACTCCACGCACAGAAGCCATGCAGCCTCGGCTGTGTCCAGAGTACGCTTGTGCTGTCAACCTGCTGATGCTCATCCAGCTCTACAGTCGTCCCCACGTCAGTGTCTTCAATTTTCTTGGTTTTTCAAGGATGACCTCAGTGAAGCCGAGTTTCGCAGAAACATCCCAGTGAATGACATAACAAGGACTTGAAATGAGATTCCAAACTGGAGATTAGAGCCGCTTGTATGGACTTGTTTTGGTTGAAACACATTTCTAATAATATAAATCAAATGCACCCATTTTGTGACAAAATACAAACTGAGGACAGTTTTCTCTAAACTTATAAAGAGACTAATAACGTTCAGAAATAATCATACATTCCAGAAACGTGAAATGAATAAAGAATTACCTGGGAATCTCAATAATTTTCCTGAAAACGTGCTAAAAATTTCAGTCACAAAATAAAGAATTACAAACTTCCCATTACTGCGTTGATTTGAAGTACACATTTTACACCATGAATTTGATATCATTAGAAGAAAATGTCACACTCAGATTTTTTTTAAAAAACACCTTTACAGTAAATAGGCATTTTAGAAAAAATACGTTCATGTAAAAAAATAAAACGTTAACATTCACTGACCATGAAATAAGCACCCCTAACGCAGCTGGAGGTAGTTACTATCCAGGAGGCTGTTCTACATCTGCATGCCTTGGGCTCTGTTTTCACCACTTGTACTTTGCGGCAGCCCTTTGCAGAGAATTTCTGCTTTACTGCATTCTAAAGCTCTTAACGTATGGCTTAAGTTCAATGTGTAAGGCAGGAAGTGACCTTCAAAAGTCTCAGAGAACCACTAACGGAGAGTGACAATCAAGTCAGAGCAAGGTCAGAAGTAAAATGAAGATGATCTTACTGACCTGATAACCTTTACCCAAGAAATTAGTTTTGTTGGGGAAAGGATCCATAGCTTTCTTCAGCTATTCAGAAGAGAGTCTAAAACTTCCAAAACACAAAGAACCACTTTTCTAGACTCACTTTTTCTGTGTCTGTCCCTATGTTCTTATTGTACCCAAACTTAAAAGATCTGTTCATCCTTGGATAGTTAGGTTTCTGAATTCTCGTAAGAAATGCAGAGACCCAGGAAGTTACAGATTTTCCTATGAGACACACACTAAAACTGTTGTTACAGTTCAGCTGAGCCAACATGAAGCACATTTAAGATTTTACTCAGAAGTTTCTGGAAAGCAACCATCAAATATTGTATCCACATCATCAATTCTCTACTATGCCCAGCATTCCACATTTTCTAAAGTTATATGACAGGGACAAAAGACCCATTTCTATAATTTTTCTCTGATACCTAAGATATTTATTTTAAATTAAGATCATCTTTGAGTCATGTACCCATTTATAACATAGAAGAATGAAATCAAACTCATTATTAGGAAATACATTAGTATTTCCCAAGATCACCTTCCACTACTCCTAAAATACTACAGTGCTAATGTGAAGTACCCAAATAAAGATCACAGTACCTACTGTCCCAGGGATTCCACTCTCTACAATTCCAGGAAATTATTCCTTTCCCTTAGGCTACTTATTGTATGAGTTCCTCCCACACCTAACCCCCTCATTTTTTATTCTTAGGCTCTTTTCCCTCTCTTGGGTCTATTTCATTTGTACTCAGTGTTCAGAATCCAAGAAGGTCTTTAAAATATTCATTCCAGCAGGGCCCAAGTTTTTTCCCTGTCTAATTCCTTCTGGGCATATCAAATGCCAAGGCCCAGTCAATACTGTGGCTACAATTGGCTAAGAGGAAACACCTCTATTGACAAAAGTATCATAGAAGAGTTTTTTAAAAGCCAGTGGTAATGGGAAAGCAGCTAAATAGGCAATACACATTTAGATTTTTAAAACTCTGATGTTTTCATTGCGCCATCTATTAAGTAACAGCCAATTCCCCTAAAAAGAAAAAAGAAGGTGAGGTGGGGGAATTGTGGTATAGCCCAGTGATCAGCAAGCTCATTAGTCAACAGAGTGGCAAACCATGGCTCGCGAGTGGCATGTGGCTTGCAAGCCGCAGTTTGCCGACCACTGGTATAGCCTATTTAGTTTCTTTTAAAAGCCCTCAAGTAGAAATGTTTAATACTTCTGTTATACACCTATTTTATTTCTGTATTACTGGATAATCTACCAATAATAAACTAATACATCAACTGAGCTGCCACTCAGTTTCTATAATTCCTTCAATTCTCCTCATCCTTTCATTTTGATCCTTTTTCACTTGCTTTAATTACAGTCTTAAAAATCAATCTTTCCCCAATTCTGATTTAAAAAAAAAATAGGGAGGCAAGTGCCAAGTGGGCACCTGAACTCTTGGAGGGAACATATAACCTGTATGGATGTCTATCTTCTATGCTGTACATCTGAAACTAATACAAAAAAAAAAAAAAAAAGTGAATGAAAACTGTAAAAAAGGAGGCAGTCCAGTCACATTTGACCATAAATTTAACTTATATGCCCAGAATGTTCCTCAAATTTCTTATTTCTAACAGGAATAGCCCAGAGAAAAAGATAACCACAGATAATAGTACTCCAGTCACCCAAGGACTGTCTGCCTCTCTTATCAGGTCAGGTCTCCATCCATTCATTCCCATGATCAAGAATGCCCAAGTTTTCACATTCTGGGTCTACATGATAGTAAACTACAGTTTTAAAATAGTATGTTGAAGTGTATGAAATATAGGTAACTTTCTTTTTGTTTTGTTTTTTTGGGCTTATGAACAACATACATTTGTTTCTTATAGTTCTGGAGACCAAGCTGTCCAGGATGAAGGCACCAGCAGATGTGGTATCCATTTCCTCATTGACAGCTGTCTTCTCCCTGAAACCTCACATGACAGATACCTCATTGACAGCTGTCTTCTCCCTGAAACCTCACATGACAGATAGAAGTTGGCAAGAGAGTGCTCTGGGGTCGCTTTATAAGGGCACCAATTCCATTCAGAAGGGTTGCACTCTCAAGTCTTAATTTCCAAAGACCCTCCTCTCCAAATACCATCACAATTGGGATTAGGTTTTCAATTTATGAATTTTGGGGGAAGGAACACAAATATTCAGCCTATAGGAATATGTATGTATCTATAAATACATGTGTGTATATACAGATATATATATATATATATATATATATATATATAAATATATAAATGTATATGTGAGTATATGTATATGTGTATGTATGTATAAAAAGATAGATAATAGAGACTGACTTTAAGGAATAGGCTTATGCCACACAATTGTGGGGGCCGACAATTCCAAAACATGTAGAGTAGTAGGTTGGCAGAGTGGAAAATTCAGGGAAGAGTTGACATGGTAGTACTGAGTCTGACATCTGCAGACTATAAACTAAGACAATGTTTCTATGTTGCAGTCTTTTTTTTTTTTCCTTTGAATTTATTGGGGTGGTATTAGTTAATACAATTAACCAAATAAAGTGTATAATTCTATAATACATCATTCTGCATATTATATGTTCACCACCCAAAGTCAAGTTTCCTTCCATTACCACTTAAGATCCCCTTTACCCTCTTCTCGTACCCTCCTATTGGTAATCGCCATACTGTTGTCTTTGGGTTGTTTTTTACTTAATCCTTTCACTTTTTTTCACCCAGTCCCACCACTGCCCTCTCCTCTATAGTTATCAGTTTATTCTCTGTATCTGTTTGTTTCTATGTTGTTTATTTTGTACATTAGATTCCACATATAAGTGGAAATATGTATTTGTCTTTCTCTGAGTAACTTATTTCCCTTAGGATAATACTGTCTAGTCCATCCATGTTGTTGTAAAAGGTAAGATATCCTTCTTTCTTACAACGTAGTATCCCACTATGCAAATACACCACTGCTTTTTCACCCACTCATGTACTAATGGGCACTTGGGATGTTTCTAAACCTTGACTATTGTAAATAATGCTGCAATGAACATAGGGGTGCATATATTCTTTTGAATTAGTGTTTCGGGTTTGAAATATAACCAACTTTCAATTTTTAAGAGGAAATAATCCTTTGAGATTAAAATGCTGCTCCTTATCCTTTTCATTCACACTATCTACTCTTTGGCCATTTTACTTTCCACCAATTCATTCACCCAACCATAGGGAGAGAGAAGAGAGGTGAAAATGTATAGCTTTTTTTCCCTCTTCATTAGCATTTCTGTGGTACATATAATATCTAATTCAAAGATTGGCAGCATTTTGCCACCAGTATATTTGGATATAATTTGGGTAGAATTTGCATATTCTAACATAGACCATTCTGGGACCAATTATACATTAAAATTGTATAATTACCACCTTTAGGATTTTTTTTTCCTTCTTGATCAATAATTACCTCTGATCTAAGTAAGCTACGCTGAAGGTAGACATAGAGAAAAAGAAACTGACCAAATCGGCATGAGAGGAATATATCAACTGCCTGGGAAAATAAACCCCCCAAATTTTAAAAGAGAACTGCCCCTGGAGTACATCACTAAAACTGAGAGTAGAGAATCTGAGACATGCAAGCCAACTTAGAAATGAAGAATATAATCCTATTCTTTTATATACTTTTATTAAACCTACTGATTCACCTATTAAGTCATTATATATACAAAAACAACAATATCCAGAGTTCCTAAAATATTTCCAACATATTCAACTTAGGGATCCAAGATTCTGAACATGCCATCACCAAAAAAAATTGCAAACCTAAAAAACAGAAAAGAAAAAAAATTAAACAATGTCAAAAGGAAAAGACTTTCTTAGAAAAGGTCAGTATTTACTTTTATAATTTTCAAAATAACATTTTAAAATTTGATTTTTTTTCTCATTTTATAGTTAATATTAAAGTCTTGCTTAAAAAACAAGGCAGTTTACTTATAAGAAAAATAAATATTAAACTATGCTCATACACATCACCTATTTCACACTTACTGGGTCAAAATATTTTTACCCTTACCATTTCAAGCTTTAAATTAAAGTGGCATTAGTTCTGTCTTTATCTTCTTTTAAAAACTACCATTATGGTGAAAGACATTCAGGTATATAAATATAATTACTGATTTCATCCCTGTGTAACTCATACCTCTAAAAATATATTTTTATCCAATTAACAGTGGTTAAAGACTTTGTCCTTCTATCACATTAACTTTTAGCATATTAAATAAGAAAGATAATCCTCAAAGTTCTTCCAACCTCCAAAAGGGTCAACTATTACTTTGGAGACAAAAAAAAAATGTTTGGGTAAATAAGTAATGAGAATTTCTAAAAAATAAAAAAATTATTAATCATTTATCATAAAAACATTAATATACAAGTATAGTATACAAAGAATTCTTCTACTACAGGCATAAAAAATTATGTCATGTAGCCCTAACTGGTTTGGCTCAGTGGACAGAGTGTTGGCCCTCAGACTGAAAGGTCCCAAGTTTATTCTCATCAAGGGCATGTACTTCAGTTGCAGGCTCGATCCCTGACCCTTATCATGGAGCGCATGCTGTGGCAACCAATGAATGTGTCTCTCTCAAACTGATGTTTCTCTAAAAATCAATGGAAAAATATCCTTGGGTGAGGATTAACAAAACAAACAAAAAACCATGCTACTTAAACCAACCTATTTAATTTTTCCACAGAAAATTAAGAGTTCAGAGATCACATTTCCAGAAGAATAAAACACATCAGGCAATAAGGTAAAACAAAGAAACAACCCATTTATCATTGTTTTTCTTTAGAATAAGGCTGGGCTGGCTTATTTAAGTATAAATTGAAATCATAGATATAAAATCATTCTGTTCTCAAACAGTGCAAAATTTACATGGCATATGAACAGCCTATCATCACAGAAAGCCACAAACACAAATAAAACACATTATATAAATTTTCAATCACTCAACATCTAAAAAGGTACAGTTTGTAAAATGCCACTGGCAATACTGTAAGAAAATATTGTTTATAGAGAAACAAGGTCATGTATAGAACTGTAGTGACAACTGAGCCCCTAGAAGAAAATAAGCATGACTTTAAAAACATATAGAAATGTTGTCAGTTCCATAGAATTTGCCCTTGGTATTATCCTCTAGAATGGGTTGACAATTTCATTTTCCTAGTATCTCGTCAATTAAAACAAATGCATAATTTAGGCTAAATATAAGTAAACTTGTGGTACTATTTTTACTATTAACACCACTAAATGTAGAACAGGAAATGAAATAACATCAAGAACCATTTATTCTGAAAGAATGGGCTAGTATAAAATCTAAATTTGGGCAAAAACCCTACATTAAAATGCTATTCCCAAAAGATCTAAAGCCTAGTAATTGCCTTATAAGCCTTGCTATGTCTACATATTTAACAGGACATGGTCCACTGGCATAAACTTAATAAAAACAAGTACACCCCCCCATAAAAAAGTTTCACTATAATGAAAAAAGTACTATTATCTTCAACTATAAAATATATTTTGAACTAAAATACATATAATAATTAAAGCAAAATTAACTGATATAACTAACATTCTTAATATGCACTTTACATTTTAAAAAGAAAAACACACACACATATGTAAAAACATCAAAATTCTTTATGAAAAGAGAAAATTGTGACAAGAATCCTAGCCAGAAAAACTTATGAAATCTAGAGTGCCATTTTAAGAGCAAACCCTACTGGTTTTTAAAGGAGGAAAATGATTTCAATCTGCAAATTTATAATGGCTCAGGTGTTTCCATGTAATAAGTATTTTGTTGCTAAATAGCTGAGTAGAGCTCACTTTTTAAAAAGTATGTTTTAACAACTCTAAAAGATTTAATTAATCCTTTTGTTATGCATTTGAACCAGTTCAATTATGACTTGCCAGCATGTTGTTTAATACCTTTTGTTTACAATTTTAAAACATTTTTTTTTTTTTTTAATTTTAAAAAGAAAGGAATTGGGTAGGAGAACAGCCAGGGAAAAAACATGAAGGCCTCTCTTTCCCCTAGGTTTTGCCATTACCATTCTGTTTGAAGTGGTTTCAGGACGAGGCGATCGCACACACCTTCTAGTCAGAAATCAGATGGCCTCAAAACAACCTCATTGTCAGTCTTAGGCCTCATGTCTTTCGCTTAGAGCTAAAAATAAAAATACATGTGAGTGAATGAATAATCATGGAATGAAATTGCCAACATGATACTATATTACAAAACATTAAAAGCCAATTTTTATCACAGAAAGATGAAAATGTACACATTTCTATCCAGAGCATCACAATCCTATTTAGAATGGAAGGGTGCTTTCCCCATCCCATCAGCTGCTGAGTATAACAATTTAATTCCAAGGTGATACTACAAAGTTAGAGTAATATTTTATTCATCTCCTGAGACTGTGGAACGTTCATTTTTTTTATAGAATTAAATATAACAATACCATTAATGAAGCTAATGACTTTAGACAGCAACTTAGCTCTTCTTGACGCATATAAATTAAGACAAGGAAAACATGTGGTAGGCGGTCAGAAAGACACGAGCAGATTAAGATGATGGGCCAGGTACTACTGAAAAGGTTGCCAGGGTGGAAAGCCCTAGGTGCCCAGCAAAGGGCAAAACTGGGAAAACAAGGACCTTTCCTCAAGGGTAACCTTTCCTCCCCTAGCATATTGCTGGTCATGAGGTTGAGATTCGTGACCTTTCATATCTGTCAAGCAGTTCGAACCCTCCTCTGGTATGTTGTGAGGCATGCAGTAGACCACTTGGAAGAGGAACAGGGGGCTAAAGACTGGCCTCATCAGACTGCCAAGTGGGCCTTTAAGCATTAACCCCTAGAGATAACATCTAGGTCTCATTGTGTTTCAGCTCCAGGCTCAGAAAAGCAACAAAACCAGACAAGCAATGCCATGGCTGACATCAGGATCCTTGCCCTAGCACTGGCCAATTAGTGGAGACCACAGCTCTTAAAGAGACACACCTGAAAAGCTGATGGCTGATGAATATTTGGAGGCATATATATATTCTCTCTTTTATCCTTTCCCTAACCCCTTACCCAAGGTTCATTTCCCTTGCCTCTCTCTTTCTCCTAAACTCCAACGGCCCTTCTTTTGCCTCTGTAATTTGTTTCTTGAGCTCATTTCTTCTGCACCTCACTTTTTCTACCTCTGTGACTTCCTAAATAAACTTGCTCTTAAAGTTTGAATCTTGGCTCTGAATTCTTTCTTAGCCAGAACTCAAGTACTGAGTGCTAAATCAAGGTCCAGTCTGACACTACCTGGTGACCTGGTGCCATTTCACCACTAACAGAAAGTGTAATATTGAACCAGAACAATGGTCTGGCTCTGAGAAATATATTTTTGACTGTTTGGAACTCCTAGTTGCAATAGCAGTGGTAGCAGCACAGGACAAACTAATCTGTTTCTACAATCAACGTAAGGCATTCATTCACTCATTCAACAAATAAGCTCTGGAAGTCAAATGCCAAATATGAAAGATGTATTCTGAACCTCACAAGTGGAGTGAGTCCTAGTCTCTATTTCCATATTTTGGTCTCAAGCTTGGTCTTTCGTGCTAAAGAAACAGACTATAAGTTTTATTTCTATGTCTCCATGACAGGAAGAGGGCTATATATGTCATGACAGAATGAAACTAGGATTTAAAACAAAATCCATTGAGAAGCCTAAAGTTGCATGTGACCTCCAGGCATCATTTGGTCTCTTCAGTGTGATGCTTATGTTTTCAAAATCCTGTATTAATCCTGATAATTAATTCTTCTTCATTTGGAGAGCACTGATAGTTTCAATCCCAAATATAAATCTCAGACTATTTTGTAAGGTTAAATCAGCCAAGCACTTAAAAAAAAAAAATCACTTATTGTAAAAGTACTTAATTCAACTGAAGCCATAATTTAAAATTCAGAAAGTCTGCTGCAAGTTATACTCAAAGAACTGGCCCCTAACTACAGTGTAATAAAGACAAGTATTTATGAATTTTTATACCATTCATATACATCCATTAAATAGAATACATTATCACTAGAATCAATATTATTAATTAATGTTTTGCATTTCTCCTCTGGTTCTAAGTATACCAATTAAATTCTTTAATTTTGTGGGAATATGGTATATTACACAAAAATATATATAGGCATCTCATTCAATTTAAGCTCTATGTTCATCTTAAGTCAAAAATAATAAATACATTTCTCCGTTAGCATACCTTCCACAATTTTTCATGTTAAGTCCAACCAAATTTAATCTAGAACAAGTGCTTTCACTCAGAAGTTTATAGGTCTTAAAGCCAGCTGTGTACTACTACTACTATACTGAATCTTCTCAATTCTCATGAACCGATTACTCAGTTTCTGAAATGATTTGTATCCTGAGCTTGAAAGCACTATCTGTCACTGATTTTTAACCTTCCACTTCTTTTAGTATCTTAATATTTTGTACATAATAGGTGTTCAAATTTTACATATCTGACAAGTCAGTCCTGGTGGAAAATAGGCTGCTCAAAAGTTAATTACAACAGAGCCATATTTAATCAGATTCTCTATTAGAAGCATATTTGAAATGGCCTTAATTTATGGATTTGCCTCATTTTTTCTCTTAGTGATGAAATATTTATGAATTCAAACAAGAATTTTTTAAAGTAAATGTCCTAGTATAATTTGATTATTTCATAGACACAACATTCAGATCATGGGGCCAGCCATCTCTGTGCTTAGCACAGTACCTTAGTTGTATGGCACCACGTATTTTTCACCTTTTTCTGCTAAGTAGGGCAATATATCAATTTGCTAGGTTCAACATTTAAGGGCTCTGCCCATATTCCCTTAGAATTATTGATATAGACTTAGAAAAGAATGTAGCATTTGTTTATTTTAAAAAGTATACTACAATATACTTTTTAAATATACTTCAATAAAAAAGTCAAAAAAAATTAAAAAATGAATATACATCCTGTAATATGAACTGTAGATATTTCAGTTCTTTTATGTCTACAGGATGGTCTGAGTTATGCTCAGAATCAACCCACCATATAACTAAACTTAATTATATATTTTCTATACAAATAAAAGTGTACTTCTGTCAATGTTGTACAAAATTCCCATGATATGTATTTTATAACCAAGAGAAAGAACTCTATATAAAATTTAAACATACTGATTCTTTTAAAATTCTTATTTGCTTCATCCTCCATTTTTAAATGGCTTAAAGACAAGATTCTGTACACTGAAGTTTCATGTGTATACACATCAGAATGTTTGTGCTTTCCTGTGTCTAATTTTCTTAGCAGATTTGGATGTTGTAGGCCTTTGATGTATCAGTCCTGCTAACAGAAAGAGACTGTTGTCTAAAAGATGATCAGACTAATAATTAAAACATGTCATAACTGGGTGAACACTCTGCTCACAATGGGTACAAATATAGACTTCTAAACTGAATAGCAAATAATCATTTTCAAAAACTTTTTATTATGGAAAATTTCCAACGTATATAAAACAGACTAGTCCAATGAACCCTCATGTACTCTGACTTAATTTCAGCAACTATCAACATTCTGCCATTTTTGTTTCACTTGTCTTCCCCCACTAGTCTCTCCCCAAAATGATGAGGATTATTATTTTCCTTATTTCTTCCCTGATGTAAAATATACAACTAAGTACCTTTTTTTTTTACCACCTTAACCATTTTTAAAAAGTAGTATTAAATATATTACACTGTTGTGCTACAACCACCATTCATCTCTAGAATTCCTTTCACCTTGCAAAACTGAAACTGTTACCATTAAACAATAATTGCCTACTTTCCCCTTCATGTCAAACCACCATTCTACTTTCTGTGTCTATGAATTTGACTACTCTAGGTCTCCCAGGTAAGTAAAATCTACAGTATTTTGCTCTTTTGTGTCTGGTTTCTTTCCCTTAGCATAATGTCTTCCAGATTTATGTTGTTTTTTTAATGTGCCCTTCCTTTTTAAGGCTAAACAATACTCATTTGTACCTATATACCACATTTTGTTTATTACTTATCCATCAATAGACATTTAGGTTGCTTTCAGCTTTTGGCTATTATAAATAACACACTGCTAGAAGCACAGGTATACAAATACCTTTTCAAGACTGTGCTTGCTTTTAATTCTTTTGGGTATATATACCCAGAAGTGGAATTGCTGGATCATATAGTAATTCCATTTTTCATTTTCTGATGAAATACCACACTGTTTTTCGTTGTGGTTATACTAGTTTACGTTCTTACCAACAGTACACAAAGATGATAAACAATTATTTTTAAGGCAAATGGCACTTGGCAAAAATTTGGAGTTTACAAAGTAATTTCTCATACACTGTATTACATAATGCTTCAAACACAACTGAGTACCTGGGAGTCCTGACCTACTGGCAAGTATTCAAGATCCTTAACAATCGATCATGAGTTTTTCCATAGTTTCAAATAAATGATTCTTTCTCATCACACTGGTTTAAGCAGACTGTATCACACAATATTAGATATCTAGCTACCTAAATACTAAAAATATTAATAGTCCAAGACCTAAAGAACCCAAATGAAAATGTAAACAATGGAATGATATTTCTGGCTCCCAGGGGAAGAATAATCTTAAAACAGCTGCATGTATCTTAATGGTGAACTTCATGGGCACCAGCTAGAGAGTAAAGTAACTCTTATTTGTGGTTTTCTATAGATTCCACTGATAGGAGGTAGTCATAGATGAGAGGATAGTGGGGTGGGTAAAGTAAGTGGGGTGAGCAGAAAATAGCGAGCTGTGAGGCAGCACTAAAAGCCCCTAGGGAAAGCTAGGGTAGAAGCAAATAGAGAGAAAGAAGGCAACAAACAAAAGCTTATTAATGGGACAGTTACATAATTTCCAGGGCCTACTACATAATGAAAATGCAGGGCTCTTGTAAAAAATTAAGAATATCAACATGTAATGGGAAAACATTATATATAAAGTGTGGGGCCCTGTGCAACTACACAAGTCGCCTGCCCATGAAGCTGGCCCTGCATAATGAGTCGAGGACCAGAGGCATGACAAGTACTAATACTCCAAGCAGCAAAGCAGGGGAAAGGCAAAAGTGAACCTCACCTCTAAATACAGTAGGCACTCACAGAGGCCACTCGTACCCACGGTACAACTGACAGGGCCAAAATCTATCTTCAGGCATTCCCAAAATTTATTTTTTAAATAAATGTTGGGGAGGGGCAGGGAAGGGCATATAAACATCTGTGAACACAATTCCAGAGATGAATATGAAATTAATCACCACGGAAGAGACAGGAGCTTGACAGGCAGGAAACATACAGAATTGATCCTTTTTAGTGAAGGAGTATAATAAAGGAGATCCGGAGTCTATCACTACCCAAGGAAGATCAATATGGCTACCTGAAAACAAGAATCCTACAAATTACACCTGAAATATGTAGCATAACGAGGGACATAAAAGGTCAAAGATCCATTTTCACCTATTGGCTAATTGCTCAGGGTTAACCATGTTTTGCTTTGTTTTTTAATGTTGTTAGGCAAGGAAATGGAGGAATCTGGATTTGGACCAGAAAAGTTCTTACTACCAGAATGGGTCTTGGGAGAATGAAACAGAAGTCTAATCTGAAAGTCTAATCTAAAAAAATAACCTTACGAAACTACCAGTTGTCAGTTATGTAACCACTAGAGGCCTGGGGCACGAAATTCATGCACGGGGGGCGGGGGATGTCCCTTAGCCCAGCCTGCACCCTCTCCAATCTGGGAACCCTTGAGGGATGTCAAACTGCCCATTTAGGCCCGATCTTGGTAGGATTGGGCCTAAGTAGGCAATCGGACATCCTTCTCACAATCCAGGACTGCTGGCTCCAAACTGCTCACCTTTCTGCCTCCCTGATTGCCCCTAACCGCTTCTGCCTGCCAGCCTGATCACCCACTATCCACTACCCTGCCAGCCTAATTGATGTCTAACTGCTCCTCTGCCAGCCTGTTTGCCCCCAACTTCCCTCCTCTGCCGGCCTGGTCACCTCTAACTGCCCTCCCCTGCAGGCTTGATCGCTCCCAACTGCCCTCCCTTGCAGGCCTGGTCCCTTCCAACTGCCCTCCCCTGCTGGCCTGATCACCCACAACTGCCCTCCCTTGCAGGGCCTGGAACCTCCCAATGGCCATCCCCTGCTGGCCATCTTGTGTCCACATGGGGACAGGATCTTTGACCACATGAGGGCAGCCCTTTTGTGTGTTGGAGTGATGGTCAATCTGCATATTTCTCTTTTATTAGATAGGATAGAAGCCTGGTGCATGGGTGGGGGCCAGCTGGTTTGCCCTGAAGACTGTCCCAGATCAGGGTGAGGGTTCCCTTGGGGTGAGGGGCAGCCTGGGCAAGGGGCCTGTGGAGGTTTGCAGGCTGGCCACACACCCCAGCAACCCAAGTGGAGGCCCTGGTATCTGGGATTAATCTATGTCTGCAATTGAAACTTTGTAGCCTGGAGCAGAGCCAAGCCTTCTGCTCGCTCAGTGGTGGCAGCCATTTCTGTTTGAAACATTGTAGCCTAGAGTGGAGGCCTAGGCCAGCAATGGCAGGCTGAAAGCTTGGCTTCCTCCATTGCCAGGGAAACCCAAGCTTCTGTTTTCTCCAGCTCAGTGGCTGCCGCCATTTCTGTATCTTTTATAACTGAAACTTTGTAGCACTGAGTGGAGGCCTAGAAAGGCAAAGGCAGGTGAAAGCTTGGCTTCCTCTGTTGCCGGGGAAACCCAAGCCTTCCTCCTGCTCTCAGTGGCAGCAGCCATCTTGGTTGGGGTTCATTTGCATAATCTGTTCCTGATCGCCTTGTGGCTGTGGCTGTGGTCAAATTTGCATATTACTCTTTTATTTGACAAAATTCCAGAAGACAAACTTGTCTACTTTTGAGTTCATCTCACAACTTTGGAAATGTTGTGGTAATGTGGAATAGAAGACTCATTATTTTTAACTTATTTTCAGCCATGCTCAGTAGCCATGCACTGATAGCTTAAACCAAATACACTTTATGAAAAAAAAAAAAAACAAAAACTAAGTTCAAAAAGAAGCTTCACAATAATATGTGGTCAGTCCTTCTCTCTTTCCATACCACCTTTGCTATAGAAGGTAGGTTAGGAATTGAAACCTGAATTCAAACCTTTTTTGCCTTTATTTCTAATATAAAATAAGATAACCCAACTAAACAATGACAATGATTTTAATCTGATGTTTCTGGGGACATCCACAATAAAGAAAAGTAGATTCGTTGCTATTTTATTTAGTATTTTAAATTAATTAGCTTTTCACTACCATCTTGAAATTCAAAGAGTAAAAAGACAGTAATTTAATAATGAACTACTTATTTTGAACTCAATATAAAAAGAATGTACTCACAACTTATTAATTCAAATAGCACAAAACAATTATAATAAATGCCTGCCACTATAATTATTTTCCAAAGTACTATCATTTCATTGTGTCTCTACAATATCCTCTATACATAAGACTAGAATAATTGGTCCATTTTTTAAAAGAAAAAAAAATTAATCTAAAAAGATTAAAAGTATTTAAATGACTACAAAGCTTCTGACATCTAAGACACTTTCTTCTCTTCATAAATCAATGCATATAAACAACAGAAAAGCTCTTTTAAACTAAAACACAATTATGTCCTACCTCCTCTCTGGAAACCATAAAGCACAAACAACATATTCAGCGCAAGAAAAATGGGCTACATAAGACAATGAGAAACAATGCTCCACATTTACCCCTCAAAGAAGTAGAGCTCCTGGCAGAGCTGAGGACACAAATCGAGAAGCTAGGTGGATCCCAACTTCTTCCATCTCAACTTTGGACATCCTTCTTACAATCCAGGACTGCTGGCTCCAAACTGCTCACCTGCCTGCCTCCCTGATTGCCCCTAACCGCTTCTGCCTGCCAGCCTGATCACCCGCTATCCACTACCCTGCCAGCCTAATTGATGTCTAACTGCTCCCCTGCCAGCCTGTTTGCCCCCAACTTCCTTCCTCTGCTGGCCTGGTCACCCCTAACTGCCCTCCCCTGCAGGCTTGATCGCCCCCAACTGCCCTCCCTTGCAGGCCTGGTACCTCCCAACTGCCCTCCCCTGCTGGCCTGATCACCCACAACTGCCCTCCCTTGCAGGGCCTGGAACCTCCCAAAGGCCATCCCCTGCTGGCCATCTTGTGTCCACATGGGGACAGGATCTTTGACCACATGGGGGCAGCCCTTTTGTGTGTTGGAGTGATGGTCAATCTGCAAATTACTCTTTTATTAGATAGGATAGAGGCCTGGTGCATGGGTAGGGGCCAGCTGGTTTGCCCTGAAGACTGTCCCAGATCAGGGTGAGGGTTCCCTTGGGGTGAGGGGCAGCCTGGGCAAGGGGCCTATGGAGGTTTGCAGGTCAGCCATGCCCCCCAGTGACCCAAGCAGAGGCCCTGGTATCTGGGATTAATCTATGTCTGCAATTGAAACTTTGTAGCCTGGAGCAGAGCCAAGCCTTCTGCTCGCTCAGTGGTGGCAGCCATTTCTGTTTGAAACATTGTAGCCTAGAGTGGAGGCCTAGGCCAGCAACGGCAGGCTGAAAGCTTGGCTTCCTCCGTTGCCAGGGAAGCCCAAGCCTCTGCTCTCTCCAGTCCAGTGGCTGCCGCCATTTCTGTATCTTTTATAATTGAAACTTTGTAACATTGAGTGGAGGCCTAGGCAGGCGGAAAGCTTGGCTTCCTCTGTTGCCGGAAAAACCCAAGCCTCCCTCCTGCTCTAAGTGGCAGCAACCATCTTGGTTGGGGTTTATTTGCATAATTTGCTCCTGATTGGCTGGTAGGCGTAGCTATGGGCGTGGCTAAGGAACAATCACATTTGCATATTACTCTTTTATTACATAGGATACTCCTGGTGTTAAAAACTGAAGTTAATTATGGCAGTCATATTGGTAAAATCAGATACTGAAGTAATTTTTTATACTGTTCCACTGATGGGACTTCCAAAAAAATCTTATCAAATCTTTCTTGAGTGGTTTATCCTTGGTTTTAAATGTTATCAAAGGGGAAAATCTGCTTTCTACTTCCACAGGTAGACTCTAGATGCTCAAACCATCTCATTTAAAAGAGTTAATAACTGACTAAAATTGAATGAGAATATTTTTGGGGAATGGACAATTACAAAATACCATTTTTAAAAAGATCACATACATTGGTCCTAGCCAGGTAACTTAGTTGGTTAGAACTATGCCAAGATTTCAGATTCTATCACCGGTCAGGCATGTACAAGAATCCACCAATGAATATGTAAGTGGAACAAACGTGTGTTTTCTCTCTCTCTTTCCCTCCCTTTCTCTCCCTTAAATTCAATTTAAAATTTTTTTAAAGATTACATGCATTTAGTATCAAATGCTATATAAATTATAATACCTTAATCCTACCTGATTTTTAATTCATCCTAAGTCTACTATTGTTGGATCTTGCATTTGTGTCTAATTTATTTAATAAAGGTGAAAAGGAAGACAGAGAAACAAGACAAAAATGAGTGGTTTCTACCCAGCCAAGACAACAACTACCTCAAAGAATGATCTTTCCACTTTTCTGTCTGTTCACAATAAAAGTGAGAAACCATTCAATCTTCACTTTTATTTTATTTTTGCCTCCTATATATGCCCTGATCAGAGAAGGAACCCATAAACTTGGCATACTGGGATC
Organism: Antrozous pallidus; assembly: GCA_027563665.1. Lineage (NCBI taxonomy): Eukaryota > Metazoa > Chordata > Mammalia > Chiroptera > Vespertilionidae > Antrozous > Antrozous pallidus. The sequence continues at coordinate 78,071,235 of CM050516.1, read as the reverse complement.
ATGTTCTAACCAACTTGGCCAGGGCCTTTAATCTTCACTGTTAAAAATCTCATCTATTTGATATATAACAGAGGTAAGAAAAAGGAATACTCAAGTTTCAAAGCTCAAATGTCAAATCTAAATTCTTAGTTCCAGATTGTATGGGAAATCCCTGACCACAGTTCTTAAAAAAAGAAAAAGCCTGACAATAAAGTAAAATTAATTACTCAAAACCTCGGGGGGGGGGGGGGGGGGAATCTCATTATATATTCAAAATATGTACTTCTAGAAAGACAAGTCCTTTTCAGTTCTAGAACTAGACTAGCATTTAGCATTTAAGGTAAAGTAAAACTTAGTGGCTGGTTTCATTTTATTTATTGGGGGGGGGGGGGGGGGGAGAATGGTGCTGTTAAACTGCTCACTCTCAGCCCTGGCCATTTTGGCTCAGGATTAGAGCATCAACCCACAGACAGGATTCCTGAATCAAGGGCACATACCTGGGTTGCAGGTTCAATCCCCTGCCCCAGTTGGGTGGTATAGGGAAGGCAACCAATCAATGTGTCTCCCTCCATCAATGTCTCTCTCTCTCTCTCTCTCTCTCTCTCTCTCCAATCAATGTGTCTCCCTCCATCAATGTCTCTCTCTCAAAATTAATTAATTAATTAATTCATTAATTAATTAATTTTAAAAAAGGAAAAATATCCTCATTCCTCAGATGAGGATTTAAAAAAATACTGAGAAATTATTTTTCACCAATTTGACAACATATCAAAATTACAGATTCATGTAATTTTTGACAGAACCGGTAAACTTCTGGAAATTCATTCTACATATACACTGACGTGAGAAGATAAGATGTGTGTGCATATGTGTATGCAGGTATGGCACAGATATAATATTACTAATAGCAATGATAGCAAAAGATTTCAAAAAACTTATCTGTCCATCATAAAAAGGTGTAGTATGTTATTTATGGCAAAAAGTAAATACATATGTGTGTATGTGTGTGTGTGTGTGTGTGTGTGTGTATACAGTAATATATACAAATAGTGTATGTGTGTGTATACACTAGTACATATATAAAAGGACAGGCAAACAACATTGACTACTTGAGAGGAAGAGAATCACTGACTAAAGGACAAGGAGGAAAGACTTTTTACTATATATCCTTGTTTACCCTTTCAATTTTATAATGCTAAATCATTCAAAACAATTTTTAAACATTAGCTCTTACTAAGAGCATGAGATTTAACAATATTTCTAAGGTTTTTTCCTTTCCATAGCATAAATTTTTAAAAAGTCAATGTTTTCCACCATGCCTTTCATTTTAATTATCTTTTCCTGTAACTTACATCTTTCAAGTAAATTTCAATTCCTAAATCCACACACACATTTCCACATAGAAATCTAAAGAGACATAATCCGGATTAGGAGCCTACAAGAAACAGAAAGAGAGTACAGTTGTACTGTCTGTGTAACAAACACAAAGAAAGGCTGAGATTTGTGAAGCTATAAAAAACTCGAGTTACTCACTGAGTGGAACCAGAACACATTAAATGCTCAATTCAATTACAATGTCAAATCCTTGGAATTTTCCCCCCATTGGAATTATAGCTACGAACATGGATGATGACCAATGAAAGAGAAGTCATTATTCCCTAGCACTGTTGACCCTAAGTGCCATTTTTCTTTACATTCTAAGCTCTAATACAGTGGATCTTAAATGTCAGCATTGCTGGGTTCCACCCACAGAGATTCAGGTTCAGTAGGTCTGGGGTGGGGCCCAAGAATTTGCATTTCTAACAGAATGCTATTGTGCCACGACACTTTGAAAAGCACTGATCTAATACAATCAAATAATCTACTAAGCAGAGCTACTGCATAAGCAACTCTATTCTAGTCTGAATTCCTCTAAACTAAATCTTATTCAAACCTCTGTCATACTATTAATGGCATAATCTTTAACTTTTACTTTCTTCGTTTTTTTTCCCTTCCTATATGTACTCTTGGTAGATTTTTTATTAGTTTCTGTCACTTACACTTTATCCACCTGTGAAGTGATAATGCAAAGAAAACATCTTGCAATTGGAAGAGCCAAAAATAAATACCCCAAGGACAAAAATCTGCTCAAGTCAGACTGAAAAGATTTAAGTTAAAAAGAAGGGTCAGAAGTAAATTTACACATTTTTAAGATTAAAAAAAAAAAAAAAAAAAAAACCTCTGTGAGGAAAATTCATTTGACATCTAATGTTACAGTAAAGGGAAATACTAAACTGAAGGTTATAATGCAAACAAATGAATATAACTGGCTTTAAATACAAGCACACAAGGGAGGGGGTGCAAATGGCTACCAGGAATTGGAATTTAAATGCACATTTATTAAGTTTTAGTGTTTTTTAGGCATCAGAACTAAAGTGCTGCCATTGTTATGTTTGTAACCAGCTAGAATCACATTTTGAAAGATCTATAACAATATGGTGCCAGCTTCATACAGAGCACAACTGTGAGAGACAAGTTGGAGGTGGACTGGAGCAACAAATCATTATCTGAACCTTGGACGTAACTCAATCCTTGGGCCAAATATGAACGATATCCTTAAGGCTACCCTCATGGAGAGGAGATAAAAACTGAGGATCCCAGCTATATCTTGTAAAAATGTAAGGCAGAGCAGCCCCGCAACTGGAGGGAATGGCGCTTCCCTCAGAAGTCTCCAGGGAGATTTGAAAAGAAACAAATGTTGACAACATATAGGCTAAGATTCAGTAAGGTCTGAATACTGGAAGAACTGTGTGCATAAGAACACCAATTTTTACTGGGCAGTCTCATTAGCGGGCACCAAAAACCCTCTCTCCTTTGCAAATAGGAAAGAAGCTGGAACACCCTTTGCGCAAAACCCTCCCTGTCCCCAATAATTATCACATTGTTAAAATCAAGAAATGTTATTCCCAAGGAAATGTCTGTTCTCATAACCATGCCACACTCAAAACATAATTACCTCTATGCCATCCATTACCTCATAGACCTAATCAGATAATGCCATCTCCTTTTGTAGAACCATGCTGTTCTTCCACCTTCAAAGATGGGAGGTTGCTGCCTGCTTCAGGTAGGGCAGTTGCAGTTAAGACAAGAAGGGGCTTAGAAGATGGAAGAGCAGCAAGATGAGAACTTACTGTCCCTGTGTTCAATGTAAATATAGTCCTAAGGAGAATGTCTGTCTCTACCTTAGAAATTGACTATATGGAAACACCTGCTAAAATAAAACCTGGTCCTTAATACCCATGCCAGAAAAATTTATAAATGCAAAGATCAAAAGATCCTGCCACTACTTCCCACAATGAATCACAATGATTACTTAGGACAGAACTCTGAAGTCTCCTGTCAAAATGTTGGCAGATAGGCTTTCCCACCATCTTTTCTCACTGGTATAAACAACTAAGAGTTAGAATCAAAACCATTTTATTTGAGGAACAGAACACTGGATAGGCATCTAATATTTTTTAAAAATTATTTTATTTTTTATCTTTACTGATTAAGGTATTACATATATGTCCTTATTCCTCCATTACCCCCCACCTCCCATGCATGCCCCCACCCTCATGTTGTCCATTGCTTAGGCTTATATGTATGCATGTAAGTCCTTTGGTTGATCGCTTCCCCTTCCCCACTACCTTCCCTGAGGTTTGATGTTCTGATTGATGTTTCTCTGTCTCTGGATCTAATTTTGTTCATCAGTTTATGTTGTTCATTATATTCCACAAATGAATGAGATCATGTGATATTTATATTTTTCTGCTTGGCTTATTTCACTTAGCATAATGCTCTCCAACTCTATCCATGTTGTTGCAAATGGTAAGAACTCCTTCTTTACCGCAGCATAGTGTTCAATTGTGTAGATGTACCACAGTTTTTTAATCCACTCATCTGCTGATGGGCACTTAGGCTATTTCCTAATCTTAGCTATGGTGAATTGTGCTATGAACATAGGGGTGCATATATCCTTTCTGATTCGTGTTTCTAGTTTCTTGGGATATAGTCCTAAAAAAATTACATTTTTCAAGCAAGGTTCTTATTGCCCAGCCAGCATGGCTCAGTGGTTGAACATCGACCTATGGACCAAGAGGTCATAGTTCGATTCCCAGTCAGGGCATATGTTGGGTTGTGGTCCCCACCCCCATATGGGGCGTTGCAGGAGGCAGCTAATCAATGTTTCTCATCACTGATGTTTCTCTCTCTCTCTTTCCCTCTCCCTTTCTCTCTGAAATAATTGAAAATATATTTTTTAAAAAGGACTAATTTAAAAGTTACAGTGATCAAGAGAGTGTAAAAAATCAATGGAATAGAACAGGAGTTCAGAAATAGACTCATACATTTATGGTCAACTGATTTTCGGCAAAGGTAATTCAATAAAGAAAGAATAACCTTTTCTTTCTTTAAGATTTTTTAAAAATACTGTTTTATTGATTTTTAGAAAGAGAAATATCAACGTGAAAGCCAAACATTGATTGGTTACTTCCTGACATCTTACAATGCAATTGAGCCCACAACCCCGGCATGTGCCCTGCCCAAGAATCAAACCCGTAACCTTTCAGTGCATGAGATGACACTCAACTAACTGAACCACACTGGCCAAGGCAAGAATAATCTTTCCAACAAATAGTACTAGCACAATTAGATGTTGATTGATATAGCCCCCCCCCAAAAAAAATTTGATCCATACCATATACAAAAATTATCTTAAAATGAATCATCAGACCTAGATGTAAAACTTAAAAATGAAACCTCCAGCCCTAGCCAGTTTGGCTCAGTGCATAGAGCATCAGCCTTCGGACCAAATGGTCCCGAGTTCTATTCCGGTCAAGGGCATGTATCTCAGTTGCAGGTTCCTCCCCGATCAAGGTCTGCTGAGGCTTATGCAGGAGGCAACCAATCAAAGTGTTTCTCTGACAACGATGGTTCTCTCGTCTTTCCCACTCTCTTCCTCTCCCTAAATATCAATGGAAAAAATATCCTTGGGTGAGGATTAACAACAACAAAGTTAAAAATTAAACCTCCAGAAGAAAACACAGAGAAAAAAAAATCTTGGGTTTGACAAAGATCTTTAAAATACAAATCAAAAGCATGACCCATAAAAGAAAAAATAAAGTAAAATGAATTTCATCAAAATTAGTAAAAACTTCACTCATTAGAAGATACTATTACTAGAATGAAAAGACAAGCCACACACTAGGAGAAAATATTTTTCAAAGCATATATCTTGATAAAGAAGTTATATCCAAAATAAAAAGTTCTCAATTTTTAATAGGAAACACAAACAAGATCATGCCCTGGCTGAGCACATACCTAGGTAGGCTTCGAGTTTGGTCTCTAGTCAGAGTACTTACAGGCAGCAACCAATGTTGCTCTCTCACATTGATGTTTCTCTCCCTTCCTCTCTCTCTAAAATCAATTTAAAAAATTAATATAACCTCAGGTGGGGATTAAAAAAAAAGATCAGTGATTATCCTTGGGGGTGGGGGTGGGGAACAAGAAGGAAGAGTGGATTTAGTGACTAAAGGGTCATCAAGGATATTTCTGTGGCTTGCATTCCTTTGATCTAGCTACTAGTTATATGTGAGTATTCACTTTGCCAAAATTCACTGAGCTAAAACTTCCAAATAAGGACTAGCCCTCAATTTACATTAATTTACATTAAGAACATACATAGGCTTTCCTAAAGTATACAGAATTCAAATAATATTCTAAGAATAAGTTACCAGCAGTAAGGGCAGTTAAAACATTGGCATAAATTAAAGCTAGGCAAATATTATGTATATTTTTAATATATATATATATATATATGTGTGTGTGTGTGTGTGTGTGTGTGTGTGTGTATTTATACATTTATTGATTTCAGAGAGGGAGAGGGAGAGAGAGAAACATCAATGAGACAGAATCACTGATTGGCTGCCTCCCGCATGCCCCCTACTGGGGGTCGAGCCAGCAACTGGGTACGTGCCCTTAACCGGAATCAAACCCAGGACCCTTCAGTCTGCAGGTCGAGGCTCTAATCCACTAAGCCAAACCGGCTAGGGCTTAATATTATATTTTTAAATATAATAAATTGTAGGAAGGACAGGGGGAGAAAGGAGGAAGAGTAAGGGAAGAAGGGCGAGGAAAAGTCAATGCACACCCATCTGTGATGACCAGGATGAGATTTTTTTCACCTGAAGAACTTTAATTGAACTTTTTTCCTAATAAAAGTATATATCTGACCAAAGAGTCTCATTGTATTATTTTAACTTCAGTTATATCAATCTGCTCTTTTATTTACCAGTCTATATGCTTTCAAAATGAACAGAATTAAAGTTAGTAACCCAGAGTAGAAACCCTAGAAAAGAAAATGTGATCCTCAACTTGCTCATTAAAAAGAATATTTTCTAGTTAATCCTTTTAACTGTTATAAATAAATTTAAATGTAATTAGAGTTGAGTTCATCTAGTCACAGTCTTAAACAACTGTTTTGCTTTCCATAATGTAGAAAATATATTACTGGGTTACTAGGGCTTGAGAGGAGCATACATTCTAGCTTCGTGGTCAGCACATTGCAGCTCGCGAGCCACATGCGGCTCTTTGGCCTCTTTAGTGTGGCTCTTCCACAAAATACCACGGCCTGGGCAAGTCTCTTTTGAAGAAGTGGCACTAGAAGAAGTTTAAGTTTAAAAAATTTGGCTCTCAAAAGAAATTTCAATCGTTGTACTGTTGATATTTGGCTCTGTTTACTAATGATGAGTTTGCCGACCACTGCTCTAGCTAATAAATTTATCAGGTGACAAATTATGTACTGATATAGATGAGACAGAATTATTATTCCAGATGTTATTATTCCAATCATAACATCAACACAGAGTAATACTAATAAAACTTTGCTATCTGGGAGAATATTTTTACTTATCAATTTTTAAATTAAAACTAGAGAACACTTATTCTACACTGTCCAGTGAATTATAACTAACTGACAATATTCACAATTAAACTCAATGAAGAAATTCAACCTAGATAAAAACAACCATCATCAAAATAGAGGAAAGCTACATGAAAATAATGAACAACTGAGTTCTATATTAACAGTTCCTTTAGATTAAATGCTCTCAACTGACTCAAACTGATTTGTTACATCAGCAGAGAGCATGAAGAAACTATTTCTTCTGTTAGAAATAAAGAAATATGACATAACCTGTGCATGTAGCATGATAATATACAGAACTAGAACTTCTGAAAATGTGACCAGTTTCAATAAGTTGAATAACTTTAGGTCTAGAAACTACTACTGGTGATATTCAGAGATAAGTTAAAATACCTAAATATAGTTTAGATCACATTGATAATATTATTAAAGAGGAATGAATATGAGAGTGTTGACATTATATAAGATGGTCTTTTGTTCACCTGGAGCCTTGGTGTGGGGTTTATAAAGTACAACACGTTTTGGTTTTTGTCAAGTATCTGAAACTCAAGGAATGATATTCTTTTAATAAGTTGCAATATACCATCAGCAGAGGACTGGTAGTAGTGGAAGCCACCTAATTCTTATGATGGACAATTAGTTTTCTAGTATCTCAGTAATGGCATCTCCATCCTTGCAGGTGTTCAAGCCAAAAGAGGTATCTTTGACTCATCTCATTCTCTCATTGTATATACATACATCCAATTCCCCCTTTCCTTCAAAATATTTTCAGACTGGAGCAATTTCTTATTACCTTAACCCCTACTACTATTACCTGGGATCAAGCCAACACTCCCTTTGGACTATTGCACATAATCTTATCCTGAATGATCTGCTTCCTCTTTGGCCACTATTCAATACCAATCTCAATATAAAACTCAAAGCAATTATTTTAACATCTAAGTGTATATAATAAATTTGGCATTGCCCAAAAAGAGGTGTGGCTTTTGCCTTGGCTTCTGGGAGGCAATCTGTTATATTTAACAGAAATGTCCTTGTTTAGGGTGGGGCTGGTCATACTGGATCTCAGAGTAGGGTTGGCCATATCCAACAGTCTTAGGGTGAGAACTGGTGATGCCAGAAAGACCAAGTTATGGCAAGGGCTTTGGATTATACAAGATCATTAGACCTGGAAACTTGAGTTCAACTCCATGGGCAATCAATCAATCATGTCCATGTAATAAAGCCCCCCAAAATATATCTGGACACCAAAGCTTGGGTGAGTTTCCTGGTTGGCAACTCTGTGAGTACTGTCATACATCAATACTGGGAGAGTAACACTTCCTAAATGCACGTTAGACAACATAGAGGGTTTGCACTTGAACTCTCCAGGTTCTGCCCAATGATTCTCTTCTTTTGGCTTATTTTGATCTGTAATAAACTAAAACTGTGTGAATAAGAGCTCTCAATGAGTTCTGTGAGCCTTTCTAGCAAATTAATGAACCTGAGGGTGGTTTTGGGAACCCACTGAACTTGAAGTTGGTGTCAGAAGTGAGGGCAGTATTGTGGACTGTGCCCTCAAAACTTGCAGCCTGGCATCAATCAGTGTGTTTGATAGTTTGAAAATACAAAAATATATTTTCTAGAGCAGTGGTCGCCAACCTTCCGGACCTCACGGACCTCCAGTGGTCCGCAGACCACCAGTTGGCAACCACCGTTCTAGAGTATGTGTAATCTCTTTTTTTGTTGTTGTTGTTCTAGATAAATATAGTCTACCCACCCATTCTTTAATAGAAATTGAAGTCCCATTCATCCTCTTTTTTCTCCACTGTTCCTATCCTCCTCTTTAAATCTTCTCATAAGGCAATCTATTCCTTTAGGACTCAAAATTGAATTCTAAAATTTTCTCATCATATTTTGATAAATCTGCTATGTAAGTTTCTACTCGTTCAGGAAGGAAAAGACAAACAGAGAATATAAAAGATTTTCTACCAGCACCACCTCATATTTATTGGAGCACTATTAGAGATGAAAAGAAAAATCTTCTGGCCAGCCCCATGGTTTCATCCTGAGGCCCTACTGGCACCTGCTTCTCCAGTTCTTTACATGAGATACGCCTCAGAACTGTACTCATTTTGCAACCTTATTTTATTACTCATCAAGAGTCCATTTGGCTTGGCTATGGCCACCACAGTCTTACCTTGCTTTGGGCTTCCAAATTTTAAATGGCACTATTTAACATTTGGATGGACTAAATTCCCTGCTTACTAGTTAATTAAGGGTCAATTATTCCACAGTGGTAGTCTGATATGCTTAAAATTAAAAAGAGAAACCTGATTTTAAATCAGTATGATCAAATACTTTATAATTTAAATATTAGTTTCATTTTATAAAATAAACAAGGAGACTATCCCCACACAAAAAAATAAAAAATTAATAAATATTTCACAATAGTTTCTTAATGAAATTCAGGATCCTTAGATGAGATCTGAGAACTATACATATACCATAAACCTTTACATTTCTGTTTTTATAAATATGTTTATTGATTTCAGAGAGAGGAAAAGAGAGAAGAGATAGAAACAATAATGATGAGAATCACTGATCAGCTGCCTCCTGCATACTCCCTATTAGGAATCGACCCCAGCATCATGGGCATATACCCTGATGGGGAATCAAACCGCAACCTCCTGGTTCAATGGTCGATGCTCAACCCCTGAGCCATATCAGCCGGGTAACCTTTACACTTCTTAAAGGAGACATACGTTGTTTGTTTTCATACACATATGCTATTTTCACCTATTTCAGTGGTCTCTCAGAAGGTAGAGCTTAACACCAAATTCTCACTAAGCACTGAATGTTATCCCTTGCAGGGACTACTACAGAAGGCTAACTGGCCTCTCTATATTAGATCAAACCTTCCATCAATCTATTTCCCCATTCTACTCCACTCCACTGCAGTGATTGTACTCAAAATGCGAATCTGATCTTCTACCATCAGCGGCTTTCTGGAGAGGCTTGCAGATAAAGTCAAAAGCCTTACAAAGACCCTCATTATGTGGCTCTACTCACCACTGTCCTGCTCTCCCCATGCATATGCACACTTCAATTCTCGGGTCTGCTTGTACAGACCTCCACACTCCCCAGGCATACTCCTTCCTCCATAACTGCCCCCTCTGCTTCATCCATCCTTCCCCAACTATTCTCCCAGATTCTATTCATCCCTCAGGTTGCAGATTTCACATTACTAAACAGATCTTTTTTATGCCTTCCCACAAACAAGGTAAGCTCACACATACACTCCACCTTTTGCAGCATTAACCACTCTTGTTCAAATTGTCTGCACTAGCTTGAGAACAGGATCCACGTCTTTCTTATCCACTGCTATACATTCGCAGTGCTCAGCTTATATTTGCTGAGTAAATGAATCCAAAAGCATAAAATATACTGACCTCAAAGGTTTCTAAGTCAATTATTAGTATAAATTATGCAATTTTAGTAATATATCTTTTCAAAAATCCATCACAAAAGAAAATAATGCTTCTTCAAAATCCAAGTTATTTATCATTATAATACCAGGCAATATTTCAACAATAAAACTTCATTTTACAGTTTTTTGCTAAAGAACATATGCTTTCACTAAGGATTCAGAGCAGAAAAAATAAAAATGCAAGAGTAATAGCTGTCTAATGAAATTTCATTTTAAATTAATTTCCAAAATCAATTAATACCATGCCCAAAGGGCATTATAACTGTGACCAAAATCTCCTTTTGTTAAGCATAGGGTCAAATCTATGTTCAAACATGTGCTACATTTTAATGCTTTATTTAGGAATAATTTCCCTCATAGGAGGTTCTATTCCTTTATAAATAGTATCTATCAGATTAGGAACTGACAAATAACACTGAAGCCTAATTTTTAAAAAAAGAAAGAAAGAAAAGAGGTCACCATAAAAATGAGTCCCCTTAGTGGCCTACAGTTTAATAGATCTAGAGGAAAAATGTCCAGGAAGTATTTACCAAGTGTAGAATCAGCTGAATTCTTTTTTAAATGAGATATGTCATATATTCACAAAGTGAATTCACAGTGATAAATCTAAATATTTATTTTAGAGGAGAAAATAAATAAATCTTGCTCACAGAAGTAAGCAACAAGGAGATACCACCCTCTCCAGGAGATGAAGTTTAAGTCTCCACCCCTTCTGTCCTCCTCCCACCCTAGTCCTTGAGGGTAAGCTATTTAATGACTTGGTTTCAAAGAAGAGAGTGGGGGGAAAAATTTTACAGTGAAGAAACCTGGCAAACATCAGTTTAATCAAGTGATAAAGGTTAAGCAATTATGTCATGTACATATAATGTACCCCTTGATATTAGTGACATAAGCCATTTGATATAAATGACAAGAAGTGCACTGTACCCCACAAGTATACTTTCCAAAATTCTACAGCCTCAGTCTAATCATGAAAAACTGATCAAACCAACCCAAACTGAGGGACATTCTGTCAGGGTCATGAAAAACAAGACTTGTCACTAAGGAGATTAAGGAGATGTTACAACAAAATGCAATTTGGTGTCCTAGAACAGAAAGAAGACAAAAATAGAAGCAGCGGTAAAGTCCAAATAAAATCTGGAGTTTAGTTAATAGTAATGCTGCAATACCAAAATTGGTTTCTTACTTTGGACAAATGAACCACCACAACAGAAGACACAGACAATAAGGGAAACCAGGTGAGGAGGTGAGAGAATCTCTGTTCTGTCTTTACAATTTTTCTGTAAATCTAAAATTATTCAAAGACAAGTGGTTTTTTTCCTTAAGAGTCTATCTATATTACAAACTTCTGAGGTTTCCAGTTCCTAACTTCATAAAATTATTAGCAAACAGATCAGTTGTCCCTTCTCCATTAAGTTACATTAGACAGACTACAAAAGGTATTAACACTCAAACCAAAGCAAAAATATGTCGAGTCAATTACAATTATGAAAATTATAAATTACAACATAAAAGTTAGTGATTGGCATCTATTTCTTGATAATGAAGTTTCAAATATGCAATCAGTGGCTTTTAAAATCTAAATCACTTAACTTCCTATATTCAAGCATCATGTTGTGCTATACACTAAGACACAGTGAGGAGTGGGGAAAAGATAGACTAATGAGCAATATAATAAAAGGTTAAATACCATGATAGGGGGACTCAATGGGAGCAAAAAGCAGGAGCATCTGAATGGTCTGAAAGAGATTAAGATGGAAGGATCAGTAAAAACTTTTAGGCAAAATTTAGAATGAGACCTGAAGGATAAGAAGCATTAGCCAAGAAAAGATGATTGCAAAAGGAACAGCTTACACAAAGACCTACAAATGAGAGAACGTGATCAGTTGTTAACAATGGCTACAGCTTAAAGTGCCTAGCAGGGCATGTCAAGAAGTGAGGCAGCTTGGTTTTTCAGTCGGCTTTTGGGAGTCATGCCTAGAAGCTTGGCTTAGAGGGTTGTTTTTTTTTTTAGCTTTCTCAACAATTTTGAAGCAACTAAAAACTTTTGTTTGGTTCATTACTGGCCATAAAGGCTCTGACCAACATAATCTCCCTTACGAAGATAATTAGCCTCCACATCATAACATTCAACAACAATAAAAATAAGGATTTAACCATAGATCTCTGCACAATCTGATCTATACAATTTTCTCTCCCCCAAATATGCGCAAAAAGACTAGGGAAACAGGTTTATAAATTTCATAGACGGCAAAAAGCTAGCAGACATTGCTAACAATGTTTTAAGTTCTACACAAGTCCAAATGTATCTATTACACAAATACAGGTGGAAATGAGCCAGAGAAGGAAAGAAGGGAGGAAGCTAGGAAGGAAAGGAAGGAGAGAGGGAGGCAGTAATTATCAGGACACTAATCCCACTGTTCTGGCACAAGCCAAAAATATACAGTAAACCTCTCCACCTTACCCTTTCTGCAACAGAGGACCCAGCGGACCGAATTCAGTAGAAAATATGGCTAAAACATTTACTAGCTGTATGACACTGAGAAAATTACTTAACCTCTTTGGGCCTAAGTTTCCACCTTTGTGAAATGTGAACATTTATTACCAGTACCTATGTGATGAATTCACCTCCATGTTTAAATGAATTAATATACATCAGCTATTATTAATATACACTATTTACTTTCAAAGGGGCACAATCTTCGTGATGTCACAAATAGTCACCTTTTTCCTTCCCTCTCAAGAAAGCATGTCAGAGAGTAACAAATTTTATCTTGAATCTACTTAAGCTACTCTCCCTGATTTAAGCAAATCATTCCTGAAACTTAGTTTACTGTTAATAATATATACTGTATAAACCCACAGTAATGACCACACTTTAGTGTGTTACACCAATTGGGAATATCATTGATGTAGGCTGTGACAGAAATAGACAACTGCCTACCTCACTTCTTGCTTAATTTTATATGGCTATGCACTTTAAGGGAGACCAGGCCTACCTCTCCATTCTTTAGACCAGCAGCATCAGCATCACCTAGAAACTTGTGAGGAAGGCAAATTCTGAGTCCACATTGCAAAAAAAATACTAAAACTGGGGGGTGGAGCCCAGCAACCTGTGTTTTAAGAAGTTCTCCAGGTCATTCTGGTATAATAAGTTTGAGAACCACTGACCAAGAACCAGTAAGCTAATAATGGTGACTCCTTATCTCTTGTCAATGACTGATTGAGTAATGGGTATGTGACAATTCTAATCAAGGAAAGGCACTTTGGAAAATTTCGTTTATTCCAAAAATGAACAGAAGGAAGGGGAAAACTTTCTCTCTCCTGGCCTTTAGATATTGTTGATTAATGATTCGATGCTCAGAGTTGCTGTAGCCATCTTGTAACCCTGTGAGGCCAAGCCTATCTTCCAGGCTGGGTCTTGATATAATCAAAGCAACAAAAAAGAGAGACTGCTAATCGTGGATCCACTCTAACTATGAGACCTCCTGCTATTTTAAATAATGTGTTGTTCGGAAGTGTGGCTCAGTGATTGAGCGTCGACCTATGAACCAGGAGGTCCTGGTCAGGGCACATACCAGAGTTTCAGGCTCAATCCTTGGTGTGGGGTGTGCGGGAGGCAGGCAACCAATGATTTTCTCTCATCATTGATATTTCCATCTCTCTCTCCCTCTCCCTTCTTCTCTCTGAAATCTATAAAAATATATTTAAAAATAAAATAAAATAATGTCTCATTTCATCAAATATAAAATATACCAATGGTAGAACATGTCATTATTTTATGAATCATCAAGGGAGCACAATACTATTCTACATTGATATGTTATTCATTTAAATATTCAAAATGAATCAACTTCTGCAATAACTCAAATGTGAAGAAAATGTCTAGTTTTAAATGGAAAACAGTAAATTCCTTATTGTTTAAGCCAGGAAAGAAGGGGTTTTCTGTTGCTTGCTACTAAAAACAACATAACTGATTTTTTAAAGGATATTATTATGTTCAATTCTGGGTCTTACGGTGTAGAATAAACAAAAGATAATGAAGAATAATGTGGGGAACCTTGAAATACAAAGTAAGAGAAAGTAAAATATTTAGGCTGAGAAAAGAAAGCTTAGAAGAGGGCATCATAACTGTCCCTCTAATGGGCTGGAATCCTGAAAATGGATCTGACCAAAAAAAAAAGCTCAGAAAGGCAGCTTTCAACCAAAGAAATGAAATCTAATGGAAAGAGCTGTCTTTAAAAATAGTTTATGCAGAAATAGAGCAATTACTTCAAAAACTAAGAGTATGGTTCCTGTGCTGGTTAGGAAGATAGAGCAGACTACTCTCCAAGGACTCTTCAAACTGTAAGATTCTAAAATATTATGACCACATCAGAACATAGCAAAGGTTAAGACTCATTAACACATACAATCACATCAAAACTGCCAATAGGACCTGATCTAAGCAGAGTACCTACGAAAAATTAAATTCAAGGATATGGAATGGAATTTAGAATCCTCACAGGGTGATAAGATGACTGCGGAAGCTCTAAGAATCAAATTAACAACATTTAAAGACTAGAAGAAACAAGGTCCCTTCTTTGTGTTCATTTTAAGATAAACAAAGATTTCCAAATATCTACCCACCCACAATCTAAACTCTTCTGGCTGGGGTTTAAAGTTAACTCTCCACCACCACTACCTACCTTGAGGTGTTTTCCACTCAATAAATCTACTTGGTATCCATATCCCAAAACTTTATCCATATCCATAACCTCCCATCCCACCCCATCTTCCAGCCTAATTCCTGTCTAGTGTCTTTACTTATAATGTCCTTACAAACTTAGGACATCAGTAACCCTTTGTGGCCAACTGAAATTTGCAAATCTCACAAACTGCAATCAAAATACTTGGTCCCATGGTTAGGCTGGACCCAATTTTATGTACATAATGTAAACAAGTTCCAGGACCTTTACACTTCACAATATTGGGAGCATTTTCAGCCCCTTAATAAATCTTACTAATTTACTTTAGAAGTTATTACAAATCTTTCTCAGTAGGAGTTTCATATTTAATGTATTTATATAATGGTAAAATATTTATTAAACTATGTTATCAAGTCCCTGCAACTCAAAATTCTGGTTGGCTTAACTTAGAAAAAAGGAAAAGATTAAGGTTTATCCTGCTTAAAGGAATTGTCACTTAAGTTTTTCAGGTCATGGCAAATACATGGAGTTGAGTAAAATAAAAAAATAAAATAGCCGAAGCTGGTTTGGCTCAGTGGATAGAGTGTCGGCCTGGGGACTGAAAGGTCCCGGGTTCGATTCTGGTCAAGGTCATGTACCATGGCTGTGGGCATATTCCCAGCAGGGGGTGTGCAGGAGGCGGCTGATCGATGTTTCTCTCTTATCGATGTTTCTGACTTTCTATCCCTCTCTCTTCCTCTCTGTGAAAAATCAATAAATTTTAAATAAAGTAAAATAAAATAAAAAACGAGAAAGATCTACAGAAAGATCAATCTTATTTTATCCTACTTCACAGGATGCCAATCTGAAAAGTAATCCAACTCCGTAATATATATTTTTTTAAATCTTTATTGTTGAAAATATCACATATGTCCCTTTTCCCCCTCATTGACCCCCTCCATGCAACCCCACTCCAACTCTATCATATATTAAATAAAAAACAGTGAGCCAGAAAAACTAAGTGACATGCCCAACATTAAAAAAAAATCTCCTTTTTATTTTCCAAGACAGAAACCTATCTAATAATAAAAGGAAGCTAACAATGAAAGCCTCTAGAATGCTTTAAAAAAATTAATAGATAAATAAATCTAAGAGTTATGAGTACAAAAAAAAGTTAAGAGGGGTTTACCTACCATATAGTAAACTGGGTTTACCTACCATATAATAAACCAAGAAAAGTGTCTCCTTTTCCTTCTCTTAGCCACAAGGCCTATTGGTTAACCCAGTGAGCCATTTACCTCCAGAGTTTTAATTAAGTTGGTCTATCTGGCTGATACTTGAGAGCCAGAAAAAGAACTCGGTAATGAGCCACAATGCTTTCAATAGCTCTTTAAACCATTATCCATTAACAGCAATGTCACATGCAATGGCAGAGTCCTAGCAGAGCTTTATCGTATAAGCGCTTAAGACCTCACAGACACTTTTATTCATTTGTCACTTATTCTCATTACAGCCAATCTTTTTGGACATAGGCCTCCAAAAAGATCACTTTAGGAAAAAGAAAACAGTTTTTCTTAAAGAGAAATGGTTTATTATATCCAATTTATTTCCCGTGTATGTGAAGATAGAATACTTTCCTAATGTAATACTACTAGAGGTCCGACGCACAAAATTTGTGCAAGAGTAGGCCTTCCCTTCCTCTGGCTGCTGGCAGGCACCCGGCACTGGCTTCCCTTTGGCACACTGGGCTTCCTCTAGGACACTTGCAGGCACCCAGGACCTGGACTTCCCTCGCAGCCCGATTTGGGTCTGTCTAATAAGCATATTATGCTTTTACTATTATAGAACAATGATCGGCAAACTCATTAGTCAACAGAGCAGCTAACTGCGGCTCCCCAGCCTCATGTGGCTCGCGAGCCACAATTTGCTGACCAATGTTATAGAAGAGAGCAAAAATAGTAATCATAAGCTACAATTACTTTCTAATAAAATAAGGCCATTTAAAATGATCAAGTCAACAAATTTAATAAAAATTTGTTAGAAAGCATCAAACCATATTCTGAGGATCAGTCCTAATAATTACCAGTCTTTCAAGCATGGGATGGTTTGTAAAATACTGTTTTGTATAAAATTTAAGTATTGCACATGTAGCATTTATTGCACTCTCTATTTCCATATGCACTTAATTCTAAGAAATAATTACAATTGCAGGAAAAATATGACTTGGTATATCAGAGATTTTTGTCTCTTTTGTTGCCTTTGTCATTTTTCAGGTTCTGACATAGTATTAAAAAAATCTTCATGTACCATGTCTTTCCTTGTTCACATAATTATGTTCTGTATCTGCTGGAGATAGACATCCATGATAAAATTAAGCACCATAATAAAATCAAAGGGCAAAAATTAAAAAAATAATAATGAATAACAAAATACCTACTGAATTTAGTAGAATCACTACTTTGGGCGGGGTAAAATACATATCCACTTTGTTTACATAGGCTCTTACTCATCTTTTCCAGTTTCTGACAACAAACTTAATTCAGCCCTTATTTTGTGCGAGACACTGTCTCAGCACGTTAGATACATAAACCATTTATTCTCCCTATGAGTTAGATGTACTATTGTTACCTCACTTGACAGTTGAGGAACTGAGGCACAGTTCACTGACCTGTCCAAGATATTTACAGTCACAGAATTAAATGAAGGGTTTAAATTGTAATTCATTCTAAATCTCTGCTGTGCCTGGCCCAGCCCTTATTGAAAAAATACATGCAAAACAACAGGATAAACAGCCATAAAAAAGACAACCAGTCAATAACCCAGCTATCTCAACAAGTCACAGACACATGATTCTGACTGGTAAGGCAAAAACAGTTTTTGGGAAAGTCACTCTCACCTTACTTTACCCTTACAATCTCCCCTGTCTACAAAGGGGAAGAATGAATGAGAACAGGCCGGCACTACTTCCTGCTTGCTTCCCCAGTGAGTCGGCCTATTCAGTCAGAAAGCCAATGGTCCCGCAGGCTTTTGCTTCAATTCAGGTACAGTAGTGAGGTTTGAAAGTGCCTCAAGCAGAGCCAACAGTTCTCTTATCCTTTACAATATCAAACTCTGCAATTGTGTGTCATAGCAGCCATGCTAGAATGAGGTCAATTACTCTAGGCATTTGCTACTTTTCCCTTCTCTCCCCCACTGGTGTTCAGGCTCTTTTCCCAGCACTTACTCAGTGCTATCGTTAGCCTTTTCCCCTTGATTGTGCTGCCCCTACATTTATGTTATTCTAAGTCTTCTCCCCTATAGATTCCTCTGGGTAAAATGAAAGTTCTAAAAGGAAAAAAGAAAATGAAGTGAAAATTCAGGTGGTTCTTGTTTTAAGTTGCTGTTTTAACAGGTTCCTTTCAAAAGAACCAAACATTAAAACATTAGGAATATGACCTAAAAATAATAAACACACACACACACTCTCTCTCTCTCTCGTCATAACAGTGAAGGTCTTTCATTCATTCATAGGATCCCCCTTTTCTATCCACTAATTTCTAGCTATCCCACTGTTCTTCTCCTCCAACCATGTAATAAACTGTTCCTCAAAATCCATTTCTGAGATATGAAATATTATAAAGAAACTAGCCTTGGGTTATGCATATATACATATTAATTCTTTGGTTAATCTCTTCCCAACTGTCTGTCCCCTAGTCCGCTTCCCCCTGAGATTCATCAGTCTGTCTCATGCTTCCATGTCTCTGGATCTATTTTGTTCATCAGTTTATGTTAATTCATTAGATTCCACATATAAGTGAGATCATGTGATACTTGTCTTCTCTGACTGGTTTATTTCCATCAGCATAATAGTCTCCAGGTCCCTGAAAGCTGTCTCAAAGGGTATATGCACAACCCATGGACACAGACAATAGTGTGGTGAAGTTATGGGGAATGGGAGGGGGCGAGTGGAGGTGAGAGGTGAGGGTCAATGTGGGGGAGGAGGGACAGGGACATCTGTAATACTTTCAATAATAAAAATAATTTTTTTAAAAAGCCCTGTCAGTGTGGCTCAGTGGTTGAGTGTCGACCTATGAACCAGGAGGTCACAGGGCACATGCCTGAGTTGCAGGCTCGATCCCCAGTGTGGGGCATGAGGAGGCAGCCAACCAACGATTCTCTCTCATCATTGATGTTCCTCTCTCTTTCCTTTCCTTCCTCTCAGAAATCAATAATTTGAAAAAAAAATTTTAAGAAAACTAGACTACTAGAACACCACCACCATAACTTACTCAAGAAACAATGCCATTTAAGTTTTGTTTACTAATTTGCAAAACAAAGGTAACCTGCCCTCCCCAATGAGTTCAGAAATGAGACTGTGTGCATGTGTGAGTATACCAAAGAACTAGATATACCAATGGAGTTAAAATATACCTCCAATCTGAGAAAATCCCCTGAAGCAACATGTCAATGCTAAGTTATCCAACCTTTCCCTTGGCAATAACTATTTTAAGCGGAGGAGTAAAGATCAACTAACTCCTATGCTTTTATGAAGAATTTTAACCAAATTGTGTTTCAAATTGATGCGTAGACAAACAAGGTAAGGGGCAATAGGAAAAGGTGGTAAGATGGCAGACAGTGTAGGGTCACAGCAGCCTCAGGTTCACTTAGTGCAAAGCATAATTTATTACCAACTGTTTTCTATTTTTTCCCCAACTCAGTTTTCAGAATAAATGCAACATGTTAACTCCTAGGTCTTACTCCTGAAAATTAACAGTGACTCCCAATGAATGAAGTGTCAAAATGATTGATCAAGAACAAAAGCAGGCAAAGAACACCAGAAAGATAAACATTCTTGAATTTAAGGATCTCAAAGTCTTATCCAATGGTCACTTCTAGTTCATATATAATGCTAGAATTTGTCTTCTGAATACACTGTTATGCTATCTCAGGCTACATAAGAGGGCAGAAAGTCTTAAAAAGCCACAAGGAGTGATCGCTGTCCAGTGTTCTATGAAATGACACTGACTGGATATTCGTGAACTGGTTATAAATGCATACTATTAACCTATAGATATAACACCATTTTTGCTGTACTTTAGTTTTTCCAGTAAATGCATAACTATGAAATTGTATGTAAAGCAAATCATATTTAGCACTGCCTTGGGTTATTTCAGAAGTGCATTTGTACAGGAGAAAAAAAAATCCAAAAAATATGGCCTTAAAATATAAAGATCACAAGGCACCAAATTGTCTTTAAATCTTATATTTAGTATTTATTTAGTTTAATATTTAATAGGAACAAATACTAGTATTATCAGTACTACTCAGTCAACAACAATACTGAAAGAGCTTAACATGAATTATAATGATTTCCAGGGAGATATAAAAAGAGAGCCTGTTAAGAATTGAGGCATCTCCGATCTGCAGCATTTGTAGAGTGGTAGAATGAACTGACTTCCATGAATGTTAAAGTGGACTACCACAAGAGAACCAAATCTGATAAGGTAATGTCAGAATGTTGGAGTAGGCAGCTCCAAGCTCCCCCCCCCCCGCCCCGCCCACCATACCATAACATCAAAGATAAGCACCAACTGCCAGACCCAAGTTTGTCAGAGCTCTCAAAAACAAAGATTTGTAGCAATCAACTCTACAAGGAATCAAGGGAGCATTAACTTAAAATAATGGGCAAGTTTTGTGGCATTTTTAATTATCCTTGGCCTACCCCAACTCTGGTGCTGCAGCAGGCTATGTTCCCAGAATGAGACCTTGCTCCTTGGTTCCAGAAAAAACAACTTGATTTATAAATTATTATGTAACTCTGTTCTAATCTGTCTGGGAGCCACCTGAAGGACGACACAGGTGCAGTCTGTTTTGCCTCCCATGCTGGAGAAGTAACTGGCATTGCTTGTAAACATTTTAAAATAGAGGAACAATTTGTAGACAGTGGAGGTGAAAGATCACATTTGAGACATACACTAGACCACTTGAGATCTAGGAGGAAATGTCAAGAAGAGAGTTGCTTTGTGAAATTAGGGCAGTCAAAAGTACCCATGTGTGTTGTTAAACTTAGAAAATAACAAGCATGCCCAAGACGAGATGCATGCTCAGAGAAAACCTTAAGCTTTCACCTTGGGCTGAGTGCAAATTCCAAAGACTATTTAAAACCTGGTAGAAAGCAGGTGAGGTCCGCTCTCAGGCACACCGAGTGTTACGGTGCCCACAGCACCTCACCAGGTGGGACTGAGACCCACAGGTAATTAGTGCTTCTTAATAAAGCATGAACAACTTTCTCAAAGAACCCCCCCCCCCCCCAAAGCCTCTAAATCTGAGCAAGAGACCTCCTCTGGCCGTCTTCCTGGTTGCTATTTTTAGGCAGTTCAACACTGGGCACAGTCTGGCACCACTGGCAGCAAGATGTTACTGCTGGCAGCACGTCGGCCTCCAGCTGCTCTGCTGACAGCCACTTTGAGCATGGCCAAGGCTAAGAAAAGATGGAGAGAAAGAGAGAGCAACTCCCAGAGTATAAAGCACATAATGGGTCAGACACTATGCCAACATCATCTCATCCAAACCTTGAACAACCCTACCATGTAGGTAGAATTCTCATTCCACCAATGGACAAACCCAAGGCTCTGAGAACTCAGCAAATAATTACAAAGCCTAAGCCTATGACTCTATGAAAACTGAGAAAAATTCATTATCTGCAGAGCTAAATTGATGGATAAGGAAGCCCACCATATTTGCACTTGTTATAATATGAAGTTAGTTGGAACAGGTAATGTTATACATTATAGTCCAGCTACAGAGGCTCTGTTGAATCTACAGCAAAACTAGAGATTTATTTACCTGTTGGTAACCTTCATTACAGCTACTTTCATAAACACCCAATTTCCCTATTTGAAGATTTATTTATACCCAAGCCCAAAATGCCTTCATTTTTTTTTTGTCAGACTGACACTGAGTCAACTATAAAAGAAAATTCTAAAACCTGTTATGCTAAAGAAAAATCACAAGTTTTATAGGTTGAACTGTGTCTGACAAAAAGATATGTGAAAGTCCTAACCCCCAGTATCTCAGAATCTGACCTTATTGGAAATAGGGTAGTTGCAAATGTAATAATAAGTTAAGATGGAGACATATAAGAGTAAGCTGGGCCTTAATCCAATATGACTGTTGTCTTATAAGAAAAGGAAAATCTGGACACAAATACAAAGGGAAGACTGCCGTTTGACAATAAAAGCAGAAACTAAGAAGGGGCCAAACTACCCAGAGTCTTAGAGGGATCATGGTCTTCCTGTCAACGTGGTTTTAGACTTCTGTCTCCCAAACTGTGATAGAATAAATTTATTAAATTTATTAAAATGGGCTAATGTACACACCAAGGTAAGCCCCTCCTCCATCCCAAACAAACGCCTCTCTGACACAGAAACTGGAATGAAATTGGAGGTCCTTCTGAATTGCAAATCACACGGAACCAATCCCATGGGTTTTATAACAGAGATAACAGATCATTACAGCACAGAGAGCAAGGTACTGAGCCATAGTGACTGGGTAGGAGTCAGGTTTTCCAACCTACAGGCAGAAATAATAGGAAACTATCTTACAGAGGGAGAGGTTATTCAAAAGAATACTATTAAGGACAAAATTACTAGCAGACCATAAATATGTATCCAGTCAAATCAATAATTTCACTTGCACAGAAATGAGTTAGTCTACTCTAGTACAATCTTTTGAAAGTTTATCATATCTGGGGTCAACCTACAGCAACCTCAAGAATTAATAATATTTTGAAACTTTGAAAATTACAAGTGGCCCAAGAAAATAAATGTATTAAAAGTAGATTACCTCATTAAAAGTCTTACTTCTTTGACTTCAGGTAGTCCTCGAGCAGTTATAAAAGAGTACAACCTGATTCTCAACCAAAAAAGAACTTTTGTATAGACACAATAAAGTTGAAAACAAAAAGGATACAACATATCCCAACCATGGAAAAATCATAAAAGAAAAAAAATTAAGCACAAACATCTGAGAGAGTTAAAAAAAAAAAATGGAGGGGGGTGGGGAGAGAAGCTTGGATCAAACAGAAAACTTCTAGTTTCACTGTAACTTTGGCTGTAAATACAACTGAGCCAAAGCTCTTAAAGACAGCTGCTCAAGTATCAAGTGAGTTCTTCCTGTGTTCTTTAAATCTTATTGTCTGAATGGTTCTGTCTGAGCTTACAGGAGTCGTTGTCCAAGGAGCAGGCATCTAGCTAGAAAAGAGCCATCTAAGGTTGACAGTTGGACTACAAGTTGACAGATGCTTTCTTTATAAAAAGCAAATAACTGATTATTAATGTACTAATTCCCACTAGATACCTGGACTTTTTCTACACAGAAAACAGGTTAAAATAGGCTTCTACATTATTTTCAGTTCATGTGACATTTCAAAGGCAACAGACTGAAACCACCACCTGAGCCAACCAGACCTTGGGGAATTGTAACAAGCAAGCCACCTAAGTTGGCTGCAGCTGTTTTCAAGGTAGCATTACAATGAAGTACTTCCTTAGGAGCTGGCGGGTGGGGAGTGAGTGTTGTGAGTGTGTGTATTTATACTTATATTTGCATTATAGAGCCTTACTTCTCCCCTCTCAAAACTCTTCCTACCCAACATTGAAGCTCAACTCAGGTTGCATGTTCAGACTCCCTTTTACAGTCCTGATTGAGCATGAGAGAAAGATTTTGTTTGTTCATTCAGTTGAGAGTAGGGCTAGAAAGAAATGAAAATATCTGATGGGTTGGTTTGTTTAGTTGTGGTAAAATACACATAACATGAAATTTACTGCCTTACCCAGTGGCATGAAGTACACTCATATTGTTGTGCAACTACCACCAGCATCCATCCATAGAACTCATTTCATCATCTCAGCCTTTCCATTCCTCCTTTCTCCTGCCCCAGGCAACCACCACTCTAGTTTCTGTCCCTGTTAATCTGACTACTCTACTCCAGGTACTTCACAAAAGTGGAATCACACAGTATTTGTCCTTTTGTTACCAGCTTATGTCACTTAGTATGTCCTCAAGGTGCATCCATGATGTAGCATGTGTCAGAATTGTCTTCCTTTTTAAGGCTGAAGACTATTCCATTATATGTATGTGCTACATTTTGTTTATCCATGATCCATTCATGGACACTGGGATTACTTCCACCTTTTGGCTATTTATGAATAATCCTGCTATGAATACAGGTGTATAAATATCTCTTCAAGTACCTGGTTTCAATTCTGAATATAACCCAGAAATGGAATTGCTGGATCACATGTAATTCCATATTTAATTTTTTGAAGAACCACCATACAGTTTTCCATAATGGCTATACTATTTATTCCCATTAACAGTGCACAAAGGTCCCCATTTCTCCATATTTTCACCAATACTTATTATTTTCTAGTCTTTTTATAGAAGCTATCTGAATAGGTATAAGATACTATTTTGTGGATTTAAAAATTGTTATTTGAGTTTATATCCATGTCAATCAAGAGCAACAATTATTTAAAGTTAAGCAATTCATTTTTTAATTTGGTCTTACGAAAATATCTTAGGGTCTGTGTTAATTTATATTACTATAATGTCACTAAATAAGATTTTTGGAGAGTCCACCCAAGTGAGCTTTATGAATTGAAAATTGAAAAGGTTTATGGTCCTGGCAGGGTATAGCTCAGTTGGCTAGAGCACTGTCCCGATATGCCAAGGTTGCAGGTTTGATCTCCAGTGAGGGCACATAAAAAAGGCAACCAATGAATGCATGAATGGAACAAATCAATATTGCTCGCTCGCTCTCTCTCTCTCTCTCTCTCTCTCCCCCCTCCCTCCCTTCCTCCTTCTCTCCCTCCCTCTTCCCCCCCTTTCTCTCTCTAAAATCAATAAATAACATTTTTAAATGAGGTTTTAAAAAATATTTATTCATTCAATTGACTGGGGTGACAGTGGTCAGCATGAAGGTTTCAGGTGTAGGTTTCCATGTTACAAGATCTGTACATTGCGCCATGTGCCCACCACCCAATAATGAGGTTTTAAACACATTGTAAGCATTGTAACATCTACAGCAGCATTAAGTTCTGGGATCCATGAGTGTAACGGTACTTATTTTGATCAGGTTCAGACAGAGTCACTCAGTGCATAACTTTTATTCTAACTATAATTTTCAGTTTTATCTCTCAAGTACAATAGTCTAAGAAAATATTAATTACTTATTAGCCATACAGGTCACAGATTTTAGTTTGCAAGAAAAAATACAAAGATCCTTATCTAAACCACCAGTACAGTTTCAACTAGTAGTAATAGTATATAGAGGAACTTTAATTATTAAATAATAGCCTCTAAATAAACATATAATTATTAATGTTTTAGTAACCTAATTTTAAAAAGCCAATTAAGATAATAAAATGTAACCTAAATAATGTTTGAAATTAAAAGAATATCTTAAAACCATTAACTGTTAAACCTTCAATACTAGAGTAACAGGTCTCTATTTTTTAAATATTGTATGGATTTCTCGAAGAACATATAAAATATTCTGACATGTTTTGATGAAAACATATTGGTTTCAGTTTAACATTAAATTTAGATGCTTTAAAACCTTTTCCAGGAAATTTTAGGTGATTTAAATTCATGTGGTTATTAATACACAAACCAAACAGAATTCATTACGTTTTAGTCATATAAAGTTAGTATAAATTTTACACAGATTTTAGGTTATATATTCGATGGCCTGGAAATTAACACAGGAAAAACAAAGAATAACTTCTACTAGTAAAAGTAGTAACCTGGGTAACAGTGCAGAACAAAGTCTCCAGGTACAGGACACGGTTTGTTAAAGTTACATTAGCTGAAGTCCCTATCCCAAACTGTCCTAAACCAGATAAAATATTTTTTAAAACTTGAAAACTGATAAGCCTCAAGCATAAAAGTCATAATGCTTTTTATTTCATCTATGAAAGCCATTTTACCTTTGTGTAATTTCATCTGAAGAAAATTTATTTAAAACTCTAGCATTATTTCATTATATTTTAGCTTAATATGGATCACACTTAAAATGATTAAACTTTGTTATATTTTTTTAATCTAAATATTTGTTTTACCTGATCATTGAAATAGAGGATGGGCTGTTTCTGTATGATCCTCAGGCTAAAAATAGTTTTTTGGTTTTTTTTTTTTAAAGGAGCCTGACATGGCTCGAATATTGTAAAATATTAAAACATAAATCAAAATTGTTAAAAAGAAATTGTCTCTTTTACCCTTTAATCAATAGTACACACGCACACATGTACACACGTATACACACACACACACACACACATACACACACACACACACTATACCTCTTTTAATCTGAAAGGTACCTGGGCTAAGCACAGAATTATACAAAACTGTTGCCTCAGCAGAACTACATTCCCCAGCCTCCTTTAATCTGAGTACAGTAACAGGGCTACTTCTTTACAATAGAATGTCACCACAAGTGATGTGTGTCACTTCAAGTTAGGGATTTTAAGAAGCAATTATTCTTTCTCTACATTTTCTTTCTTTTCACTGGCTGAATGCTGAGAGTGTTGAGTCCCTAAAAGATGTCAAAGCCATCAATCTGCCAGGGGACAACACCTTTCTATTGTGTTATTATAGTTGAGGAAACACTGTAATAGTCACTAACAAACATGCTGCATATTCATTGCCTTTCCTATTTAAGTATCTTCTACTTAATTTGGAAGTTCTCCCAAGCACCCTTAAAAAAGAAAAAAAAAAACCACTTTGAAAACAGATTGTTTATATTGCTGTAAGCTGTCTGTTTATTCTACCCATCAGTCTTGTCCTTGACAACTGGCTACTGTTCCTTTTTTTTTTTTTTTCTGTTTACTGTATGCTCAGATGAATTTTAATTTAAAGCCTCACTATAACTCCCTTTCAAGTGAACTAGTTTAAAGCCATTCTTGCTCCATATATTTATTTCAAAGTGCTGATATGGCATTGAGACATCACATTCCATCTAATGACTGTTACAAAAGCAGAAATTTAAAAGTTCATTGAAACAGCCCCTCTTCACTTCTTTATTGTATATGAGGACCAACAGAGCATGAGAAGTGCAATATATTTCACTTAACTTTGAAACACTGCAGTATCTCCAAAACTAAAACCTCTCCAAACAATAGAACCTTGACATTTTCAAGAGCTGCATCTTGACACCATCACAGATTCAAAAATATATCAGTCATGCCACAGTGCATGCTTCTGTAACATGGATGCCTTCAACACATGACTGGCAGAATGCGAATGACAACAGTGTGATGAAGACTGTTGGTTCACAAGTGAATGTTCCCAGCATGTTAATGTTTGAAGCTATCAAAGGCAAGATTTTTGGCAAATAATGGGAAATAATGAAGACTTTAAGAAAAACAGTGAGAATCTTACCGAAGTGCCTCCCTTTGGTACAAGTAGTTACAGCTGACTTAGTGGCTTCAATATCCAGTGTTTCATTACCTGATGATGCTGTGGGCACACAAGAAGCTACACCACGGATCAGAACTTTAATTTTGGTGACAGTGGCCTCCAGGAAAAGCTAATCCCTATAAGAATCTACATATGAAAAGAGGGAAAAAAAAAAAAAAAGCATGTTCCAGGATAAAATAAAGCCTGGAATCACCTAGGTATGATACTGAACGCATATGTCACCACCTACTGTGTTAGCATTTTTATTTAGATTGTCATATGTTTGTTAATGCTCGGGTTACAATGTTACATTTCTTTAAGTAATCTCACCTTAATCCTATATTTCTTCAGCCCTATTATTTTTAGTGTGATTTTGCAGAATGAGAGATTTTTCATGAATGCCTATATCACATTACGGTAGATATGAGCAAACCACAAATTTAAATGGTGAACTGCAAATGGCAAGCAAATATGTAAAATGATAAACTCTGATCTCACAGCGACCCATTCAATATTCTGTAATGTACCTGACAAATATCATCTCCTTTAACCCTAGATTACTACACCTTGAAAAGTATCTAAAATTTATGTGGTACCTATCAAATAATGGAAACCTCGAACACAATCCAAAAATGCTTCACACAGATGTAATTGCTTTTAATGTCAGTTTTGTTTTGACAATTTTTGCTTAATCTGCAAATGGAGTAACAGATCCTTTCTGTGGAATCTCTTTTCTTCCAACCCGAAGGCCCACCATTACCCACTAGGTCTCAGCAAAACCATTTTGCTTAAATTTTGAATACATAAATTCTTTATTGCAAGGCATAATCTGTTCCTTCAGAGTCAGCTTTAATGAAAACTGCTTTACAGAAGGCAAAATGGAATCATCCTAAATATGCAGGGCTATTTATAACTACTATTTAGTTGACATCTCCAAAACTGTATTCCTTATGACCAAGCAAACTGACAGCTTTGGAGTTTTGCTCATTTTGATCCAGAATCACAGAGACTCCAACCCACTCTACACTGTACTTGCTTTTATATATCCTGTGTCCCATCTCTGCCAGCCATTGCCTCTCCTAGGATTTCTGATGAGCTTCCCCCAGGACCTTGGGTTTTCTCACCACTGCCACAGTACATTCCTAGATGGAACTCAAAAGGATATTATTTTGGTGTGCGTAAATTTTAGGTATCTTTATCAGCATGAAGTAGTAAAATAAAACACTATATGACCCCTTCCAATCCACTCCCCTAGCTATTCAACACCATGCATCTATCAAACAAAATGTAGGTAAGTCATTTTTCTCTGCTCCCTTCATTTCCATCTCTATTGATATTCATTTAATACTATTAGATCAATTCTCCCCTGTCATTCACCAGTTTCTTTTTACGAATCCTATCCTTGGCACCGATTTCAACAAATATAACATTTCTGAAAATTTGAGACATGAAATTAACTCTCATTGAATATCCATTTTCCCAACACAGTAAAATACCTCTAACCTGCCACTTCTGAAATACCAAGTGATCATTTGTGTTAATAATGACCTTGAAGTTCTTCAAACTTCCAAAGAAGCTTCTGAGTCAAAAAAATATTCCATACAGGTTTAATGTTAAATGTCTTTACAGTATCCTAAATCTTAACTATAGTATATGACAACTCATATGCTATAGTATACAGCAAATATAGCTACTATTTTATAAATATACACTTTCATCAACCAATTCCAGCTAAGAGTAAGGTCTAATCAGAGACTGATTCAATAAAATCATCATCAGAGCTTCCTTTATCCATTTCACCCCTCTTAATCTGACATGCCCAGTGCTTAAGTTAAAAAAATATTCCTGAATAAGTGCAATATAAACTCCTTCTCCTTGAGAACTAACACTGTAAATACTGGTAGAAATCAGCCTATACAACTATGGTTGTCATCCCTGTCTACTGCTTGGGAAACTTACTAAAAACACAGTCTTTTAAAATGTATAGGTTCTGCCCTAGCCAGTTTGGCTCAGTGGATAGTGTCAGAACATGAAATGAAGGGTCAATTTTTGTCAATGACATGTATCTTGGTTGCAAGCTCGATCCCAGGCCCGAATTGGGCACCTGTAGGAGGCAACCAATCTAAGTGTCTCCTTCACACCAATGTTTCTCTCTTTCATCTATCCTACTCCCTTCCACTCCCGCTAAAAATCAATGGAAAAATATTCCCAGGTGAGGTTTAATAAAACATACAGGATCTAAGGCCAATCCTAAACATACTGGACCATAATCTCTTATGATAGAACCCAAGTATCTGACTCTCCAAGTAACTCCAATCAACAGCCAAGATTTGAAAACAGATGCTTTAAACCCTTAAGGAAAGAGGTGTTGCTGCTCTTGGTGTTTCCAACAGGTCAACAGAGAACCAACCAACATATGGGTACAGCATTTATGTGAGACCTACAGGAATGAAGAGTGCCAAGAGGGTACTGTCAACCCTAAAAATTCCTTCTAATGTGGAATATCACAGGATTGGAGGTGTGTCTATCCTAGAAAAGAGACTGGGGTAAAGTGCTGAAAATAATTTGAATCACATTAGTGGTTATAATGAATTAAAAGAGTCATAAGCCTACCCTAGTCTCTGCAGAGGTCTCAAAGAACTTGCTCGAGAGGTCCAAGTGGTTCAGGAATATCATTCCTCCACTCTCAATAAGCCAGAACAGCAAAATCTCACAGTAAAGCCATGTAATTAGTGAGAAGAGCCTCGTGACCATTATAAGAGAAGTCTGATACAGAAAAACTGCACATATTTTGCAATTAGAGAGATCTGGCTTCAAAGCCTTCCTCCACCAGCTAAGTGACTTAACATTACTTAACCTCTCTAAATTCATACCATCACCTATAAAAGAGGCCTGAAAAACATGCAAATTTAAATGAGACAATATTTGTGAAAACAGAATTTTCAACATATTATAGCTTCCTTTCCTCCTTAGTGATTTCTACATGTCTTTTCCACTCTCCCTAATACTTCTATTAGCCCTTACTCAGTTTATTACTAACAATACAGGGAACATTCCTCGAAAACTAAAATGAAGCTTAAACTCTGAAAACCTATTGAAAAATACACCAGTGCCTAGATTCATATGGTAACTTCTTCAGGACAGATCCCCACCCCCACCCCCCCCACCCCACCCCCGCCTCAGGTCCTGGTTCCAGTAGAGCAAATGGCTCTCAAATTTTAGAGAAGGAAAGAATTACTAGAAATCTTGTTTAAAATATAATCTAATTTCCCACCAACAATTTCATAGCCAATTCAAGCAAGGATTCTCAATGGGCACTAAAACTACTAGGTAAAAGATTACTGGAAACAGCATAGGGACACCTTTTCAAAATATTAGCCCATGAGTTACTTACTGATTGTAATCAGGAAAAGGTACCTTTATCTGGCAGTCAGAGCCTTAATCAAGAGGTAAGCTCAGCATTGCTAATAGTAGGATGAATGAAGTATCATGTGCCTACTGATACAATGCATATATAAAGTATAAGTGATACTTTTGACTAAAATATGTAGCCTGAATATAATCAAGACCCTAAATGCAACTTAGTTTACCTATAATACAGAAGATAGACAACACATGTAGGAAACAATTAGGCAATACAAAAGAGCTGACCTAGACTATGCAAAAGTCCATGTCATAAAGGAAAAAAATGTATGATTGCTGTAGAGTTAAAGAAAGATAAAGGCAATACATGAATTTAGATTAGATCTGTTTGCAGGTGGAAAAAAAACTATAAAAGACATTGTTGGGGACAACTGGGCAAATTTGAATGTGAAGCAGCTACCAGATGACTTTATAGAATTATGGAATAATTATGGGATTATTGTTAATTTTCTTAGATAGGGTAATGATATTGTAGCTATGGAGAATTACTCTATGAAGAGAGACAACTGCATGATACATGTTAACACATGTCTGTTAATTACTGAATCCAGGTGTTCAAAATACTACTCTTTCTAGTCTGTATGCTTAAAAGTTTCAATAGCCCTAACCAATTTGGCTCAGTGAATAGAGCATCATCCCTCGGACTAAAGGGTCCCAGGTTCGATTCCAGTCAAGGGCATGTACCTTAATTGCGGGCACATCCCTAGTAGGGAGTGTGCAGGAGACAGTTGACTGATGTTTCTCCCTCATCGATGTTTCTAACTTTCTATCCCTCTACCTTCCTCTCTGTAAAAAATCAACAAAATATATATTTTTTAAAAGTTTCAATAATAGCCCAGCTGAGTGTAGATCAGCAGTTGAATGTGTCGACCCAGGAACCAAGAGGTCACCAGTTCAATTGCCTAGGTTGTGGGTTGGATCCCCAGTGGGAGGCAAGCAGGCGGCAGCCAATCGATGATTCTCATCATTGATGTTTCTATCTCTCTCCCTCTCCCTTCCTCTCTGAAATCAATAAAAATATTTTTTAAAGTTTCAATAATAAAAACAGCAAAAATATACATTCCCTGGCCCCAAACTCTAAGGCTGTATTTCCTTAATCCTGTGGTAGACCCATAAATCCACATTTTAATAAGCTCTGGGCTTATTCCAAAACAGAGGGCTCTCTGACCACTCTAAGAAACATAGCTGAAGAGAGAAGGTGGTGTCTGCTGTCTGGAAGAACCTGGGTTCCTAATCCCCAGCCAGCACTCTTTTATTGGCAGGCTTCCCAACTCATGGACTTGGTGTTTTCCTCACCTTTGCCATCTTTCTTTATGTTTCCAGTATATTTAAGATGGAATGAAAAGGGGGCATAATGGTGAAAAAGAAAGTTTCTATTTCATGTACCTATGAGCATCCGGCCATCGTTATCAATAATTACTCTACCTCCCTTCCAAAAGTGCTGTGAAGAAAACTGTTGTTTACCTTTCTGTGAACTACACAAATTTCTTCCTAGAAATGAGTATATAAATGCTCTACAAATGAATGACCAAGATAAAACAGAAACAGCTTCCTCAAATTAAAAAAAAAAGGCAAAAATGTTACACTCAAAATAAATTATTTTAAAAACTACTTGTTTGATATTTCAGGATAAAAGTGATATTTATACCTATACAAAAAGAAACTTTTTGTTAGCAATATGCAAAATACCTTAGAACATTGTGATTTGTTTTAAGGTATGTAAGATAATATGATATACCAGATCTATCCATATTAAACATACAGAAAAGAAAAATCTAAGGTTGAATTTTATATAGAAACTAGAGGCCCGGTGCACAAAATTCATGTACAGGGGGCAGAGAGGTGTCCCTCAGCCCAGCCTGCGCCCTCTCCAATCTGGGACCCCTCTAGAGATGTCCGACTACCAGTTTAAGCCCAGTCCCCTAGTAGGATCGGGCCTAAACTGGCAGTCAGACATCCTTCTCACAATTCAGGACTGCTGGCTCCAAACTGCTCGTCTGCCTGCCTCCCTGATTGCCCCTAACCACTTCTGCCTGCCAGCCTCATCACCCCCTAAACACTGCCCTGCCCCTGCTCCTGATTGGCTGGTAGTATAGCCAATCAGGAGCAAAGGTACGATCAAATTTGCATGTTTCTCTTTTATTATATAAGAAGATTAGTACATCTATACTAATAAAAGGGTAATGTGCTACTTAGACTGGGAGACCTTCCAGGCATCCTTCCGGACAAAGCCATGATGGCGGGGCCGAGGCAGAGGCAGTGAGGGGCGATCAGGCCGGCAGTGGGGGAGTTGGGAGTGATCAGGGTGTTGGGGGGGGCAATTGGGATGAGCCCTGACAGCCTAATTGATGTCTAACTGCTCCCTGCCAGCCTGTTTGCCCCCAACTTCCCTCCTCTGCCAGCCTGGTCACCCCTAACTGCCCTCCCCTGCAGGCTTTATCATCCCCAACTGCCCTCCTTGCAGGCCTGGTTCTTCCTAACTGCCCTCCCCTGCTGGCCTAATTGCCCACAACTGCTCTCCCTTGCAGGCCTGGAGCCTCCCAATGACCCTCCCCTGCTGGCCATCTTGTGGTGGCCATCTTGTGTCCACATGGGGGCAGGATCTTTGACCACATGGGGGCAGCCCTCTTGTGTGTTGGAGTGATGGTCAATCTGCATATTATTCTTTTATTAGATAGGACTAGTGGCCTGGTGCACAAAATTTGTGCAGGGGGGAGGGGTGTCCCTCAGCCCTAAACTGGCAGTCAGACATCCCTCACGAAATCTGGGACCACTGGCTCCTAACGGCTAGCCTGTCTGCCTGTCTGCTCAGCCCTAACCACTCTACCTGCCAGCCTGATCACCCCCAACTATCCCCCCATGCCAGCCTGCTCGCCACCAACTACCTTCCCACTGGCCTGCTCATCCCAATTGCCCCCCCAACACCCTGATCACTCCCAACTCCCCCACTGCCGGCCTGATTGCCCCTCACTGCCTCTGCCTCGGCCCCGCCATCATGGCTTTGTCCGGAAGGATGCCTGGAAGGTCTCCCAGTCTAAGTAGCACATTACCCTTTTATTAGTATAGATGTACTAATCTTCTTATATAATAAAAGAGAAACATGCAAATTTGACCGTACCTTTGCTCCTGATTGGCTATACTACCAGCCAATCAGGAGCAGGGGCAGGGCCAAGTGGCGTGAGCACTGGGCCCCGGGGGTGGAGATGAAATGGTGGTGGCAGGGAGCGCCCGGCCCCCGGGCACTGTGAGCAGAAGTGGTGGCAAGCGCACAGCCCCCGGGGCCAGGTGGTCACAGGCAGCTGGGGCTGAGCTGAGCAAGGCAGGCTGGGGATGAGCCAACAGTTGGACATCCCCTGATGGCTCCCAGTATGTGAGAGGGGGCAGGTTGAGTTGAGGAACCACCCACCCTCATAGCACGAATTTCATGCACTGGGCCCCTAGTATCATTATAACTATAGTCACTGAATCCGCCAAGCAAATCCTATCTTTCCCAAAAATTCAACTTTAACCAAAAATGTACCTATACCTTAATCTAAGAAAAGAACAAAAAAACAAGAAAATTCACTATGAAGCCTTTCTAAAACAGATCACAATTGACATTGAAACTACCTTTTTTTAACCTCACTAACACTAACTTTTCAAAGTTAGAAAATACATATCAAACAAATTGCAGTAAGTGATTTTGAGGTTCTTCTCCAATAAAGAAATAAATCTTGGTAAACAATTCAAATAAACCTCCAAAATGTATAAGTTAAAAATATGCATTGTTTTAGCTTAATCTAACAGTAAGAAATTCACAACAGACTCACTTTCCTCCAAGGAGCATGCCTGGGCCATTCCCTCTGCCCTTTCCCCCATAGGCACCTATCTCCTAAACTCCAAGGGACCCCATGAGACTTGCAACCAGGGGAGCAATGGGAAGCGGCAGCTCATCCTGGGGTAAGCCCACTGACCCTGTCTCCAATGCCCCCTTTTATCTGACTTCGCAGTGACCCAAAGCAGCCCAGCCTGGGCTCTCCTGTTGTATCTTCTTCTGTGCCCTTTTTTGTTTCACTGTCCTACTAGTAAATGTGCTTTTATGCAGTCAATAAATTCTTGCTTGCTCTTCTAAAAAAAAAGAATTTTTTAAAAATAGAAAACTATAAAAAATGAGTAATGTAAAATGCTTTTATTTTACCTAAAATTGCAAATTCATAAAATTAGCTAATAAACCAGCATACCAAGTTTCTCAAGAAGTCTAATCTATTATAAATTTTAACATAACAAGACTTCAAACAATTCCTGGGAAACCTATACATTTTTTAACATTTTAATTGTTCAAATTAGAGTTTGAAATTCCTTCTTTAAAACTTCAGAGCATTAATAATACCGATACCATAACAGACTCTTCAAAACTGAAAGAACCTTAAAGATCAATCAATTTAACTCCTTTTTTGCTAACTACAATATTAGGAAAATACTATCAGAGTTTTTGGTAACTTGTAGAATGGTAAATCTGATTTCTCAACTCCAGTGTTCCTTTTATTCAGGGGTGGGATCTGACCCACAGGCCAAAACCATTTGGTCTGGGCCTGCCAAGGCAGCAGGATTGATTAATTAAATGTTTGACTAAATATAGCAGGCTAATTTTTAAGCTGATAATTTTGTATGGCCCGAGAATGATGTTATAAATATCCTAGTGGCCCTTAGCAGAAAAAAGGTTCCCTACCCCTGTGATACTATGAAATATCCTGTGCTTTTTAATTTGTTAAAATATCTGTAATAGTGGTAAATAGTGGAATGTCTTCAGGCAACAGACAATTCATTGAACCTTTTAAATGAGGCTATATTTTCATGATTTTTTTTTTTAACTTAACTCATTCAAAGCTAAATAAGAAATCCAGGATTTCTGGGGGAAAAAAGTAAATAAACAAAATATCCTGGGGAGTAAACTAAAGTTTTAGCCCCAAATTATTTGTAGAGAGCATACTATAAAAGCAAATCAACCCATGGTGAAAATAGCAAAATTTAATACAGTTTATTTCTTTTTGCATCCTACAGAATCTTTCAACAGTCCAGAAATTATCCATTGCATAAGCCTAACTAATTGACCTTATAGATAAAGTTTGAAAAATCAAAGCAAATGATGTAAAAGACAGAAACGAGCTGCTTGTGAATTCTGATATGTGCCTATTATATTTCTGGACTGCTAGACTTCTGTAATACAGATTTTGAGGTTTTGTTCCTAGGTCATCCTGGAAATAACTATCTTTTATCACTAGTTGCAATTTTACTCAAAGTATGGCATTTTTTCCATAATCTTTCCTTAAAAATTCAACATAAATGTCAAGTTTTTACTGTTTCTGTTCACTCAAAAATAATCTTCAGAGTTGTTCTCTTCATAGTCACTCTCCTTTAGGAAGTACTAGCTTCCTGTCTAAATTTAATTCATGTTTTTCTATAATTTTTCAAGTGAAGATAACTAGATGAGACTTTATGGTAAATTTGTCCCTTTTTTCTTGATGGTATCAAAATGCCTTGCCTATTGCAAGAGCATGAGATTATTATCATACACTTTCTTCTAGAGTTTTTACAGTTTAATATTTTATTGCATCTTTCATTCTTTTAGAATTTTTGTTTATGTAGAGATCAACTTTTTCCCCTAACTGGATAGTCAATTGCCTCAATCTCATCTGTTACATGATCTTGTTCCCATTCACTGATTGGAAGTGCTACTTTTCCTGTCTAAATTCCCACGAACCTGTCAATTTATTTCACATTTTCTGCTTCACTACCTATATGCTTAATTTTTCTGCCAGAAGCACATTATTCAAATTATTAATACTTTAAAGCACATCCACTTTCTACTAAGATAAATCTCAACATTTTTTTCAAGGGTTTTTTGACTACTCAAAACACATTTAGTTTTCTCAGGTCAGTTTCTCCTCAAAAAATTCTATTGAATTTTGAACCAGAATTCCATTAAATTTATGGATATACTGAAAAACAATTACATTTTTACAATACTGAAATTCCTGCCCAGTAACAGGCAGATATATAAAGCCCCCTTTAAACAGACATACAGATACACACACACACACAAATACATGTATATAATCTTTTAATATGACTATAACTAGTCCATCAGCCCCACAAGAATGAATTTCTTAAATCACAAGATCTTAGAGATAAAGGAATATTACAGATCGCTTAGTCCAATGCCTCTTATAATCCCAGTTATGTTTACCTCAAGCCTACTTAAGAGAATCACTTTAAGATTAAAATATACCTTTTACATTCAACATAATCATAAAAGCACTATTTGAATCACATAAAAGGCAGAGAAGTGGGCTACACTGATTGAAAAATGCTCTGAATTTAGGAATCCTTTAAAAAGATAAGATGCATACTTGGGCTCAAAGGAAAAAACACTGAAACACTGGAGACAGCCCCAAGTGCTTTTAGACACTAGTGTTTCCAAGGTAAAGTCATTTTGCTATGGTGTTGTCCAGGAACCTAACTTCAGAGTACCAAATCACTCCATTCCCAATTGTTCCATCATATTTATTGTTCATATTTATTAAGAACAAATCCAATAACAATCTCCAAATGAAACAATCCTGAAACCCAATTCTAAATGTGTTTATCAAACCTGGCTGCACATCTGACCACTTGTGGCGCTTCTAAAAATAACACTGCTTAGGTCCCACCTTGGGATTCTTCTTCGGCAGGCCCAGCAATGCTGGAGCATTTCTTTCTTTCTGTATTTTTTTTTAAAGCTGTAGTAGGTTTTATTCTCAGCCAGAGTTAAAAAAAACAAAACACTATTCTAAAATATTTAATGAGAACACAGCCCCATAGCATACCAAGAATCGCTACACATTTAAAAAGTATATTTACCTCTTCACCAGCCCAGCAACATTTACTGCTGATTATCTAGAGAGCTATGTCCCTGTGACCAAAGTTTAAAATCAAACAAACAAAAAATACTAAAACAAAGCTTTACTGTTCACAGATATGTGATGCCTTTATAATATTTGAAACTCCTTTTTCTTTTTTCTCCCTTGAAGGCAACCCTCTACCCCATCTCCTCACCTATGAGAAAGGAAAACCGATATTCCCTTTAAAAATCACAAATACAATTAAGATCTTAAGCAAATTCCTCTTTTACTTTGTAAAACAGAAGGGTGAAAGCATACTCTTAAGAAATATAAATAAAAAGGGAGACTAATGATTTGGCTATGACATTAGATGAAATTTCAAAGAACTGTTGCTTCTAGATTGCCGAGAACTGCCAACACACTTAAGCACCCTCTAAATGTAGCACAAAAGCAAAGAACGGCTAATATGTTGAAGGAAAAACTTACATACAACAATGCAATATGC
Source organism: Antrozous pallidus (assembly GCA_027563665.1). Lineage (NCBI taxonomy): Eukaryota > Metazoa > Chordata > Mammalia > Chiroptera > Vespertilionidae > Antrozous > Antrozous pallidus. Next base: position 78,032,951 of record CM050516.1, on the reverse strand, counting down.
AAACTAAATAAAAATGTTCCTAAAGTCTAACCCTCCAAGAAAATGATCTCACTTTCTAATAGCACATTGTACTGAATTGAGGCCCAGTGTGTCTCATTTCCCCAGTATGAGTGACCCATGGACCTGTTACCCCTAGGAAAAGCACCTGAAAAATAGAACACATACAGCTACAAAGGAAGTTACATGTTAAGTAATTAGTGAGGGTAAAAGACGCATTAAAAAATCCCAGTAGTGCTATGCAAAGAAGGGTCATGCCCAAGTCATCCTACAGACTATCCTTCCATGCTCCAATTCTGGCCCAGCCAAAAATACTTCCTTACATTCTGCAAAGTTTTTTGGTGAAAGAGATGTCGAGATTTTCCATCATGAAAAGAAAGTCAACATGTATATAAGTTTACTACCTTACTATAAAGGAAAACTAAATTTTCTTAAGCACTGTGCTTTGTTCAAGCAAAAGTCAAATAATTTTACATTAAAAAAACAAAGGCATGTGAAAAGATAGGTACTCATGGTTTAGTGGAATCAGTTTTAACTATGTCCAACTTCACCAACAGCTTTTCTTATGTGGCCCAAATCAATGATATAATTCATAGATCTTAATCTTTATATAACATGACCACATAAAAGAGCAAAGATTCAAGTAATTAGTATGAATAAGAGAACTGTAACCCCAAAAGAGCTGCAGTAAAAACTGAGATGATGTATGCTTATATACACTGACAAGTAATTTGCCAAGAGATTAAAACAAGAATAAAACCCTTTCTCCTAAGCTTTCCATATGAATTTCTATGCAAGCCACATGCCTAGCAGGTATTAAAGAGCAGGCTCTGCTCCTGGAATTTTTTAAGCACAACCAGATTACTGGAAAAAAATAAAAATAAAATCCTTCCTCAGAAAATATTTCCTCTGAAGTATTGCTATGTTAGAATAAATAACTTCACTGAATTAGCATCTCTTTTAGTACATTATAGTTTTAAAACTTAATGAAATATTTAGACATATATTCTAATCTTGAAAAAAAGAGTAAAACAATTCAGACAATAAAATCACATGCATCTTTTAAAACAAACCAAACAGCCTGGCTGCCGTGGCTCAGTGACTGAGCGTTGACCTATGAACCAGGAGACCACTGTTCAATTCTAGTTGGGGCACACGCCCAGGCCGTGGATTGATCCCCAGTGGTGGGTGTGCATGAGGCAGCAGATCAATGAGTCTCTCTCAGCACTGATGTTTCTCTCTCCCTCTCCCTTCCTCTCTGAAATCGATTAAAACATATTTTTTAAAAAACATATATATATGTGTGTGTATATATCTGTAGACCTTGAAATATCAATGAAGGTCTGGGAAAATAATGCACTGCCTTTTTAAACAGCCATAAAAGCTAAATTTACACTTGACAGTTTGTCCCCAAATCTGGACTTCTACTCTGCCCAAATACAATTAAGATTTAGGTGGGTTGAGGCAAACTACCCTACCTAAAAATTTTGTGAAACTGAACTACAATTTCATTATACCTCGAAAGCTTACTACTAATAAATAGCTAGGATGGATTATATTAGAAACAATTCTCTCAGGAATTTTAACCTGACACCAAGCTTTCGATTGCCCACACTTAGGAGTCTAAGACATGGAGAGAGATAAGTGACTTCAGCTTGTTCAGTTATTAAATACATGCTGTTAAAGTTTGCTACTATTTCAAAATCTTTCACTTCTCCAGTTTTTGTCCCTCAGCCCCTGTATTCCTTTATACCTTATCAAGCTGCAAGAAATCAAAATAGGTATCCCCAATATCAAACACAGTACCTTAGATTCAGTATTGGGTTTATGGGTGTTTTAAATTTAGATTTCAAATTCAAAATATTTTTAAAATTTTACTTCACCACAAGCTATGCTCAAAATAGCTAAAAGTCAACTACTTTTTTTTTTTCCTATTTCATTCCCCCTCTCTTCTTATAAAGCTATCAGCAGGAAACAAATTATCTCCAGAAAATACAGCTAGAAAAAAGGTTGCTTGGTTCAATTCAGGAACACCAATAAACAACCCTTAGTACCACTCACATGTCCCCTATTCAGAGTTTGCATGTAAATTTTGTGGGACAGAGTTCTTACAGTCACTTTCAAGATTTCATTAACTCAATTCCATGCTTTATGAAACATTTTTATTTTAAATTCTGAGCAGAGATTTTCACAAACATTCAAAAGACATGAACTTTATCTTAGTTAATAACTAAAATACTGAACACCTAAAATCTCCTACTAGGTGGAGGAGTCAGAACAATCAAGGCAAAATGTCTTCTCACAGAAGCAATGTACCTCAAGAGCTCTGTGTAATTCATCTTCAATACGATATTTTCTCTTGAAAATGCTCTTACCTACAACTCACTGTTCCCAATATACACTCAAGCTGATTTAAGTTTGAGAGCACAGATTTACCAAGGTTTTAATAGGAATCATTTCCTTAGTTTGGCCGTTTAAGGCTGCTGGCAAAACATCCATCTGCAAATGGTGTTGGAGGGATTCACCTGGCACACGGGAAATTTACAAAAGGGTTTCAAAAGTGCTGCAGGGCCAAGCTTACGGCTTGGGTGATGTAAATCACCTACACACTGGCCTGGCCACCAAAACCAAGGTTCCATCAGAATAGGTGTCTAGGTGGCTGATTTTCTGGAGGTGAGGATTAAAAACAAACGCTTACACTCATCGCACACTACACAGTATTACCTGTCACTAAGAAAAGGGCACGTCTAATCCAGGAGAAAAAAAAAGTCGTTTTTTTCTTCAAGGAGGGCAGCGGTTTGGAATCATTTGCTGGTGATGGGATTGCAGGAAGGGGGGAGGGGAGGGGGCGTGGAATAAGGGAGTGCTAAATAAAGAGGCAGCGAGGGGGTTTGCACAGGGCCCCACACAGGCCACTGCGGAGAGAAGACGGGGGAAGAGGGGAAGATGTCTCACCGGGGGACAAAACCGACTGCAAACCGGCTGGAAGAAGGAAGGTTCCCCGCACCACCACCATCCCGCCCCAGGAGAAGAGCAGGGGTGCAGATAAAAAGCTCTGGCGGCTGGTTATCTTAAGATACAGGGGAAAGGGACACGGGGATACCGAGGTCTACAGAGATGGGGGAGGGTAAGGATGAGGCAGGGTCTCTGATAAGTGGGAACCAAGGATGCAGACAAACAGCGGGACTTGGGCCTCCCTGGGCCAAAAGGCGTGGCCAAGGTTCCAGATCAAAAAAGATGGTCTTTTTGAGACGCCAGGGGAAGTGCGCGTCAAACCCCTCCTTCAAGACCCCGGGCCCGGCCCGTCAGAGGGGCCCACCTGCCAGGCACCTCGAGGGCGGAACGCGCCCCGCAGGGCCCCGGCCTCACCCGCGGGGCCCTTGGCAGGACCGCTGGCCAAGCCCCCACCCCCCTCCCCGCAGTGCTCTTACCTCCACACCTGCCCCATCTGCAGCAGGTGGATGACCGACTGCCAGATCCACACGGAGAGGCGGCAGAGGCGCTGCGCCCCCGGCGTGGCCGAGCCCCCCGCGCCCGGGCCGCCGCGGGCCGCGCCGTGGCCGTAGCCGGCCCCCATCATGGGGGGACCCCGGCTGCTGAGCCCCTCCACGGCGCCCAGTCCGCCGCCCGTGTAGTCCTGCACGAACCAGCGGAAGCTCAGGCTCTGCACCAGCAGCGACGGCACCAGCACGAAGAAGAGGGTCAGCCCGAAGTAGCCGTAGTCCCCCTTGCGGTAGTAGTCGAGGGCCAGCCACAGGTCGGTGCCCACGTCCCCGAAGAAGACCAGCAGCGCCAGCACGATCCACAGGCAGTCGAGCCACGGCCGCTCCACCTGCGGCGGCTGCGGCCGCGCGGCCGAGGGCGTCGGGGGGTGGCGGTCGGCGCCGGCGGCCCCGGGCGGTTGCAGCGGCTGGTCCCCCCCGTCGGCGGCGGCGGCGTTGCGGCGCGGCTTCTTGCCCAGGAGGGAGCGCAGGCAGGCGGAGCGGCAGCCCCAGTAGCACGAGGAGGTGTTGCAGCAGTGGCAGATGTGCAGGAGCTGCTCTCGCCGGGCTCGCTGCCGTCTCCGCCGCCGCCGCCGCAGCCGCCTCCCCCGGGCTCCCCGTCCTCCTCGCCGCCGCTGCCCACCGCCTCGTCCAGGTTGTGCAGCTGGGCGAAGCCCACCCCCACACCACCGCCATCGGATTTCGCCGCCATCTTGACTCTCTTCCCAGCTCCGGAGGTTGGGGGGGGAGGGACGGGTGGGGGGGAAAGAAGGCAGGGAACGGGGAGGGGGGGAAAACGAATGGAGAGGAAGGGGGGCGGGGAGGAAGCGGGGGAGCAAACGAACGAGGGGGGAGTGGGCCGGGGAACCCCCTCCGCTTCCGGGTAGTTGGCGTCACTTCCGGGCGAGCCCCCCAATCACACGGCGCCCGTAGCTCCCCAGCCCTACCCACCCGGCCAAGATGGCCGCCCTCCTATGCCTCAGCTGCTGGGCGGGGGGCCGGGGGGTTCTCCCCGCCAGGGCTCCCCTTCCCCTCTTCCGTTGACCCCGAAACCCATCAGGTTGACCCCTCGGCGTTTCTGAACCCTGCTGGGACGAGTGAAGCGGTCCAAAGTGATCCCTGGAGGGGGCAGTGCCAGACGTTTTGGGGTCCCCTTCCTCAGCGTCGCAGCTCACAGCTTTCCTCCTGGAGAAACGCCCCCTAACACCCTCCCGGCTGCTGGCGGAGGGGCGGGACCTCTAGAGGAAGGGGCGGAGCTAGTGCAAAGCAGGTGATTACGTGTCACTTCCGGGAGATAGGATGACCTCATTGTATAGACACCACCCCCCTTCCCATCAAAATGGTTGTGTCTCACCTCTGGCTGTTTTGTGTGTTTTTTTTATTTTAAAAATACCTTTTATTCTTTTCTTGTTTGGGGGGTCTTCAGAAATTACATAAGTCAGTTTGGATTCCTACTCACAACACACTGATTCTCACTTCTATTTAAATACCTCCTTCCTCTTTTACCTCTCTTGACCCTCTGATTTTCCTGTCACTGACAACTTTACCATCTTTTGTAATAAAGTTTTCACAGTTCCCTTAAGAAAACTTCAGGAAAAATCCAGTTAAACATCAGCCTTATTACATCTTAAATGTTGGAGCAAAGATTGAATTGGCACATTGTGACCTTGAGTATATCATCTTTCCCCATTGATGTATTTTTTTTTTTAAGTATGAGATTTTAAAAATTCTGTGGCCTTAATTTGGAAAATTCAAAACTAGCAAGAGTTAAGCTGTATCGATTACTTTTCAGGCTATTTGAATGTGTGAAGATTGCCTTTTTAGAATTTTTGGTGCTAAGGCTCTGTCAGTAAACATAGCTTTAAATGAGTGAAAATGTTATCAATGTGCTATGTCATTAAAATAGGTGCAGGGTAAACTATTTAATCTTAACTAACAAATTACAAAAGTGAAGCAGCACTGAATGGATTTGAATTATAATAATCTTCCAGTGAAAGTATATTTGAAGCCATATAGAGCCAGCTACATTGTTATAGTTGTTACTAATCAGGTGAAAGGCACATTTTGAAATTAAAAATAGACAAAAATTAAACGCATTTTTCTCATTGACCTTTTTGAATTTTTGTACTCATTTTTCTGATTCTGTCTACTTTCTCCTTCAGTAAAACCTAATAATGCCAATAACTTTCTTTGGAATGCTGAAGACAAATTAGGTGATATTTGTATGGGTGGCATTGAGTTTCTGTGGAAGAAAAGTGCCTTTAAAATGTTCAGTAATGCTATTTTGATGTCTGATATTTAACTCTATAGCACTTTATTAAGTTTTGGGAGTGGCAAGAAAAGGTGGGGATTCCACATTTCAGGACATAACTTTTCATGAATATTTATGCCAAACTAAATAAAGTTTGTAAAGGACTTTACAGAAAGTACCCATTGAGAATTTTTACACCAGTCATTTGTTTTGGGGGGTAGAGGAATAATTCAAAAATCTTTTGGAAACAAGTCATATAGCTGTAGCCTTTTATTTCATACTATGATTTAAGCCTCTTGTTCTATAGTAGTAATACTTTTAGCCAGCTGGAAAGGTTTATTTATGCATATAGATGGGGTTCTATTTCTTTCTTTGCTGAATTGGAGTTAATAACACCTGAGAAATATGGCATAAACATACAGTGGGATTACCCAGGGTTGCATCCCAATTCCACTGAAATAATGTGAATGATGTGAGCAAGAGAGTTGACATCTTTAAACTTCAATATCCTACGTTAGGTAATGGAATTAATAACTTTTCTTTGAAAAGTTGTTGGGCAAATTAAAAGTGGTAATCCATTCAAATCTCTCACCATGATACTTGATAGGTAGTAATAGAGAATAAAAACTAAATAAATGGTAACTGCCATTATCATTATTATCACTATTGTTGTCGCTATTATGTTAGCATAGTATACCAACATATACTTGCTTAAATTGTATCATTCAAATTTGGTATCTATAATAAATGAAAATATCTTAAGTACTATAGGAAACAGATACAATTAATTTGTGTTTTAAAATATATTTCCTCCATTTAAGCCTGTGAGGCTACGAAGTGAGATTCAAAAGCAAGAGGTAATGGCATATTTATGATTCATATTTCCTCACTGCCCTAAAAGAACATAAACCACTAGTGAAATTAGTTAAGTAAGTTATACTCACTCTATAAGGCTGACAAATGAGATTGATTCAAAAGTGCTTTCACAATTATTTTAACAGATAGTGCGACATTTCCTTCAATAGAAATTGTACCATTCACTAGTAGGTTTATAAGAATCACAGACTATTGCTGTTTCAACAATTTTTTTCTGCATTATTTGGAAGTGATACACTGTAGAACCTAGGAGATTCTAAAATTAAAATATTTTACAATAATAATATAGCTATCATGAGACTCACTGAAAGATTAACATAAATTTGGACTGTGTGATGAATGAATGGTATGTTTTGTTTACCTGGACTTTTGGAGCAATTAAATGTTCCAAGTAAGTTCAACACTTAGCACAGTACTGAACACTTCATGGGCTCTCAATAAATATTGGTTAAATGAATGGATTGATTAAATTAATTTTCCAGATAATTAAAATTTACCCTTCCAAGTGTCCCCCCCCCAAAAAAATTGTATTTTACACTTCATAAAACTCATTAATATATTAGAGAGATACCTCTATTCTTTAGTAACAAGGGATGTGGTGAATTAATAAAAAGAAATGCATTGCCCAAAGGTCTGCCTCCTCCCCCCCCCCCAAAGGTCTGCTTTCTTAACAGCACACCAGTTAACCCCTTCCTGATGACTTGACTTTAAGGTGGTTTTATGCTAAGACACTCTAACTCCATGGGTCTGCTAAGGAGCCATCCCAGGCCTACTAGACACATTTATTGTTGTTTTCAAATAATTTTTTTAAATGGCTGCTTTTCACAGTGCAGTCAGTTAACAACTTTGACCCCTGTTCCACTCAGATATAGGCTGGGAAACCAAACTACAAACATGTAAAATAATAGTGAGTCAGTTTTTAGAGCCTATTCCATGAGTAAAACATGACAGATACCATATATGGAAATTGTGGCATAGATTTTGGTTGTTTAGAGAAACCTTTGGGGTTTTTCTTCCTGATTCTCTGCTATTTTCAGAACAGCAAAGAGGGGGAAATTATTATTTTGTCCCAATATTATTCTAAAATGCATGGAGATTAGTATGCCCAAATTAATGATAGAAAACAGCCTTGAGTCTACCAAATAACTTAGGCAGAGTCACATCCATGGGAGGTTTAATTCCAAAGCCTAAATTATTACCTGGGGCCAAGAAGTTACTCTCCCCTAGAAATGAAGTCAGTGTCACTGTATTAGTACTATACTATTATTATGGCTGATAAGACATCTGGGAGACAGAAAACTTGAATTCCAACATGAAAATTTGCCCTAGCAAAAGCATTACAAAGGGGCTTCCTCATAAGTTCTTCACAAGATTTTCCTAATGGGAGGCTGAGTAAAACCTCAAAACCATCAGGGGGATGTCATCCTTCTCAATTTTATTCTTTGTATCTTACTGTCTTCTATAGAAACAGGACTTCTTTGAGCACTGCAGAGTAAGCTCATAGAACCCATTATCCCTTGAAGCTCCATTTCTGTATTTGATGTTAAGAAATGAAATTTCAGCAGGCACTTTCATATATTCCTGTTGGTGTTACAAAATGGTACAATTTCTATTGAAGGAAATGTCACACTATCTGTCAAAATTAAAAATGCAATCACTCTCCAAGACAGCAGTCCCTCTTATGGGAGTTTATAAATATGCACATGTCCAAAGTTACCTGTGATTGTTATTCACGTAGCATTATTTACAATGAAAAGGGGGGGAGGGGCGGGGAGAAAAGAAAACTGAGTGTCAATCCAAAGGGAAATTAGTTGACAGAATACTATGCAGTGATATTGAAATGTTATAGTTTTCTTTTTAGTGATATAGAGAGTTTGCAGGATACTTCATTACACACACACACACACACACACAGAACAAGGTTTGCCCTAGCCAGTTTGGCTCAGTTGGTTGGGTGTGATCCTGCACCAAAAGATTGCTGCTTTGATCCCCAGTCAGGGCACATGCCTTGGTTTTGGGCTTGATCCCCGATGTGGGGGCAGGACTGATGTTTTGTTGTCACACCAATGTTTCTCTCTCTCCCTTTCTCTTTCTGTAATAAATAAATAAATAAATAAATAAATAAATAATCCACTTTTTAAAAAGAGCAAGGTGCAAAGCAATAAAGCACTTTCTGTAGAAAGGGGGAGGTAAATTTTCCTTGTGAGGAGAACCAAGATGGTAGCATAGGAAAATGCCAATACTCACCACCTCCCACAACCACATCAAAATTACAACTAAAATATAGAACAACCATCATTCAAAATAGTCTGAAGTTTGGCTTAATGGAATTCCCACAACTAGAAATGAAAGAAGAAAATATGTCAAGACTGGTGGGAGGGGCAGAGGCATAGAAAGAGCTGGTCCAACACTCACGTGTGATGTGTTTTTAATCAGGAGGGAAAACTACTGCAAAGGCCACCAATGAGAAGTAAATGGTTCCAGGCCCATACAAGACCCCCAACCCAGGGTTCCAGAGCTGAGAAGAGAAGTCCCTGTAACTTCAGATTGTAAACACCAGCAGCCCTTGTGGCTGAGTGACCCAGAGGCTACTAGAGACCCAGGCAGTCCCTCTTAAAGGGCTGGCACCTGGACTTACTTGGACTTGATCCCTCTGGGCTCCAGCACTGGGGAAACAGCTCAGGTAAGATTTGGGGACATATGGGAAGGAACTGGGACTGATATTGGAAAAATAACTCAGGGGCAGCTTTCTTCCAAATTGGGTCTCACAGAGGCCATTGTGTATATGCTGAGACCTCTCCATCACAGAGCTGACTAGGCAGCTATATCTGAGATGCCATCAGTATGACTTACACTGTTTGCTATGCCCTGGTGATTCCCTGAGATCCTGCCCCAACCACTATGCAGCGCCACCCAAGCTGTTTGCAGTGGTTTTTCTATATGAATGGCCTATCCTGGCTCAGGCTTCAGACATTCCTAAAATCTCTCAAATAAGCAGCAGTTGGCATCAGCATACCCCATTCCTCTCAATAAGAAGCCCAAGATCTGACACTAGTACCAGCCTGCCTTGCTTCACAGCTTGGCCCCACCTGTTCACTTCTAATCCCAACACAACTAATAGCCATCTGCAGATAGCTCTATAGCTCCTTCTTGTTGGCCCCAGGAAGTGGCTGACTTTGACCTCCCAGGAGGCCTCAGAGGCAGTGCACCCTGTGGATTGTTTCAGACCACACCAGATTACAACTCTACACATCCACAAGCGACATACTCAAGAGACAGACTCAGTAAGCACCAACGCCCCCTTGCTTCAAGTCCTGCTCCACAGCAGTATCTCCTGTACAAGAGCTCTTCCACTGTAGTCACAGCTGGTTCTCACAGCCAACTGGCCTGAGGTCAGTTCTCAGTGACTCCATCAGCAATCAAGGCTCAACTGTAATAAGACTGCACACAGCATGCACAGGGGCACACCTAAAATGTCCAGCTCAGGTGATTGGGGAAGTTGAACCACTGAGCCCTACAGGACACATACTACCCAGAGCCACTTTACCAATTCCAAGAGACATAGTAGCTCTACCTAATACATAGAAATAAACACAGGGAGGCAGCCAAAATGAGGAGATAAAGAAACATGTCACAAATGAAAGAACAAGAGAAATCTCCACATCTAAATTAAATGGAAGCAAGCAAACTACTGGATACAGAGTTCAAAACAATCGTTATTAGGTTGCTCAAGGATCTTACTGATAGTTTCAAGGATCTTAGAGAGAATTTCAAAGACATGAAAAAGGACCAGTCAAAAATGAAGTACACACTAAATGAAATAGTGAATAGTTTACAAGGAATCAGTAGAGTAGAAGATGCTGAAAATCAAATCAACTATTTGGACTATGAGGAAGCAAAAAACACCCAATCAGAAGATCAAAAGAAAAAAGAATCCAAAAATATGAAGACAGTGTAAGGAGCCTCTGGGACAACTTCAGTTGTATCAACATTTACATTATGGGAGTGCTAGAAGGAGAAGAGAGAAAGTAAGATGTTGAAAACCTATTTGAAGAAATAATGACAGAAAACTTCCCCTACCTGGTGAAAGAAATAGACTTACAAGTCTAGGAAGTGCAGAAAGTCCCAAACAAGAGTAATGCAAGAGGACCACACCAAGACACATCATAATTAAAATGCCAAGGGCTAAAGTCAAAGAGACAATCTTAAAAGCAGCAAGAAAGAAATAGTTACTGACAATGGAGTGCCCATACGACTGTCAGCTGATTTCTCAACAGAAACGTTGGAGGCCAGAAGGGAGTGGCAAAAAAACATTCAAAGTGATTAATAATAAGGATCTGCAACCAAGATCACTCTACCCAACAAAGCTGTCATTTAGAATTGAAGGTCAGATAAAGAACTTCACAGACAAGAAAAAGCTAATGGATTTTATCACCACAAAACCAGTATTATGTGAAATGTTGAAGGATATTCTTTAAGAAGAGGAAGAAGGAGAGAGAGAGGGAGAGGGAAAGGTGGAAGAGGAAGAAGAAGGAGGAGGAGGAGGAGGAGAAGGAGGAGGAGGAGGGGAAGGGGGAGGAGGAGGAAGTAAATATGAACAATAAAGTGGTAGTAAATACCTATCTATCAACAACTGCACCTAAAAATCAAAATAAATGAATAAGGAACTAATGAACAAAATAAACTTATGAATAAAATAGAACCAGAGACATAGAAACATGGAACAGACTGACAAATATCAGAGGGAGTGGGGGGAGAGGGGTGAAGAAATTAACCAAAGATCTTATATGTATACCAGTGGCCTGGTGCATTAAATGTGTGCACGGAGGGGGATTCCCTCAGCCCAGCCTGCACCCTCTCCAATGAGGGACCCCTTCGGGGATGTCTGACTGTTGGCAGTCAGAGATGTCTGACTGTTGGCAGTCGGACATCCCTCTCACAAGCTAGGAACACTGGTTCCTAACTGCTCATGGCTTGCCTGACTGATCGCCCCTTCCCCTAAGTGCTCCCCTGCTGGCCTGATTGCCCCTAACTGCCTATGCCTTGCCCCACACCTGGGACTTAGGCTTAGTTCAAAGATAACAAACTATGCCCCCTGGGCTAAATCTGGCTTTCTGCCTATTTTTGGTCAATGAAGGAAAAAAATAATGTTATTTTGTGACATGAAAATTACATGAAATTCAAATTTTAGTGGCCATAAAGTTTTGTTAGGACACAGCCATCCCGTTCCTTTGGGCTTTGCATGCTAGGACTGCAGAAGTTGAGTATTCAAGGCAATATGTAGCCCACAAAAATTGAGCCACACTCTGGCTCCTTACGGCAATGGCATTTGGCCCCTGCCCTAGATAAATTCTGGGGTGTTATTATGTGAAATGTGCATACTGTCAAATAAAGGCTTATAAAATGAAAACATTTTACTTCAGTGTTCATAGTCATTTTAAAGGGAACTTTTATTTATAGCAAATTCAGTTTTCATGGGATTTGAGAGCCCAATGCTGGGGAGCGGATGCCACACACAGGCAGTCCTGGTGCTCTGCGTGATGCCCGCTCCAGCCTCAGAGGGTGGGGCCCAGGCTGGGCAGGGGAGCCCAAGGCCAGGCTCCATGGGGCTCTCGCAGTAGTAACCACAGCTCTGGCGGCTGTGGGGGGCATAGCATCCTCTGGTGAGGGCCTTTCTTGGTGGCAGCCAGGGGACCTCTCTCCTGTGGTCCAGGGTCACCCGTCCCTGAAGCCCGGAAGCGTGGCTTTAGTCCCCTTCCTTCCCCAACCCCCATCTGTCTCTCGCTTCCTTCAGCTACCCTCTTCCCTGCCACCTCTGCCATTCCCTAGAGGCCCGGCCCACCTGCCCCGCCTGCCCCGCCTGCCCTGCCCACCCCGCCTGCCCCAAAAGGAAGCCACAAGGCCAGCAGGTCATGGACAGAGCTCATGGGGCTCCAGGTCTGGGGGGACCTGTGGCTCCTTCCCCACCAGCATTCAGTGCGCTGGGATCCAGAGCAACTGGTGCTGGTTCTGCAGCGGTGGGAAGGAGGTGGAAGCAGCCTGCCAGGGGGAAGAGGCATCGGCCTGGGGAGCTGAGGCCGCGCACTGGCAGTCCTGGCTGGCCCACAGCACCCCGAGGAGCGGACTGCCGCTTGGCTCACAGCCCTGCCTTGCACCTGGCTCTCATTACCCAAGGTGCCCTGGGCACTCATTTGCATGTCATTCAGTCAACATAACTGTAAGGAGGGCTGGCCCTTAAGTACCATGTGGGCAGAGCTTATAGCATGGTGGTTGCTTTCAGGGCACTGTGACCACGCCTCTGCCGGCCTCTCCCCCTGTGTGCTAGCCATGCCTGCTGGCCATGTCCACTGGCCACGCCCCCAGCCACACCCTGGCCATGCCTCCTTCTGATGGCCACACCCCCTGGTCCTGATTGGCTGGTAGCGTAGTGGAGGTACGGTCAATTTGCATGTTACTCTTTTATTAGATAGGATATGCATTACCTATGGACACAGACAAGAAGGTAGTGAAAGTGAGAGTTGGATGGAGAGAGGCAATGGGGCTGGGGAAGAGGGGGCATTTGTAATAGTCTTAACAATAAAGATTTAAAGATTTAAAATGGAAGGGACAGGGTTAATGTTATCTATTCTTATTTGCTTGTATTTTCATAAATTACTCAGGAAAGATACAAAAGAAAAACAAAAGAATTCCCTATAGGGTGGTGGTAGTGGTGGGGATAAATGGTGTGAAGAAAGAAAGGATGGGAGAAAGACAACAAATGTTTGGAGGAAGTTTTTGGAGTGTGTGTGTGTGTGCGCGTGCGCACATTAGTGGTGCACAGATACGTAGGAATGAAGGTTAGGCACATCTGTATTTCTCTCTGGACAGTAAGACCACTAGGGAATAGTTCATAAAGGTTTTTTTCTCTTTTAAGAACGCTGACATCTATAAATTAACTTAAACCCTTCTTGAACTTCCTTGTATTTTTATCCACTATATTGTCTAAGTAAGGATAATGAGTTCCATAAGTTAACTTCCCAAAGAGCAGAGTACATTAAATTCATCATACACACATATAAATTATGTGAAAGCAACTATTCACGTTCAACCAAAAGAAAATGAAGAGTAAGCAGTAACAAATCAAATCATAGAGGCCATTTCAGAGAGGGTGGTACTAGTATATGCCTCTTGTTTTTTTAAATCATAGTAGGTTAAGCTTTGTATTTAAGTTACAGCTCTGTCATTAACTAGCTATAGGATTTTGAGCAAAATGCTTTATTATTTAAGCCTCATTTTTTCAATCATACAAATCAAGAGAATAAAATTTGTCTCAGTGTGATTTGTGGTGGTTTAATGAAATAACATATATAAAAAGTACCTGCTACTGAATAAGTGGTCAATACTAGCCCTTCCCAGCCTAAGGTAGCCAGATTTGTATGAAAGTCTTCCCCATCCCTAAGTCCCTGGTCCAGGAATTTATACCACATTTTTCCTGGTTTTCCAGCACTGTGTAGACTTCTTGAGAACTTTGCCCTTCGAACTAGAAATTGTGTGATGGAACAAGCAGCCATACAGCCTTGAGTCTGAATTTCCTAATCAGCCCCTTAATATGTTATCTGGGCAATCTGCTTCATCTCTCAGATTTATTTTCCTAATGTGTAATATAGTTATACTGTCCTCCACACAAGCTTATTGGGACATCAATGCCTGGTGTACAGTAAATGCTAAATAAACATCAGTTTTCCCTCCCTAGTTCTCCCTATACTTGTGTCCTAAGGCTGCTATAACAAATCACCACAAGCTTAGTGGCTTATAACACAAATGTATTATCTTACAGTTCTGGCAGTCAAAAGTCCAAAATGGGTCTCAGTGGGTGTCAAGGTGTCAGCAGGGCTGTGTTCCTTCTGGGGGTTCCTTCCTTTTCTAGATATAGAGGCTGCCTGCATGTTCCTTTTCCATCTTCAAAGGCAACAATTGCTTTACCTTTGCATTGGTCATCACAGCTCTTCTTATAACTGATGCTCCTTTCTCCCTGTTCCCCTTATAAAACCCCAATCAGATAATCTAGGATAATCTTCCCCATCTCAAAATACTCATTTTAAATACACCTGCAATTTCTTTGGCCATGGAAGGTAACATATTCACAGATTCCAAGGATTAGGATGTGGCAATATTTCAGGGCTGTTATTCTGCCTACCATTCTCTATAACTTCTTCCTGATAAGCAAACATGAGCTCACCATCCCTAGCCTTCAAATTGACTCTGTCCTCCAATTTTATTACTGCTGTGATACCAGCCTCACTTGGTTATCCCAGACCTCTAACTGATGACTCACTAACTTCAAGACCAGCGAGGCAGAATTAATTTAAAGAGCATTTTGTGTACAACTCCCATGTTACAGATGAGGAAGATGAAGTTGCACTTAGAAGACATTTATTTAAAGTCACACTAGATCACATTAACTCAAAAGTTAGGGCTTAAATTTCCTGACATTTAATACAACATAATGTGGATCATGCTGATTCACATACTTTTTTTTTATTAGAAAAAAATGTGTATTATCAAATAACAGGTTTGAAATAATTACAGCAAGTGATAATTATACACAATATTGAAGGTTTTAAAAACTGTTTTTGAAAAGCACTACCCTATAAACTCAGATCTCTATAGCTGTCAAGTATATTTCTACATAGAATAAAATTTGCTTAGTTTAATAGAGGATACTTTTACTATATGAGGAACATCTGAAAAAGTATATTCATCCTTGTGAATATTTCATTTTTAACATTATTCAAGAGCTATTCTTATTACAAAGTATATTCTTAGCTGTTAAAAGTTAGATGCTTTCTTGTATATAAACTCAAACAATTTGCTAGTTAAAAAGCTTGTATACAGCAGTGAGTATCCATGTGCTTCTGGTAAGAAATTAGTCAAATATTTAAAAAATCTAACACTGTGTTAGAGCAAGGCATTCATGCAGTTCTCTTTCTTGTATTAATTTTCATATGCTAACTTACAAGTCTCTTATTCTAAGGTTTGCCTTGCATACATATATGACTTTTATCATTAGCCCCTATTTTTTTTAATCTTTATTATTCAGTTTATTAATTACATTGTTCCCTTTTTTCCCCCTATAGTTCCCCTCCACCTGGTACCCATCCCACCCTCCGCCCTCACCCCCCTCCACTGTCCTCTCCCATAGTTGCATGATTTTTGTCCAGTCTCTTGCTGCACTTCCCACACCCCCTTCCTCCCCAAGAGTTGTCAGTCCATTCCCTCTCTTTGTCCGTGATTCTGTTACATTCACCAGTTTATCCTGTTCATCAGCTTATTAATTCACTTGATTTTTAGATTCATTTGTTGATAGATGTGTATTTGTTGTTCATAATTTTTATTTTTACCTTTTTCTTCTTCCTCTTCTTAAAAGAATATCTTTCAGCAATTCACATAATATTGGTTTAGTAGTGAGGAATTCCTTTAGCTTTTTCTTATCTGCGAAGCACTTTATCTGGCCTTCAATTCTGAATGACAGCTTTCCTGGATAGAGTAATCTTGGTTGTAGATTCTTGCTGTTCATCACTTTGAAAATTTCTTGCCACTCCCATCTGGCCTGCATCGTTTCTGTTGAGAAATCCACTGACAATTGTACGGGTGCTCCCTTATAGGTAACCATCTGTTTTTCTCTTGCTGCTTTTATTATTCTCTCTTTGTCTTTTGCTCTTGGCATTTTAATTATGATATGCCTTGGTGTGGTCCTCTTAGGGTTCCTATATATTGGGGTTCGGTGCACGTCTTGGACTCCTAAGTCATTTCTTTCACCAGGTGTGGGAAGTTTTTGGTCACTATTTCTTCAAATAGGTTTTCATTGTCTTGCTCTCTCTCTTTTTCTGGCACCCCTATAATTCGGATGTTGGTATGCTTGAGGTTGTCCCAGAGGCCCCTTACACTATCTTCAATTTTTTGGATTCTTTTGGTTTCTTGCTTTTTCAGCTGAGTAGATTTTACCTCTTTGTATTTCAAATCTTTAACTTGGTTCTTGGGGTGCTCCAGAGCACTTTTAGGTCTTTGTATAATATTTTTTATTTCAGTCAGTGTATGCTTAATTTCTGGTTGGTCCTTTTTCATATCCTTGAGAGTCTCCTTTATATCCTTGAGGGTCTCCTTCATTTCCACATTGGTCTTGATCATTTCCTTGCAGGTCTCGTTCATATCCTTGAGGGTCTTATTCATTTCCTTTGCAGTCTCGCTTATTTCCTTATAGGCCTCGACCTTTTGTTGGAGCCTCTTGAAAAGCCCTATAACCGTGGTTTTTGAATTCCATGTCCAGTCGTTTTTTTCCCCTCCATTTCTTTCACATCTGATTTCTTTCCATGTCGCTGCATGGTGGCTGCTTCCCTGAGTTGGTCAATTAGCTTTGTGTGGTAGACTTCCTACTAGGGACAGTGGCTCAACCTCCCCAGTTACCTGAGGTGGATATGGGTTGCACAGTCTTGCTGAAGTTAAGCTCAGGTTAATCGTTGTTAGCACTTGGAGGGATTGACCTCCAGGCCAATTGTCTGTGAAGCTCAGCTATGCTCAGGTTGGATGGGCGGAGTCTCCGGGTCAAGCAGACAGCGTTAGCTCTGCCCTATGCAGCCCCAGGGACTCTGTGCTGGGGGCAATGGCTGCCAGCACCTCTGAGAGAGAGCCGTTGTGGAGCTCCACCGGCTGCCGGGGAATTCAGACTCTCCCCAAATGAGTCTGCACACCCAACGTCTCACCCAGGGTCGTAAACCAAAGCAGTCTGACGGTTTTCCGAATGAGAGAGCAAGTCGCAGAGCGCTCTCTGCGCGGTCACGCAGCTGAGCTGTTCAGGCAAGCTGCCTTCTCCACAAGCCGGGAGACCCCTGCGGCGTGCCCTCCCACTGTCCAGTTTTCACCCCGTATGACAGTGGGTTCTCTGGACTTCACCCAAAGCTGGACAATCAGTCCAGTGGGACATCTTTGTCTCCCCGTTCGAGAAAACTGGCTGGTTTTCAGCTGCCCGCCCTCTCCGCTGGCGCACACTCCAAACCTCTCTTCTCGCGTGATTCACATACTTTATAAAGTTGCATACATCATTCATTTTCAGTTTTTGCTATCTCCTCATTTCTATTTCTTAATGACAGCAACACTGACCTTAAATAGTAAAAGGCAAAAAGTAGTTTGAGTTTCAGTGACACCATTTACCAGTTCTATGACTTTACAGAAATCTGAATTAAATCTCAGTCTTCAGGCAGAATAAGAATATTAATATTTGTCCTACCTCTCTCCAAAGATGGTTGTAAGAACCTGTAGGTTCATTGGGTGCTTTATAAGTCATAAGGAGATGTAAAAAGCATAAAGAACTATTTTCATTTACCATCTAGCCTGCTTACCATCATAAGTCTAAAAACTTAAAATACTATCATACTAGTGTGAGAATATGTAGTGGCTCACTTTTGCCTACTGTACAATATCCAACTGCACCTTTTAGTTTTCAGATCTAGAATGTTGTTCCCAATCTACATGGGCAAAGTTAATTTTCACTGTTGACTAGAACACACCCTTATCAGGAAAATGTCCTCGTTGTCCACACATATCCAGCTCATTCCTGATTGGAGCATTTTATAAAAATATGTAGTTTTTTATTTCAGAGAGAGTGAGAGATAGAAACATCAATAATGAGAGAGAAAATGGATCAGCTGCCTTCTGCATGCCCCCACAGGGAATGGAGCCTGCAACCTGGGCATGTGCCCTGATATGGAATCGAACAATGACCTCCTGGTTCATGGGTCAATGCTCAACCACTGAGCCACACTGGTAGGGCTGCACTGGAACTTCTGATTTTGCTTTTTATTCATTCACAAAGTCTTTTCTCCTCTTTGTCTATTATTCAATTTAAAAATCCAAATTAACAAACTTTTAGTACAGGCTTACTGTGAAAAGGTGTCATGGTAGCAATAACTCAAAATCACTCTCTTCTTTCAATACCTGTTGCAAATCCCACCTTCTTCAGCAACAAAATGTCCTTAATGACTCCAACACAGTATGATAATGTCCTTTGAAATCCAGTAGCATTTACAATCTCTTCCACACATTCTAATTTATTTGGATGCATTCTTGTGTTCTCTGTTTGTGTAATGATTTTTTTTAAATTTGAGCAACAAGGAACTATCATTTTATCTTAACTTTCATTTTAAAAAATAAGAATCTAAGATATTTATTAAATCAATATTTATTGAATATTGCTATGTATTAAGCACATTGCCCAAGGAATCCAGAAGTGAGCAAATCCAAGTCTTTGGGACTTCAAAAGAAGGGGATAGACACATGCAAGTAGAGGAAATGACATGTGCAGAGGGATGCACATGAAAGAGGAGGAGAGCTCATGAACTGCTTAGTGTGTCTACAGCTTTGTTTGCAGGGAGAAGTATAAAAGAGAGGAATAGGGTAAATATAGTCTGAGGCCAATTTTTGAATATCCATAAATGTCAGGTTTAAGACTCTAATGATCCTCAAGGGAGTGGGAAGTCAGAGAAATGATAAAATCAAGTCTGCATTTTAGACAAATAATTTTAATGAGTGTAGAAGTTAGAGCAAAAGTTGACAACAAGTGGGTGTCCTAAGGTGACTAATTAATTGGTATGTGTAGGAAGATTAACAATCCAATTTAAAAATGTGCAAATGATCTAAATAAACACTTCTCCAAAAATGGACATACAGAAGGCCAAGAGGCATATTTTAAAAATGCTCAAAGTCACTAATCATCCAAGAAATGCAAATAAAAATGACAATGAGGTACTACCTCACAACTGTCAGAATGGCTACCATCAACAAGTCAATAAAAAACAAGTGCTGCCAAGGATGTAGAGAAAAGGAAGCACTGGCACACTGCTGGTGGGAATGCAGACTGTGCAGCCTCTGTAGAAAACAGTATGGCGTTTCCTCAAAAAATTAAAAATAGAACTCCCATTTGATCTAGTAATCACACTTCTAGCAAAATACCCCAAGAAATCAGAAACATCAATCAGCAAGAACATATGCACTCTATGTTCATAGCAGCAAAATTTATAATAGGTAAGACCTAAGTGCCCATCAGCAATGAGTGGATTAAGAAACAGTGTTACATTTATACTATGGAATACTACTCAGCTATAAAAAAGAAAGAACTCTTACCATTTTCAGTGGCATGGTTGGACCTGGAGAGTATTATGCTGAGGGAAATAAAACAATCAGAAAAAGATAAGTATCACACGATCTCACTCTTATGTGGAATCTAATGAATAACATAAGCTGATGAGCAAAAATAGGTCCAGAGACATAGAAACATCAAACAGACTGTCGAACCTCAAAGGAAATGCAGGGGAGGGTGGATGGGTGGGAAGAGATCAACCAATGAACTTGTATGCATATATTCATAACCCATGGTCACAGTCAATAGAGTGGTTAAGACTGGGGGGTGGGGTAGGAGCAGGCTGGAAGAGATCAATTGGAGGGAAAAGGGAACATATGTAATACTTTCAACAATGAAGATTTTAAAAAATAATAATTGGTGTGTGTACAAACCAGCATCTTTTAGTTTAATTCATTAGTGAAGACAGGGATAAACTAATATTTTTGAATAAAAATTATTCTGAAACAGATACAATTTTCCTAGCCTAAACCAAATAACTTATCTTTTTAAAAACTGACATAATATTTCCTCCATTTATATAGTTCTCTTTCACTCATAGTTCTATTTTTTGATTTTCTAAACTAAAGCACTTTGGGGGAACATATTAAAGGATTTAAAATTTAGATACTAAAATTAATCACTCCTTCCAAATAGCACTACACAAAGGATTATTTGATTTTAAAATTTCAGCAGAATGCCAACTTGTAGTTAATTATAATCTTTGGGAAGAAATTTTAACAGAATGTATGTGCCTGACTAGAAATTTTTTTCTGTTCCAAACCACTGCCTACTTAGATATATATACAAACAGACCCTAAGATGACTCTCATTGATTCTCCTCAAAGTGTTCACACTTTTATGTAATCCCTTCCCTTTGAATATGGAGGAAATGTAACTTGATTCTAACCCATGGAATATGGAAGAAGTGACATGATGTCTCTCTCCCGGATTACATGGCATTATGTAAGGCTCCATTTTAGCAAGGTGAAGCTAGAGACTCTCCTCATGGGCTGGATGAAGCCAATAGCCATGTTGAAGAAGCCCATGGGGCAAGGTGATCCCTAGGACAGGGACACAAGTAAGAAGCCAGGCCCTATGGTGATATAACCACAAGGAAATGAATTCTGCCAACAAACTGAATGTGCTTGGTAGTGAATTCTTCCCCAGTCAGGTCTCCAGTTGAGAACCCAATCCAGCCAAAACCTTCTTTACAGCCACTGAGAGCTCAGCAGAGGACCCAACCAAGCTCCTGCCCCACAGAAACTGTGAGATAATAAACGCATATTGTTTTAAGTGTTCAGTTTGTGAAAATTTATTATGGAATGACAGAAAACTAATACAGCATATAAATAGAGTCCATTCACATTATGCTAATTATTTAGAGTTGTATGAAAATTCAATTACTTGACACCATATTTCAAATTAATTCAAAGATTTTCATGCCTCTTACAAACTGAATTCTTCTACCCATAGCTGCTCTACTAGCTTGCCCCTTATTCCAGTTGCTGTTTCAACCTTGAGTGAAAGGGGAGACAGAGAGACAAATGAGGGGGCTTTGTCATGGTCTAAATGAGCTCCTCAGGGTTTGGGCCACAGCAAGGGCAACAGATTCAAGAAAAACTCAGAGTTTTATTTTATATTTTGACAAAATCATTACCCTTTGCATCCATAGTATTGTACAGTCATAACTGATGCTCATAATAATGATCCTAAGGCAGAATAGGTAGACATCAAGGAAACACTAAGTGAAATATTGGAGCTTCAAGAGTATATTTTAATGTTCTAGTGGTGGGTGCACAAGTATTCATTTCATTATTATTCTTTGTTATATAGGGTTGTTTGTGTGTTTTTTTGGCAAATATCAGTGCACAATTTAAACATAAATAAACATTAAGATCAGTCTAACAAATTTCTTGTTAATCGATTTCTATTACCTATCAGAAAAGAATTTTGCATTTCAAAGGAGTGGTAGAATGTCAATTCAAAACAAACTCTGCTAACCAGAATATCACACTCACCAAGGACATACATCACTGAGATTATTTTTGTCACCCATCTTTTGTGGCATAGGTAATATGAGAAAGAACAGTAAAGAAAATAAACCAGGATGAGGGGACAAAAAGTAAAAACCAACTGAGAAATTTCTTATATTGCTGAAAAGAGGAAGAGAAAGATCTGGGAGGAAGAAAGGCCGAGCTTGTGGGAGGAGCAGATAGGAGAGAAAACACAGTATTATATATAACAGAGACATACGTAATTTACACTGCATGCAAATTAGGTCCTGTGAGGCTGAGTCAAGCACAGAGTGGGCTTAGGGGCCCACTCATGAGCTCTTTTAGACATGCAGCTTCAGACATAGCAGTCACGAAGTAACAGGCACAGTAATTGTCGTAGCATTTTCTGCTATATACAGCCTAGAGCTTCCTCATCAACGCAACATTTCCAACCAATCTTCATGGGGCAAAACAATATGCTCAGTGCCATGCTAGGTACAAGATTGAATAAAATACAGTCTTATTGTCCAGGTACCCTCAGATTAGGGCTGGGGGATCAGAAGAGAGGCACTTAGACTTTCTAAGGCATGAACTCACATTGGTGGCCTCAGAGCTGAGTTGGGCAGGCATGCATATTTTATTGAGCCACTGCTGTGTGTGTGTTGTGTTGTGTGTGTGTGTGTGTGTGTGTGTGTGTGTGTGTGTGTGCCTGTTTGCATGCCTATTTGTGTGAATCTGAAAGTCTTTAAGCACCCTCCATTCTGACCTATTTCCCACCATTCCCCAAAGTCTTACCATGACAACTCACACATTATCCAGCTGCTTGGTTCTTGAGGCATCCCTTTTGTATAAGTGGATAAATTTGATTGTTGGGTTTTTATCGTTCTTCTATCACCTTCTTACATAATAATGGTTAACATTATGATATTTCTGACTAGATCAAACAAGTTCATTTTAAACTAACCGGTACCACCTACAGTTTCTGTGCTTGCTCGTTGCTAACACTGTGTTTGCCTTTGTTCCCAGAACTATACACTAGACTGATAGTTTTAATGATTTTTCAAGAATAATCCCTAAATCCTTTTCTTGATCTGTGTGTTAGAGGATTATTTTCTGCCTAGACACATCACTGGACTGGCCTTCTTGCTCCCCAATTAATTATTAATTTGTCTACAATAAATTATACTTTCCATCTGCTAATAAAATCACAAAACTCCTCAAGCCTTTTCCATTGCTTTCACTGTTTATTGCTGCTTCATTTTGCCTCGTAGCAGTTGAATCAGCTGCAAACTGGGAGGCTTGGTTACTAATTCCTTCTCCCAAGTCTCTTCTCCATAGTAGAATTTCTTTGTGAAAAATTTCCAAAGGGTAAAAATTTTCTATACATACATTTTATACACATATTAAAGGCCCAATGCATGAAGATTCATGCAAGAATGGGCCTTCCTTCCCCTTACTGCCAGCACAGCCTTTGCTCTGGCTGGAGCTGCCTTTCCTCCTTTCCACACTGCCCAGTGGCTGGGAGCAGCTGGGGTGGTGCGGAATGCCTGTGTTGTTGCCATGGTGATGACACAAGCATCCCTCCCCACTCCCAGCAACTCCATGCCTACATATTCAAATTAACCTGCCATCTTTGTTGGGTTAATTTGCATATCAGTCCTGATTGGCTGGTGGGCGTCACAAAGGTATGGTTAATTAGCATGTTATTCTTTTATTAGTGTAATGGTTTTGAACACTTAACACAAAAATTAATTATAGCCAAGCTTCCTGGATAGCATAAAGAAGTAAGAAATGTACTAGGTGATTCTGAACAACTTCACATTGGGTCATAAAATAATGACTTCTAAAAGAGAGATACATAAAAAAGGATGAATAGTAAGTAGCAGAAATAAAAGGAGAACCCTCAAAATATGATGCAGGAAAATCAACATGAAACAAAATAGCATTGGTAGTACCAAGTTTAAATCACAGAGTTCAGATTTAGATGTGCAAGAAATAAGGTTTTATTTTCCATTAAACAAGTGAATTTATATTTCAAGTCCTAATCTTAAAAGATTGGCAAGTCACTGTGGAGAACAGTATAGAGTTTCCTCAAAAAACTAAAAATGGAACTCCCATTTGACCCATTGATCCCACTTCTAGGAATATATA
This sequence comes from Antrozous pallidus, assembly GCA_027563665.1. NCBI lineage: Eukaryota > Metazoa > Chordata > Mammalia > Chiroptera > Vespertilionidae > Antrozous > Antrozous pallidus. Next base: position 78,009,047 of record CM050516.1, on the reverse strand, counting down.
CCAAGAAACTAGAAACACCAATCAGAAAGGATATATGCACCCTATGTTCATAGCAGCACAACTCACTATAGCTAAGATTTGGAAAGAGCCTAAGTGCCCATCAGCAGATGAGTGGATTCAAAAATGCTGGTACATCTACACAATGAAATACTATGCTGCTATAAAAAAGAAGGAATTCTTACAATTTGCAACAGCATGGATGGAACTGAAGAGCATTATGCTAAGTGAAATAAGTCAGTCAGAGAAAGATAAATATCACATGATCTCACTCATTTATGGGATATAATGAACAACATAAACTGATAAACAAAAACAGATCCAGAGACACAAAAAAGCATCAATCAGACCATCAAACCTCAGAGGGAAGGTAGGGGAGGGTGGGTGTAAAGGGGAGAAGTCAATTAAAGGACTTGTATGCATGCATATAAGTCTAACCAATGGGCACAAACAACAGGGGGGTAAGGGCATAAGTGGGGGTGTGGGGGGCATTAGGAGAATAAGGACACATATATAAAACCTTAATCAACAAAGACATTTTTTAAAAATAAAGTAAGATAACACATGGTAAAAAAAAAAAAAAAAAAAGTTTGGCAAGCTTTCCACTCTAGCCATCCTGGAGTGATCTTCCCAGGATGTGATAAGGTTCTAAAGTCTCACATGAGGTCAATGCTTGTGTCTTAGTTTGCTCAGGCTGCCATAACAAAATGTCACAGACTGTGTGGCTTAAACAACAAAATTTATTTTCTCACAGTTCTGGAGGCCAAAAGTTTAAGAACAAGATGGCAGCAAAGTTGGTTTTCCATAAGGCCACTCTTCTTGGCTTGTCTTTCCCTTGTATCTTCACAGGTCTTCCCTGTGTGTGTGTCAGTGTCCTAATCTCCTCTTATAGGGATATCAGTAAAACTAGATTAAGACCTATCCATACGATCTCATTTTAACTTAATTACCTCTTTAAAGACCTTGTCTCCAAATACAGACACATTCTGAGATACTGGGGATTAGGTTCCAACATATCAATTGAGCAAGGGAGCTCAACTCGGCCCATAACAGCCTAGAAGGATAAGTTTGTGGCCATCAGCCAGTGTTCCACACAGAGATAAGAGTATTATCTCTGGCCCTGAGGTCCCTGTCCATTCAGGCGAACTACTTTCTGTTGCTTTTAAGCCAGTGGTCAGCAAACTGCGGCTCGTGAGCCGTGGTTTGCTGCTCTGTTGACTAATGAGTTTGCCAACCACTGTTTTAAGCAATGCTGGGGTATCAGGATGGCTCCATAAAGCTATGATCCACCATAGTGCCATGTCCTGAGCACATCTTGCACCATTTGAGACTACCTGCACCACCACCACCCTGCACTCCAGAGAAATTACAGAGTGATCTCTGCTATTCCAACACACCAGTCCTCCCTTCTGTCATCCAAATGGCAAATTTTCCTTTTTGGTTTTGGGAAACCCTGCTAGGCTCTATTTCCTGTCTGCTACTACCTTTCCTAAGATGATGAATTATCTGCTTAAATTGAGAGAAGCAAAAATTAATTAGGATCTTACACTACTCTTCAGTTACATATGACAAATACATGTGTCCATGAGTGTTTATGCTTTTTTCCTATCCCAGTGTTCTAAGAATTTTATTTCCTATTTTGTAATTATATTTTTTCAATCAAAAATGGTAATGTCTGCCCAGCTAGTGTGGCTCAGTGGCTGAGTGTCCACCATGAACTTGGAGGTCACGGTTCATTTCCTAGTCGGGGCAAATGCTGCAGGCTTGAACCACAGAAGGAGGGCAGGAGAGAGCTGATCCATGATTCTCTCTTCTCATTGATGGTTCTATCTTTCTTTCCCTGTCCCTTCCTCTCTCTGAAATAAATAAAAACATGTTTTAAAAAAATCAACTACCTCCAGAGAGCATTTTCCCAAAGAAGAGAGGCTTATTTCCTTTCCTCCTTTTTTCTTCTCCCACCTCCACACTCAAAATGCTTTTTTATATCAGGAATAAAGAAAAGCAGCCCCCAAGGTCTTCTAAATGCTGGAGAACTAAAAGTTCACTTGGGAACAGGTGTAGTGACTGGCACCTGAGACTTCCAAGATTCATCTCTATTTTTCATCTCTACTTGTTTCACCAGATTTATCCATGTGGTAGGAAATATGTGCACAGTTGTTCTCAAATTTCACATCTTACCGTTTGCACCAGCAGAGAAATATCAATTAGCTCTTTTGCTCTGAGGCCAAAATTCCTAGAACAAGAGCTTATAGGTTCTGCTTCCTAGGTGCCCTCTCCTCGGCCAATCAAGAATGGTTGCCGCGAAAGGCAGAGCAATTCAGGTAAGAATATGGCAGGGTAGGCCCCAGGAAGGTTGGGTTTCTCAAAGAAAAAGAAGCCTGGGCAGAAAATCCCATAAAAGTCCAGGACCAACAAATATATAATTTACCAGTATACCCGTGGGCGGTTACCTAACTGATAAAAGCATCCATCATTTCACTATTATAAAAATGAATAATGAAATATACTCTTAGCTTACTTAAATGTGCCTAAAATTGCAAACCAGCTGACTTTTAAACTATTTATTTCAAACTCCAAAGATTCACATTTCAGAAGTGAAAGCTAGCATTTCCCAAAGGAGAGAAGAGTTAATATAAATGCTCCTTTTCTAGAGAATAGAAATAAGAACCAGCACTCACAACATGTGTATCAGAAAATGTCTGGCCCTAGCTGTTTTGGTTCAGTGGATAGAGCATTGGCCCATGGACTGAAGGGTCCCAGGTTTGATTCTGGCAAGGGCACATGCCCAGGTTGCAGGCTCGATCCCCCATATGGAGCATGCAGGAGGCAGCCAATAGATGACTCTCTCTCATCATTGATGTTTCTATCTTTCTCTCCCTCTCCCAAATCAATAAAAAAATATTTTTAAAAAATAAAAAGAAAATGTCTGTTGAGGAATAAAGAGTCTATGAATGTGATTTGTAGCTTAAATCACAAAGAGGAGCTAGAGAGAGGAATCCAGAATAAGAAGGTTTTGCTTATTTATTTATTTGCTTACTAGAAGCAGAGACAGAAAAATTCACCTTAATTAAGAACTTACTCTGTACTAGGCATGCATTGGGCCAGGAGTTTAACATGCATTATTATTTAATTTTTACTCACTCTCCTGGAGACAAAAAAAAAAAAAAAAGTATCCCCATTTTGCCCAGAGACAACCAAAATGCAATGAATTTAAGTGATTTCCCCAACTTAATAGCCAACAAGGGGTGAAAATGAGATTTTAATCCAGGTTTATCTGTAAATTGCTTCAAGGACTGATGCTCCCTGCAGTAGGTGTACCAAGCAGACAAAGTATAACAACAATGAGAGAAGTGGTCAAAGATGGGTAAGGAATGGAATGGAGTCCTTAGTACCACTGCAGGTAAGTTTTCAACTTTGGAAACATAAAATATGAAGTTAATGAACTACACTTTATCTACTTAGATTAATTTAAGGGAGTTATTGGAATTATCTCTATTATTGAATGGGAAAAGGAAGACATTGCGTAGAGAAGAAAAGAATATAGGAGTGAGTAAAAGGGAAAGTATAACAATTTATGCATCTGTTCAACAGCTCAGAACTCTTTCTGTTACTTTTCTTTTTTATTTATTTATTTTTAAAATAGTTTTATTGACTTTTAGAGAGAGAGGAAGGGAAGGATAAAGAGATAGAAACATTGATGAGAGGATCATTGTTCACCACCTCCTGAACGCCCTCTACTGGGAATCATGCCTGCAACCCAGGCATATGCCCTCACCAGGAATTGAACTGGCAACCTCTTGGTTCCTGGGTCAATGTTCAACCACTGAGCCACACTGACCAGGCATGTTACTTTTCCTTTTAAATGAAGTTTAGATTGAGTTAAGATATGAAGAATTATAGGATCCCTTAAGAATATGCGAAGAATTTTTGAAGGTGTAAACACAGGTTTGGGTTAGGCCAGAAAGATTCCTTATCATCTAGGATTTTAGTATTTTGCTGTTTAATATGTTCAAGGTACTTCAAAGTTTTAGGGTAGTTATATGAAAAAAAAAATCATCATTATTATCAATGCTCTTAGTTAAAATTTTTAAAATGTATGTAAAAACCATATGGAATTTAAGTCCCTTGCTCAATTAATACTTTTTATGGGTTTTTAATTATAAAAGGATTTTAAGGAAAATGTTTCATTAAAAATTAAAAAATAATTTTAACATTTGTTAAATGTAACATTTTGTTCTTCTCTGACAAGAAATAATTAAGGATGAAGTATTTGATTTCCTACATTAAATAACTGCTTCACCAGGTTCTATCATTTTTTTTTTTCAGTTCATGTTTTAAAATCTCAAAACAATACTACATAATGGAAATGTCAGTTTTTTTCCACTACAGTAACGTAAATTATTAGTTGCCACCACCTCCTCAGTAATTCAAGTACTATTGAAACATGTCACACATGTAAGGATTTGATTTGAGCACCACTCCAAAGATAGAAGGATCTTGGATCCACTCCTGTTTAGCCTTGATCCATGTCCTTAACCTTACTGGGCCCCAGTTTCATTATGTAAAAAATAATCTTGTCCCTTATTTCATCTTGAAGTTATTAGGAGGTGAGATGCAATCAAGGACTGCCTTATTCATCTTTACTCCCACCCTCAGGGAGCCTGGTCTATATGGGTATTCATTGAATGTTTGAAGGTTGATGTGAAGAAGGAAATCCATCTGAAGAATCTAAAAATAAAATCAAGCATCTGTAAACCTCAGGGCCTCAACATTCCCGCCCACCATTAATCTTTTACTACCATCTGGAAACAGTGCATGTGTTTGGGTACTTCACTTCCAGAGCTACAGGTTCACAGTAGAAGAAATAAAAGAAATGTATAATCTAAGAACATGCATGGAAAAATCAACTTACTCTAAAGACTTTAAAAGGTTTAAATATTAATTTATATTCACCCTGTTTTCAATTTCAAAACAGAAATAAAATCGAGTAAGAGCTATGAATAAACTTCAGTTTAATATTAAAGCCCTTAAGGAACACAGGAAAACAAAGGAACAGGAGGGGGAAAGGAATGACAAAGCCCACTGGCAGTGTTCGCTTTACCCCAAGGCACAAAGACTTACCTCATTTTCTAAAGCTGCTTTAAAAAAATGTGTGCTTTTAAATGTGTGTAATATATGTACATGCTTCCTGAAATTGTTACAAAAAGTTGTAGGAGAGGTTTAAATTCCTACTTTGGAAGGGTAGACAATCACAAAATCACTTTTAATCTTTGATGGGGGAGAGGAGATGAGCTCACACTTTGGTATTTTGGAAGGAAAGTGGGCCCTGACACTTTTAATTTTATTAAAAAAAACAAAACTCATGAATAATTAAGACAGCCCTGGCTGGTGTTTCTTAGTGGTGAGAGAGTATTAGCCTACTCAATGAGGAGTCTAGGTTCAGTTCCCTGTCAAGGGCAGTTACCTGGGTTGCAAGTTCCATCCTAGTCCTGGTCTGGGTGTGCGAAAGAGGCAACCAATAGATGTGTCTCTCTCACATTGATGTCTCTCTTTCTCCCCCTCCTTTCCTTCCATTCTCTCTAAAAATAGATGGGAAAATATCCTCAGGTGAGGATTAACAAGAAGGAAGGAAGGAAGGAAGGAAGGAAGGAAGGAAGGAAGGAAGGAAGGAAGGAAGGAAGGAAGGAAGGGAGGAAGGAAGAAAGGGGGGAGGGAGGGAGGGAGGGAGAGAGAAAGGGAGGGAGGGAGGGAGGAAGGGAGGGAGAGAGGAACAGAGGGAGGGGAGAAGGAAGGGAGAAGGAAGGAAGGATATAGGAAGGATTAAGATAATCATCTTTGTGGCTACCAAGCACAGTACTTTCAAAGACTCGCTAGCCATTGCTTTACCACACCTATAAGCAAAGAAATTAAGTCAAAAGTTGGGCATCTTTATGACTCTTTTCATTCATCTTCACCCTCCAGAATTGTTATAAAACATAGGTCTCTTCTCTCACTCTTTCAAAAAACATGCCATAATGTTTTCAGGATGACCTCCTCCTCCTCCTCCCCCTTCTCCTCCTCCTCCTCCTCCTCCTCCTCCTCCTCCTCCTCCTCCTCCTCCTCCTCCTCTTCTTCCTCCTCCTCCTCCTGTTTCTCCTCCTTCTCCTCCTTTTCCTCTTCCTCCTCCTCCTCCTCTTCTCCTTCTCTTTCTCATCTTTCTCTTCCTCCTCTTCCTTCTCTTATGCCTCCTCCACCACCACCACTATCACCACCATCATCTTCACATTGCTGCCCCAGCTTACTTTTTCAGTATCTTTTCCTCATTACTGAAGTCCTAGACATGCTAGACTCTTCCCTGTTCTCCAAGCATGCTATTTTCATATCTCTGTCCCTATGTCAGTTCCATTACCCTTTTGCCTAGAAAAACATCTACTCCTTCTTGAAAGGCTGGGGTAACTTTGATCTTTAACAGCTATTGCCAACCCTAGATGCATTAGAATCATCTGAGGAGCTTTTTAAAAATACTAGTACTACTACCCAGGCCCCAACCCCAAAGAGAGCATGGTTTAATTGGTTGTTGGAAATGTGCTGTCGAAGGAGAAACCAAGATGGCAGCACAGGTAAACACCTAGGCTGCTGCCCCGTACAACAATTTCAAGAATACAACTAAAAGATAAAACAGACATCATCCAGAACCACAGGAAAGCTGGCTGACTGGAAATTCTAAAACTAGAAGGAAAAAGAAATGCACATGGATAATCAGAGCCACTGCAAAGCCTAAGGCATGGAGACTCGCATGCTCACAGAGCCAGAGAGGACAGGGCATCTGAATGCCTGGCAGGAGTGCTCTAGTGGAAAGGAGACAAAAACTCCAGGATGCGCTGAACCCAGTTCAGATTGCACTCAAAACCCAAGGGACCCAGGCCCTTATGGGGGGAATCTGGACTGTGAGGCTGAATCTCAGGGGAACAGCCAAAGGCAGAGCTCCGGAGGCACACACACCAATGTGCGCAGTGAGGGCGAACTGTAGATTGTGCCGCTGGTGTGGTCTGGCAGAAGGGAGAAAGAAGTTCTGACTGCATGGAATTCCTGGTGCCAGGCGAAAATCTGGGATTCCAGATTCATTGGGGGACAGACTAGACAGTCTGGTGGCATGTGAAACTAGAGGGTGCCTTTCTCGAAGAGATGCTTGCAGCAATTGCCTGCCAACACTAAGACCCAGTGACCTCATGGGGTGGGGCTGACTGGAAGCCAAGGCTGTTGGCACCACCCTGAAACTCCATTCCACCTAGAAACTCCGCCCCATACAAGCTGAACACAGAGGCTTTGGCAAATTTGCAAGGCTTGTCACATAAGGCTATCTCCCAGCATAGGCACAACTGATCCTCATAGCCACTTGGCCTGGAGGTCAATTCCTCCCAGTGATACCAACAACAATCAAGATTTAACTGCAACAAGGCTGTACACACAGTCCACAAAGGGGTGCACCAAGAGTGTCCACCTTAGGTAACAGGGGAGGCCGAGACACCTAGCACACAAAGCTACCCTACCAACTCAGGGAAGCAGTAAAAATGTGGAGAGAAAGAAACAGATCACAAATGAAAGAAATGGAGGAAAACAAACAACTGGATATAGAGTTCAAAACCACGGTTTTTCAAGAGGTTCCTAGAAAAGGCCGATAAGTTTAGCAAGACTCTCGAGGATATGAGTGAGATCCTCAAGGATATGAAAAAGGGCCAACCAGAAATTAAACATACACTGACTGAAATAAAAAATATTTTATAAAAACCCAACAGCAGACTAGAGGAATGCAAGAATCAAGGCAAAGATTTGAAATACCAAGAGGCCAAAAACACTCAACTGAAAAGAAAAAAGAATCCAAAAATTTGAGGATAGCATAAGAAGTCTCTGGGACAACCTCAAACATACCAACATCAGAATTATGGGGGTGCCAGAAGAGAGAGAACAAGATACTAAAAACATATTTGAAGAAATAATGAGTGAAAACTTCCCCTACCTGGTGAAAGAAATAGACTTACAAGTCCAGGAAGTGCACAGAACCCCAAAAAGAGGAATCCAAAAAGGTCCACACCAAGACACATCATAATTAAAATGTCAAGAGCAAAAGACAAAGAGAATATTAAAAGCAGCAAGAGAAAAACACTTAATTACCTACAAGGGAGCCCCATATAATTGTCAGCTGATTTCTCAACAGAAACTATGCAGGCCAGACAGGAGTTGCAAGAAATATTCAAAGTGATGAATAGCAAGAACCTACAACCAAGATTACTCTACCCAGTGAAGCTATCATTCAGAATTGAAAGTCAGATAAAGAGCTTCACAGATAAGAAGCAGCTAAAGGAGTTCATCAACATCAAACCAGTATTATATGAAATGGTGAAAGGTATTCTTTAAGAAGAAGAAGAAGAAGAAAAAGGAGGAAAAGGTGGTTGCTTCAAACTAGAGCATAGACAGAACTGGAGAGCATTATGCTAAGTGAAATAAGCCAGTTAAAGAAGGATAAGTATCACGTGATCTCACTCATTTATGGAATATAACGAACAACATAAACTGATAAACAAAAACAGATCCAGAGACAGAGAAGCATTGACTGTCAAACCTCAGAGGGATGGTGGGGGGTAAGGGGAAGAGATCAACCAAAGGACTTATATGCATGCATATAAGCCTAATCAATGGACACAGACACGGGGGGGGGGGGGGTTGTGGGCATAAGTGGTGATGGGGGGGAGGAAGGGAGTGGGAGGGGTGATGGGTGATGAGGACACATATGTAATACTTTAATCAATAAAGAAATTTAAAAAAAAGAAATGTGCCATCGGGTTTGAGAACAACTCATCTAATGAGCCCTTTCTTCTCTATGTAGGCTAATCATGCCTTCACATGATTTTCAGAGCTTTCTCTACATACTTTCATCATACCAAATGGCACAGAGTATTGGAGTTCTCATTAATCTCACTCTATTCATGGGTCAGGCCTAAGATCTCCTTGGAGGAGAATCTTATTTTTCATCCTTCTTTGTATCCCATGTCAGAGTCACCTGAGAGCTTTTCCCATCGACATCAAACCCGTAGAAAGTCTATCTGGAATCTTGAGAGGTGGGTATGAGAGCAGGATGGGTATAGAGGATGAGATTTTTATCTTTTCAGTAAGTTATTAAATAACTCTGGTTGTTAGGACCCAACATACCTCCTTCCAACAAACTACTGATCTGAAGACAAGTGTGGCTCCTTTCTAGCTTCCTTGGAGTTCATTCTCCCTCCATGCTTCCCAATTGCATATCTATTTCCCCCTTTTTTTATGGCTTGGTATGCTCTAAGAGTCATCTTTCTCAGGTGTTTTGCTTCTGTCACACACCTTCTCAAACTTGTACAGGCTTCTAATTGCTTCTTGAGTCAAATTTAAATTAATCATGGGCTTTGAGGTTTTCTACTAATTTATATGAGCCTTCTCTTGTGTTTATTGTATCTTCAGATGAGCAAAATACTATGTTCCCTCCAGCCTCTATACCTCTCCATATTCCATTCTTCCATGGGTGGGGGTTGGGGGGAGAGTGGAGTGAAGTGGACGTGGCAGGCTGGTTCCCCCTCTCTTCCACCAAATCATACCAATTTCCTTAAACAAAAAGCAAAAGCAAATTTAAAAGAAAATCACTGCTGAAATCTCTGTAAAGCTTTTCTTCACCACTTCTAACATATATATATTTTTAATTTGATGAAAGTTGTTTTTTTATATATATTTTATTGATTTTTTACAGAAAGGAAGGGAGAGGGATAGAGAGTTAGAAACATCGATGAGAGAGAAACATTCATCAGCTGCCTCTTGCACACCCACTACTGGGGATCTGCCCGCAACCAAAGTACATGCCCTTCCGCAGGCCGACGCTCTATCTACTGAACCAAACCGGTTTCAGCACCACTACTTCTAACATTTAAAAAATTATTGAGTAGGCATCTTTGTTATTTTTCTTGGTTATTTTACTTGGGGGGGGGGTGTCTGTTTCTTTTTGTGTGTGTTTGTTGGAAGAATTACTAGTATTTTTCTCAGAGTTTTCCCTTTGGGGAGGCTCAATGTTTCTATCTATGAAATGGAAATTATCACAGTAACATTCACCTGCTTATCTGAATTCAGTGCTGTAGGATCACAGAAGATAGAACACATGGAATGTGCTTTGTAAGTTCTAACCTGCTTTACAAATACAAGACAATCATTATCACTGTCACTATAATCTGCTACCCAAATTTATTTCAGTAGTTCAACACATATCTCTATACCAGCAAAAGCCTTTCTTGGAAGCATTTTAAGATATTTTGCAAGGAAGATGATACAAAATGTTTATGTTCTACTTTCATTACATTATTATTCTAATGGTATTTATTTACCTCCATGTTTCCAACAAGCTTCAAGTTATTTTCAGTTCTCTATGTGTCCTTCCAAAACTAAGTTTAAAAGAAACCACTTGAAGCCACAGCAAGGCACCAAATGTAGACCAGGGTCTCCCAGAAAGGCAAGCACATTGTAGGAATGAGAATCCAGAATATGTGCTCCTTTCTCCTTAGGGTCTTTCTCAGCAGTAAGTAGTTCTGCTTCTGGAACAACCTGGGAGCCCCATAAGAAAAACACTGTATGCAGTAGCCAGCCTCCCACGCCCATCTTTCCTTCAGCTCTGCCTAAACAAGTCACAATAATATTTGGAATTGGCAAAGCAACTTCTTTCCAGGGCGTTTACAGCGCTGAGACATTCCTCATTAATGCACTCAGCACTCCTGTGGAGGAGGTGGGTGGCAAGCAATTTCAAATCCTTTTCTCCTTTCTTTCTATACCTACCAAAGAGTCTTTGCTTTCAATAGCTGACACAAATGAGTGAACCATTTTAGTTAAAAGATTATGATTCGCCCATCACCCCCCCCCTTAACACCATTAAAACAACCTTTGTCCATCTTCAAATCTGTGCAGTCAAGTGTGTGCAGGGTTTAAAAAGAACATAAAAACTGTCCTGGACGTCTGTGTGTGAGACCGGGCATTAGATACAATGTCCTTTGTCTGGCTTTGGAAAACTCCCACGGGACAAATAGGATTAAACATGACACTTCTCTTTTTCTGGTGAGCCTCCTATGACTCACCCCTTTTCACAACCTTCATCCCCACACACAGCCTTCTAGCTCTCTGCCCTAGGCACCACGGGGATCGTCCAGGAATTCCTCTGTCTCCCTCGACCTCTTGCCCCACTCAGGCAAGAATTAATTGTTTCCATTAGATAAGAAAGGGCAAATAAAACAGAAGTCAAGCCATTAAACTTGGGGCACCCTTAGGCGCCCATTCATGCATCCCTGCTGGAGGCCCAGAGCCTTCCCACTGGTCCTCTCAGTTTCCTCCATGGCAACTCATCTGGGACTTTAAGCAAGTGCAACAGGACATGGTCTGGGATTTTTCTAAATTCCCCATCACAACATCTGCTCTGCTAAATACCTGTATTCACTAATGGACAGTTTGAAGTTCACCACATGGGAGAATAGACAGGGAGACGGGAAGTATCATTTAGCAAGTGCCTATATATGTCAAGCACCATGCTAGGTACTATAATGTCATGTCATTGTCACAATAGCCTATAAAGGAAGTATTAATATCCCTGTTTTGGTTGTCACTCACCAAAACCCCAGTGGCTTAACATCACCAAGGTTTAGTTCTCATTTTGGGAACATATTTATTATAACTCTGCTCCAAGTGGTCACTTGGAGGCACTGCCATTTCATAGCTACCCCATCTGGACTCCATGGCCATCTTGGTCTCCAGGATGGAAGAAGAAAGCTTGGAGGGTCATGCATGGACTTTTCATTGCTTTAGTAGAATAACTGTATTTACTAATGGGCACTTGTGCTCACATTCCATTAGCTATATACCCACACACATGACTCCACCTAATTCACTGAAAGGGGATAGGGAGATGCCTAAAAGCAAGTGGAATGTTCCATGAGTAGCTGTGGTCATGCCAGGACAGTAGAAATGTAAATGTCAATAGCTATGCTTCTGTATCTTTAAATACACATATCACATTTGTAATGGTTGCATAAAACCCACTTCATGCCTGGACAATACCTGACTCATCGGGGCCTCTATCTGAGGACATTTAAATTGTTTTCCCTCAATTAGCATTCTTTGAGCATTTATTATGTGCAGGGTGCAGTAGGTAAGGGACCAAAAGGGTGTTTACAGTTTTAGAGGGAAGTCACACACATTTACAAATAAATGTCAGTTTAATAAAAGGCAGTTTTGATGAATGGAACACGAAAACTACCACACTGTCAAGGAAGCAATCATTTCCTGCCAAGTCCAAAGGACTTGGAGGGGACTTATCCATTTCAATTGGTCTTTCAAGATTGATTATTATTTCTGAACATGTAAAGAAGGGGAAGGTGCAGAGGTCTCTGGCACCTTAACTTAGAAGATGCTCAAGCCACAGTAACCTGCTCTGTGACTTATGTGAGGGAGCAGACAGGGAAGGCAGAAGAGATGAGGCAAGCAAACATGTTGGATTCAGATAAAAGAGTAGAGTGTGCTGTGTTTGGGGGTGTGGATCTGGGGAAATGGGGAGCTCCCCACTGCCGGCCTCTGAGCACAGGGATACCAAGGTGAGATCTATCTAGAACAAGCATGTCAAACTTGTGGTCGGCGACCCTCGAGTTTGCCATGCTTGATTTAGACTCTTCTAGATAGCAACCATCAGAGTATTCATTACTGATTTTTTTCTCTTCTGCCCTTTTTCAATTCCTAGTCTTTATGAACATATTTATTTTCCTTCTACCCTGGGGTTTATAATCAAACATCAACTTAATCTGCCTAAACACATAGACCACAGAATCAGTTTCTTTTATCCAAAGAAGCCATTCAGACATTCATCCCACTCCTTTAGCATTTGGGGTATTACTTCTTATCCTCTTTGAAATAAACATTCTTGTAAAATATTGCAACTTCAGAATAAAGATCAAGGGACAGAGCCCCATACTATAGCTTGGTTCCATCATATTGAATTTGGCTATGCTGAGTTTGTACCACCCCCCCACCCCCACCCCCACCTTGTGACTAAAGGCCAGTTTATCAGCTACTAGCCAAGTAAAGTTTTTGTCAAGTTACCTAGCCTGCCTGTACTTTAGTTTCTTGATTTAGCAGGAAACAATATTGACTGATGATTTGTTCCTTCTTTGAGCCAATATTGGTGAAGCACATTTTATGGGCCAGGATATATGGGGATCATAGATGATACTTAGTAAAAGCATTTTATCCTCCTCTGAAGAAAGGAGGCAGGGAAGGAGATGAATGACTATTAATCACACACCTACTGTGTGCCAGGACATGTCCTTGAGGTTGTACATGTGCCATATTACTTATGACATGACTCCCATGAGTAATTTCCCCTTTGTACAATAAAGTAGCTGAAGACACCCGCAGTCACTTGCACAGTGGCATTTGGCTGCTGAATGACAACCCAAGTTTGGAGTCCTACACACTGTTGGGTCCCAAGGCCCATGCCATTTCTACTCCACCACAGCATGAGCCACTGGGAGTGAAAGCTTATGGTTGCCACATGGCATTTTTCTTCTCAGAGCATCCCTATGCCTCTTGGTATCCATGTGAGGTAAGAAAGAGACATTTGGCTCTCCTTGCATACTTTTCTAGAACACATTTAGCTGTGATGAATCAACCCCAAAGTTCTGGGCTCTAGGCTGCTTTCCCAGCCCCTAGATCCCCTGCCCATCCAGCAGACTGCTTCCCTGGTGTCTTTGTTGTTGGAGGAGTCTTCTGAATCACCATTTGGTCACTCCCTCTTAATTGATCACAATTACCTAAGTTCCTGGTCCTACAATAAGCAAGGAAAAAGGGTAGCATTTTCTAAGACATATGTGTTTAGTGTTGCTGGCAGATTTGTAAACTTATTAGTACCATATAATTAAGATCTAATTATCCAAGAGTTTTAAATAGTGCCTGCTGCTATTGTGCTGGTGAAGAGCCTAAGGAATAAATATGTGTCTTTTTTTGTTTGTTTTTCTTTAACATTTGCAGCTCACCTCTCCCCCATTTTCAGTTGGGTTTAGCTCGACTGCTTAAAAAGGCTCTCTACGCTGCAACACTGCTTTTAGAAATGTTACCATGTCAGAAGCATAAAGGCACATTTTAAAACATCTGCTGTGGCACCTTCTAGAAGGGCCTTCAGTGCCAGGCAAGTGTGTAAAGACAGACATTTAGATGCTAGGCCCATGTCTTAGTGAGACTTGATAAAAAATGGCTCGAGGCTGCTACTTCAGGAGAGTGGTATACAACTATGTGAGTTACCAATATCTGGTGCCATGAATAAACATATAAACACAAGCATATATGCACCATGGGAGCCTAGAGAGAAATATGGGACAGAAAAGGGAAAATCCAGACACATGTGTGAAGTGCCCAAAACAAGACACTGTCTGGGCCTGTCCCTGTCCTTAGAGAGCTCAAAATCTATTGAGGAAAGCAGAATAGAAAGGCCAGGAAGATGTGCCAGTGTGGTAAGTGATGAATGCCTATAGGCAGAGGGTGCTAGGGTACAGGGGTGAATGGTAGAGTGGGAAAGGTTCCCATGGATGGGGAACTAAGGGCTCTTGAAGACTACTAGGCATTAAGCATTACAGAGGGGAAGGACATCCCAGGAAGAAGACACAGCATAAGCAGAGCCTCAGATGCAAAGAGAGCAGATCAGTGAGTAGTTCTGCTGCATGTGAGTCTTTATGTGGCCCCTAAAACAAAGGTGAAAATGCAGATTTTAAGTAGAAGAATATGAGCAGATTTGTATTAAAAACAACAACAACCAATAACTCGTTACTGATTGTAATTGAATGGCTTGGAGTATAAGAGCAAAAATCAATGAAAACAGTAATTCCTAAGTGTGGTGTTTGTGCCAGCAACAAGTGTTACCTGGCACTTGTTAGAAATACCACTTCTCAGGCCCACCCCAGACCTGGTGAATCATAAAGTCTGGGGGTGCGGTCCAGTCCTCCATGGTTGAGCAAACTCTCCAGGTAATGCTGAGGCATGCTCAAGATCTGAAGAGGCCACAACAGTAAATCAGGTAAACAAGGATCCAGGTGAGCAATGGACAAAGACAATGATAAAAAGGAGGTAGAAAAGGCAACAGATTGTGTAGGTTTTTGGTGGAATCCCATTGTACCTGTACCATAACATTTTCTCACTTTCTACCATGTCTCATCCCTTCCCTCTGTGTTTTGTGCCCCTGGTGTCTTGGGGACAGAGATCTCACTTTTACACTGGGCTTTTGTAGCCCCCTGCATGGTCCCTTGAAGACAAGTGGAGCTCAGCTGAGAGTTGGCCAAGCAATACTGCACTGTCTCCTGTCACCGCTGGTCCTGCGCCCTATTGGGTGGGATTGAACCCATGAAGGGAAGGCTTATAGGGAGAAACAGCTATGTTCATAGCAACCCAGAATCGAAGGATAAGTAGCAAGCAAGGCAGAGAAGTTCAAGAAAAAGTGAGAAAGGGAAAGGAGTGGGGAGGGCTGAAGAAGGAAGAAAAGAGATGAAATGGAAAGAGGCAGGGAGGGATCAAGAAGGAAGAATACAAGAAGGAAGAGAAAGAGAAGTCTGGGGAAGGTAGATGGATTTGTACATTAACTTTCCACTCTCCAATCCCAGTGCTCCCAGCTCTGGAAGGAGCTATCCCTGACACTCATGCTGTGGTTCTGGCCATCTCAGTTGCCATGGCCCGTCTTCAGGCTCTTCCATTTTTCTTTCCACTGCTTACAGAGCTCCCATACATGCTCTGATTGCTCAAACACACACACACACACACACACACACACACACACACGCATGCACGCATGCACACACACACACACCTTGCTAGAATTTTAATTGAAATTGCATTAAATATTAACTTTTTCTACCCAAGAATATGGTATATCCTTACAAGACTACCTAGGTCAGCTTCTCCCAAATTCTATACCCACCAAAGTGGTGTGCTATAATAAAGGTTTATTATTTGAAGCTGCCACATTTGGGAGTAATTTGTTAAGCATCAATAGATAACCAATGCAGGTCAAATACACATACTTTAATCCAGAGAAATAATATATCTATTTATAACTTTATTAACTTAAATAATATTTTTCTATTTGTTTGGCAACACTGACTCTTTTGTTTCCTTTCCCCTGTTCCATAACACTTAACATGAGATCTATCCTCTTCAGAGGCGTTTAAGTGTACAATATAGTATTGTACATCTTAAGTGTACAATACAATGTTGTACATCAGATCTCTAAAACTAATTTATCTTGCAAAACTGACATTTTATACACATTGATTAGCAACTCCTCTTTTTCCCCTCCCTCTAGTGCTTTAAACCACCTTTCTATTATTTTCTTCCATGACTTTGACCGTTTTAAATGATTCATACAAGTGGAATCATTCATACATATTTTTAAATTTCTAGATTTGGATGTACAGCCATGGTTAAAAACTTTTGACATATTTTGCTTTTACCCTTACCATAAAACCTATCATTTCTTATTACTGATATTTCTTTTCTGGTCTTCAATGATCAACAGTGAGCTCATTAATTGAAGGAATGTTGTTCATTCATTTGGGCACAATGAACCCAAAAGAGCACATAGCAGAATGAATTATCCACAGGTATTTGTTAAATTGCAGTGACCCTGCCAATAAATTTAGAGGGTGGGACCTCTCATTGCTACCAGCCAGCCAAACCTCGTTTGTTTTTTTTATTTTTTTAATAACTCTTTATTGTTCAGATTATTAAAATTGTTCCTCTTTTTCCCCCATAGCTCTCCTCTACCCGGTTCTGACTCCACCCTCTGCCCTTACCCACCTCCCACTGTCCTCATCCATAGGTGTATGATTTTTGTCCAGTCTCTTCCCACACCCTCCACAGCCCTTTCCACCCCTGAGAATTGTCAGTCCACTCCCTTTCTATGCACCTGATTCTATTATATTCACTGGGAGAACTCCTGTGCTGAATTATTCTATTCACCAGATTTTTTATTCACTTGATTTTTAGATTCACATGTTAATAGTTATGTATTTATTGTTCATAATTTTTCTTTACCCTTTTCTTCTTCTTCTTCTTCTTCTCCTCCTTCTTCCTCCTCTCCCCCCCCTCCTCTTCCCCCCCTCCTCCCCCTCCCCCTCCCCCTCCTCCCCCTCCCCCTCCCCCTCCCCCTCCCCCTCCCCCTCCTCCTCCTCCTCCTCCTCCTCCTCCTCCTCCTCCTCCTCCTCCTCCTCCTCCTTCTTCTTCTTCTTCTTCTTCTTCTTCTTCTTCTTCTTCTTCTTCTTCTTCTTCTTCTTCTTCTTCAAGAATACCTTTCAGCATTTCATATAATACTGGTTTGGTGGTGATGAACTCCTTTAGCTTTTTCTTATCGGTGAAGCTCTTTATCTGACCTTCAATTCTGAATGATAGCTTTGCTGGGTAGAGTAATCTTGGTTGTAGGTTCTTGCTGTTCATCACTTTGAATATTTCTTGCCACTCTCTTCTGGCCCGTATAGTTTCTGTTGAGAAATCAGCTGACAATCATATGGGTGCTCCCTTGTAGATAACTAACTGTTTTTCTCTTGCTGTTTTTAATATTCTCTCTTTGTCTTTTGATCTTGGCATTTTAATTATGATGTGTCTTGGTGTGGTCCTCTTTATATTCCTTTTGTTTGGGGTTTTCTGCACTTTCTGGACTTGTAAGTTTATTTCTTTCAACAGGTAGTGGAAGTTTTCAGTCATTATTTCTTCAAGTAGGTTTTCAGTCTCTTGCTTTCTCTCTTCTTCTGGCACCCCCATAATTTAGATGTTGGTACACTTGAAGTTGTCCCAGAGGCTCCTTACACTATCTTCATATTTTTGGATTCTTTTTTCTTTTTGCTTTTCTGGTTGGGTGGTTTTTGCTTCTTTGTAATTCAAATATTTAACTTGCATTTTGCGATCCTCTAGTGTGCTGTTGGATCTCTGTATATTATTTTTAAATTTCAGTCAGCATATGCTCAATTCTTAGTTGGTCCTTTTTCATATCCTTGAGGGTCTTGCTAAATTTATCGACCTTTTCTAGAAAATTCTTTTTTTTAATTTTATTTACAATATAACTTACATTTAATAGTAGTACATGTTTTCCTCCCCGCCCCAATATCCTCCCCCAGCCTCTCTTACCCCCCAGCACATGTCCCCACCTGCCCCCCTCCCCACCCCAGTATCTTTCATTCATTGGTTATGCTCATATGTATGCATACAAGTCCTTCGGTTGATCTCCCCCAGCATCTGCCTCCCCTCCACTCCAGCCTTCCCCCTGTAGCTTGACAGCCTGTTTGAGGCCACCCTGCCTCTATATCAATCACTTCCCCCTGTTTCTTTTCTTCAAAAATATCTTGCCTCTGCATACTGAAAACAAACGTATAAGAGCAAAAAAAGTTTGAGTGTTAGTTTCAATGTCCAACTGTTCTGAGTCCCAGTTTCAATGTCAAATAGTTCTTCATGTGTATATGTCAGCAATGGTATTCTAGAAAATTCTTGAAAAACACTTTATAACCATGGTTTTGAATTCTATATCCAGTCATTTGCTTTCCTCTATTTCTTTCATTAGTGATCTGCTTCTTTGTCTCCACATTTATCTGCTACCCTGAGTTGATAGAGTGGCTTTGTGTGCTAGGTGTCCTATAGCACCTAGTGGCTCAGCCTCCCCAGTTATCTGAGGTGTACACTCTTGGTGCACCCCTTTGTGGGCTGCGTGCATGATCTTGTTTTAGTTAAGCCTTGATTTCTGTTGGTTTCACTGGGAGGAATTGACCTCCAGGCCAATTGGCTGTAAGGCTCAGCTGTGTGTACACTGGGAGAACTCCTGTGCTGGTGATACCTTTATGAGACAAGACTTGCAAAGGCCTCAGTGCTCAATTGGATGGGGCGGAGTCTCAGGGCTGAGCAGACAGCAATGACTTCCCATCAGCCCTGTCCTACGAGTCCCCCTGGGTCAAAGTGTCCTGTGGTAATCACTGCAAGCACCTCTGAGAGAAAGCTCCCCTTGAGTTTCACCCACAGACTGCCCAGTTTCTCCCTGATTGAGTCTGGGTCCCTAGAGTCTCACCCTGAAATTGCATTCAGAGCAGTAGAGAGCTTTTGTCTCCTGCCCGCATACTCACTTGCTAGCCCTCTTCACGTGCACATCTCTGTACCTCTGTCTTCTGCAGCTCTTCTGAGTCTCAGTGTGCTTTTCTCTTTCCTTATAGTTGTAGAATTTCCACTCAGCCAGCCTTCCTGTGGTTCTGGATGATGTCATTTTGTCTTTCATTGTAGTTTTGAAATTGTTGTGCAAGGCAGCAATTTAGGTGTTTACCTATGCCGCCATCTTGGCTTCTCCTTTTTAAATATGTTTTTATTGATTTCAGAGAGAAAGAGAAAAGGAGAGATAGAAGTCAATGATGACAGAGAATCACTCATCAGCTGTTTCCTGCACGCCCTCTACTTGGGATCATGCCCACAACCTGGGCATGTGTGCTGACTGGGAATCAAACCATGACCTCCTGGTTCATAGGTTGACTCTCAACTATGCTTGTCAGGCTAAAGAGTCTATTTTGAATCAAACCCTGGACTGGTGTTGGAGGTGCAAAGAAGAGGAAGGTCAGTCCTTGTAGCCAGATGCTCAGTCAAGCAGTACCGAACATTGGAGACTCCCAGGGACTATGCTAGGCAAAGGAGCCTCAGATGAGGTGATCAGATCTGAAATGTTTCTAAAAGTAAGTGATGATTGAGACACATGCCATAGGGTAACTAGGAGTTTGCCAGGTGTACAATGAGGGAAAACCACTTAAAACCATGTAGAGTGTTGGCAAAGGGCAGAAGGGTGAGAGAGGAATGGCTAGCAGGGAGGTTGAATTTACCTTGTAGCTAATGGGAAGGCATGAAAGGGTGAAGCAGAAGAGTAGCAGAACCCAACTTGTGATTTTAGAGAGATCACCCTGCTTGCAGCATAAACAGTGGTTTATAAAGCAAAACTAAAAATCTCAGGACCACATGGAGATAGAGGCATTGTAATGATCCAGATGGGAGGAGGCAAGGTCTGAGGGTTGGAGATGTGGTATAGGTGTGAAGGAGAGGCCCCTACTGGTTAACAAATTAGAACTGGGGTGAGAAGATTACCCACCTTCCCCTGTAAAAAGGTTTGGGGAAGGGAGGTGAACAAGAGGTGTATTATACAGGTATCATTTTCTTTCCAAATCTTCCTCCTCAGAACCAGAAAAAGACAGAGAATTGGAAAAGAGAGAGAGGATGGGATTCAGGAGGAAATGTAGCACATATGTGAATGTCCCTTGGAGAATATAACCAGCCCACAACTTCCGTCTATTATCTTCAGAGAAAATATATTTTCAGCCAAAAAGAATTATTTTAAAACATGGGTGTGAAATAAATGAGTGCATAAAGCCATCTTGTCCAAAAGGCCTCAGCAGAATGTTTTCCTTACATAGCAGCCTCAGGGTAACACTGCCAGCATTCTGCAGTCCCAGCAAGGATCTGTGCCTTTGCCATTCAGTGATTTGCAATGGAAAAGAAAAAACACAACAACCCGCTTATCTAAGGAATGCATGTGAAACTCCATATCCACAGATACTTAAGAGCACTGAACAGATATTTTTCTGATGCACCAAAAGTCCTATGTGTACATTGAAAAGCACATGTGCTCCAGTTTCCTGTTACTCTCCTGGAGAAAAGATACCAGACATGCATCAAGGGGCTCTGCCTTTTCCTCCTGCAGGATTTCCGACTATTCTCCTGCAGGATTGGAGCCCAGGTTGATGGCTACTCAGAGTTCTCTGCTCACTGGCATCTGGAAAGGTCTTAACTGCCTCCATCTACAGCAGGTCCTCAGATAACATCATTTCATTCAGGCATTTCGGTATAACATTGATAAGAGGAAAAAATTAATTGCCAGTCAGGGCGACTGAGTGGAGTTTGCAGGTTCTCCCCTTGCTTGCATAGGGTTTTCTCTGGGGACCCTGGTTTCCTCCCACTTCCCCAAACATGTGCACATCAGGTGATTGCTGTGTTCCTGTCTGGGTGAGTGTGGGTGGGTCCCAGTGGCCCTGAGATGGAAGGTCGTTTTGTCCAGGGTGGATGCCAGCCTTGTGCCCTGTGAGCTGCAGGGAGAGGCTCCGGCCACCTGTGACCCTGGGTAAAGTGGGTTGGAAAATAATAATCTCCTTGTTTTTATTAATATTTCTTGAATGTATGCATCATTCACATTTATTTTAATGTTTAACATTAGAAGTGTTTTAGGTCTATATTTAGAAGTTTGGTGATGTTTTTGTGACCAGGAATATACCATAAGAACTTAACTGTTATTTATACCAATTAGTCTATAATAACACTGGTTTTGATGTACATCATTTTGCTTAGTCACAGTTTCCAGCAATCTATCAATGATGTTAACTAAGGACTAACTATACTTTATTGCCTCCAAGTAAGACTAACCAGCTAAGCATGGATTTCTGAGCAGCATCTGGTGTCTTCTCCAAGTCTTGCAAGCCTTCATTCCTTGTTGTTCGTCCTGCATCCTGGATGCCCTTCTCAGAAATCTTGCTTTCACAGCTTTAGGGTAGTTACCTGCTATCTCTCAGGCTCCTTCTCTACCAAACTTCTCCCCCTCCCACCAGCCACCCATAGCAATGAGGTCCTTCCA
Organism: Antrozous pallidus; assembly: GCA_027563665.1. Taxonomy (NCBI): domain Eukaryota; kingdom Metazoa; phylum Chordata; class Mammalia; order Chiroptera; family Vespertilionidae; genus Antrozous; species Antrozous pallidus. The sequence goes on along the minus strand of CM050516.1, from coordinate 77,987,344 downwards.
TTCATCCTCAAGTTGACTTCCACATCCTCTTTTTTCCCTTTGGAAGATAAATGGTGCTTCTCCAAGAAAAGAGGAGAACACTACTTTACATGAAAGGCATCCTGGAGTCCTTGGCAGGGCTAGGAAATCAGAAAACATGAGTCTCTATGACAGCTCTTCCTGTCCTCATTTTTAGAATCTTGGGCAGCTCACATACCCTCTCTACTCCTCTGTTCTCTTCTGTTTCTTCCTGCAGAAAATGCGAGAAAATCCCCTTAAATAACACAATCCTTCCAAGTATCCAGCTGTGGAGGACACAAGGCAAAGAAAGTGGGTTCCCTTGTGTAGGGATCTTTACACACAAGGTGGTTCTATCAAAGGACATCACAGCCCTGGCCAGTATTGCTCAATTGGTTGAGAATCGCCCCATGCACTGAAAGGTCAGGGCACATGCCTGGGTCATGGGTTCAATCTTGGTCAGGGTGCTGATTAATGTTTCTCTCTCTCCCTCTCCCTGCCTCTCTCTCTTTCTCTAGAAATCAATAAACAACAAAACAAAAGGTATCACTAAATGTATTTCACATACAAGAAAGCTGATATGGGGGAGATGATGTGAAATGCCCACATCAGGCAGCACAAAGGCCAGAATTTGAACTCAGGTCTGCTTGCCTCCAAACCAGACCTTCCTTCTACTCTGAAGTGCCTTTCTCCATGACATGATCTTCCCATTGTCCATATTTCTTTACTGTTTACTTTCCCTTTGGCTGTAATATACTCAGGGCTGTGCCACTATTAGAAATAAAATCTCAGGAACGACATTATCAATGAATTTGAGGACATTATGTTAAATGGAATAAGCCAGTTACAAAAGGACATCCTTTCTAATAAAAGAGTAATATGCAAATTGACTGTACCTTCACTACACACAATAAGCCATGCCCACAGGCCAATTGCAGGGCGATGACCAGGTGCCCAGGTCTGAAAAGGGCCTCTCAGCGAGAGGCCCTTTCCGGCCCTGGGTTAGGTCAGGCCGGGCTGTGGGCGGGGCCAGCCAGCGATGGTGGGGCCCCAATCGCAGGGCCCTGCAATGGCCGGGTGCCGGGCCGGGCTGTAGTCAGAAGAAAAGAGACACACTATACACAGGAATAAACATAAAGATTACAAAAGATTTCTCATCAGAAACATTGTAAGGGAGAAGATCGTAGAGCAACATCATTAAAGTACTCACAAGGGGGAAAATCCTCTCAATTTATAATTCTAGACTGAGTGAAAATATTTTTAAAATAGTTTGAAATAGTCAAAATATATTTTAACTATTTTAAACTATTTTAGAAATAGTTAAAAATATTTTTATGTATAAAAGATTGATTTTTTTTAAATCATCAGCAGATTTATAGTGTAAGAAATATTAAAAGAAGTCCTACAAGCAGAAATAAAATTTTGCCAGATACAAATAATGATCTATACCAAGAAATGGAAAACATCAAAGACAGTATATGCATAGGAAAAAAATATAATAGAAGATTCTTATTATTGAAATATATTTAAATATAATTAACTGTTTAAACAAATAATAATGTAATGTCAGTTTTATAACATCTGTGTAAGTAAAATACATGACAACAATAGTACAAAGATTGCCTGGGAAAAATGAAATTTTGTTACAGTGAAGTTTCTCTACAAGATGTGAAGTGGTAAAATATCCACTTGAAGATAGACTGTGACAAGTAGTTAAAATCCTATATAATAAAGAGCTATTATGCAAATAGTCATCACACCTTCATGCCATCATGCCATAATGGCTCAGACACTCAGCACTGGGGAGAGAGGAAGGGGGACCAGACAGGCTACAGACTGGGAGAGTAACAAGCCACCCACTCCACAGTCCCAGATGCCAACAGCTGTGCCTGCCTCTCTGGCCCAGGAGAGGGACAAGCCACCTGCTTCGCAGTCCTGGGTGCACCAGCAGTTGCACCTGCACCTGTGGCCCAGGAGAGGCACAAGCCGCATGCCCTGTGGTCCTGGGTGCCTGTGGCTGCCTGTGGCTGCCTGTGGCTGCCTGTGGCTGTAGCCGGCCTGAGTGAAGCTGGCCCAGGTCCTGGGTGCCTATAGCTGGCCAGAGGGAGGGAAGCCTGGGTCCCAGGTATGGGGCAAGACAGAGGCAGAAGGGCAATCAAGCCAGCAGGGGAGCACTTAGGGGTGATCAGGCTGGTAGGGGAGCAGTTAGGGGCGATCAGGCAGGCAGGCAGAGGTGGTTAGGGGTGATCAGGCAGGCAAGCAGAAAGGTTAGGGACAATCAGGCAGGCAGGCAGAGGCAGTTAGGGGCAATCAGGCATGCAGGCCAGTAAGCAGTTAGGAGCCAGTGGTCCTAGATTGCGAGAGGGATGTCCAACTGCCAACAGTCAGACATCCCCCAAGGGGTCCCTGATTGGAGAGGGTGCAGGCTGGGCTGAGGGAATCCCCCCACTTCATGCACAAATTCCATGGACCGAGCCACTAGTTCTATATAATAAAAGCCTAATATACTAAGTGTCCAATTGACCAGTTGGCCATTCAACCAATCAAAGCATAACATGCTAATGATATGCTAAAGCCACTCAGCCACTCGCTATGACATGCACTGACCACCAGGGGGCAGACACTCTGACCAACAGGTTAGCTTGCTGCTGGGGTCCAGCCGATCAGGACTAAGTGAGAGGGGCCAGACATGCCTTGGAGCCTTCCCATGGTCCCTCCCCAGTTGGCCAACCTCCTGTGTCCCTCCCCAGCTTAATCGTGCACTGGTGAAGTCCCTCCACTTGGCATGTGCCCTCTCACAATCTGGAACCCCTCAGGGGATGTCTGAGAGCTGCTTTCAGCCCAATCCCCACAGGCCAGGCCAAGGGATCCCACCGGAGCACAAATTCATGCACTGGGCCTCTAGTTTTAAAATAAACATTTATATCATCTTCTTTGCTATTCTAAAATGAATGTCATAGATATAACTATCTACAGATACAGACATAATTTTTAAAAACCATTCTGGACCTGGCTGGTGTTTCTCAATGGGTAGAGAATCAGCCCATGCATAGAAAGGTCTCAGATTCGATTCCTGGTCAAGGGCACATACCTGGATTGTAGGTTTGATACCCCCGCAGTTGGGGAGCATGTAGAAGGTGACCAATCAATGTGTCTTTCTCACATTGATGTTTTTTTCTCTCTCTCTCCTCGCTCCCTTCCACTCTCTCTAAAATTCAATGGAAAAATATCCTCAGGTGAGGATTAACAAAAAATAAAAATAAAAAAGCTGTTCTGAACTCTTAACTGTAGTTTAAATGGGAAATTCGAGTAAATAGGTTATAACAAAACAATACATATTTTAATATATAGGGCCCTGGGCAGTGTATTAAACATGTCTTTTATTTTCTATATACTGATGATTTGATATCTGGCACCTCGTTGAGCCTGAAAGGACTGCCCCTCCCCAGAGTTAGCCAATTCCTAAAGATAGTAAGCAAGTTGCCCGAGAATGAGCTTTTAAAATACAAACCAACCAGTCCAGAGCCCACAACTCAACCACCTCCTCTGTTGCCTCACACATTGTGGGACACTCTCCTCTTGCTCTAATCACCCCAAGGCCAGGTACTGGGCAACTGGGGATAGTCCCATGCCCCCAAATCCACTGAAAGTATTTACACTAGCCCAGTGTTCGGCAAACTCATTAGTCAACAGAGTCAAGTATCAACAGTACAACGATTGAAATTTCTTTTGAGAGCCAAATTTTTAAAACTTAAACTTCTTCTAAGGCCACTTCTTCAAAATAGACTCGCCCAGGCAGTGGTATTTTGTGAAAGAGCCACACTCCAGGGGCCAAAGAGCCGAATGTGGCTTGAGAGCTACGGTTTGCTGACTACGGCACTAGCCAATTCTAAATCTGCTTTCCTGCCACACTTGTTTCTTCTCATGGAAACCACAATAAAGACCCTTGCCCACATTTTCCCCTCACTCCCTCTGTCCCCTGACCAACTCTGGTGCTTCCCCCTGGAGCTCCCCTGGCTCAGTGTGGCCCCTCCTCTTGGGAATTGTGAATAACAAACCATTATTTCAATGGCAGTCATCTTCTCATCTGTTGGCCTTATTATATCTCAAATTTTCTATTAATATATTATATTTTAAAACAAACAGAACTATACTGCCAGACATTAGGAAATAGTCCCTTGCCCCTACTTACAACAAATAAGCTTAGATTTAATAAAAGCCAGAAGATCAGGAGTCAGCAGAAAAAATGGCTAGACAGAGGGCAACATTTAATATTAAGTATTTACAGAGCTGACTGATTTGTAAGTAATAGGAAAAAGTGGAAAATACTTTAAGTAGGAATAAGATGCCAAGATGAATTATAGATTGTAGAAGCAAACAAGAAGGTCAGATATTCTTCCAAATTATCCAGGCCTTTTTTAAGAAGCACAGTGTCAAAATAATTCCTTGTGATAACATGGGGTGTAAGAGTAATAAATTACTACAGAAAGGACATCCCAGATCTTGAAATTCCATCGTAGGTTGAAGCAGACATTCTATCTGAGAATGTCTGGCAGATTCTTGTGAAGTCACATGGAACACAGGTAAATTCCTCCCTGTATGACCAGTCTGGGCATTGCAGGGCATCCAGTGTCCCTCCCACTAAACATGGTAGCACCTTCCAATCATTGTGAGAAACAAAACCTCCTCCATGGGTACTTTAAGATGCCTACATTGCAAAAACCACTAAATGGGACAACTCCCAAGCTCCTCCCCAAATTGGCTCACTTCAATTTCATGGCCTTAAGATTGCTGAGGGAAGCCTCAGATGAAGTATATTATTAATGTTCTTTAAAATTTGAGAGTTACTATTGCCAAAGGCCATTACTATGAACTGGCCATAACATATTAAGACACAAAAGGAACAACATGTAGCAAGAAAATAATGACAAACCAAGCCAAAGTGGCTTACTTTTGAGAGAAAATTACAACCTCTAGTGAACATCAAAAAACGACTTTTACATCTTACCAGAGCAGTTGTGCAAGTAACTATAGTTTTGGAAGCACAGTTTGGGATCTGCACGCCTCAAGCCTCCAGGTTCTGAGATACAGATCTGGTAGTGTGTTCTTGGTGGTTAAGAGCTTGAGCTCTGAGATGAGATAAAACTAGGTTCAAATCCCAGCTCTGCCATTCTCTAGCTGTGTGGCTGTGGTTAATTTACCTGACCTCTGGGAGTTAGTTCTATACTTGTTAAATTAGAATCAGATGCCTAATTTGTAGATAGTTGTAAGAATGAGCTCATGTTTATAAAACTTAGCCCAATGCATGATACTTAGAAAACAGTGTATGCTATTATTTTCTACAGTATCTGCTCTCTCTATTTTCAAACTGCCCCCCAGAGGGCGCCAGACACTGTCCTGGAACTTGAAAGGCTAATCAGTTTTTTCCCAATTACCAATTTGTAAAACATGTTCTAAAAATCCTAAGCATTGGAGCCTGAGAAAAGGGATTTAGCAGAGTTTACATTTGTTTGTCCCTTCACTGTTGAGAGGTCTTATACCTAAAATAAAAAATGCTCAACTTCAAGACTGTCCGTTTAAATAAAGATAGATGCATAACCTTGTAGTGTTGAGGCCACCGCTTTAGAACAGCAGCATACGAAGGACAGAACTGTGGAAGCAGCCTCCCCCTGGTGCAGGCAGTAATGGATGCAATACTTGTAGAGAATTTAAACACAAGAATAAAACTGACTAAAAGCCAGTTTGCTGTTGTTTTTTGTTTTCTTTTAGGTTGCCAGGTGCCAGCAATTCTGGATAATATCAGTGATAAAATACTCCACAAAAAAATCTTTTGCTGTTCAAAGCTGTAAACAATTTCAGTAAGTATGATTGCATTTTAATAATATAAATGTAAGCTTCAATTTGATACATTGTGATATTCTTCCATGGAACCTATTTACATTAATTCTTTGACTTGAGCTTGAAGTGCATTCCTCAAGTGAATTTTTGCATTTGCTTTTGCATGCACCTGATAGTAGCAAGTCAGAATATCTTTAAACTAGATTATCAGTTAAGTGTTTCCAGAATTCTCAGATAGTGTACATTGTGAGCCTAAACCTGTGAGAATGAAATGTAAACCTCTCAGGGTGAAACTGTTAAACATATTTGTGTACCCTCGATTCAAAGGTAAAGTTAAGATAGATAAGTTTTGCTTTTTTTTCTATCTCCTTAAAAGAGGTAAAAATTTTTTTCTCCTGGATTACCCAATGAGGTATGGCTTTCAGGTTTCCAGCCTTATGAAGGAAGGTCTCCAGCCAGACTTCGCACTTGTGTAGGCACTAGACTGTCTTCTTTCCCCCTTAACCAAATGATTTAAGTGGAAAATCCAGGTCCTTAGATGTTCCATAAGCAATAATTGCTTCAGTATCCTTACTCTCTTCTCTGAATTCATGATTTCCATTATTTTTGGTCTTAAGGGTTTTTTTATGTTTGTCCATTTTTGGCCAGGCCAACTATATGCCTTTAATAATTTGTCATTTTAAAAATATTTAAAACTTGTTTAAAAAAAGACATTTATAGGTATTTACACCTACATATGGGGGTTATTGCTAAAAATAGGAGGCAATAGTTTTGATTATTTTTATACTTAGAGCTCTATTTCTAACTAGAATTTATTTTTGTGATTAGTTGTAAGTAGGGCTAAATTTAAATTATGTAGAGTCAAACAGTATAAAAGGAAAACAGGCTGGGAGTCCCATTTTTGTTGGGACTTATTGTATACTGTTTATACAAACAGTATAAATGGACAATGGGCTCTGACTGAAGGAATGTGTGTTAGGAACCTTGGTGAGTTCAGCTTTAGAAGCAAAATGATACACACACAAAAAAATCAAACTGGCTGCCCCACCTTCCCCATCATTCATATATGCTAGCCATCGTTTTGAACACTCACTGTATCAATGTGTGATGATCAAGGTGTGATGGTTCCTGCAGCTTCAGAGTCACCTGGGGGAACTTGTGAAACAAGCTTAGGCTCCCAGAGGTTCTGATTCCATAGGTCTGGGAAGAAGCCCAAGCATCTACTTGTCGCCCCAAGCCCACCCCCTCCCCAGGTTTAATGATATAAATATTTTGCACTCCACAGTTTAAGAAACACTGCTTTCAGCCAATAATGATCTGCTGTCACTGCCAAGGTAACCCCAATAGGATGAAGACAGGCGGGAGGAGGCTCTCAAGCAAGAGCAGAGTAAGAGCAGTTGTAGAAAGTAGTCTCTGAATCTGCAGGGCCAACCTCCTGATTTTCTAGAGGATCTGTGTAGGTCACTCCTCAATAAGGTAGGCTATCAAAATATCGCTTCCTGGAATCCATAAAAGTAGTCACAGGAAAGGCTTTGGCAAATCCTCCTAGGAATAGACAATCTCTCTATTTCTCACAATCACAAATATGAAGTTTACCGGAACAGTCCTAGGAGTCAAAGGGAAGATGCCTAGCCAAACAGTAGTTTGTGCTTCTCTCAATTGTATGAATAGTTGAGAAGCAGCAAGCTATGTGTTAGGAACATAACCTGTTTAGAACATCTTACGCATTGCAAATAATTTTTAATGAATTTTACTTAATCCTCTCAACAGTCCTGGGAAGTCTGTTAATCTTCATTTTATAGATAGGGAAACTCAGAGAGTTGTGTGAATTGTGGAGGCCACACAGCATGCTGAGGCAGGGCTCCATAATCTTTCAATGAGTTGACTGCCTGTGGGAGAATGCTGGGCTGCCACAGGGTACCACCTGAATGCCCCTAATCGTTTCTGCCTGCTAGCCTCACCACACCCTAACCACTCCCCTGCCAGGCTGATTGATGCCTAACTGCTCCCCTGCCAGCCTGTTTGCCCCTAACTGCCCTCCCCTGCAGGCCTGGTCACCCCCAACTTCCCTCCTCTGCCAGCCTGGTCACCCCTAACTGCCCTCCCCTGCAGGCTTGATCGCCCCAACTGCCCTCCTGTGAAGGCCTGGTCCTTCCCAACTGCCTTCCCCTGCTGGCCTGATCACCCATAACTGCCCTTCCTTGCAGGCCTGGTCCCTCCCAACTGCCCTCTTCTGCTGGCCATCTTGTGTCCACATGGGGGCAGCCATCTTTGGCTACATGGGGCAGCCATCTTGTGTGTTGGAGTGATAGTCAATTGGCATATTACTTTTTTATTAGATAGGATAGAGGTCTGGTGCATGGGTGGGAGCTAGCTGGTTTGCCCTGAAGGATGTCCCGGATCAGAGTGGGAGTTCCCTTGGGGTGTGGAGTGGCCTGGGCGAGGGGCCTGTGGTGATTTGCAGGCTGGCCATGTCCCCTGGTGACCCAAGCAGAGGCCCTGATAGCTGGGATTTATTTATCTTCTATAATTGAAACTTTGTAGCCTTGAACAGAGCCAAGTCTCCTGCTTGCTCTGTGGCCACAGCCATTTTTGTTGGGACTTATTTATCTTCTACAGTTGAAACTTTGTAGACTTGAGTAGAGTCCAGGGTGTGCAGGAAGCTTGGCTTCCTCCATCTCGGGGAAACCCAAGCCTCCTGCTCACTCCTTGGCAGCAGCCATCTTGGTTAGGTTAATTGCATACTCGCTCCAGACTGGCTGGTGGGTGTGGCTTGTGGTATAGTGGCGGTACAGTCAATTTGCATTTTACTCTTTTATTAGATAGGATTAGTCATGCTGGATCAGGACCTCACCCTAATGACCTCACTTAATTTTAATAACCTTTTTTATTGATTGATTTGAGAGAGAGAGGGAAAGGGAGAGAGAGAAACATCGATTTGTTGACCCACTTATTTATTCATTCATTGGTTGATTCTTGTATGTGCTCAAACCTGCAACCTTGGTATATCAGGACAATGTTTTAACCAACTGAACTGCCCAGTCAGAGCTTTAATTGCCTTTTTAAAGGGCCCATCTCCAAATATAGTTACATTCTGAGGTGCACTGTGAGTTAGAACTTGAACATATAAATTCTGGGAGGACACAATTCAACCCATACCTATTCCTCCCTACCCCCCCCAAAAAAAGAAAATACTGGTTAAGCACCTAGCTTGATATTACTAGATCCTCCTCCACCATTTTCCTCTGCATGATGATGACCTGCTACCTTCTCTCATATATGCCTCAAATTCTTTTCCTGCCTGATTATTACAATGTAGAAAATGTCACATGGGTTGAAAGTATCATCATTAAAATAACACATTCAGTCATAATAGAAACCTACACATCACACTGATCTTATATTCCCATGGCCACTTTACAGTTTACAGTTTAATTCCATAATCAACTTGATGCTTACTGTAACTTTGTTAGGTAGGTATGGCTATCCTCATCTTGCAGGTGAGACAAGAGTAGAAAATGAGAGTAGAAGTGACCATCTCAAGATCCTATTAGCATGTGTTAATAGGATCTACAGAGGCCTCCTCTGTAGCTTGATGTTAGCTTAAGGACATTAGGATTAAGTACACATATGGGATAAAATGTTGGTCTTACTACAAAGACAATCAATTAACCTACCAGTGGCCATGATGGGAAATAACACTTTTTAATTTCTAAGTAAGAATGAGTGCTTTAGACAACAAAGGCAAATAAATATATTGGGGGTAAGGACCCACAAGTTAACTTTAAGTCTAAAATAAATCCTTTCCAATTAGAACTGTAAGAACTTCTCTCACATTGCTTCCCTAACTTTACTTTCTGGCCTTACAGAATTAATGACAGACATGGTTGTCCCCCCCTCCCCCTTTTATTGTTTCTTTATTTAACTAACAGACATCTGTTGAGTGAGTACCTTCTATTTGCCTACCTAGCACAATGAGAAGCTCTGAGAGGGGAGGAAGCCCCAAGGTAAATGGGATTTAGACCTTTGTTCTAAAGAGCATAAACTCTAGTGAGAAACTGACATGATCAGGAATATTACAAAGGAGAGAAAGAAGGGAATGAGGAAAGGAATGACAAGTATGAACCAAGTAATTATGTGACCATATTAAATTTTCAGATTAAAATTTGATGATACAGTGGATGAGGCTTATTACAAAATTATGTTCCCTGATGAGCACCCCCCAAAAAACAAACAAACAAACAAACAAAAAATGTTTCCTATCCTGACTGGTGTGGTTCAGTTGGTTAGAGTGTCGTCCCATGTATCCTGTGCACTGAAGGGTCTCAGGTTCAATTCCCGGTCAGGGCACACACCCAGGATGCAGGTGTATGGGAGGCAACAGATCGATGTTTCTCTCTCTCTCTCTCTCTCTCTCTCTCTCTCTCTCTCTCTCTCTCTCTCTTCCTTCCTTTCTCTCTCTATTAAAAACATATACTAGGGTGAAGACTTTTTAAAAATTATGTTTCCTTGGTAGTGATGACAAAGATCCTCTCTTTGATCTCTAGTCAGACCCTCCAGGCCTTCTTATCATTTGGGACTCAACCCTGGCCTATAAAAGCTGCAGACTCTCAGCACAGATTTCATCCACCATCATCACATATTCACACACACATTAAATCCTTGAATAAACCCTAACATGATTTCTAACAGCTTAAGGTCTCATCCTTAGGATGACCCTAGCCACCTTAATGCACCTGCCTGAAAAACAAAAACAAAAAACTAAGTTTACCAAAGAATTTACTACTTGTCCCAGTAAACATCTAATAATAGACCCCTTACCTGCCTTTCCTGAGAATTTACTAAAAATGACTTATAGTAGTTTCCCCTTGTCTGTGGTTTTGCTTTCTGAGGTTTCAGTTACTTAAGGTCAACCAAAAATATTAAATGAAACATTCCAGAAATAAGCAATTCATAAGTTTTAAGTTGTGCACCATTCTGATTACTTCATCTTATTGTGCAGGCATTGTATCATCTTGCATGTTCACAAAAAGAAGGGGAGTACAGTACAAATAGGTTTTCTGAGAGAGGACACATTCATATAAATTTTATTACAGTATATTGTTATAATTGTTCCATTGTTTTTTATAATTGTTCTATTTTATTATAATTACTAGAGGCCCAGTGCCCCAATTCTTGCAAGGGTGGGGTCAGACTGGCCCAGCCCCAATTGGTGGATTAGGGCAGGGCCTGTCGGGAGGAAGAGATGGCAGGGGGTTGGCCAGCAGGCCTGCCCCGATCAGGGTCAATCAGGGCCAGGAGGGCTGGGGGGAGGGGCCATGGGTGATAGGCCAGTGGGCCCCGCCCCTGAATGGGGGGACCAATCAGGGGCCAGTGGCCTGGGGGAGGGGCCATGGGTGGTTGGCTGGCTGGCCCTGCCCCTGATCTGAGTGGGAGGGCCCACCGGGGATGGGACCGGCCAGGGGGAGGGGAGGTAGAAGATTGGCCACTGGCCTCCCCCTTATTGGGATGGGGGAGCAATCATGAGTGGGGCAGGCGGGGGGGGAGGGGTCTCAGGATGTTAGCTGGCCAGCCCCACCCCCATCAGGCTGGTTCACTGGCCGCAGTGGGCATCATAGCAACTGGTCACTCTGGTTGCTATGGCATTGTGGTCACTGGCTTTTATATATATAGATTGTTAATCTCTAGCTGTACCTAATTTATAAATTAAATTTAATCATAAGTATGAATGTATAGGACAAAACTGTATATAGGGCTCTGTACTATCCATGTTTTAAGGCATCCTCTAGGGGTTTTAGAATGTATCCCTCAGAGATAAGGGTTTGGAGAGTCTACTCTGAATTGTGGATCCTTCTTCTGTCCTTTAAGATGTATGTATACCTCCTACAACTCAGGCATGACTTCCTCAAGGACCTCAAAGCCATTCCTTGAAATGTAACCCTCAGGAAGGATAGAATCCTGTTTGCAGAAGGACAGAATCTTAATTTCAATAACTGCCAACTCACAGACAGATTTGCCTTAATGACATTTACATTGAAAAGGGTTTTATAATTTTTCACTTCCCTGACTTTGGGCAAGTCCCTATTTTCTCATTTTGTGGGGGTGGTTATTTTACAGCTTTCCCCTTGAGGTGGTCATCTCTGAGACAAAAAGCTGGGAGAAAGGCAAAATAGGATGAAAAAGAAAAAGAAAGTGGAGGACAAAGGAAGAAAAGTAAAGAAAGACATAGGAAGGGAAAGTGGAACTGGTGTCATAGTCTATAAAACAAACTCAAGAATTGAAAACAGAGAAGAAACTAAGATGGCGGCATAGGTAAACACCTAAAATTGCTGCCTCACACAACCACTTCAAAACTACAACTAAAAGACAAAACGAACATCATCCAGAACCACAGGAAGGCTGGCTAAGTGAAAATTCTACAACTAGAAAGGAAAAGAAAAGCACACTGAGACTCAGATGAGCTATGGAAGTAAAGTGCAGAGGTACGGAGGTATGCATGAGGGGAGAGGACTGGCAACTGAATACATGCTGGCTTTTTCAATCCACAGGAAGACAGCTCTGAACTCTAGCTCCAGGTGAAACTCTGGGGACCCAGACTCATATGGGGAGAAACTGGACTATCTGGCAGCGGGTGGAACTCAAGGGTGGCTTTCTCTCAGAGGTGGTTGCAGCGATTACCAAAGGACACTGAAACCCAGGGGTCTCTTAGGGCAGGGCTGACGAGAAGCCATTGCTGTTTGCTCCACCCTGAGATTCTGTCCCATCCAAGCTGTGCGCATAGGCTTTTGCATATGAATGGCCTGGTCCTCTGAAATCAAAATTTACTTATCAAACTGTAGCTGAGTCAGAGAGACCTAGAACATTCAGAAGAAGAGCCAAGACCCCGCAGCTTGCATTGATTCACAGATGGGCCTCATCTGGACACCTACAAAACCCAAACAAAGAAGAGGAATCTGTAGATCTCTCTGTAGCTCCTGTTGGATACCTCATGCAGCAGCTAAATTAGCACCTCCCTAGAGATCCAAGAACCAGTGTACCCAAGGGTCAGAGTAGGACCATCCAGATTACTACTGCTCATATTTATAAGGGACACACTCACGGGGCAGACTCAGCGACTACCAAAGCCCCACTGAAGGAAGTCTTGCCTCATAAAGGTGTCTCCAGCACAGAAGTCCTCCCATCATAGACGCAACTGATCCTCACAGCCAATTGGCCTGGAAGTCAATTCCTCCCAGTGATACCAATAACAATCAAGGCTTAACTGTAACAAGACCCTGCACTCAGCCCACAAAGGGGTTCACCAAGAGTGTCCTCCACAGGTAACTGGGGAGGCTGAGCCACTGGACCTTATAGGACACTTAGCACACAAAGCCACTCTATCAACTCAGGGAAGCAGCCAAAGACAGAGAAAGACAAAAACAAAGAAACAGGTCAAAATGAAAGAAATGAAGGAAAGCAAACACTAGATATAGAGTTCAAAACCGTGGTTATAAGGTTTTTCAAGAATTTTCTAGAAAACGACAATAAATTTAGCAAGACCCTTGAGTATAATAAAAAGGACCAAGTAGAAATTAAGTGCACACTAACTGAAATAAAAAATAATATACTGAGATCCAACAGCATATTAGAGGATTGCAAGAATCAAGTCAAAGATTTGAAATACAAAGAAGCAAAAAAAACACCCAACTGCAAGAGCAAAAAGAAAAAAGCACCCAAAAAATATGAAGATAGTGTAAAGAGCCTCTGGGACAACCTCAAATGTACCAACATCAGAATTATGGGGAAGCCAGAAGAAGAGAGAGAGCAAGATACTGAAAACCTATTTAAAGAAATAATGACAGAAAACTTACCCCACCTTGTGAAAGAAATAGACTTACAAGTCCAGGAAGTGCACAGAACCCCAAACAAAAGGAATCCAAAGAGGATCACACCAAGACACATCATAATTAAAATGCCAAGAGCAAAAGACAAAGAGAAAATATTAAAAGCAGCAAGAGAAAAACAGTTCATTACCTACAAGGGAGCACCCATACTATTGTCAGCTGATTTCTTAATAGAAACTATGCAGGCCAGATGGGAGTGGAAAGAAATATTCAAAGTGATGAATAGCAAAAACCTACAACCAAGATTACTCTACCCTGCAAAGTTATCATTCAGAATTGAAGGTAAGATAAAGAGCTTCACAGATAAGAAAAAGCTATAGGAGTTCATCACCGCCAAACCAGTATTATATGAAATGCTGAAAGGCATTCTTCAAGAAGAGGAAGAAGAAGAAAAAGGTAAACATAAAAATTATGAACAACAAATATATCAACAAGTGAATCTAAAAATTTTAGTGGAATAAAATAATCTGGTGAATATAATAGAATCAGGGGCATAGAAAGGGAGTAGACTGACAATTCTCGGGGGGGAAGGGGTTGTGGGAAGAGACTGGACAAAAATCGTACACCTATGGATGAGGTCAGTGCTGGGGGAGGTGTGAACCAGATGGAGGGTAGCTATGGGGGGAAAAGAGGAACAATTGTTATAATCTCAACAATAAAAAATTTTTAAGAATTGAAAACAAAACTATATGTCACACTGAAAATTATACATAGAGCTTCCCCTTAATGATGTGGGGAAAGAAGAAATGGAAAGCTAGGAAGGTGTGATAAAAGGGTGGAGAGCAGACTGAGGTTGCTTCCTGACTGTATTGGTTACAGAACCTGATTTAGGTACCGTGACAATAAAATAAACTCCAACAGTAATTACTAGGTTAGTAAATTTTTCTACTTCTTAATTATGCCTTTTTTAGATGTGCCTCTTTATTTTAATTATATCTAGTTAAATGTAGTTTCATATTCTTAGTTCACTTTATTATGGCTATGAGCAGAAAAGCACTTTGACAAAAAGATTGTGCTAACTTTTGAGATATTTTCTTTATTCCTCTTTCCAGCTGCCAGTGTGTATAGGAAAAATCAAGTTCATTTATATGTTTCCCACAGCCAGCTTCATCCCTGAGGCATACACTCTTTAACACTGGTCCTATTGGGAGATGGGGGTCTATGTCCTTTCTCCTTGAAATTGAGTGGTTAACTTAACTGTTTAAGATCCATAAACTGCAGTGGAAGTGACATTATGTGTCATCTGAGCATAGGTCATAAAAGTTGATGCAGCTTCTGCTATGCTCTTGGGAATACTCACTCTTTTAAAAATATCTATACTAATAAAAGCCTTGTGGTTGATCAGGCCTTGGTGGCTATCAGGCTGGCAAGGAAGCAGATAGGCATCAATCAGGCCAGCAGGGGAGCAGTTAGGGGGTGATCAGACAGGCAAGCAGGCAGACAGGCAAGCAGTTTGGAGCCAGAGGTCCCAGATTGTGAAAGAGATGTCCAGCTGCCAGGTCAGAGATTGGACCTAAACTGGTGGTCAGACATCCCCCAAGAGGGTCCCAGATTGGAGGGTGCAGGCCAGGCTGAGGGACACCTCTACCCACCATGCATGAATTTCGTGCACTGGGCCACTAGTGTGTGTGTGTGTGTGTGTGTGTGTGTGTGTGTGCGCGCGCGCGTGCATGCGTGCGTGTTTTATTAATGTTTTTATTGATTTTCTTAGAGAGTAAGAGTAAGAGAGAGAAACATCAATCAGTTGCCTCCATATATACCCCAACTAGGACCGAATTTGCAACCTGGCATGTGCCCTGATTGGGAATCGAACTGCAACTCTTCAGTGCACAGAATGAGTAACACCAGTCAGAGTAGGCATACTCATTCTTGACACCCTCAGCTGCCATGTATGCAGCCCACCTGCCCTGAGGCCAGGATACTAAAGAAATACCAAATTAAGTCCCAAGGAGACCAGGGGGAACTGCAGAAAGAGGTGCCTAAGTGTCCCTAGCTGCTTCAGCCTTTCCTCCTCCCACTATTCCAGTTCAAGCTACCAACTGCTGGATGTTGTTTTAAGCAATTATGCTTGGGCTGACTTGTTTTATGCACAACAGCAATAGTCCTTCTTCCTTCCAGTTTGCCACTTTCTTCTGAAGTGCTAGGTTACTGTTCTTCTGATTGGTCTCAAAAAATGAAGTGGCTCAGTGATCGACACACAGGAAGCAGACACACGGAATGTGGCTATTAGAATGAAGTATCTGAATACAGACTCTTTGATCATATCATTGTCCCCAGAGCTTCCCCTTTGTTGCTGTGTCCTGGTGAAACTTTAGCTCTCCTTTGCTTAAGAATAGCTATCTTCTGCCCAGCTGGCATGACTTGATGGTTGGGCGTCAATCTATGAACCAGGAAGCCACGATTCAATTCCTGGGCAGGGCACATGCCTGGGTTGTGGGATTGATCCCCAGTGTGGAGCATGCAGGAGGCAGCCAATCAATGATTCTCTCTCATCATTGATGTTTCTATCTCTCTTTCCTCTCCTTCCTCTCTGAAATCAATAAAAATATATTTTTAAAAAAGAATGGCTGTCTTCCCCCAACATTCACAGTTCAGAACGTTAACAGACAAAAGATATGGAAAATAAGTCTAATTTAAATTAGTGTGATGGCAAGGGCCCAAGTTTTGGATGCAAAAGAGCTGTCTTTGCCTTTGTGTCTCACTGCTTGGTTTTGTCATTGATCTGCAGTTCTTCCTTCTTCTTTGAGCTGGAAACAATACCTCTCATACTGACTTCACCAGGCCACTGAGAGCATATTTGATATGCCCACATGTGATAGCATATTTGAAAACACTTTGAGAATTGTAAAACAGTGACCAAACATAACAGATTATCACCATCATCCTCTACTCTCACTAAAGTGCTGCTATAAACACCGGCGATAATATGTAAAAGTGTGGGAGATGAGAAGAGAGTATGTTAAATAAAATACAGGGTTTCTAGTAAAAAAAAATATACATTAAGTGGCTACTATGTATAGGCACTAAGCTAAGATTCTGGGCATAATGCAATAAAAAAAAATGGTCCCTGCTCTCAAGGAGATTACTATCTGGTAGAATGTTAGAGACTTACATAAAGTCTATTTCAATACAGTTTTTAAGAGGTAAAATCAGAGAGAATAACCAAAGTGGGCTCGGGTCTCATGGGTAGTGATGTAGCAGGGTGGTGAGAAGCACAGAATCTGTACCCAACTGCTTGAGTCTAAATCCTGATTACAGCACTTATCACTGTCTGCCTTGTGCGAGTTGTTAAGATCACTGTGCCTCAGTTTTCTCATAAGTAAAAGGAGAATAATAACCAACTTCAAAAAATTGAGAAGGAACTATATGAGACAATACATGTAAAGCATTTATCACAATGTCTAGAACACTGAATAAATACCCAAACGTATGAACTAGTTTTGGAGGAGGAAATCAGGGAAGGCTTCTCAGAAGTGTGGTATCTGACATGAGATCTGAAGGATGACAGGAATTAACAGGTCAAAGGACAAGGCATTGTGAGGTGAGTATATACCAAGCAGAGACTACACTCAGACTCTTTACACAGCGATTTCTCAAACTTTCATGTGCATAAAAATCATCTAGGAATCTTACAAAGTGCAGATTCTAAATCAGTAGTTCTGTAATGGAACATTTCTAAAAATGTTTCCAGAGAAAGCTGATGATGTTAGCATCTGTATCAAGGTTTTAACTGGGTGCAAAATTTTCAAGAAGAAACTGCAAGTTATTTAAGAATAAATGGCATGAAAATTGTACAGAATAGGGACTGGGCTGTTGTACTGGATGGAGAGTAGGAGAGATGAGATCTATAATGCTGTTAACTGAACTGCCTAAGGGGATAAATCACAAAGGGATTTACAAGTGCAAAAAGAAAAATAAATTTAGAACAGCAAAGAGGGCTTTAGCTGGCAAGTGGACAAATGGAAAGAAGGGGAACCCCACTCAAAAAAGGAGACCAAGTAAGAGGCTTTTTCTGTTATATAACAGTAGGTGAGAAATGATGGTGGCCTGAACTAGGTGGCCTTAAAGACTGAGAGAAGTGAGGGAATTCAAAAGCTATTAGAAAATACAACCAACAATTTATTTGGTGGTGAATTTGCTTTAGGGATAAAGGAGATGGAGAGCACAAGAAAGACAGGGCAAGAGGTTATCAGGTTCATTTCAGTTGCCCATGGTTCACACATAATAACAAAGCACATGAAGAGCCGAGACCAGTTTGGCTCAGTCGATAGAGCATCGGACTTCAGACTGAAGGGTCCCGGGTTCGACTCCAGTCAAGGGCATGTACCTTGGCTGCGGGCACATGCCCAGTAGGGGGCGTGCAAGAGGCAGCTGATCGATGTTTCTGACTTTCTATCCCTCTCCCTCTGCTCTGTAAAAAATCAATAAAATATATTAAAAAAAAAAAAAAAGCACATGAAGAAGAGCTACTCATCAATGGTACAGATAGGTAGGTCTTCTCCATCAGAGATGCTCCTGCTACTTTTGGCAATTGTTGACCTATTTTCTTCAAACTACCTTCAAAATCCCTCAATTTCTATTCACTACTCAAGGCATAATAGAGAAACACAAAAGCAGTAAAGTAAATCAGTACTTCAAAGTTTAGCACCCTCTTTTTGTTTTGTTTTGTTTTTGTGTGTGGGGTGTTTTGCCCTCCCAAATTAGCTATTACTTTGAGAGCAAGGGCCATGTAAAACCTATTGAATTCATTCCCACAATGCTAATGACCAACTAGGCACTTACTGCATGCTAGTTGATAAAAAGAATAACATATGTAAGGTGTTGAGTGTTTTACATACAGTATAAATGCCATCATCTTCTTTGGTTCCTCTGAGACACTTATATCCGTGCAATTTGTATAATAACTTATTTGACTATAGTTATGTTTAATAATTTTTAATAGAATGGAAGCTTATTTCATTACTGTCAAACTCTACTGCCATCTACTGTTCATACAATAAGTTAACATATTGTGTGCTCCACCACCTCTATTTACTACTCAATGTTTGTTTTCTTCAGACTTCAAGGGCTTTCTGTGCTTTAAGCTTCAACCCAAAGTAGATGTAATTGTCTAATAGTTTCTGATTTTTTAAATAACAATTCGGCATGATATTGACAATTTTCTATCATGGTCAAAAAGAGTTTAAACCCTTATGGAATATTAAACATTTCAAAATTTAATGACACAATGATCTTTTCATAGCCTCCCCACCCACCAAGAAATTAAAAGAAAAAGGTAATGATATTAATGAATAATGTTTCCTTACCTCTGGTAGACATCATTAAACTGGTTATACTTCATTTAGGACATAAATCTTACTCATCCTTCAAGGTCCTCCTTTCAAATGATACCTTCTCCATAAAACTTCCCCTCACTCTTCATCCTGGAATAAATTCTTCCTTCCATAATTGGTAATTGTTATAATGAACCACATAGTGGAAGGACAACAAAAATTTCAATAAAAAATAACTTTATAAGTCATTTCCCCTTATTCCCCCTTCTCTATTCATTACAGTTTATTCTTTTGCAGATAAAACTGGACTCTCAGCTGTAATGATCATGTAAGAGGTTCTAAGAACTGCACTTTTTAGAAAGGTCAGGGACATAAGCAGAAACACGTGTTGAATAATCGGATGAGATTTGAGGCACTTTGTCTTTGCTGTGAGACTTTAGCCAACTTGCTGTACTACATGGTGAGAATTTCAAAAGTTAATAACAGTAGACCAGGACACAAATCCTTGCATATTCACCTCTAATTTCCTATTTTAGAACGAAAAACGCCAGTTTAAAAGGGGAGGGAAGCAACCAGGAAAGAAAAATTAAAGTAACTTTCTGGCATAATTTAGGGGCCTGGGAGTAGTTTGGTTGCATTGTACTTAATGGGGAGGCTAAGCAGTGGTGACCAAAGCCCCAATGCCTTGTATTTCATAGATCTAATTTGAAGTTCAGTTCGTGCTACAAATTAATTGTGTTTTAGCAAGCCACTTGAACTTCCTCACAAGATAGGATCACCTCCTCTTCTGTGCATTGTATGTATTTATACCTAAGGTTTCTCATAGGTCTTTGGATGCTTTTCTTTTCTTGTTCAAGGTCACAGCGCCTTAGCGCGGCGCTCTCTGGGAGACTGCAGCGTCCGGACCTTGGCGTCTTCTCTGGGGTCACAACCACTGATTCCACCCACACTTGCAATCTCTTCCCGGCGAATGGATGGAAATCACCACAATTAATGGCAGTCCCGCGCTCTGAAGAGCCCTTGGAGGGCTTACTACTCAAGTTGGGGGAGGGAGGTAAAGGACCTCTTCTCGTCGTCCCATCTTTCCCGACCTTTTCAGATACGGAATATTTGAACGGTGTCAGGGGTACAGCGGTGGCCATGAAGGCAAAGAAGAGCCTTCTCCTAGTGGGAACACAAATCTTTGACTTGGGCTATGTTTCCGGAGACATTATCTATGGACCCAGGCGGTGACCGACTTCCGGACATGACTTCCTGTCTTCCGAGTTTCGAGCTCCGTCGTTTCCGCCCAGAGTTGCTCTAGATCCTGCTGGGAGCAACTACTTCCGCCAGGAGTCCCTAGCGGCTGGGACTTGGAAACTGACCCTAAACAGCATCCGCCTTCTCCTCTCGGCCGCTCACCCAGGCCAGGTCCCCAAGTTGAGCGGCGGCTTCTGGGCCCCTCACGGAGACGTTCTCTCTGGCCTAGCCCTTGGTCCGCGGAGGACCGGGAGGTGCGGCACAAACACCCCGGCAGCCAGTGACAGTGGCCGCAGGCCTCGCCGAGCCCACCCTGGCCTGGGGCGGGGCCCGGCCTTCCCGCCCCGGACCCCGCCCCTCCGGCCGGCCCTGCCCCGGGTCATTCTCTTCAGCCCTGCGGGGTAACCGCCTTCCATCTCCGGGACGTGGCAGTCCCCTGGCTCCGGCCGCTGGGGACCATGGAGTTTGCGGAGCTGATTAAGACCCCACGGGTGGACAATGTGGTGCTCCACCGACCATTCTTTCCAGCCGTTGAGGGGACCTTATGCCTAACTGGCCATCACCTAATCCTGTCCTCCCGGCAGGACAACACGGAGGAGTTGTGGCTCCTCCATTCAAACATCGATGCCATCGACAAGCGGTGAGTGCTCATCCCACCCGCTATTCTGCTGGGACCCTGGGGTCCGTAGGTGGGCCCCCGCGGAAACGCGCCCCAGTGTTTTCCTTTCGTGCAAATCAGCTAGCAAAATAAGCCCTGTCTGGCCTAGATTGAGGATTTCAGTTTTAGAAAGCAGAAAATCATCCACATGAGATCTCTGTTTTCTCTCAAATCTGGATGGAATCCCCAGGGTTATCACATGGTTGTTATCCTGATATTATTTTTGGTAGATAACACTATTTCTGTGACTTTCTTTTTAAATTTCTTCTCCTTGCACCATCATATTCTTTGAATAATAATTGTGCATTACAGTTCATGAAGATGTGATTTAGGTAAAGTCATTATTTGCCACTTTTGAGGAAAACTCAACTCATTATGTAGTGTCTATATTCCATAAAACCTTACTCCGCCCCCCAAAAATGTTCATTTCATTATATACATTTCTCCTTATTTCTTACCGTTTGTGTCATCCATTTAATATTTCCCACAATGGGAGATTATAATGTCTTTTATTTCTCTTTACTCAGTTCTGCTTTTGGAAAGGACAGAGTTGGCATTTAAGCAAAGGTATTAATTAACCTCTGATTTTGCACTCTTGTCTTTCCAAAGTAGTGTCTCAGAGTCAAAAAGGTTATACTTCCATCTGCAGTCAAAATTCCCATTTCCCCGATGGCTGTGTACTTACTCTAGTCAGGAGAAGACAAGTTGATTATCCAACTTAATACTAACATGTAAATGAATGACAATGGCTTTCTATTGCCTGTCAGGAAAATTTGAGTAATATGATTCCTAAAAAGGTAATGCCTTAAAAGAAAATAATTTCTAGTGGTAGAATTTTAAACAGTATGTGTGAAGTGGTAATAAATTTATTTTTTCAGAGGAATGCTATTAGACTCCCCATATCATCACCTCCTGGTAAGGGCTTACAGTATTCTCTCCTTGCCTGCATAATAAAGATTGTCATTCATGACACTGCATGTTGTTGTCACCTACTTTTCTCACCTTTAGTTCTTGCCATCCCCTTTCATGAACTTTTTTTTACTAGCTAGTCTTCACTATTTTTGCTCATCCACCTCACCAGGAATCGAGCCCACAGCCTTTTGGTGTTCGGGATAACACTCCAACCAACTGAGGCACACCTGCGAGGGCTTATGTCTATATTATACTGACACTGAAGAAAATAGAGGGAGTGCCGTGCTCCTCCCAAGGATCTTAAACATTTATTGAAGGTCATATTGCAGATATTTTGTGAGATATTAAGGACACTAACGTGACTAAAATATAGTTCTTTCAAGAGTTTATAGGCTATCATCCAATTGTTACCCAGCTATCAGTATTCATTTTAACCATTTTAACTGCCATCTCTTTCATGGATTGTTTTTTTTAGCCCCACAACTAACTTTGAAATCCTATAGCTCTTTAATTATATATAGCTCTTTCATAAATTTATGTTAAAATTTGTATTTGGATAGTTACATATATTTGTCCCTTAAAGCTAGGACTCACATTTTTCTTTCTGACTTACCTCTTTATGGTTGCTTTTCACTCTTTCATTTCATCATATTTACCTAGCATTCACTACATGCTGGGTCTGGTAGGGCTTAAGGTAGTGTATAAGACATGGGCCTTTTAACCTATAAGGGGATAAATGATAAGCTGTACACACATTTGTCTTTTTTCCTGGGGAGCAGCATGATATAATAGAAAGAGCATGAGCTAGGTCGGTGGTCAGCAAACTGCGGCTTGCGAGCCGTGGTTTGCCGCTCTCTTGATTAATGAGTTTGCTGACCACTGGGATAGGGGCTTAATCACAAGGAACAACAACAGCCTGTAATTATTGGAATCGAGAGTCTAGGTCAGTGGTCAGCAAATTCATTAGTCAACAAAGCGGCAAACCGTGGCTCACGAGCCGCATGTGGCTCTCGAGCCGCAGTTTGCCAACACTAAGCTAGGTGGTCAGGTCAGAGGTTGTTGCTTTCAAGAAATATTTACTTTGATGAGTCTTTTATGTACTGAGCGCCATGAGGGCCTGCAGATGCAGTGGTGACTAAGACAGGTGAGGAGCTTATGTACTGTGGAAGAGATGGACAATCAGATAAATCAACAAATCTATCTATATATATAAAAGCCTAAGCGCTGTAAAAGCCTAAGGGACTGTTAGGACCAGTTGACAGATTACTATGACACGAGTGCTCAGTGCAGGAGCTGCCTCCTGGTGGTGAGTACACACCCACAGGCAACCTCCTGGAGCTGGCCAGCCAACCTACTGCAGTCCCTCCCTCTGGCTGGCCAGCCCCAATGAGCCCCAATCGCTGGCCAGACCAAGAGACCCCACTGTGCAAGAATTCGTGCACTGGGCCTGTAGTAAATATATAACAATGTCAGGCAATAAGTGCCAGGAAGATGGAGGATCAGGAATGCCAGGAAGACAAATGGCATTTGAATGAATGGAGGAAACTAGCAATGTGTGTATCAGAGGAAAGAGCATTTTAGCCAGGAATAGTGGATACAAAGACCTGAGACAGGAACATGCTGGCATGAACTAGGGAAAAAAAAGAGGCCATGTGGCTGGAGGGCAGTGAGCAAGATGTAGAGGCTACTGGGACAGCAGAAACTATGGTTAGAGGGATAAGCAGGGCCTTATATGCCATTGTGATGATTTTCATGGGAAGCCCTTGAAGAGTTGAAAGCAAGTCAGTAGCAGTTGATAGACTTTTTAGAAGATGATTCTGGCCTCTGGTGGAAAATGGCCTCTAGAAAAGTCAGTAGCAGTTGATAGACTTTTTAGAAGATGATTCTGGCCTCTGGTGGAAAATGGCCTCTAGAGAAGCAAGAGTGGAAGCAACAGGCCCAGTTAGGAGACTGTTGAGTAGTTCAGGTAAAATGTGATGGTGACTGCCTTGCTGGCATGGCTCAGTGGTTAAGCATCAACCTATGAATCAGGAGGTCACAGTTCGATTCCCTGTCAGGACATATGCCTGGGTTTCAGGCTCAATCCCCAGTGTGGGCTGTGCAGAAGCAGCCGATCAGTGATTCTCATCATTGATGTTTCTCTCTCCCTCTCTTCCTCTCTGAAATCAAGAAAAAAAATTATGTAAAAATATGTATTTTTTAAAGTTGATGATGACTTAGAGTGGAAGTAGTGGAGAAGCAGACAGATTTGGGATGGATTTCCAAGGCTGAGCTGCCATGCCATGCTGATAATTATAAATGGGGTGTGAAAGGGAGAGTAGTATTAAGGATGACTCTTCCACTTTGTCTCTTGTTAGATAGGTGCTCTTGGACAAGCTACCTAACCTCTGTGAATCTCAGTTCTATCACATAAGAGAAAGACAACCCCTCTCATTATTGAATAATGCTTTCAAGCTTATAAAATACTTTCTTGTACACTGCATATATGATCTTATTTGATCCTTTCAGAAGACAAGGTTGTACACAAGTTTTTCAATTGTACTTTTTTTTTTTTTTTTTTTTTTTAAGGGACCTTAGATATAGACACCTGAGTTACTCCTACTCAGTTGATGACTCATCATTTCCATGATTCATTATAAGGTTTTTTTCAATGTTTTTATTTTATTCTTTTTTAGTGCTAATTTTCACTAGAATTTTCCATGTCATCCTCAATCCCTTTAGGTAACTATGTTAAGTGTAGAGGACCCCCACCCCGCCATATTAAGTGTTGTTGTTTGTCTTTGGATATATGTGTATCTCTGTGAAGTATATAGCACTCTTGTGTGTAGGTGCTTGCACACATGCATGTGTAAGTTTAATTTACTGAGGTAAAATCATGTTGTAGATCTTCTATTTCTCAATATTTTAACTCAGTACTCTTTTAAGATCTCTTCATATTGCCGTGTATATCCATTTCACTGCTTCTAACTCGACTATAGAATTCCAAAGAGTCTGCAACATTTATCTGGCCCTTTAGGTAACCTCCAGTTCCCTGTTATCACAAACAACTCTGATAAACATACTTGTGTCCCATTATAGTCATGTGCCTGAGATTGTGCCTAGGATGGGAGGGAGCCAGAAAGTAGATGCATAATTCATTTCACAAAGTAATGCTCGACAGCTTTCCAAAATGACTATTCTACTTTGTTCTCTTACATTCTTAACCAATAATAGGTATTATTGTCTTCCTAATTTTTGCCAGTCTAATGATTGTGAAATATATATCTTTGTTTTAATTTGTATTTCTCTAATTGCTGGTGAGTTTAAGTATTTCTTTATACATTTGTTAGCAATTCAATTAAAAAATGTTTTCCTTTATGTGAACAGCTGGGTTTGTTGTCTTGTGTTGATTTGTGCCAGTTCCTTGTATATTCTCTAGATATTAATTCTTCACTTAGATGTTGCAAATGTCTTCTCCTAGTCTCTCACCTATTTGTTAACTTCCTTGTGGTGTCCTTTGTTGAACAGAAAATTTTGTCAATTCTTACTCTATGGTTTGTGTTTTTTAAGTCTTAATTAAGAACTACCTCCTTATCCTGTGTATATATAATACACACAGCTTTCACTGTGTCCATAAGTTTTGTAATGTGTTTTCATTTTCATTTGTCTCTAAGTATTTTCTAATTTCCCTTGTGACTTCTTCTTTGATCCATTGGTTGTTTAAAAGTGTGTTGTTTAATTTTCACAGTATGGTGAATTTCTCAGCCTTCCATTTGTTATTGATTTCTAACTGTATCCTGTTGTGGTCACAAAAAACACCAGGCAAACATCGTTTTATTATGCTTTACAGTTGGATTGCAACTTACTGTCTTGGTATTATAGTATTTGCTTTATTATGGTGGTTTGGAACTGACCCTCAATATCTCTGAGATGTGCCTGTACCTTGTATGATGTCTGTCATTTTTAATCTATTAAGAGTTGATTAGAAGCCTAACATATACTACATATCCTGAAAAATGTTCCATGTACATTTGAGAATAATATGTGTACCGTTGTTGTTGGGTAGTAGTTTGTTTAAATCCTCTATTTCCTTACTTATCTTCTGTGTGGTTGTTCTATACATTATTGTGAGTAGGATATTAGAGTTTCCAATTATTATTGTAGAACTCTATTCTCCATTCAACTCTGTCAGTTTTTGCTTCATATATTTTGATTGTCATTAGTTGTATAAGTGTGTATAATTGTTATATCTTCTTGCTGTGTTGAGCCTTTTATTAATATACTAGAGGCCTGTGCAAGGGGCTCAGCCCTCACAGCCTTGATAGTTTGCCTCTTTGTCCAGAAGGTCATCCAGAAGGACATCTGGAAGGTCATTTGACTGTCTGGTCTAATTAGCATTTTATTATTATAGAGATGTCTTTTGCTGTCTCTTTGAACCATTCTTTTAAAGAATATATTTTTGATTTCAGAGAGGAAGGGAGAGGGAGAGATAGAAACATCAATGATGAGGGAGAATCATTGATTGGCTGCCTCCTGCACACTCCCTACTGGGGACTGAGCTATAATCCTGGCATGTGCCCTGACCAAGAATCGAACCGTGACCTCCTGGTTCATAGGTGGATGCTCAACCACTGAGCCACAATGCCCAGGCTGAACCATTTTTCATTTAAGTTTATTTTGTCTGATATTAGTATAGCCTGCTGTCTTTTGGTTACTATTTACATGTAATATCTTTTTCTATCCTTTCACTTTCAACCTGTTTGTCTTTGTATCTCAATGGAGTGATCTCTTGTAAGATAGGATATAGCTGGGTCATGTGTATTTAACCATTCTACCAATCTCTGTATTTTAATTGTAGAGTTAACCCATTTACATCTAAAGTACCTATAGTAAGTCCTTGAATAACATAATTGTGTTCAATGTCATTTTGTTGTAACATTAATGAGATGCCATAGGAACTTACTCTTGTTTATATCAATTAGCCTATGGTAAAATTGGTTTTGTTACACATTGTTTCACTTAAAGTCACAGAACCTATTGATAACATTAAGTGAGAACTTACTGTATTGAAAAGGAGGAACTTTTGTTAATATATTATTTGTTTTCTATATGCTTTATTGCTTTTTTGTCCCTCATTGCCTGAATTACTGTCTTGTATATAGTTGATTTTTTGTGGTGAAATGTTTAAATTCCTTTCTCATTTACCTTTGAGTTGCCTATCCAATAAAAGAGTAATATGCAAATTGACCATACCTCCAATCAAGCCACGCCCACCAGCCAATCAGGAGCAAATTATGAAAATAAACCCCAACCAAGATGGCTGCAGCCACTGAGAGCAGGAGGGAAGCTTGTGTTTCCCTGGCAACGCTTGGGAAAGTGGTTAGGGGAAGCTTGTGTTTCCCTGGAAAGCCAAGCTTTCCACCTGCCCTTGCTGGCCTAGGCCTCCATTCAATGCTACAAAGTGTCAATTATAGAAGACACATAATCCCCACAGAAATGGCAGCAGCCACAGAGCTGGAGAGAGAAGAGGCTAGAGTTGTCGGGGTGATGGAGGAAACCAAACTTCTGTAGACCTAGAGCTTTGGCCTCCAATCTAGGCTACAAAGTTTCAAACAGAAATGGCTGTCACCATGGAGTGAGCAAAAGGCTTGGTTCTGCTCCAGGCTACAAAGTTTCAGTTGTAGAACATAAATTAATCCCAGATCCCAGGGCCTTCGCTTGGGTCGCTGGGGGTATGGCTGGCCTGCAAACCACCATAGGATCCTCGCTCAGGCTGCCCCACACCTCAAAGGAACCCCCAACCTGGTCCAGTACACACTTTAGGGCAAATCATCCAGTCCCCATCCATGCACCAGGCATCTATCCTATCTAATAAAAGAGTAATATGCAGATTGACCATCACTCCAACACACAAGAGGGCTGCCCCCATGTGGTCAAAGATCCTGCCCCCATGTGGACACAAGATGGCCATTACAGTGGGAGGTTCCAGGACTGCAAGGGAGGGCAGTTGTATGCCAGCAGGGGAGGGCAGTTGGCAGGGACCATGCTGGCAGAGGAGGGAAGTTGGGGGCAAACAGGCTGGCAGGGAAGCAGTTAGACATCAATTAAGCTGGCAGGGTAGTGGCTAGGGGGTGATCAGGCTAACAGGCAGAAGTGGTTAGGGGGCGATCAGTGAGGCAGGCAGGTGAGCAGTTTGGAACTAGCAGTCCTGGATTGTGAGAAGGATGTCCGACTGCCCATTTAGGCCCAATCCTACAGGGATCAGGCCAAAACGGACAGACATCCCTCGAGGGGTCCCAGATTGGAGAGGGTGCAGCTGGGCTGAGGGACACTCCCGCCCCCATGCATGAATTTCATGCACCAGGCCTCTAATATTCTATAGTTATTGTCTTTCTGACTACACTGGGGATTACATTTAACATCCTAATGTTATAACATTCTAATATGAAATTATACCAGCTTAACTTCTGTAACATGCAAAATTGTACCCCTTTACAGCTCTGTCCTCACCCCCTTTTCATTGCTAATGTTACAGAATTACATCTTTGTGTTGTGTGCCCCAAAATATAAACTAATATAAACTAAGTTATGTAGAAAACAAAAAGTTCAGTTACAAACCACTGTTACAGTAATACTAGCTTTTAAAAAAACATTTTTGTTCACTTCAGAGATAGGAAGGGAGAGGGAGATAGAGATAGAAACATCAATGATGAGAGAGAATCACTGATTGGCTGCCTTCTGCATGCCCCCTACTGGGTATCAAGCCTGCAACCCAGGTATATCCTGACCAGAAATTAACTTTGAACTCCTGATTCCCGGGTTGATGCTCAGTTACTGAGCCACACTGGCCGGGCCCCAAATAATCATTGTTAAATGCTTTGGCCTACTATAAATTACTTTATGTTTGAAATTTTTTTCAGTATAGATTTTAAATAACTTGTGGCTCACATTTTTATGATGTAGGCTTGACTTTTTCTTAGATTAACTAGGGAGAAGGAAGTTGAATATAGATGATGATTATAACTACATTCTCTTTTCACAGAAATAATCATATGCTTAACGTTAGAAACCTGTATGTTCTTAACCATAATTTATAATTTTTTACAGATTTGTGGGGCCACTGGGTACCATCATCATAAAGTGTAAAGATTTTCGAATAATTCAGTTGGATATTCCTGGAATGGAGGAATGTTTGAATATAGCCAGTTCCATTGAGGTAAATATTTTAGAAGCAAAATGTGTTGAAACTAAATAGTTATAAAAAAACAAAAAGCCTTATATTCTGACTCATTGTAGCTCTTACATTTCTTCATTAAATATTTGGTCTTGTTCTATAACTCTTATTGAAGACTGATAGGAAAAGCGTCACCCTGATTCATTGTTATAGGAATGTAATAGGTTTTTAGGGTTATTTATTCTTCCAAGTTCATCCATATTTAGCATGTGACAATTTCCTTACCTTTTAAGGCTGAATAATATTCCATTGTATGTGTATGTACATGTATATGTATATGTATATGGTTAGACTTTTAAAAAAAGTTATTTCTTCTATAAAGGAAGTAATTATTACTAGTGATTATTATTGCTTGTTTGTTTTTAGTAAATCTGAATTTCCAAATAACAGATTTGCTTAAGATAGGATGTGTTTGTTTTCTATTTGCTTAAATATACTGAATATCTGTTCAGATTATAAATAATAGAAATTTTACTTGGATAATTTAATATTTAAATTGAAGCACTTACATTATATCCTTCCCCATTTTAATCAACTATATTGGTATACACTTAAATTTTAAATTGCCTTATTTTAAATCACTGCCACTAAATTGTAGCAATTAACTTTATGTTTATAATGTTTTCTTGATAACTATAGAGACATGCTGATTTTTGTTGTCTTTAAGTGACTAATCTGAGCTTTGTGTCAGAAACAAATGTTATTGCTTTAACACGTTAAGCGCCATGTCAGTCACAGGTGACTAGACTAACACTATACTTTCCATTTGGACTTCATCAGTCTCAGGCCACCAACATATCGGTGAAATCAGTTATCGCGGGCTAAACAGAAGGGAAGACAAAACAGGCTTGGCGTTTGACATGTTAACTATTATAAGGGGGCAGAAAGGCTTAAAAATCTGTAACTAGGATTTTGATTTTTTTTTAACATGAAGAGAAGAATAAAGGAACAACTATTGTGGTACTGCAAAAATTGGTATGCAATATTTTTCTGAGTTTGCTAAATTTTACTTAAGGAAATGAGAAGATGAGCCAAACTGTCTTACATATCTGTCATTTGGAAGTAACACAGTAGTGTTGATTTGGCTGAATTCACTAACATGAGTAAGAAATGCCAATGACTTCTAGGCTGTTAAATTGAAATACAGTCCTATTAATTGGGTAGGAGAATGCTGCGGACCCATTGCAGTTAAGCATGTGATTTTTGGGTTGTGGTTTTTATTTTGTTTTTTTGTTTTGTTGTTGTTGTTTTCATTTGTGGGGTTGGGTTTTTATTGATCTGTCTACAATTTTCTTATCTCTTCTAACTTGAAAGATAGCTGATTGGTGGGTGTTAGTGAAGTTGCCCATGGTGAAGCATTGTGGTGAAGAAATAGGGCAAGGCTTATTATTCCTCTTTCTGATTGCATTTATTTAGCTAAATAGTGCTAACCAGTTTTTTTAGTTAGCTGTAGATGTTACCGAATGCTCTACAGAAAAGGACTGATTATATGGAAGTCATTATGGCTGAAAAGAAGCCACAAATTATTCTCATAATTTGATATCAGAATGTGAATCCTTTTCTTCTTCTTCTCCTTCTCCTTCTCCTCCTCCTCCTCCTCCTCCTCCCTCCTCCCTCCTCCCTCCCCCTCCCCCTCCCCCTCCCCTCCCCCTTCTTCTCCTCCTCCTCCCCCTCCTCCTCCTCCTCCTCCTCCTCCTCCTCCTCCCTCTCCCCTTCCCCCTCCCCTCCCCCTCCTCCTCCCCCCCTCCTCCTCCCCCTTTCCCTCCTCCTCCTCCTCCTTCACAGTTTAGTAAGTACATATAGTGAACTTGGTCTTTAACATTTTACTGTCTTCCAATTCCCTGTCCCAAATACATTTTGACATAATTTGGGAGTAATAACTGAAATTCTTATATAGCATAGTTGAGCTATTCTTTGTAATCAAGAGTCCATATACTCAAGTACAATCCCATTGGAAGGATAACTGACAAATTCAGTTTTCTGAATTATAGGCAGGAAGTCTGATGAAGCTGTTTTTTATGTACTTTCAACTGCCTTTGGGGGTTGAAATGTTTTTAGTTCTTTCACCATTAATTATGTTTAAAAGAAAAGCCCTATCTCTAGTGACATAAAATATAATGACAAAGTGCTTATTGTCTGCCAGAGTGGTACTGACTTACTTGCATTTAAAATAATGGCTGTACCAGCCAGAATGGGAAACAATATGGAAGCTCCTCAAAAAATTGAAAATAGAACTATCTTGTGATTCAGCAGTTCCACTCCTGGGAATGTACAAAACAAAATCATTATCTTGGAGAGATACCTGTACTCCCGTTTTCATAGCAGCATTATTCATAATAGCCAAGGTCTGGAAACAACCTAAGTTCATGTAGTCAGCAAACTGCAGCTCGCGAGCCACATGTGGCTCTTTGGCCCCTTGAGTATGGCTCTTCCACAAAATACTATGGCCTGGGCGAGTCTATTTTGAAGAAATGGCATTAGAAGAAGGTTAAGTTTAAAAAGTTTGACTCTCAAAAGAAATTTCAATCGTTGTACTATTGACATTTGGCTCTGGGGACTAATGAGTGTGCTGACCACTGACCTAAGTGTTGATGGATGAATGGAGAGAGAGAGAGAGAGAGAGAGAGAGAGAGAGAGAGAGAGAGGAATTATTCAGCCTAAAAAAAGAAAGTAATCCTGCCATTTGTGATAGCATGGATGAAGCTAGAGGGTATTTATGCTGAGTGAAATAAGCCAGATAGAGAAAAACAAGTACTGCATTGTATCACTTATATATGGTAGCTTAAAAAGTAAAGCTAAAATCATAGAAATAGAGAATAGAAAGTGGTTTCAGCTATAAGATGAATAAAACTTGTGGATCTAATGTATAACATAATGACTATTTTTCAAAACACTATATTGTTTGAATGAAATTTGCTAAAAGAGTCAAACTTAAATGTTCTCGAAAACAATAGCAAAAGGTGATGTGAGGTGATAGTGTGTCAACTCAATGTGGGGAGGAATCCCTTCACAATGTGTATGTATTATATAGTACACTTTAAATATTTTGTAGTTTTATTTATCAATTCTATTTCAGTAAATTTTGCAAAGAATATCTTAAAAATAAATAAATGAATGAATAAAATAATGTTTGAACTGCTAATAATTGCCCTGGCCTACATCAGATATGGATACTGGCTTTTTGCTTGTTTGGTGTGACTGGCAGTCAAAGACATGTAGAAGTAGATAATGGATTAGTGAGTCATGCTTCTCCATATTTTCTGTTTTATGAGCTTTCAAGAAAGTTTTCATGATGATGTACAAAAAGAATAATAACTTTGGATGGGGATGTTTTTGTTAAACCGCTGAATGACATGTTCAGTCTGTTTTTTTAAATAAGTCATGTACCCATCTTTTTGAGGCTGGTCTTTCTATGACCTAGAAGGAGGTAGCTTCATTCTGAGAGTTTTGGGGAATTAGTATGATGTCAGGCCCTCTGACCTCCAGGTGTATGTGTATCCATAATTACTGCAGTTTGAATTATGCTCATTGATTTTGGTGCTTTTTAAAAATTTAATAAATCTTTGTTGTTCAGATTATTACAATTGTTCCTCTTTTTTCCCTCCCATGGCTCGCCTCCCCCCGGTTCCCACCACACACTCTGCCCTTACCTCCCCTCCACTGTCCTCATCCATAGGTGTACGATTTGTGTCTAGTCTCTTCCCGCAGCCCCCACACCCCTTACCCCCCATCCAGAGTTGTCAGTCCACTCCCTTTTTATGCCCCTGATTCTATTATATTCACCAGTTTATTCTGTTCATCAGATTTTTCATTCACTTGATTTTTAGATTCACTTATTGATAAATATGTATTTGTTGTTCATAATTTTTACCTTTACCTTTTTCTTATTCTTCCTCTTCTTAAAGAATACCTTTCAGCATTTCATATAACACTGGTTTGGTGTTGATGAACTCCTTTAACTTTTTCTTATCTATGAAGCTCTTTATCTGACCTTCAATTCTGAATGATAACTTTGCTGGATAGAGTAATTTTGGTTGTAGGTTCTTGCTGTTCATCACTTTGAATATTTCTTGCCACTCCCATCTGGCCTAAATAGTTTTTTTGAGAAATCAGCTGACAATCATATGGGTTCTCCCTTGTAGGTAATGAACTGTTTTTCTCTTGCTGCTTTTAATATTCTCTCTTTGTCTTTTGCTCTTGGCATTTTAATTATGATGTATCTTGGTATAGTCCTCTTTGGATTCCTTTTGTTTGCGGTTCTCTGAGCTTCCTGGACTTGTAAGTTTATTTCTATCATGAGATGGGGTAAGTTTTTTGTCATTATTTCTTCAAATATGTTTTCAGTATCTTGCTGTCTCTCTTCTTCTGACACCCCCATAATTCTGATGTTAGTATGCTTGAAGTCGTCCCACAGGCTTCTTACACATTTTGGCTTCTTTTTTCTTTTTTCTTTTCCGGTTGAGTGTTTTTTGCTTTTTTGTATTTCAAAACTTTGACTTGATCCTTGCGTTCCTCTAGTCTGCTATTGGATTTCTGTATAATTTTTTTTTTATTTCAGTCAGTGTATGTTCAATTTCTAGTTGGTTCCTTTTCATGTCCTTGAGGGTCTTGCTCATATCCTTGAGGGTCTCGCTAAATTTATTGGCCTTTTCTAGGAAATTCTTGAAAAACCTTGTAACCATGGTTTTGAATTCTATATCCAGTTGTTTGTTTTCCTCTATTTCTTTTGTCTGTGATCTGTTTCTTTGTGTCTGTATTTTGGCTGCTTCCCTAAGTTGGTAGGGTAGCCTTGTATGCTAAGTGCCCTACATGGGCCAGTGGCTCATCCTCCCCAGTTACCTGTGGTGGACACTCTTGGTGCACCCCTTTGTGGGCTGTGTGCAGTCTTGTTGTAGTTAAGCCATGATTGTTGTTGGTATCAGTGGGAGGAGTTGACTTCCAGGCCAATTAGCTATGAGGATCAGCTGTGTCTACGCCAGGAGAACTTTTGTGCTGGAGACAAGACTTGCAAAATTGCAAAGGCCTCTGTGCTCAGCTTGAATGGAGCGGAGTCTCAGGGCTGAGCAGACAGTCTTGGCTTCCCGTCAGCCCTGCCCTATAAGGCCCCTGGGTGTCAGTGTCCCCTGGTAATCGCTGCAAGTACCTCTGAGAGAAAGCCACCCTCAAGTTTCACTGGCTGCCAGACAGTCCAGTTTTTCCCCCATTGAATCTGGATTCCCACATTATCACCTGGAACTGAATTTAGCACAGTTGGGAGCTTCTGTTCCCCTCCCACTAGAGAAAGCCAGCGGCACACTCAGCAGTTAATCCTCTCTGCGCCCACTTGCACACGCACCTCCAGACCTATGCCTTTCACGGCTCCCCTAAATTTCTGCCTGACAGTCCATATTCCCCCCTTATGAGCCTGGTTCCTCAGGGTCTCTCCTGGAACTGGGGTTCAGTGCATTCGGAACTGGAGTTCAGTGCAGTTGGGAGCTTTTGTCTCCTTCGTGCTAGAGAAAGCCAGCCAGGCATTCAGCCACCAGTCCTCTCCACGTGCATGTCTCTGTACCTCAGTCTTTTGCAGCTCCTCTAATTCTCTGTGTGCATTTCTCTTTCCTTCTAGTTGTAGAATTTTCATTCAGGCAGCTTTCCTGTGGTTCTGGATGATGTCCATTTTATCTTTTAGTTGTAGTTTTGAAATTGTTGTGCGAGGCAGCAGTGTAGGTGTTTATCTACACCATCATCTTGGTTTCTCCGAGACTCCTTTTTTCTGATTTTGGTGCTTTTTTGTTCAGCCATAGAAATGCTTTCCATAATTGCCCTCTCGAAGGATGAAACTGTCACTCAATGGAGGATATTCTGTCGATCTGTTACTGGTCTACTCAGGTTTTCTGGTCTTGCCACCCAGAATTCAAGTGTTGCAGATGATTATAGGCTCATTGTGGGATCTGGGAGTTATTGTCCTGGCTTGAAAATGGGTCAGTTGTAGCATAAAGATATGCTGATACTTGACCAAATGGCATATCACTCTAGGTAGGGAGTGAACATGGATGAAGCATATGTGGAATATATAATATGTGGACTATGTAGTAGCTATAATTATTTTTAATTATAGAGTTTATTATGTGCCAGGAACTGCTCTAGGCCCATACATTCTCTCTCTGAATGCCCGTAACAGTCTTATGAGGTAGGTACTGTTATTTTCCCAATTTTACCGCTGAGGAAAGTGAGACATGGAGAAGTTACATAACTTAATTACTATTGCACTGGAGTTTGGAATTTGAATCCAGCATTCTGTCTCGAGTCTGACTCTTTGGCTGCTAAGCTCTATCACCTATTTACAGTTACTAACCAATGCTGATTTTATTTTATTTTTTTTAAAGATAATTTCAAAGAGGAAGGGAGAGGGAGAGAGATAGAAACATCAATGATGAGAGAGAATTATGATCGGCTGCATCCTCCACATCCTCCACTGGTGATGAAGCCCGCAACCTGACTGGGAATCGAACCGTGACCTCCTGGTTCATAGATCCATGCTCAACCACTGAACCATGCCAGCTGGGCACAGATGCTGATTTTAAATTATTTTAAAATGTTTACACAGTTAATAACTAGATTTTGAGCCAAGCTTTACTGACTACCAAAACCTATTTGTTCTCTGATCCCCCCAAAATATTTAAACTATTTTATTAGACTTTATTAAATGATGTCAAAGAGTTATTTCACTTTTATACTACAACAGATATGCACATTTTAAAATTTTGTTCATTCAGCAAATGCTAATTGAGTGTATGTTATGTTCTAGATATCTTGTTAGATTCCAAAAGCACAGAAATTAGCTTCAGTAAGCTATAATTGTATCTAGTGATAAATATAATGTTAGACAAATATGCCTATCATATTTGTTTAATACCAATTTGGCAGTCAGAAAGTGTTTCAAATTGTGGTATGTTCCTTTTTCCTTTCTTTATTTCCTTTTTGTCCCCTAGGCATTATCTACTCTGGACTCCATCACGCTGATGTACCCTTTCTTTTACCGGCCCATGTTTGAAGTGATAGAAGATGGCTGGCATTCTTTCCTTCCTGAGCAAGAGTTTGAGCTGTACTCTTCAGCTGTGAGTAACTTTTGAGAGAACTTTGGGTAATAATTGAAAAATAACCCAACACCTTACTTTACTTTCTTTTGATGAGTGATAAGGTACATTTGACTTATTCATGCCTTTTCTCATAACACTGAACTCAGCATCCTACCTTGTTGTGGTTTCTCCTTTTTAATTTCTTTAAAAATATTTTTTTGATTTTTTTTTTTTTTAAGAGAGAGAGGAAGGGAGAGGGAAAGAGAAACATCTATGAGAGAGAAGCATCAGTTGGCTGACTCCTGCATGCCCCTACTGGGGATCGAACCTACAATCTGGGCATGTGCCCTCACCTAGAATAGAACTTTTTGGTGCACAGGACAACATCAACCAACTGAGCAACACCAGCCAGGGCTTTCTCCTTTTTTATTTTTTAAATATATTTTTATTGATTTCAGAGAGGAAGAGAGAAGGAGAGAGAAATAGAAACATCAATGATATGAGAGAATCATCAATTGGCTGCCTCCTGCATGCCCCACACTGGGGATCGAGCCCACAGCCCAAGCATGTGCCTTTGATCGGAATTGAGCTGGGACCCTTCAGTCCACAGGCTGATTCTCTATCCATTGAGCCAAACCAGCTAGGGCTCTTCTTTTTTAAATAATAGAAAGGAACAAGGGATTTGAAATAAGTAGTAATTCTAGTCTGGCCTGTTCTGGTTCAGCATTATACGAAGTATTGCAGTCTTTCTGTTGCTATACTTGTTAATGGTACCCAGAAAAGGATGAATGAGATGATGTGTTGGCCCTGATAGTCATGGATATATTTAATATATTTAACATGGAGAATAAAAGACAAAGGGAGAAACAACTGTCTGTCACACAAGTGATGGGGTGTCATGTAAGATAGGGAACTTATACTGAAATCATGGTAAAAACCAATAGAGGAAGTTATAGAGCAACAAATGTTGCTAAGTCTGAGGAAGAACTTTCTAGGAACTGGGGCTACATAGCATTATGGAAAGCTGATTAAAGAATGGAGCTCATTTTCTCTGGAGGTATCTTAAGTATTGATAGTATCCTTCTATTAAATTTCTGAGATGGCTTCTTCGTTGTATGAAAGTTGATCTCTAAGGTCCTTTGAATTTTTTCAGATTATTTTGTGACACTGAGATACTAGCTCTGAAATATTATGTATTTTCAGACCAATGACTGGAGGTTAAGTTATGTTAATAAGGAATTTGCGGTCTGCCCCTCTTACCCGCCAATTGTCATAGTGCCGAAATCCATTGATGATGAAGCTCTTCGCAAGGTAGCTACATTTCGACATGGAGGACGCTTCCCGGTACTCAGCTATTATCATAAAAAAAATGAAATGGTAAGTGTACAGTACTGCTGCTTAGTCTACTGAAAGACTTGGATTGAGGATTTTTTTCTTAGAAATGGTTCCCTTCTCCGTGTACCTGTCCATGGAAGTGGCTAGTCACTCCTGCTAGGACTTCCTTCATTTAAAATTCAGGCAATCAAGAGTAGAGTGTTTTCTGTGATCAGTATATGACTTTGAATTCTTTCTGTGATGCTGCTCAACCTTAGAAAAGTCCAGTTAGGTTTTTATTTTTTATTTGTGTGTGTGTGTGTTTTATTGATTAAGGTATTACATATGTGTCCTTATTCTCCCATTGTCTCCCCCCACTCCCTCAATCATGCCCTTATCCTCACCCCCTGTTGTCTGCTTCCATTAGTTATGCTTATATGCATGCATACAAGTCCTTTGGTTGATCTCTTCCCCTTACCTCCACCTCCTGTACCTTCCCTCTGAGGTTTGATGGTATGATCAATGCTTCTCTGTCTCTGGATCTGTTTTTGTTCATCCGTATATATTGTTCATTATAATCCACAAATGAGTGAGATCATGTGATATTTATCTTTCTCTGACTGACTTCACTTAGCATAATGCTCTCCAGCTCCATCCATGATGTTGCAAATGGTAGGTGTTCCTTCCTTTTTAAGGCAGCATAGTATTTCATTGTGTGATGTACCATCGCTTTTTAATCCACTCATCTGCTGATGGACACTTAGGCTGTTTCCAAATCTTAACTATTGTAAATTGTGCTGCTATGAACATAGGAGTGCATATATCCTTTCTGATTGGTCTTCCTAGTTTCTTGGGATATATTCCTAGAATTGTGATCACAGGGTCAAATGGAAGTTCCAGTTATAGTTTTTTGAGGAAACTCCATATAAGTTCCAGTTATAGTTTTTTGAGCTTCTCCACAGTGGCTGCACCAGTCTGCATTCTCACCAGCAGTGCACAAGGGTTCCTTTTTCTCTGTATCCTTTCCAACACTTGTCGTTTGTTGATTTGTTGATGATAGCTATTCTGACAGGTGTGAGATGGTACCACATTGTCGTTTTGATTTGTATCTCTCAGATAATTAGTGACTTTAAGCATGTTTTCACATGTCTCTTGGCCTTCCTTCTGTCTTCTTTCAAAAAGTATCTATTTAGGACCATTGCCCATTTTTTTATTGGGTTGTTTATCTTCCTTTTGTTAAGTTATGAGTTCCCTTTAAATGTTAGATATTAAACCCATATTGGAGCTGAAACCGGTTTGGCTCAGTGGATAGAGCATCAGCCTGCGGACTGAAAGGTCCCAGGTTCGATTCCGGTCAAGGGCATGTATCTTGGTTGCAGGCACATCCCCAGCAGGTGTGCAGGAGGCAGCTGATCGATGTTTCTCTCTCATCAACGTTTCTGACTTTCTATCCCTTTCCCTTCCTCTCTGTAACAAATCAATAAAATATATTTTAAAAATATAAAAAACAAACCCGTATTAGAGATAACATTGGCAAATATGTTCTCCCATGCAATGGGCTTTCTTGTTGTTCTGTTGAGGGTTTCTTTTGCTTTTCAGAAGCTTTTTATTTTGATGTAGTCCCATTTGTTTATTTTCTCTTTAGTTTCCATTGCCTTCGGAGCTGTATCAGTGAAGATACTGCTTCGGCATAAATCTGAAATTTTGCTGTCTGTGGATTCCTCTAGTATTTTTATGGTTTCCCGTCTTACATTTAAGTCCTTTATCCATTTTGAGTTTATTTTTGTGTGTAGTGTAAGTTGGTGGTCTAATTACATTTTTTTTGCATGTATCTGATAAAATTTCCCAGTACCATTTATTGAAGAGACTGTCTTGACTCCATTGTATGTTCTTGCCTCCTTTGTCAAATATTAATTGAGCATAGTGGTTTGGATTAATTTCTCTGTTTTCTATTCCATTGGTCCTATTCAATTGATCTATATGTCTGTTCTTGTGCCAGTACCAGGCAGTTTTGAGAATAGTGATTTTGTAATAGGGCTTGATATCTGGTATTGAGATCCCTCCTACTTTGTTCTTTCTCAGGATCGCTGCAGCTATTCAGGATCTTTTTTTATTCCAGATGAATTTTTGGAAAATTCATTCTAGGTCTGTGAAATATGCTGTTAGTATTTTAATGGGGAGTGCATTGAATCTATAGATTGCTTTGTGTAACATAGACATTTTAGTGATGTTGATTGTACAAATCCATGAACACGGTCTGTTCTTCCATCTGTTTATGTCTTCCTTTATCTCTTTTTTCAATGTCCTGTAGTTTTCAGAGTAGAGGCCTTTTAACCTCCTTAGTTAAGATTAAAGATCAGAGCAGAAATAAACGACATAGAGTCCAAAAAATACAATACAAAAGATCAGTGAAACCAAGAGATGGTTCTTTGAAAGGATAAACAAGATTGATGAACCTCTACTCAGGCTTACCAAGAAACAAAGAGGACCCAAGTAAATAAAATAAAAAATGAAAGCGGTGAAGTAACAACTGACCCCACAGATATACAAAGGATTGTAAAAAAAATACTACGAACAACTCTACACCAACAAACTGGACAACCTCTACGAAATGAGCACATTTCTAGAAAAATACAAGCTTCCAGAACTCAATCAGGAAGAATAAAAAAATCTGAATAGGCTGATAACTACTGATGAAATTGAAACAGGAATCAAAAAGCTTCCAGCAAACAAAAGCCCTGGACCAGAGGTCTTCACAGGGGTTTTACCGAACATTCAAAGAAGAACTAAAACCAATCCTTCTCAAACTGTTCCAAAAAATTCAAGAGGAAGGCACATTTCCATGCTCTTTCTATGAAGCCAGCATTACCCTAACCCCAAAACCAGATAAATACACCACAGAGAAAAAGAATTACAGGCCAATATCCCTGATGAACATAGATGCTAAAATCCTCAATAAAATTCTAGCAAACCAGATGCAGCACTACATTAGAAAGATCATACATTATGACCAAGTGGGATTTATTCCAGGGATGCAAGGCTGGTACAATTTCCACAAATCAACAAATGTGATACATCACATAAATAAACTGAGAGAGAAAAATCATATAATCAATTGATGCGGAAAAGGCATTTGACAAAATCCAACACCCTTTTCTGATAATAATGCTCAGCAGAGTGGGAATAGAAGGATCATACCACAACAAATTAAAAGTCTTATATGACAAACATACAGCCAACATCATACTCAATGGGCAAAAACTAAAACCATTTCCCTTAAGAACAGGAACAAAACAGGGATGCCCGCTTTCACCACTCCTATTCAACATAGTAC
This sequence comes from Antrozous pallidus, assembly GCA_027563665.1. Lineage (NCBI taxonomy): Eukaryota > Metazoa > Chordata > Mammalia > Chiroptera > Vespertilionidae > Antrozous > Antrozous pallidus. The sequence continues at coordinate 77,946,625 of CM050516.1, read as the reverse complement.
TGGAAGTGCTAGCCACAGCGATCAGAAATTAATGGCATCCAGATTGGAAAAGAAGTAAAATTGTCATTATTCACAGATGACATGATACTGTACATAGAAAACCCTAAAGACTCCATCAAAAAATTATTAGACTTAATAAATAAGTTTGGAAATGTAGCAGGATACAAAGTTAATGCCAAGAAATCTATGGTATTTTTATACACCAATGGTGAACTTCCAGAAAGAGAGATTTAAGCAACAATCCCATTTACCATTGCACAAAAGAAATTAAGGTACTTAGGAATAAACTTAGCCCAGCTAGGTTTATCTTCAGGACTCAATACAAAAAGAACTAATAATGTTCATGTGCTATTTAAATTAATGTTCTCAGGCAGAAAAATAAATTTTTCTGATCAGAATAATGGTAAGATACTGGTAAATTGAGCAGAAGTTTTTATTTTCAAAAGGGAGAAGAATGGCACACGTCATTAGTCACAATAAGTAAACATTGGGTATCAGGAATTGAATAGGCAAGTGCTTGTGTTTTTGTTTCTTAGATATTTTCTAAATCTGTTTCTGTCCTCTACTTTCAGTCAATGAACAGCTTCATTTTGAGACCAATAGTAAATTAGTGGATAAATTATTACCACTTATTTTTCTTTTCTCCTGGTATTAAGTCAAACACGGATATTTAAGATTAAAAGATTTCTAAAAATCTGCTATTTTTGCATCAGACTGTCTATTCTGCTTGCTTAATAGTATATCTGTTTTTACTAGGGTTCATTACAAAGTATTTTAATAATTGATGTTAAATATATTGAGTGTCCATTTACATACTGAGTGCCATCTGAGAGTTAGCTATTGTCATCCAGTGGATGACCTTTCTTGATCATGTTAAATTTCAGGGTAGTTAAGATATCAATGTATACAAGGGGGTGAAGTTGAAATAAGTCTAAGCCATTCACCAGGTAGAGATCATTGTAATAGTTATTGATTTCTTGAGAAAAATTTAAAAAGCAAACCTTCAAAATATATAGTTCGTTATATTTGGAGACAAGTGGTTAAGTTCTGGAATACTGAAAAGGATGGAAGAGGGCCACAGGAAGATAAATAATACCAAGCATCTTTCAAGAATTTGAAAATGATTCCCAAAACAAGAATAATGAGTAAAAACTTTTTTATTTTGCAATTGGTGCCTTTTTCTTTATAATTCTTGCCAACCCTAAGTTTAGGTAGTTGAAAGAAAAGTTTACTGGTGCATAGGCCATTATTATCTTTATTACAGAGCTAGATCAACTGGATAATTACTCACTGACTAAATGAATTATAATACCTCATCTTAAAAAGCAACTAAAATTTATTATGTGAAAGTATTTTGAGATAATGGAAGGAAAATCATTTGAAAGTGCAAGGCTTATTTTTGTTTTACAGTTATTAATTTGTCAATAAATAGAAATGTATCTTTGTTTTAGGGTCAGATCCATCTGTACTTTTTGGGTTGTTTTTTTTTTTTAATATTCTTACTACTAGCTAACTTCTGTTTTCAAAAACTTTAAATGCAGCTACAATTAAGTTTTTTGTTTGTTTATTTTTAATATATTTTATTCATTTTTTACAAAGAGGAAGAGAGAGAGATAGTTAGAAACATCAATGAGAGAGACACATTGATCAGCTGCCTCTTGCACACCTCCTACTGGGGGATGTGCCTGCAACCAAGGTACATGCCCTTGACCTGAATCGAACCTGGGATCCTTGAGTCCACAAGCCGATGCTCTATCCACTGAGCCAAACCAGTTAGGGCTACTATTAAGTTTTTTGAAAAGGGGAGAGAAATAACATTAACTTCGTGTCTGTTTATTTGTGAATTCATTGGTTGATTCTTGTATGTGACCTGACTGGGGATGGAACCTGTGACCTTGTAGTGGGATGATGCTCTAACCAACTTAGTTACCGAGCTAGGGCTTAAGTTTTAAATTGTGATTCTAGGTAATTATGCGAAGTGGTCAGCCACTGACTGGCACAAATGGGAGACGGTGCAAAGAAGATGAGAAGCTGATAAATGCTACCCTCAGAGCAGGAAAGCGTGGATACATCATTGATACTCGATCTCTAAATGTAGCTCAGCAAGCTAGAGCCAAAGGAGGCGGCTTTGAGCAAGAAGCTCATTATCCCCAGTGGAGGCGGATTCATAAGTCTATTGAGAGGTAAAAGATTCTGGAGACAGTGATGGGCCCTTATTTGAAGCTAATTAGAATGGGTGAATGCTTAGCTGTTCAAAAATTACAAGTTTACAAATGAATCTAAACATTAACTTAGAGTCCAAAATTGACTGGCTATCCTGTCATTGTGTTTTGTAAGATAAACAGAAAACTTACCTTGGATGTTCACAGGTGAGTTTTAGTCAAACAGCACTGTTTCTGCAAGTCAGCTCTGAAATTTCATCCCCCACAAGGTCTGTTCCTCTATTTATAGATAAGTGGTTGCCAAGTTTATCCAGATAGGCTATGGATAGCTATATTTTCCTAATCAAAAGACTAGACATTTAATTTCCCCCATACCCACCTATTTTCACACCCTGTTTCCTCCACCTCTCTTGTTTATGCTTGCAGTTAATGGTTTATAAGTACTTCTGGGTAGATCAGTGGGAGTCGGAGCTGGCTTTGGGCACCCCTGCTGATTCCAGGTAAACACATTAGAGTAGGATTGCAGATGTCAGTGGTGCTGTCTCTGACCTGGCTCTGTCCCCAGTCAGATAATTCAGCTCTTCGAGTAGTGTTTAATCTATTCAGATGAGGATCAGTTACCTTGACAGGCATTTTAAGCATCTTTGCAATCATGTTGAAATATTAACTTTTCATTATTTAATCTTTAGGTTATTGCATAGCAAGGTAAATATTTTTATAGTATTTTGAGCTACTTTTGCTCTTGGATTGATTGGAGGCTGAGTTTTTGGTTTGGTTTCTTCCTTCATTGTTTTTGTTTTGTTTTGTTTTGTTTTTCTGTTCCTTATATTTGAAAGGTATCACATTCTTCAGGAGAGCTTAGTCAAACTTGTGGAAGCTTGTAATGACCAAACTCATAACATGGACCGATGGCTCAGTAAATTGGAGTCTTCCAACTGGCTGACTCACATCAAAGAGATTCTGACAACTGCCTGCCTAGTGGCTCAGTGTATTGACAGGTAAAGTACGTTTCAGTGCTCCAGAATGGGACATGCACTGCTAACTAGACTTTGCTTTTATCCAGACATATGTTCATATATTAACATACGTCTCAAGAGATATTGTGGGTTTGGTTTCAGACCACTGCAATAAAGCGAATACTATCCCAATAAAGCAAGTCACACAAAATTTTGGTTTCCCAATGCATTTTAAAGTTATGTTTAATTCTGCTGTAGTCTTTTAAGTGTATAATAGTATTCTTTCAAAAAGAAGTGTCTACCTTAATTAAAAAGTACTTTATTCTAAAAAAACTAACCATCATCTGAACCTTCAGTGAGTTGAATCTTTATACTGGTAGAGGGTCTTACCTTCAATTTGTAAAAAATGCAAAGTGCAAATAAAGTGAAGTTCAATAAAATGTGGGCCTATTCTATATCTTATGTTCAGATCATTTTATAAATTACCATATAAGATAGTCAATGACATTCAGTTATCGATGCAGTATGTGCATAGAGTTTGTCATTTAATTGATAATTAATGTTTGTTGAATAAATTGTGAACCATGTACATATATGTCTTTGATGACACAAGGTTTTTAAGTACCAAAGACCTAACTTTTTTCTATACAGTTCTTAAATATTAATCTACCAATTTTCCTTTTCTGAAACTGTGAGAAAGAAAAATTTTTCTATGTCTTCTCATAGGGCCAAACTTGCCTTCTTAACTTTTGAAATAACAATGAAAGGAAGCATATGATGTTGTTACACAGTAAAATAATCCTTTCTAATCTCAGATATCTTATTACAAACTACGCGATGTGTGCAGTTATATTAGGATCTCAAGTTGAAAAAACCTGATGGTAGTGGTGTGAAGTATATGAAGTGATTTTAGTTTATTCACTCAGTTGAAGGTTGCTAATCCTTGAGACTTGAGGCAGAAGACTTGAACAGAGGCAGAAGGATGGTATAAGTTGTGGCAGAAGCTTAGCATGCCCTTTTTAAGAAGGGGATTCCCACTGAAACAATAGGTAGGTATAAGTATTGCCACCACATAGTTGAATGGCACTTTTCTTTGAGATCTAATTTGTTTTATTGATGCTTCCAAATTAGGGAACAGTTTATGTAATTTTTTGCCGTTAGTGAGAAATTGATCATAGAATGAATTGCTTAAAATCAAGTGGTTAGTGACAGAACCAAGAATGGGCTTGAAGTCAGGATTCCCAGGCTGTCACTGTTCTTTTATTTTAGACGAAACTCATTTATCTTATAAAATATGGGAAATGAATAATACAGAATGATGAGGTGCGTATATTAAGGGTTTTGTTTCTTTTTAGTCTAAGTTTAAAAGATTTCTTCTTACATGATAAATACAGAGGCTTCTGTTTTCTTATGAAACATGAATTGTAATAGACACTTATCACCATTTGTCTAAGTTTTCAGCTATAATAGGGAGATGATGCAAGTCTAGGTGCAGAACAGTATTTGTTAACTCCACGTTCGTTTAGTTTGAGCTTCTGCCTTAAAAAAATAGGAACCTCCACACTCTGGGAAAGTTGAAGATTTTGGTTATTTTCCAATGTTTCATTTCCCTTTTCTGATATATATTAGCTTGTTAATTGTACCGCCATAAAAATCTGCCCTTATATTTAATTACTAAAAATGTAAAAATTGACCTTAAGTTAATTAAATTCAGAATATACCACAGATAACAAGATATTCAGTATATATCAGAAGCCTTAAGATATTTGCTCATACCTTTTTCAGGATACTCAATAGATTTCTTGCTACAAATGAGATTGTTAGACTAGCCATAAGTGAACATCAGGGAGTATTATTTTGAAATTAAGAACTCAATTCAGCAAAAGGCAAAAAGCGAAGTGCATCATCTGCAGTGTAACAAAAATTGGCAGTAACCTTAATATACCATAGAATTAAATAAGTTGTAGTTGATCATGTAATAGAATATTTACTAACCAATAATACAATACTTATAAAGATAGCATAAATACATGGGAAAATACTATCTAATAAAAGAGTGATATGCAGATTGATCATCACTCCAATACACAAGATGGCTGCCCCCATGTGGTCAAAATCCTGCCCCCAGGTGGATACAAGATGGCCAGCAGGGGAGGGTTGTTGGGAGGGACCAGGCCTGCAAGGGAGGGCAGTTGGGGGTGATCAAGCCTGCAGGGGAGGGCAGTTAGGGGTGACCAGGCCAGCAGAGGAGGAAAGTTGGGAGTGACCAGGCCTGCAGAGAAGGGCAGTTGGGAGGGACCCCAGGCCTACAGGGGAGAGCAGTTAGGGGTGACCAGGCCTGCAGGGGAGGGCAGTTAGGGGTGACAAGGCCTGCAGGGGAAGGCAGTTAGGGGCATACAGGCTGACAGGGGAGCGGTTAGGCATCAATCAGGTTAGGGGGTTATCAGATGGGCAGGCAGAAGTGGTTAGGGGCAGTCAGGAAGGCATGCAGGCAAGCAGTTGGGAGCCAGCAGCCTTGAATTGTGAGGGATGTCCAACTGCCCGTTTAGGCCCGATCCCTCAAGCTTAAATGGGCAGTCAGACATCCCCCAAGGGGTACCAGATTGGAGAGGGTGCAGGCTGGGCTGAGGTACACCCCACCCCCTGTGCATGAATTTCTTGCACCAGGCCTCTTGTGTTTATAATAAAAGTGGAAATAATAATAAATTACTTTTCCTTGCAGCTATACAAAGTATATATGTACATGGGAAGACAATTAACAGCAATAACCAAACATGAAACTTTTATGAGAAAGTGGTGAATTGCTTTTTTTTTTTTTTTTCCCCAAAATTTTCTTCACTATCATTTCAATATAAGACATGGAAGGAGAAAGAGATGTAATTAATTTAGTTTTTGATGCTTCATCCCACTCTCTTTAGAATATTGAGGTCCCAGACACTCCTAGGTGTCATGGTATCATCGCCACTTCCTTTCTAGATTGACAGTTTTATTTTTTTTTAAGTGTTTCTTCCTGTTTCATGTTTCTCAAATTACAGTTCAAGACTTGTTTCCCATTACAGTTGATGAAGGTATCCTTATAGTCAGCTAGCTGATAGTGAAATCGTAGAATCAAGGACAGAGAGATACAGAAAAACAATTTTAAGTATGTTTCTAGATTCAATGAGAAAAGCTTTTAATCAACTATTAAAGCAGAAAAGGTAAGTGCTACTGTGTGTGTTAAGGACTGCTTTTGTTTTTGTAAAGGAAGAAAATGTTTAGCTAAAAAATTGTGTAAAAATTTGTTATAGCTTGAAGAGATTCTTGCCATGTGAAATTTGGGACTCATACTATAGTTTTACTTTTTCCCCAGGGAGCTGCCTTCAATATATCTTAGTTAGACTCTAGCCCTATGGGACAGTGCGGAATACATAAGACTTTGTATTCAGTAAATTTTTGTTATTAGCAGACTTGATTGACCATGTTGAAAGTATCCCATTTGTGCTCTGAATTTTCCTACCAGGGAAGGAGCATCCATATTGATTCATGGAACAGAAGGAACTGATTCCACACTTCAGGTGACCTCTCTGGCCCAGATCATCTTGGAACCAAGAAGCAGGACCATCCGTGGTTTTGAGGCCTTGATAGAAAGAGAGTGGCTGCAGGTGAGAAAAGCTATTTTGTGTGCAGAGGAACAGCTAATAATTGATTTTCTGATCCTGGTTTGTGGGTACAGTTTTAATGTTTAGGTCCAGTTTCTTTGTGTCTTGTTTCCTGAACTAGACCAAAATAAAGTGACTTCTTTGAGGTCAGAGACCTTGCCCAGTTCATCTGTTTATCCTTAGTACAAAACACTGCTATCACATAAGGCTGTGAATGAAAATTGAAATAAAGGCCTCAATAAACTAGGCAGAAATCCTCAAAGGGAGAGGTTAATTTGTGAATGTACATACACTGTGTAACTTAGTAAACAATTATAACTAAAAATAAATGTTTAAATATATCTTGGAAATGGAAGTGTCTCTGGAGAAAATAATTTCTGGCCCTTCTAAATTACAATTTGGATTTATTATGTGTTAATGCTTTGGATAGAAAGAAGGTGTTAACTGCCCTTTGTTTTGTACCTGAAAAGCTTATGTTCTTTGTGCTCCAAATTACACAGACAAAATGTAAGTTTATTCATTGTTTTATTTGGCATTCCAAGGACAGTTTGGGTCCTATGGTTAAGAATTTAGAAATTGTTTTAAACCAAGAAATCATAATCTAAATAACAGTAACCAATATTATATTGTGTTTCATCTAATAGGAGTTCCATTGCACCCGTGTGAAATAATGTTAATAGAATGTGGAATCTCACTAGGGTCTGACTATCTTCCCACTTTCCCTTATCATTTCCCTCTTTGCTTGTAGGCTGGTCACCCATTCCAACAGCGCTGTGCACAGTCGGCCTATTGTAATAGTAAGCAGAAGTGGGAGTCGCCTGTATTTCTTCTCTTCTTGGATTGTGTGTGGCAAATACTTCGTCAGTTCCCTTGTTCTTTTGAATTTAATGAGAATTTCCTCATAATGCTCTTTGAGCATGCTTATGCCTCACAATTTGGAACATTTCTGGGCAACAATGAAAGTGAAAGGTGGGTACACTGTTCACATGGGGACTACTCCATTTTATGTTGTTTTGTCCACTCCCTAAAAAATTTGTTTCTGCATTAATCTATATATGTAAAAAGCCAGCAACCAGAATGCCATAACAACCAGAACAACCGATTGCTATGACGTCCACTGCAGCCAGTGAACTGGCCCGATCTGGTATGGGGCCAGCCCGCCAACCTCCTGCAGCCCCTCCCCCCAGCTAGTCCTGCCCCTCATCGGCCTCCCCCACCCACATGGAGGGCCAGGTGGCTGGCCAACACTCCCCCACCCCACCCCACCCCCCCCCCCCCCCCCCCGCCCCGGCCCTTTCACCCAGCCAGCCCCACCTCCGATGGGCCCTCACCACCCCAATCGGCCCGCAGCCACTCCCCCTGGCTGGCCCCACCTTGATCACTCTCCCTACCTCAATAGGGGATGGGGCCAGCTGGCCAACCTTCTGCAGCCCCTCCCCCTGGCTGGCCCCACCCCAGATCAGCCTCCACCACCCTGATAGGCCTGTGGCCCCTCCCCTCAGCCAGCTCCGCCCTCAATTGCCCCCTTCCCCACTCCGATCAGGGGCAGGGCTGGCAGGCCAACCACCCACAACCCTTCCCTCAGGCTGCTGGCCCCTGGTCAACCCCCCTACCCCATTGGTGGGCAGGGCTGGTTGGTCCACTGCCCGTAGCCCCTCCCCACGGCCACCCTCCCCCCAACCGGCTCCCCCCACCCCAATTGGGGGCAGGACCCACTGGCCAATTGCCCAAGGCCCCTCCCCCAAGGCCATCCCAGCCCTGATCGACCCTGATCGATTGGGGCGGGCTGGCTGGCCAGCCGTCTTTCCTCCCAACAGGCCCAGCCCTGATCTGCTAATTGGGACTAGGCCAGCCAGACTCCACCCGTGCACAAATTTGTGCATTGGGCCTCTGGTGTTATTTATAAGATGGTAGAGAATACAGTTAGTATAAATTATGTGAAGTGTATGTATTCTTATTGTGAGCCTATCCTATGACTTTGTTTTGTTAGATTAAAATCAATCTATATACTGATTAAAAGCTTTGAATAAATTGGGAAACTATTTAAAATTATAATTTCTTTACATAGAATAATAGTGTTTTACATCTGCAAGAAGCCTTAACATATGGGTAATGTGCAGATTAGTTAAATGACTTGTCCAGGGACACCCAGCCAGCTGGTCAGCAAAAGTCAGGCTAGAGTACAGGTCTTCTTACTCCTGCTGTAGTGTTTCTCTGTTAAAGCAGTAGATATAACTTTAACTCGGCATTTTATTAAATGTTTGACTATGGATTCTTTTTGGTGTTGTACCTATTAATATCTCTCAGACCTATATCAATATAGGGGTCACAAATAGATTTTATCTCACATTCTGATTCCCATTTAATAGAGGAGGATTCTTAAGCTGTGTGGGGTGGGCTTAGCCTGAAAAAGTTCAGTGACTGGCTAGTCATGGGTTTGGGGGCAGGGGACTTGAGGGAGCAGTGTGCAATGGTTCCTTATTCTCATCATTCCTGGTTCCTGGGGATGTAGTATGGGATTATTGTGAAGACTGCTCATTGTAAATGAATAGAGATTAAATCTATATTTATATCAAGATACATATTTATTTTTAATATATTTAGATGTTTTGAGTTAAAATACAATCCCAGATACAATGTTGTATATGACATGATCAGATTCTAGTTTGTTCCTTCTGATTTTGTTGTTATTGAGAATTACAGTGCTGAATTTTCTAAAAGATATTTTTGTTTTACAACATTTTATTCTGCTACTAAAACTCTTGCATTCCACCTTCTAACATACAGAAAAGAAATTGTCATATTAGGAGGAGCATTTGATAGTTGTTATAAAGTAACTGCTCTAATGGCAATTTTTTTCTTAATCAGATGTAAGTTGAAACTACAACAGAAAACGATGTCTCTGTGGTCTTGGGTCAATCAGCCCAGTGAACTGAGTAAATTCACCAATCCTCTTTATGAAGCCAACAACCTTGTCATCTGGCCTTCAGTTGCTCCACAGAGTCTGCAGCTCTGGGAGGGTAAGCCATGCATCTTTTGCAAACTTTTTATCATTAGTCAAGGATGAGCTTTTAATTGCCTGTGAGGACATGCTGTTGTTGATATTTGAAGATGGTAAGGTGGACCTCACTCTCAGACCTGTATATATTTTTTTCTCAATATCTATCAAAGAACCTTCATACTGTATTCCTTAACAGTTGCACCATTTTAAAATCTCTCCAACAGTGCACAAGAGTTTCAATTTTTTCACATTCTTGCCAAGAGTTGTTACTTTCTTGTTGGGTTCCACACCCCACACCCTCACCCCCTGGTAGAATCCATCCTAATGGAAAAGAGGGAAAGTACATTACTTTTTGTATAAGAAAAGTTGGTAGATAGTTTGGAAAGAAACAAATTGTAAGCTCCTAGGAGATGGTTTCTGTTTCCTTGATTAAGCAGTCATTAGGGTGGGCTCTTCTGTTAAATGTTACAGGGGGGAATGAGCTAGCCATTCTAGTTCGGGTTTACACTGTACACACATGCCATCCATCAATGCATTGCTTGTGTGGAACAATAATCTGTGCTTAATTTTCAAATCTATTCTAAAGGAGGTGTTTCATCCGCATTCATTTTTCAGACTCCTGACGCTTATCTTCTATCACTTCTCTGGGCGTCTGCTCTCACATCTTGGTTGTTCTTAGCACATCTGTCAGTAGCTGCCTTCCTCCTCAGTCTGCTTCTCATCTTATCTGTTGAGGTGTCCCCTCATCAGAATTGTGTGGAAATGGCCTCAGAATGTCTTGGGGATTCTCTAAGCCTGAAATTTAGTGCTTCGGGAATTTGAGGCTGCTCAGAACTTCTCTTTGCTTACTCTCTTGATTGTTGTAGGTAGTCACAGGTGCAGGATAAGTGAGCTCTCAAATGGGAGATTTCAGCTGTACTTGTTTAAGACTTCTGGGACAATTTACCTAAAGCCACTGTCATGCTTAATAACTGAAATGAGAGTCTAGTTTACTTGGGAGAAAAGCCAAATTTGGGAGTTGGATGACCTAAACAAGTTTTTAACAAATCTTACTGAGAGTTTAGGAATTAAGTGATAGGAGGAAATCTTTGCTGTTATATGAATGAATTCCTATTATTAAAAACAAAGTTTCCATATGTGTTTAGGGTCTCCTCCGCTTAGAACTGGAAGAAATTCTGTGTTAGATAAAATCTTCTCATGGTAGGTATACGGAGTATATAATGAAACTGCTCTTGAGCCTTAAAATCTCTCTCTGCTGTTTATATTTACATTATAGTTAACCATTAAGTAATTCCTGTATTGAAGAACAGGCTTTTAAAAATAGGCTCATATATATGGAAAAATCAACACAGGCCAGTCAATCTTTAAGCTATGTTTCTACCTTTCTGATAGAGAGTAGCATTTGGACATACATAGAAAGACTTTTGCCCGGCCAGTATGTCTCAGTGGTTGAGCATCAACCCATAAACCAGGAGATCACAGTTCAGTTTCTGATCAGGGCACATGCCCGGGTTGTGGGCTCAATCCCCAGTAGGGGGCATGCAGGAGGCAGTCAGTAATTCTCTCTCATTATTGATGTTTGTATCCCTTTCTTCCTCTCCCTTCCTGAAATCAATAAAAACATTTTTTTTTTTTTAAAGAAACTCTTCAGGGCCCATGGCAGTGTGGAGTTTGGTTTATGGAGTGTATTTTAATGAACCATAAAACATTTGTAAACCTGCCAGCCACTAACGTGTTGCCAGTTTGTAAAGTTTTTGTTCCTCCTTACTTGGATATCTTTAAGCCATTAATATGAGATGATATAGTTAACATGGATCTATGTAGAGGAGAGAAAATGTCTTCTTTTAGTCCACAATAAAATTATAATTTTTATTTGGGGAAGGAAGCCATTGCCTGCATAATTGAAAGACTGCCTGTTTAGTAACAGAGGGAGGGAGGGAGGAAAAGATATGAAGTTTAGGTTTTTAAATAACAAATTTGTGTGGTTATGTTTTTACTGTAACTTATGTTTCCAGCAAAAGTGATTTCACATATGTCAAGGTCTCACAGGTCTGAATAAAGTTCTATAATTGTGGGGGGAATGATTTTTGTAATGAAACGAGAAAGTTTATGCCATTGTAAATTATTATTTTGTTTTTCTGAATATATTAAAGAACAGTACTTTGATCTATTTCATAATTTCGGGGGGGGGCTGTGAAGAATTGAGCATGTACATATAAATAGTGTGTTCTTTTAGTAGCTTGAGATTCCTGTGTATTTTAGCATATAATAAAACATATTTGTGAACTGTGAAAACAAAAGAAAAAAATACATGGAATTATATATTATCCACAACTTTAGTGTTAATCCATTGTATGTATCTTCCACCCTTCTGTTTTCCTTTCCTGGACTCAATAGGTATTTTCCTGCGTTGGAACAGATCCTCCAAGTATTTGGATGAAGCATATGAAGAAATGGTTAACATCATTGAATATAATAAGGAATTACAAGCAAAAGTAAATCTCCTTAGGAGACAGTTGGCAGAACTGGAGACTAAGGATGGCGTACAGGAAAGTCCCTGAAAGATGTCCCCATACCTGTGTAAGAACCTTCCCACACCCGTATCCCACCTCTCTTCCTTTTGATCTTCGGCTCACTTTTACACACTAGCCTTGAACTTAGGCTTTAGATGTGAGAACCCTCTAATCTAATGGATTTCTCAATACTTTATGAATGCAGTTTACTATAATTATACATATTTTATGTGGCCTCTTAGGCTTCTTTTCTTTGAGAGCAGGAAGGAGGTGCTAGTTATTTTATGTGAACCAGGTGACCTATGTAATATGATTAGTGTTATGCACCATTTCATCTACGCTTTCTGTGTCCACTTTCCAAACAGTGCTTCAGACTAGTCAAGTTATGACTGATCTCTTTAGGGAATATGTTAGTTTAAAAAAAAAAAAGATCAGACACTTAAACACTTGGAAAATATAAATACTTTTCAAAACTGAAATGGTGGATAAACCAAGAATGTTATGTTTAACCTGCCATTTCCAATACCTTTTGCCATTATCTTTAAAATAGTTTTGGACTAACAAAGATAAATTCAGTCTCACTCTGGTTTGTCAGGAGAGGAAATTCTGAATATTTATTCAAGGTAAATTATTTTTACAAGGGCAGCAGGTATAGTCCTCTGCTATTTACCTTAAGAAGTAACTTTAACAGTAGACAGTAAAAGTATGTGCAATATAGAAATAAAGTAGGAATTTGTTACTGATATGGTATTGTTACTGTTGAATTGGTTTTTCAGGTTTTTATCATACATATTAAATATCTATCAGATGCTGGACGTAACATTGAACTATCATTTTATAATAGATGTTAATTTGTTATAATTAAGCTACAAATATGGTTTCTTTAAAACAGATACTGCCCTTGTCTGACATTCTCATTGCACTGTTTATGTATATATGTGTATGTTTTATTGTGTTTTGTTTTATTTTTAAGTATTCTAAGTGTTTACGAATACTAAAATTACAACTTTCATGGTGGTTTGAGCCTTTTGAAAATTTATCTGGGCTCTGCTGATTTGTCCATTATGTGTTAGGCAAATGTAATTTAAGTGGAGGTGAAAGTTTATGAACATGATGCAGCTATGTTTTAAACTTCAGATTGAAATGTTTCAATGTTATAGGAAAAGTGATGACTATTTATGCTGTGCTAATTCATGCCTGAAACTCTAAAAGTTTGCAATTCAGTGCATTTCATTTCTGTTTTGTGGAATTGCTCATTTTAAGAAACACTGTCAATTCCAGTTATTCTTTTAAAAGATTGTTGAAAAATAATCATTAATACCATTTCTACCCCATCTTTAATAACCATTTCAATGTAAAACATACCAAATCTGAACACTGCTTCAGAAGTATGTATTGAGTTAAAAATATAATTTTTAAAAATTGACTCTATCAGAATCTCTGGCCACATTCAGAAGCTTAGAAAGTGGCAAATTTTTTGTATCTCCAGTTGCCCAAGTTTTATATTTTTTCTGTCTCCTCAGACTTGCAGCAAAAGGCTGGACAACAATTCATAGTCAGGACTCTCTTTTGGTAAATGTGCCTGCCTTCTCCTATGAGCTCCGTTTTGTACTCAACTTATTTTCTTGGCGATAGTTGTGAATCTCGGGCATTAAAGCCCTCACCAAAAGGCTAAGGCAAGGAACAAAAGAGGTGTACTATCTTGTTATATATTATATACCTCTCTGTGTTGTGTGAAATGTCTGTATTTTTTAAAAGAGGAAAACAACCCTAGCTTTTTTATGGCTCCTCAAAATTGCTTGCTGCTTTATTTAGGCAATTGACTTTTTTGTTTCCTCCTAATTTTGTCTCAAGACTAAATATGAAGAAGGTGCCCCTTTCTTCTCTGTTAATGGAAAGGATAGACATTTCTTTCTTTTAGTAATTTTTTAAAAGTGCCCCCCCCCCCCACTAGTATACTCTGATTGGAGTTTTTATTAGGTTTGGTTATGGAGGAATTGTATACCATTAATTTATACCCACCTTCCTGATGCACATTTTATGTGTGAGCCAGAGTACAATAGCATAGTGTTTTAATTTCTTTTTATTTCTTTTATTGAAACAGTAGTCTTAAGCTGTTTGGACAAGTTTGCATTTAATATTAATTTATAATTAGAGACTAGAGGCCCGGTGCATGGATTAGTGTACAGGTGGAGTCCTTTGTCTGGACTGTGGAGATTGGACCAAAACCAACTCTCCAACATCCCCCAAGGGGTCCCAGAATGTGAGAAGGTGGTTCTCAAGTGACATGCCCAGGAATCGGGCTCTCTCCTCTTTGGTTCTGGTTGTATCCCCCAAGATCCACAGCTGCCAAGTCACCTCTGCTAGGCAGCTCCTGTGTTGAGCGTCTGCCCCAGGGTGGTCATTGCGGTCATAGATACCAATAGGATGGTCTAACATTCGGACAGTCGCTTCAGCTTTTATATATAAGTTGTCCAAATCACAGTTCTGATTATAGCTTGTAAAAACAAATTTTGGTGTAAAAGAGTGCACTTTCAAAGAAGTCATCTAATTATGTGAATGTTAAGGTTTTTCCCAAACTCAAGAATTCTGTCAAAAACAAGTGCATTAAAAATATAGTGAAGAGCATTGTTAGTAATACTGTTAAGTTACCCATCCATTGGATAAGGAAAATACCATACAATGGATATACTTTTGAGAAGATACTTGTTAAACATTAAGTTTGGACAGTTGTCTTTGACAAATGTGGTTTTAAAATCTTTAATGAAGAGAATAATGGCAGAAATAGTGAGCAAGCAAATTGGCCCATAGGAGTCAATAAAAATCAAGTGAGATAAGTGAGTTCTTATATATTAGGAACCTTCCATATTCATTTGTAGTGATGGCTGCTGGTTTGCATTTTTGGGATGCAAAGAGTACTCCCCACAAAGATCTTAAAAATACAAAGGATTTCATTTCTATCAGCATACAAAGATCTTTATATTTAAATTAATGATTTTTTTTTTTTTAACCAGAAAAACATGGTTGATAATATAAAAATGCTGAAACTTTCACTGGTTAGACTTTTTGACAATTAATTGTTTGGTCAAAATTTTTCATTTTGATTTTATTTAATGGTAAGAAAACAAGCAAATTAAAAATCTAAGAGGTTTAAACAACTTATAAAAAATATTTAATATCTAAGAAAAATTAAACAAGGTTTTAAGTGATTTTTAGGAAAATTTTAGAAGACAGCAGTCATTTCAGATCCCTTTGGGGAAGTTATAAAACTTTTCTTTGAACTCTGAAAGCTGATTTAAGAGATGATGTGTCATTGCTTTTCATTTTAAGGGATGAAATTTAATGAGATTGTAGCCTTTGATTCAGTTAGTATTTATATAATAAAAAATCAACATCATGGAAAAGATTTGACCAGTGATTGTCTCCCAAAGTGAAAACTAGGGACAATTTGCTGCATTTTTTGAATTTGCTTAAAGATACAAGTCTTGTAGTTAATATGGTTCCAGGATTAGCCATTTTAATTGTCAGTATTAACTGGGTTATCAGGTTCACTTATTGTAAGATCTTAACCTGAGACAAAAGTTTTGGGATCTTATATCCAGATTTAATTAATGAAAAGTGTATGAGGGTATTATGAGCACTCTTTATCAGAAAGTTATTTCTTGGACCAAAAATGAGCAGTTTTTTAATAGTTGATCTTCTGTTTTGGCAGCTATGAAATTTACCAGAGAATGAAGTTATTCAGTACATCTGATCCAGGTTTATGTTATACCTCAAGGCAATATAGATGAGTTCTTTATTATTCCTTAGCATGTCAGGTCTTCCCTCCCTCCAGAGCTGATATTCTAAGTTATTACCAGATAGTGTTTTTATGTTAATTTACCATCATAACAAAAAATGAAATGAAAGATTGATTTCACCGTTATTATTTATTCTCAGATTATATGAAATGCTAATTTTCTGACATTATCAGTTTTCTAAATTTTGTTTTACTGAATAATACTGCTTTTACCGTCACTCAGTCTTTATAATAGAGTGTCCACAGCATCTTCTTCCTTTAAAACAACAGCCCTGGACTCAGAAGAGACCCTCTAAAACTCTATGATTAGAGTTGTAGAAAATCTGGACTTCTTATCTAAATTTCCTCTACAAAAACCAAGGTCTTATTTTTTAATGGCACTGTGGAACTCTAGCTTGTGCTTAATTTAGTGAAACATAGTGGGAAAAATAATTCCTGATGAGAACTTACTGACTTTTAGAGTCATCCTGGTTGATCATCTATGAGTATACAGATTAACTACATTTGTGGTTTGTAATAAAAACAAGTTGTACAGCACTGCCTATGTCTGTCTGTCTGCCCAAAACATTTGTTTCACTTTTACAATGCATCTGTCTTTGGAGAGGTGGATTACTCTTCACAAACACTCAAAGTTCTGTTGTTTAGAATCCTTATAGCTCTATCACCATTTACACTAAAAATGTTGTATTTGCACAACTTAATTATTAAAAAAGAATATGTATTTCTTCAATAGCGGGTATTTGAATGTACTCTTGATATATTTGAATGTGACTCCTGGAATTAACTGCACTATTATTCATGTCTCATACAATAAAATTGCACTGTATGGCAGATGTGTCTATAACGTACGCTTTGCTAAACCTCAGAGTGCTGTAATGTACAGGTTTCTGTATTATGAACCTGTCTATATAGTCTTTGGGAAAAGACTGAACTTTCATAAGTCTGTGTAACACTTTAATATTATTTATAATGTTCCCTAAGTGATAAGTTCACTATGTCCTACAACTGGAATCATTCATCTTGAGTTGGTTTGTCAAGCTTGGTTTATTGAACCCAGAAACAGTCTTGTGGAATGTGGTATTGTTGTCTTAGTGTGTAAGATCCGTGTGTGGTGTTCTGCCTCAGAGGACTGTTTCATAGATGCTACTGTTTAAATTTCTATAGACAATGGGAATAAAATTTGAATATAATCAAAAACTGGTAAATTAAGTCTATAGACTGACTTTAATTTTTTTTTCAAATATTTGTGAAGGTTTTGGTAGTTTTCAATTAAAATTGCTATTTAAAAAAATTCAGACCCAACAAAAAAGTTGCAAAGCAGTACAGTGGTCTCCCAAATACTGTTCATCTAAATTGAATAACTTAACATTTTTTCACCTTTGAGTTAATCTGTGTGTGTGTGTGTATGTGTGTGTGTATTTGCTGAAACATTTGAGGGCAAGCTGCAGACTTGATGACTTTTCCACCTAAGAACTTCACAGGTATTAGGAATGTGTATTTACATACTGTTTACTTAGTATGTATTTTTGTGGATAAATAATTAAGGGAAAAGGAAAGCTATTCAGAGTAGATTGTCAACTATAAAATGTAGACTGATGAGAGGAACCAACATGGCAGCATAGGTAAACACCTATCTTGCTGCCCCACAGAACAATTTCAAAACTACAACTTAATAACAGAACAAACATCATCCAGAATCACCAGAAAGCTGGCTGAGTGAAAATTCCACAAATAAAAGTAAAGATAGGACACTGACTCAGAGGAGCGGCGGGGCGCAACCTTGAAGATACGTGAGGGGAGAGGTTCGGAGCCATGCGTGCGCATGAGCTGAAAGGATGGGCAGCTGCAAACCTGGCGGTTTTCTCCAATGGGGAGGGCAAAGACGTCCCACGGCACTGATTACCCAGTTCCAAGCGAGATCCGAGGTCCGGGGAAGGCAAGCTAAAACCCAGGCGCGGCAGAGGTCTGCAAGCTTGAGGAGAGTGCGCGTAAACTTGGAGCAGCAGTTTGCGCGTAGCCTTGGGAACAGAAGTGCGCGACCACGCAGAGAGGACTCATGACTTGCTCCCTCGTGCAGTAGACCACCGGACTGCTTTGTTTTACAACCTTGGGTGAGACTTTGGGTGTGCAGACTCATTTGGGGAGAGGCAGAGTTGTCTGGCAGCGGGTGGAGACCAGCGGCGGCTTTCTCTCGGAGGTGCATGCAGCTGTTACCACCCAGCACAGAGACCCACGCGCCACATAGGGCGTAGCTGACGCTGCCAGCTCAGCCCAGAGACTCCACCCATCCAACCAGAACACAGCTTACCTTCACAGCCAATTGGCCTGGAGGTCAAGCCCTCCTAGGGCTAACAACAATAAGCTGAGTTTCACTTCAACAGTACTGTACAACCCATAAAGGATTGCAGTAAGAATATCCACCTCAGGTAACTGGAGAGGCTGAGCCACTGTCCCTTAGAGGACATCTACCACAACTCAGGAAAGCAGCCACAATGCAGAGAAATGGAAAGAAATCAGAAGTGAAAGAAATGGAGGAAAAAAGACGACTAGACATAGAGTTCAAAACCACAGTAATAAGGTTTTTCAGGAGGTTCCTAGAAAAGGCCGATGCACTTAATGAGAACTACAAGGAAATGAACAAGACCTACGAGGAAATGAATGAGACCCACGAAGATATGAAAAAGGACCAACTAGAAATTAAGCATACACTGACTGAAATAAAAAATATTACACAAAGTCCTAAACACAGTCCAGAGGACCGCAAGAACCAAGTCAAAGATTTGAAATACAAAGAAGCAAAATCCACTCAGCCGGAAAAGCAAGAAGCAAAAAGAATCCAAAAAATTAAAGATAGTGTAAGGGGCCTCTGGAACAACCTCAAGCATGCCAACATTCGAGGGGTGCCAGAAAAAGAGAGAGAACAAGATAATGAAAACCTACTTGAAGAAATAGTGACTCAAAACTTCCCCCACCTGGTGAAAAAAATTGACTTAAAAGCCCAAGAAGTGCACAGAACCCCAAAATATAGGAATCTAAAGAGGACCACACCAAGACACATCATAATTAAAATGCCAAGAGCAAAAGATAAAGAGAGAATATTAAAAGCAGCAAGAGAAAAACAGTTAGTTACCTATAAGGGAGCACCTATACGATTGTCAGCGGATTTCTCAACAGAAATGATGCAGGCCAGATGGGAGTGGCAAGAAATATTCAAAGTGATGAATAGCAAGAATCTACAACCAAGATTACTCTATCCAGCAAAGCTATCATTCAGAATTGAAGGTCAGATAAAGTGCTTCGCAGATAAGAAAAAGTTAAAGGAGTTCATCACCACCAAACCAATATTATATGAAATGCTGAAAGATATTCTTTAAGAATAGGAAGAAGAAAAAGGTAAAAATATAAATTATGAACAACAAATACACATCTATCAACAAATGAATCTAAAAATCAAGTGAATTAATAATCTGATGAACAGGATAAACTGGTGAATATAACAGAATCATGGGCATAGAGAGGGAATGGACTGACAATTCTTGGGGAAAAAAGGGATGTGTGAAGTGCAGCAAGAGACTGGACAAAAATCATGCAACTATGGGAGAGGACAGTTGGGGGGAGGTGAGGGCAGAGAGTGGGATGGATACCTGGTGGAGGGGAGCTATAGGGGGGGAAAAGGGGGAAACAATGTAATTAATAAACTGAACAATAAAGATTAAAAATAAGTAAATCTAAAAAAATGTAGAATGATGAATTTAGAAAATCAATATTTGGCAATCGTCACAGTAATAATTGACCTAGACAGTCACCATCAGTGGATATTAAAACTAGTAGGACAAAGCTTGTGAGGAAAAGCATCTAGTCTCAAAGTATTTGTCCATAAAATACTTGTTAATTACAAAGGGGAAAGAATAACTTCACAATGAAGTAACCTTGTAGATACCACCTTGTCCAACCACAATTAGCACTACTATTAATGGGACAAATCAATATCATTTGCCTTCTGATATGATTCCCTGAGAACACAGCATCACTCTTCTGTCATTTTTGCGAAGACAAAAAAAATAAAAATAAAAGCACAATCTGAATCTAATTATGAAGACATATCAGGCAAACTTAAAATGAGGGACATTCTATAAAATTCCTAGTCTGTATTTTTTAAAGAACTTATAAAGCTTATAGAAGGAAAAAAGACCTTTTTATAAGTTTGAAATTATTTCAAACATTTTTTAAAGGCAAAAAGTGAACAGAAAACAACAGATGGCATCATACAAAAGTATAAAATTAAAATGAGAAATCTCAGCTGATAAAAATTATCCCCTAATAAATAAATGAAACATTTTTTAAAAAGCAAACTGTAACACATTCCAAAAGGAATATTTGCCTTTCAACAAAATTGCAGCCAGCTGTGGCCCAAAGGATTCCAGATTCAAATCCAGTCAAGAGCAGATACCTCAGTTGCAGGCTCCTCCCCAGCCCAAGCCCTCGTCAGAGTGTTTGCAGGAGGTAATCCATTGATGTGTTTCTCCACATCAACATTTCTCTCTTTTTCACTCCTTCTTAAAAAAAAAAATCAATGGCAAAATATCCCCAGGTGAGGATTAAAAAGAAAAAACACAACTTCCAGACATATGAAAAAAAAAACACCTCCAATGAGAAATTACAAAACTCAGAACAGAAACAGGCTCAAAACAAAATAAAATAGGAAGCTACTTGGGAAATGAACTCAGAAAAGAATTTGAAGAGTACAGAAAAAGCAAAGTCATTTTAAAGATAAATTTTAAGGTACTCAAGGAAAGCTAGATGTACTAGTACCAGTCAGGGTTCAATATATTACAAAGCTACAGTAATCAAAACAGTGTGGTACTCACATAAACACAGACATAAAACCAATGGAACAGATTAGAGAGCCCAAAAATAAACCCCTGTGTATGTGGTGACAGCCTGGGGTGGGGGGGTGAAGGGGTAGAAAGGGTTAATGGAAGGGAAAAGGGGACACATGTAATATTTTCAACAATAAAGATTTAATTAGATAATAAATTTAAAAACACACACACAAAACTATCTCTGGTGAATGTATGTCTACCTACAGAGGATATTATTAGAATTGGTTTATAAAAAGCTCTGTTTAAATGGCGTAAAGGATTTTAGTGATTATATTAAAAAATTCTCAAATAATAGAAACTAACCCAAATGCTTCCAGGATGACATCAGCTAAGAAAATACTTTATATTAAAGCTGGTTTGAGTTTTGGTTAAATAGGTGTGGATTTAGAATTATAAGCAGTAAGTACCTTTTATTCTACTTAGGTATTTAAGTCAAAGAAGCTCATGTTATCTCTGTTGCAAAATTTGTGAACAAAAAAAAAATAACTCGATGTGATAAAATGTTCATAAATAACCTAAATATAATTATTGAAAACAAGTAAATTAGATGGATGTAAATAGAATAAGAGTAGGGTTTTTTTTAGGTAAAACTTGTTAGCAATAATTATGTGATATGTGTACTTAAATATAGCTCCCCAAAAATAGAATTTTTAAAAAACAAAACAAAAAAAGTTTTCCAAAAATTTTTGATAACTTAAAACCATGTTAAGTAGTGAGTCAGGTTAAATTTGTTGAATATATAGATAACTGAATATCCTATCTAATAAAGAGGGAATATGCTAATTGACCCTTACACTGTCATAAAGATGTTGGCACCCACAGCTAGTAAGGAGGGTATATGCTAATTTACTGTCCCTCCCTCAAAGATGTCAATGCCCACAGCCAATGAGGAGGGAATATGCTAATTGACAGCCATGCCCTCAAAGATGGTGGCCAGTTTCTTCAGCCCTGCTGGGGCAACAGGCAGGCGCCTGCCTCCAAAGTCCCTCAGTCTCCTCGGGCCCCAACTGCCCAGGGTTGGCCTGAGGCACAGGAAAGCCTCAGATGGCAGCTGCCCAACTGCCCAGAGCCTCCTGAAGCTCAGGAAATCAGGGCCAGTCAAGACTTGGACTGCGGGCAGTGGCAGCAGGAGAGGTGTGTTGGAGTGTTGCCTTCCCCTGATTGCTGGGTTGACTCTCGCCCCTGAGGGCTCTGATTGTGAGAAGGAGGCCAAGCTGAGGGACACCCCACTCCAGTGCATCAATTTTTATACACCAGGCATCTAGTATACAAATAAGAGAAAATATGGTTAATGTAAGAAACAGTCAAACCTGAAAAGAATTTTTGTGAGTTTATTTGGGCCAAACTCAACAATTGCCAGTAGCAGAATCTCAACAGATTGAGATAATGCTCTGGAGGATGGGAGTTTTTCACCTTGTTTTATACATATAATCAAAGAGGAGATTGTAAGTGGGTTACTTGAAATCCATTGGTGATAGGTTAGGGAGATGGAAGAAAGCAAAGTGGGGAGGTAACCTCTGGGGTTGGATAAAAAGAAATATGTTAGACACAGCTTCTTTTACAAGGGTGGGTACGGGATAGTTAGCAGTCGACAATTGACAGGATAATAACTATAATATGGGAATTTGTGGTCTCTGCCCCAAGGCAAAGGTTGTGCCCTGAGGGATCTGGAAAAAGGGAAGTTATCCTAACATGCCGAAGGTATTTTATCATAGATGCAAAAGGACAATAGACTCAGATGAGGTCAAAGTTGAACTTTGTCAGAGAAGATACCCACCTAGGATTTGACTACCCACCAGACTGCTTTTTAACTTAAAAAATTTTAATTTCAGATGATCCTTTGTGGTTACTTTAGGTCTCTGAATTTGCAAGGCTGCCATGCAGGCCTTCCCTGAGCTTGTCAAGTTAGTATGTGGCCCCGTTTCATCCACAATACTGAGACATTAATTGTTAAATAAGACTGTTTATCTAATTTTGACTTCTTATTGCAGAGAAACTAAAAAATAAATTTGGATCTATAAATGAATATGGTTTTTTAAAAATATATTTTATTAATTTCAGAGAAAGAGAGAAACAGCAGTGATGACAGAGAATCATTGATTGGTTGCTTCCTGCATGACCACCCCCCACTGGGATTGAGCCCCAAATTGGGCATATGCCCTGACTTGGAATCGAACAAGTGATCTCCTGGTTCATAAATCGATGTTCAACCTCTGAGCCACACGGGCCAGGCATGAATATGTTTTGAGCTTTGTTGAGGAAGCATGTATTTCTAAAAACTATGAAATAAAGTTTCCAGTAAAAAAAAAAACTAAAAAAAAACACACACCTATGTTTCTAGAAGTTAGGAAAGTATCCATAAATTTTTTACTCTAAAGCAGTGGCTTGAGAGCCTCGGTTTGCCGCTCTGTTGACTAATGAGTTTGCCGACCACTGCTCTAAAGAATGCTAATTGCTTACTCTTTAGTTGTCATTAGAAATTAAGGTTTCTAAGAGTTAAGAATCCTAGTTAATGCCCAATTCATATGTCTCTCTCACATGAATGTTTCTCTATCTCTCCCCCTTCCTTCCACTCTCTCTAAAAATCAATGGAAAAGCATGCGCAGTGCAGCAGGCAAGTGATGTGTTCTGCAGTGTACACCTGACACCTGTATTAACCAACGGCACCCCATCCATTTAATTTAAAAATCAACAGAAAAATATCCTTGACTGAGTATTTACAAAACAAAATAAACAAACAAAACAAAACAAAAAAAAACCCCAAAGAGGTACAAAGTATGGAAATGCATTTTTGAGAAAATTAAGAGAAAATAGTCTCTCACAAAACAAGGTGGTTATTTCTGAATGAATAAAAAGACAAGCTAGCCATAGCAAGAGTGACTCAGTGGATAGAGTGTCAGCCTGTGGACTGAAAGGTCCTAGGTTTGATTCTGGTCAAGGGCACATGCCTAGCTTGTAGGCTTGATCCTCGGTAGGAAACATGCAGGAGGCAGCCAATCAATGATTCTCTATCATCATTGATGTTTCTATCTCTTCCTCTTCTTTCTTCTCTGAAATCAATAAAAATATACTTTTAAAAAAGTTTTTTAAAAAAGACAAACTAAAAGGGACAAGCAATGTTGTAGAAGTTTGTGGAAGGAATCTTGCAAAAGAAATTTTGTGTGGTCAAGCTAAAAATTATTTAAAAGAATTAAATAAATTAAATATCAAAAGTAAGCTGATGCAAAATTAAAGTTTGGTTCTTTCTCTGTTAAAAGGACAAAGTTTTCCTGTACTATTGGTATACTCTTAAGGAATTCTAAAGGGAAAGCAAAGATTCTGTGTTTTATTAAAATTAGATCCCCTGTGTAGGAAATTTGTGTACAGGAGCCTGGGTCCTCTCAGCCCAGCCTGCACCCTCTCCAACCCAGGACCCCTCAGGGGATGCCGGTTTAGGCCTGATCCCAGGGATCGGGCCTAAACCAGCAGTTGGACATCCCTCTCACAATCTTGGAACACTGGCTCATAATCACTCACCTGCCTGCTGGCCAGATCACTCCAATTGCCCCTTCTCTGCTGGTCTGGTCACTCCTAACTGTTTGCCCTGCTGATCTGGTCACCCCTCATGGCTACCTGCCAGCCTGGTTACCCCACACAGCCTGTTTGTTCAGTAGTTTGGTCAACCCTCACTAATGCCCCCCCACCAGCCTAGTCATAGGCAGTCATCTTGTGAAGGTATGAGGGTTAATTTGCATATTATCTGTTTATTATATAGAATTATTTCCTATCCTGTGTCATCAGGTCTTTGACTGTTTAGGTAAACCAAGTCTTAATATTAAAAAAGAGCTAAATTTTGCTTACAACCATTTAACTTTCTGTATTTGCATGCAAAGTCTTTGTCACCATGATTAAATAAATATTAGTTCATAGTGACATAGGTATTTATCCGACCAAGTGTTTTAAAATTTTGATATGTTTGATAAACTTTCCCCAAATTCAAAATTAAATTCTCTTTTCTAAAAATATATTTTATACAGAGAGAAAGGGAGAGGGATAGAGAGTTAGAAACATCAATGAGAGAGAAACATCGATCAGCCGCCTTCTGCACACTCCCCACTAGGTATGTGCCTACAGCCAACGTACATGCCTCTGACAAGAATTGAACCTGGGACCCTTGAGTCCAAAGGCCGAGGCTCTAGCTACTGAGCCAAAGTGGTTAGGGGTAAAGTATCTTTTTATTAACTTGAAAATAACTGACATTTTCAGAAGGATCCCTGAAACATTTCAAAGGCACTCTCTCTTTAGCAAAGAAGGGAATTAAGCTAATTAGGCCTATTTTATATGCTAACATTATAGGGAAAACATTGTCAAGTAAGAAATTTAAAAAGTGAATTAATTTTAGAGCAGCAGTCTTTAAAGTGTGGTCCCTAGGCCAGTAGCATGACCCTCCCCTGGTGCTTGCTAGAAATACCTTCTCAGAACCCTCTCTGTATCTACTGAATCACGCACGCTGGGGTGGGAACCAGAATTATGTGATTTAACAGGCTCCCAAGGTGATTCTCTCACATGCTAATATTTGAGAACCACTGGCTTTGATAACAATTGTTAGGACAGATCCTTAAAGAAAAAGTCTGGTTCAATTCACTACCCTCCTGTCAGCAGACAGTGAATGGGGTAGTGGTGTGTGTGTGTGGGGGGGGGGGGGTTAGCTAGCTTATCAGAGCAAGTCTTAAAGAATTCCTTAAGCATTTACTTCAGAAATATTAATTTCTTTCTAGCAAGAGATTATGAATTACAGAACATGTCTTGGGTGATTTTTTTTTTCAATGTTATCAGCACTGCTTTTATTTGTTGACCTAAGCATGTCCAAGCCTGTAGAAAAGTTTTATAAAAATTTATCTGAGTCAAACTGAAGATATGCCTGAAAGCAAGATATCAACACACATAAAAATGCTTCTG
Organism: Antrozous pallidus; assembly: GCA_027563665.1. Lineage (NCBI taxonomy): Eukaryota > Metazoa > Chordata > Mammalia > Chiroptera > Vespertilionidae > Antrozous > Antrozous pallidus. The sequence goes on along the minus strand of CM050516.1, from coordinate 77,920,735 downwards.
AGAATAACAGTTTGCAGTTTCTTTTATGCATTTGAGACTAAGGAGAGAATGTAAGGTAAATTATCTGAAGGTGAGAGAAAGCAAGACAGGGATCATTTCTTAAAAGTGTTGTAGGTGGTGGGAGGGCACCAGGTGTTAGACTGGTGGGGTCAGACCAAACCTGGATTTAAGCAACCGAGGTACTTGGGTTCTGGCTAGTAAAAAATTCAGAACCAAGACCCAAACTGTAAGAGAACATTTATTGGGTAAATGACAGAGATAGACACAGTAATTCCTAGAAGAAATGGGCCTAGGAAAATAACTTATAGAGGTAAAGGAAAGCCTTTGGAGCTTGGGAGTGAGGAAGCTAATGTACATGCCTGGAGTGTGTGTGTGTGTGTGTGTGTGTGTGTGTGTGTGTGTGTGTGCGCGCGCGCGCGCGGGGGGGGGGGGGGGGGGGTGCAGAAAGGCATGGGCATGCTTACCAAGGGAGAATGCACTGGGTCCTCTGTCCTGAAGGTTTTGCCCTAGCCAGTGTGACTCAGTGCATAGATCATCGGCCTGTGGACCAAAGGGTCCTGGTTCAATGTATCTTGGTTGCAGGCTCTTCCCTGGCCCGGGCCCTGGTCGAGGTTCATGCAGGAGGCAACCAATCAATGTGTTGTATTTCTCTCACATTGATTTTTTTCTCTGTCTTTCCCCTTCTTTCATTCTCCCTAAAAATCAATGGAAAAATACCCTTGGGCAAGGATTAATAAGCCAACAAACAAAAAACAAACTAAACTACAAATTTTATTTGAGTTTCAACATTTTTCAACTAATTTTTTTTTTCTGTTCCAGGATCCAATCTAGGATCCTACTTTACACTTAATCAAAAGAGGAAGCCTAAGTATAAGGTGGATTGACTTCATAAAAGAAGCTATAGGTGAAAGGGCCGAGCGGGACTGCAAAGACAGCTGCCATTTTGGACTGTGTGACTCGGCAGCCACCATGTAGGCTGTGTGATATGTAAACTTACCTGGGGGGTGCCATCTTGAGATCACAGAGACCAACCCTTCCCTTTGAATTAGCCAATCGCGAAAGAATGTGCACTTGAGCTCCAATCAAGACCAAAAGACAGGACAGGTCATGTGTGTTAGGGATTATTTGCATCACTAGCCCCAGCCATCACCCAACCAATTGTAATCAACCAACTTAGTGGTTCAGTCTGGCCCCACCTCCCTATAAAATCGTCATGCTCGGGATATTCTTCCTCTTTTGCTTCCTGCCGCTGTGGTGGTGGGAGCAGAGAGCCATGCTCGGGCTTGTAATAAAGGCTCTATGCTATTGCATTGGAATCGGCTCCCTGGTGGTCTTTGGGGATCATGAAATCTGGGCATAACATAGGCATGAGTCTACAGTTGCTGAGCAGGGCTAATGAGGACAGGACATTGTGGACATCACTAGTTCACAGTGTCACTAGAAGTCATAGCTGACTCAGTAGCATGTAATACACACTATTCTTTAACCTATGATGTTACAGAAAACCAGAGAAGAACCAAGCAGTACTTGGAGAGATGGAGTTACATTTATTACACACAGGTCCGGAGGAAAATGTCTCTCAAGTTCTGGGCCCCAATATGGAGGAATTTTCCCTATTTATATGTTTTCACCTTCTTTATCTCCCAAATATGGGGTGTTTCCAGCTCCTTTTGCAAGTTCTTAAATAGCTCCTGTGTGCTGGGGCCTAGAGACCTCAACCGAAGGCCTGGCTTAGTGCCAGCACTGATAATTTTGTCCAGGAAAGGTTTAATGGCCTCTCTGAAGTGGGGGTAGTCTTATTTTCCTTATTATTTAAGCAAGTAAGCATTTACAGAAGGCAAGTAGCAGGGTTAAAATTTCAAACAGCAGTTTTTATAATGACAGTTCCTATCTTATCTGACCTTGAAACTTTAGAAGAGCACTGGTCAGTTACTTTGTAGAATGTTCCTTTATTTGTATTGTCTGATATTTTCTCATAATTAGATTTGTTGTAGGCAGTCAGACAGACATGAACAGAGCCAGGACTATGGGTCAGGTACAGAAGATCACCAGGAAGGAAAGCTCCAGGTGCCTAGCAATGGACAATCAACTGCAGGATGGGACCTTACCCCCAGGGAGACTTTCCCTTCCCTAGCCTATCACTGGTCTTGAGGTTTGGATTTCCTGACCTTTCTTCCTTAAATAACATCTAGACTTCAGTTGTATTTCAGCTCCAGGCCCAGATAAGCAACAAAATCAGCCACAACTGACCTCAGGACCAGTTGCATGGAATAATGACCCCTGGTGCCAGCCAATCAGTGGAGACAACAACTCTGAATAGCCATACCTGGAAAGCTACTGAGTAGTCTACTGAGCTCTTCCCCAGGAACTTCCCTAAGATATCCACCCTAAAAACCCTTAGAACAGAGGGCCCAGCGGGCTCTCCCTCCTGGAAGTGTGCCCATGCCTCCCCCTCACCTCCCTACTCCTGCATATTACCATTTGCTTCCTCACTCCCCAACTCCAAGGGCCCTTCCTTTATCCCTATAACTTATTTTCTAAGCTCATTTCTTGTAGAAATTACTCCTTCTCCCTCTGTGATTTTACCAAATAAATGTTCTCTTAACAGTTTGGGTTTGGATCGGAATTCTTTTCTCAGCCAGGGCCCATGTATGGAGGTTGCTGAACCCTGGTTGTTTGGTCTGACCCCACTAACCACACACCTGGTGCCCTTCCCACTGCCTACAACAAATTGGGGTTTATTTATTAATACTAGAGGCCGAATGCATGACATTCATGCACTTGTGGGTGGGGAACCCTCAGCCAGGCCTGTGCCCTTTTGCAGTCTGGGACCCCTCCAGGGATGTTCTCCTACCAGCTTCTGGCTGAGTGTCATTCCCTCTGTGGGAGCATACTGACCACTGAGCGCAGCTCCTATGTTGAACATTTGCCCCCTGGTGGTCAGTGCACGTCATAGCAACCCAGTCACTTTACCATTTGGTCAATTTGCATATTAGGGTTTTATTATATAAGAAGACTAGAGGCTCAATGCATGAAATTCGTGCATGGGAGGCGGGCGATGTCCCTCAGCCCAGCCTGCACCCTCTCCAATCTGGGACTCCTCGAGGGATGTCTAACTGCCCGTTTAGGCCCGATCCCAGTAGGATTGGCCTAAATGGGCAGTCAGACATCCTTCTCAAAATCCAGGAATGCTGGTTCCAAACTGCTCACCTGCCTGCCTCCCTGATTTCCCCTAACTGCTTCTGTGAGAATTAACACACACATATACTTATACACACATATATATACACACACACATATATATACACATATATGTGTACTAGAGGCCTGATGCATGAAATTCATGCATGGGGGAGAGGGGATGTCCCTCAGTCCAGCCTGTGCCCTCTCCAATCTGGGACCCCTCGAGGGATTGTCTGACTGCCCGTTTAGGCCCGATCCTAGTAGGATCAGGTCTAAAAGGGCAGTCTGACATCCCTGTCACAATCCAGGACTGCTGGCTTCAAACTGCTCACCTGCCTGCCTCCCTGACTGCCTCTAACTGCTTCTGCCTGCCAACCTGATAAACCCCTAACCACTCCCATGCCAGCCTGATTGATGTCTAACTGCTCCCCTGCCAGCCTGTTTGCCCCCAACTTCCCTCCTCTGCCGGCCTGGTCACCCCTAACTGCCCTCCTCTGCAGGCCTGGTCCTTCCCAACTGCCCTCCCCTGCTGGCCTGATGGCCCACAACTTCCCTCTTGCAGGCCTGGAACCCCCTAATGGCCCTCCCCTGCTTGTAGTGGCCATCTTGTGTCCACATGAAGGCAGGATCCTTGACCACAAGGGGGAGCCCTCTTGGGTATTGCAGTGATGATCAATCTGCAAATTACTCTTTTATTAGATAGGTTAGATGCCTGGTGCATGGGTGGGGGCCAGCTGGTTTGCCCTGCAGAGTGTCCCGGATCAGGGTGGGGGTTCCCTTGGGGTGTGGGGCAGTCTGGGAGAGGGGCCTGTGGTAGTTAGTAGGCTGGCCATGCTCCACAGTGACCCAAGTGAAGGCCCTGGGATCTGGGATTCATTTATGTTCTACAATTGAAACTTTGTAGCCTGGAGCAGAGCCAAGCCTTCTGCTTGCTCCATGGCAACAGCCATTTCTGTTTGGGTTTAAATTCTATAATTGAAACCTTGTAGCCTAGAGTGGAGGCCTAGGCTCTAGGGCTCAGAAGTTTGGCTTCCTCCATCGCCCAGGCAACCCTAGCCTCTGTTCTCTCCAGGTCCCTGGCTGCTGCCATTTCTGTTGGGATATATCTTCTATAATTGAAACTTTGTAGCATTGAGTGGAGGCCTAGGCTGGCAGTGGCAGGTGGAAAGCTTGGCTTCCTCCATTGCCGGGGAAACCCAAGCTTCCCTCCTGCTCTCAGTGGCTGCAGCCATCTTGGTTGGGGTTTATTTGCATAATTTGCTCCTGATTGGGCTGGTGGGCATGGCTTGATCATAGATATGATCAATTTGCATATTACTCTTTTATTAGATAGGATATGTAAGATATATATACACTGAGTGGCCAGATTATGATCTCTGAATGCATAATAATCTGGCCACTCAGTGTATATCCTATATAATGAAAGGCTATTATTCAAATTGTCCCCTCCCCTCAACCAGGAGTTCCACCAGTAGGCAGGCTGGCTAGCCACCATGTCCCCTCCCCCTGGCCAGGCTGGCCAGACCCCCACCTATGCACGAATTCATGCACTGGGCCTCTGACACACACACACACACACACACACACACACACACACACACACACTGAGTGGCCAGATTACTATGTGTCCAGAGATCATAATAATGTGGCCACTGAATGTATATATTTTATACTTCTGCTTCCTCCCCATCCCCACCCCCTCAATGAGATTCTGATTTGTTAGTTCTGAGTGCAGCCTGGGCATGGTGCGGCTCAAAATGTCTCCCTGGTGATACTAAAATGAAGCGAGGTCTGAGAACCAATGCCTTAGCTCAGGCTTCTCAAACTTCAGAGCTATCCGCATCACTGGTAGGTCTTGTTCAAACACGGCTCTGGGCCTTGCCCAGGGAGATTCTGACTCCCAGGTCTCGGGTGAGGCCTCTAATTGGCATTTCTAACAAGCTTCCAGGTGATGCAGACTCGACTGGTCCCTGGCTTTGGAGGTCAATTTGACAGCTGTTTCTCCTACGTGAGAAACTTAAAGTGAAGTGACTCGCTCAAGGTGTCTCCATGCCCTATCTCCTCACTCCCGTCTCAGGCTTTTTCCTCAAAATTTCCAGCTTTCTCTTCTGCGTCGTATTCTTTCCACATCCACTGCGGAGCCACCAATGCCACCCTGAGCGGGTTCTGGAGGCGGGGGTGGGGGGCTTCAGAGGATGCCGGGTTCCCTTTAGGGGAAGGCCTTTTGGAAGCTGCCCCACCCTGACGGTGCCCACGCGGGGATGGGCAGGCTGGCAACGCCGCTGAGGGAGTCGCTGCGCGCGGGACTCTGCCGCACCCCTCTCGGTCCCCGAATTCTCCACCAGGTGGGTCCCAGATGGGAATCGGCGTGAGGGGAGCGCACGCGGCCAGGAGTCCGTGGGGACGGACCCGCAGGGAGAGGGATGCGGTCTCCACCCGCGCGCTCCCCCTTCCCCAAGCCCCACCCACAGGTGACCTAGCCTCGACAAAGGGTGACACCAATCCGCGGGTGGGGGGAGGAGCGGGGCCGGGTTTGGGCGCCGCGAGGATAAAGATGCCGCGCGCCTGGCTCCGACTAGGGTTTCTGCTTGCTGCGCTTCGGCTCCTTGCCTTGTGCAAGGCTGGGCTACTTCGTCCGAAGGTCAGTGTGTGTGTGTCGGGGGAGGGGGGCATGGTTCCCCTGGTGACCATCCTGGGGAGCGAAAGCCGACGTCACGCGGGTCCCCTAGCCCGGCTGTCCGGACCGGTGTAATTAAGCGCTCCCGGGGGTGAGCGCGGGTCCCCAGTCGTTCGCCGCAGAGCTGGGAGGGAGGTCAGCGCTGGGGTTGGGGGGAGCGCCCGGCTCTGCAGGGGTCTGAAGGGCGCGACACCCTGTCCCTCTCACTTTGGGGAAGGGCGCCCCTTCTCCCCGTCCACCTCCGCCCCCCATCCCCTCTTCAGGGTATAGGGGCGGGGGCGCGGCTGTTCTCATAAAATCGGTCATCTCCCCGGAGGGTGGGATTCCCACCTGTCCACTGGGAACCCGAACTTGGCTGAAACCGGCTGGAGACTGGCGTGGGGCTCTAGTCTCTGAGGCTTCTTGGGTGCCTCTCCCGGCAGGGGTGCCAGAGCGCTTCCTCTTAGCGCTCTCTTCTTTGGGATCAGCCTTTACCAATGGAATCTTGACGGTGACCGAGCAGAACTGCTGAATTCTTTCCACAATCTGATTGGGTGGTCCTATTGTTGCCCCTTTTCCAAGGATGGAGAAACTGGAGGTTTGGCATGGTAGTGGACACAGGTTCACAAGAGCAAGGGAGTGCGGCCCCCTTGGCCTTGAGCCCTCCAGGCCGATTCCCCCTGAAGCCGGGAGGAAGATGGCCCCTGCGCAACCTACAGGGCGTTCCTCTTTGTCCTCTTAAGTACCTGATCACATCTCTTCTCTGGAGAAGAGGGGCGGAAGGAGGGTTTGAAACTCAATGAAACTGGTTTCCTCCCCTCCTCTCTTGGTAATGAGAGTCTTGCGGATTTAGGGCGGGCCACTTCATGCTGTGAAATGGAGTAAGGATCCCAGCTTCAGGGTTACTGTGGAAGTTTGGTGAGAGTTCAGGAAGGCAGGTGCTTTTCAACTCCCAGTAGTTATGAGGTGCCTGATTTTGCCTTGGGTTTTCACTATTGAGAAAACATGTGTTATTTAATGAACCAGAAGATTGAAAGCTGAGACTGCCTTGCAAATGTGTTTGAGAAGCCTGATTGGTCCTTAAAACAGAATAAGATGTGGGAGAAACTAGAGGGGATGAAGGTGAGGCTGGTCAGCAGTGTCCTTTATTTTTGTTGATTTCGGAAAAGAGAGGGATAGAGAGAGAGATGGAAACATCCATCATGAGAGAGAATCATCCATCAGCTGCCTCTTGCAGTCCCCCTGCTGGAGATGGAGCCCACAACCATGTGCCCTGACCAGGAAGGAACCCTGACCTCCTGCTTCATAGGTCCACGCTCAACCACGGAGCCACGCCAGCGGGCAGCAGTGTCCTTTCGAAGTGGGACAGGGCACTGGTGCCAGGAAGTTGTCACAATCCGATGGCTGTCCTTTTGTGAAATCCGTTTCATTGACTGTAGAGCAGGAACCTCACTTTGGGGGGCAAGGAATTGACTTTGGAGTGGCTGACCATTCCTGAAGACCCCCGAGACTGGGAGAAAAGATAAAGGCAGCTGTGGCCAGTGTGACTCAGGTTGCAGGTTCACTTCCTGATCAGGGCACATACTTAGGTTGTGGGTTCCATCCCTGGTTGAGGCCTACGGACTAAAGTTTCAGGAGGCAACGGACTAAAGTTTCTCCTGTCGGATGTTTCTCTTTCTCTCTCTAAATTAATCAATTCACATGTCCTCAGGTGAGGTTAAAAAATAGTAGTCGTGAGTGTAAAGACCAGATTAGTCTTTTAACATCAGGAGAATATTTTTGCCTTACAAATGGGAGAATTTGTAGTTATGGCCATTTTGTGTCAGCACCAAACCAACCATCAAAAAATAGCTTTTTAGTGCATGCTTGGCAGCAAACACAAGTAAAGGCCAAAGAAGTCAGTGTAGAATAACTTTTTAATTTCACGGTTTATTCTGGAATAAACTGAGTTGAACTGGCACTTCTGGTGCAAAAGCAGTGCTGGTTAAAACTACTGGTGCCTAAGCACAAATCAAGGCTGTGGCATCCAACTGCACCAATAGACATGGCATTCTCTATGTGCTTTCAATTAAAAAAATCGCCAGCTTCCCTTAAGAATGCCCTTTGGGAAACAGTGAAAGTGATGAATTGTATTAGATTTTGACCCTTGAGGACATACCTTTTTAGTATACCATGTGGTGAAATGGATGCACTTGTTCCATATGGAGTACAATGGCTGTCTTGAGGTAAAGCATTTATGATTGGGTGTGAACTGAACTGGCCACTTCAAAAACAATTGTTAGATGATACCACCCAACCTTCACCTGGAAGTGCTCGGAGGAGCTCCCGGGAACCCGCCTCTGGTATCCTGAGCTTGGAGAATTGGGTGCTGCTGCTCCACACTGAGTCGCTGCCCACATGGTGTTCTACCTCACCAGCAGCAGCGTTATTGTCTTGGAATACAGCGTAAAGCAAAAGTCCATGTTGTCCCAGTGCTCAAGTGAAGGCACATCTCCTGTTACTTCCAGCATTTGCTGACTGCAAAGGAAGGTTGCACCTGAACTCTCTGTTCTGCTCTGCAGCCTCCTATACTTGTCACTGCTTTTAGCATTCTCCAGGCTTTTAACCTAGTTTAATTGTGCATGGGGGAGTTTATTAAAACGATATCCTTATATCGTTTTCCTCTCTTTCTCTTCAAGTCATGTAACATCAACGCCGTGTGCTGTCTTTGGTAGCTTTTAGATGGGAGCACTTTATAGGGGTAGAGGGGGGTATGAAATTTATTGTGACTGGGAGGGGCTGTAGTGGGGAGAGCCTTGTTCCTTAGGCTGAACACTAAATGCTGCTCATGGAATGACCTTTCTCTGGTGTTATTTACAACTTATTTCCTCGAGGCGATGACAGAAGCCCTGCCTCTTTAGTAAAATTGAGTTGTCTCAGAGTGGGGGTTGGGAGGACAGGGTAGAAACAGGTTTGGACAGAGGGTTTAGGATGGCTCATGAGAACTTGGACGTTCCTCTTTCCCCAGGATGAACTGGAACCTTCATAAAAATAGGATAGGGTGAGGACAGAACTAGTGATGGGTGTACACTTAGCTTTAATTTGGGTTGATTAGGTTTAATGGTGTTAAGTGGCATAACCTTGTAAAAGTGACACTTTTTGTATTTATCTCTTATGGGCCTCTGGCTGGACTTTGGCTTTGGTGGGGATCAGCGCCAATTAATTTGTTTATAAGTTGAATTCATTCTGATGCCTGAACCCTGCCTGTATGTTGGAGTCACAGAGGTCAGTATGCTGTGTATTTAACATCCCACTAACAATTAAGAGTAGGCTACAGGGGAGATTGTCAATATTTAAAAAAAATATTTTAATCTTTATTGTTCAGTTTATTAATTACATTGTTCCCCCCCTTTTTCCCCCTATAGTTCCCCACCACCTGGTACCCATCCCACCCTCTGCCCTTACCTCCCCCCAACTGTCCTCTCCCATAGGTGCATGATTTTTGTCCAGTCTCTTGCTGCACCTCCCACATCCCTTTTCTCCCCAAGAATTGTCAGTCCATTCCCTCTCTATGCCCATGATTCTATTATATTCACCAGTTTATTCTGTTCGTCAGATTATTAATTCACTTGATTTTTATATTCATTTGTTGATAGATATGTATTTGTTGTTCATAATTTTTATTTTTACCTTTTTCTTCTTCCTATTCTTAAAGAATATCTTTCAGCATTTCACATAATATTGGTTTGGTGGTGATGAACTCCTTTAGCTTTTTCTTATCTGTGAAGCACTTTATCTGACCTTCAATTCTGAATGATAGCTTTGCTGGATAGAGTAATCTTGGTTATAGATTCTTGCTATTCATCACTTTGAATATTTCTTGCCACTCCCGTCTGGCCTGCATTGTTTCTGTTGAGAAATCTGCTGACAATCATATGGGTGCTCCCTTATAGGTAACTAACTGTTTTTCTCTTGCTGCTTTTAATATTCTCTCTTTATCTTTTGCTCTTGGCATTTTAATTATGATGTGCCTTGGTGTGGTCCTCTTAGGGTTCCTATATATTGGGGTTCGGTGCACTTCTTGGACACCTAAGTCAATTTCTTTCACCAGGTCTGGGAAGTTTCGGTCACTATTTCTTCAGATAGGTTTTCATTGTCTTGTTCTCTCTCTTTTTCTGGCACCCCTATAATTCGGATGTTGGCATGCTTGAGGTTGTCCCAGAGGCCCCTTACACTATCTTCAATTTTTTGGTGTTTACCTATGCCACCATCTTGGTTCCTCTCTTACTGAACTCCGAGATTGTCAATATTTTGTGTGGCAAGACAAGCCACATTTTGTCTTTGCACTTTGGATGCTGAAATCTTCCTGTGTAACCTAGATAAATATGAGTGTTTCCTCTTATTAAAATTATTTCCAATGTCTATAATTATGCATTCTTCTATAGAATATTTATGACCCATATTGACCCTTGTCTATAAAATACATTTTTGAAATAATGTTTGGAAAAAAGCAGTTTTTTAAAAATTCCATGTTGTAATTATGATTTTTAAAAGAATTAAGCATTTCACAGTCAGCCAAGTAATTTATTTATTTACCTTGAAATAATACTGAATTTTGAGTTGTAGCCCCAGAGTTCAGGTTTCTCTATTGTAGACTCAGTAATTTATTATGTAACAGGACTGCTCATTCAAATCACTGCTTTCCAGTGAGATTCAGAAAAGAATATATATATATATATATGTATATATATGATTTTAAATTTTTTAAAATATATTTTTATTGATTTCAGAGAGGAAGGGAGAGGAAGAGAGATAGAAACATCAATAATGAGAGAGAGTCATTGATTGGCTGCCTCTTGCATGCCCCTATAAGGATCGAGCCGGCAACCCGGGCATATCCCCCGACCAGGAATCAAACTGGTGACCTCTTGGTTCTTGGGTCGACGCTCAACCGTTGAGCTTCAGCCAGCTGGACTAGAAGATATATATTTTATTGAACTGCGTAAGAGAACCCCTACAGAAAGAAACAAAAGAAAAAAGTCTGCAGGCCAGGAGGCATACAAATTCATGTTTTAACCAAACCCAGAACTGTCTGTGCAGCAATTGTACTCTTCTTCTAACCCAGCAACAGTGACCTCCAACAAATCTATCTGTAATAGCACCTTGGGACTGTGGCTAAAACCAGAAGACTTCAGTGTTTCTGTTTATCTCCAATTGGGGTATGGGGTTGAACTGGAAAACTCCCTAAGGCTTAATAAGTTGAGACAGAGTATGGGAAACAATTCCAGGAATTAATTGTGTGACTATTTGTCTAATGATATTCAGCCTCAAGTTCTATGAGTGAAAAATTAATAATAAAGAATATTTTTTAAAAATGTATTGATTTGGGAGAGAGAGAAAAATGTTGATTTATTGTTCCACTTATTTATGCACTCATTGGTTGATTCTTGTATGTGCCCTGACTGGGGATTGAACCTACAACCTTATCTATTGGGATGACACTCTAACCAACTGAGCCACTTGGCCAAGGCTGGACACTTTTTTTCTCCTATAGAGAACCATTTTTGCTCAAAGAAAGACAGACAAGCTATGGTTATTCATATCTGGAGCATTGGAATACATTTTCTAAAACAATAACAGCACCAACAAGTGAGTCTGTGACTTCAAGAAAAAAAGTAATAGTATTTGTTGCCAAGTAACTTGTAACCACCACTGTGAGCCTGATACCTTCTCAGCATTCAGGAATAGCCAGTAGGACTTTGATATTGTATAGTGAAGTGTGTTAACAGTTGGAAGCTCTGCATAAATCCCTGAACCAATATTTTCCAAAAGACCAATGCAGGAAATTACAAGACCATGCAGGGATAACAAATCAATTCCAAGTATTAGATAGACCAGTGTGTTTTAATATAAGGGGGTCTGAAAAGTTCATTGATATGGCTTCAGTTCTGCATGTCAACTAACCTTTAAGAAGTTATCATGTGTTAAGTTTTGGACATTAAAAACTAGTATCTGGAATGATCTGAAAAGGCTTTTTAAGACCAAACCCTTTTCCCACTGTTTTGCTATGTGGGTTTATATTTTCTTCATATATTTCAATCAAAACAACAGATCAAGTCCAAAAGTAGATGTTAATGTTATTTGGCTTTAAATGAATTAAGATGCTGAACATTTCTCACCCAGCTGGAGTGGCTCAGTGGTTGAGTGTTGACCTATGAACCAGGAGGTCACAGTTTTGATTCCTGGTCAGGACACATGCTCAGGTTGCAGGCTTGATCCCCAGTGTGGGCTCTGTAGGAGGCAGCCAATCAATGATTCTCTCTCTTCATTGATGTTTTTATCTCTCCCTCTCCTTTCCTCTCTGAAATCAATAAAACTATATTTTAAAAAAAGTTTTGCTTTATAATATAGCAAACTATTCTTAGATATAAGCCACATAAACAAAAGCTCTTTATAGCCCTCAATTTTTAAGAGTATAAAGGAGTCCTAAGACCAGGAAACTTGAGAACTACTGCCTTATACTTATTAACTTGAATTTGGCAGTAGCAATATAATCATGACTTAGAAAAACTATATGCTGTAGGTGGTTAGAAGTGTTTTGTTTTGCTTCTGTTTTCAAAGTTCATGCATTGTTAAAGCAATCTCACAATAGGAACAGTAGTACCGCTTAGTGGTTAATAATTGGGTCCAGCAGGGGTGGTGGCTGCCATGGGTAAACTCGATAGCGCAGTAAAGCACGCCACACCTGTGAGCATTAAATGTTAGCTATTAACAGTAGGGAAATAGGATGAATTAACTCAATTATGAATTGTTCATATTATTAAACTAAAAAGCTTTATATTCAATTAGAAATTTGTATCTCCTTCATGCTTTCAAACCCTTAAAAAAGGGAAAGAAGCTGAAACCAGTTTGGCTGATTGGATAGAGTGTTGGCCTGCAGACTGAAAGATCCCAGGTTCGATTCTGGTCAAGGGTATTTACCTTGGTTTCAGGCACATCCCCAGTAGGTGGTGTGCAGGAGGTAGCTGATCACTGTTTCTAACTTTCCATCCCTCTTCCTTCCTCTCTGTAAAAAATCAATAAAATACATTTAAAAAAAAAAAAGAAAAGAAAGGAAAGAAGAGATGACTAGAGCTGTACCTATTTCATATCTTCAGGGTTTGCCTTTCCCTGACTGTAGTCTCCTCAACCTTTAAAAACAAACAAAAAACAAACCTTGTAAATTGTCGCCATTTATTTTGTTTTTGGAATTGTGAGCTTTCTTTGAGTTTCAACTGTTCTGGTAGATCTAATTTCTTGGCTTCCTCGTGATCCCCTTGAACTTGCTGAAATAGGTGACTCTGAGAATCAAAATTCTTACCTGATCTCAGGTGTCAAGACTGGCTGCAAAATGATCTCCCAAAGGTCTCCTGAGGGATGCATGAGGAGAAGCTTGGGCCTTTTCTGTAACATGGCACACCTTGGTGCCTTCCTTCCAATCCTGACCCTTGAGCATAGAGCCAGAGATGTGTCAGTGAGGATTCTCTCCTGCTTGTTTGGGAAAGTTAGCTGGGACCAAGGGCCTTGGGAACTTTGCAGGACTCTATCTGATACTGGGGAACTGGTGGGCCAAGTCACTGACCTGACAGAAGTCCCCATGCTTCCACCCACCTAATTTCTTTTTAAATATATTTTATTGAGTTTTTACAGAGCGGAAGGGAGAGGGATAGAAAGTCAGAAACATCGATGAGAGAGAAACATCCATCAGCCGCCTCCTGCACGCCCCCCACTGGGGATGTGCCCGCAGCCAAGGTACATGCCCTTGACCGGAATCGAACCCGGGACCCCTCAGTCCGCAGTCCGACGCTCTATCCACTGAGCCAAACCGGTCTCAGCAACCCACCTAATTTCTTTCTTTGTCCTAAAGAACTAAACTTTTTATGGCTCATAAAAAGGTGTTAAAGCATATGTTTTCAGAAGATTGTTTTCCCTCCCTATAATTGTGACTTTAAGGATTACAAGAAAGCTGCTACCTCTGGCATTTTAATTTAGAATTACTGTTATCTACTCATGACACTGAGTTGAGTGCGGCAATAGGCTAACTTCAGATCCTAAACTGGAAATGTCTTCAACTGTGGTTACCTTTTTTCCTTTCATGGTGTACAATATACAGTGGTTGAAATCTGGGTTATCTCTTTTGAGGGGTAGGGCACCAGAGTCAGTTCTGAAGGTTCATCTGCCAATTCTGCTGGAATTCTTACAACTGAGGGAAGTAGAGGCCACGGGGTTGTATGCAAAGTGCAATAGGCCTGACACTAGAGGGTGGGAAGTTTGCACCCTCACTCCCATCATCTCATGTTACCATCCATCTCATTGTGGGGCCCTGATTTACTCTTGTGAAATGTTTACCTGGTTGCTAGAATGGGATGGGGAAAATGGAAGTCCTGTGCACATTGTCCAGTCTCAATCCATGTATGATTAAACCATCTTTATATATATATATTTGATTTTAGAGAAGAAGGGAGAGTGAGTGAGATAGAAACATCAATGATGAGAGAGAATCATTGACCCTCTCCTTCCTACATGCTCCCTACTGGGGGCTGAGCCCACAACACAGGTATGTGCCCTGATTGAGAATTGAACTGTGACCTTCTGGTTCATAGGTCAATGCTTAACCGCTGAACCACTCCAGCAGGGCTAATTGCACCATCTTGACCTCTTGAGACTAGAATTGATTTCATGGCCAGTCAGTGAAAAAGCTGAGGAAGAGGAGGAGCCAGACTGAAATAAAATATATATGATCTGGGAAGAAAATAGAAAATTTTTCTAAAGTGATGGCAATGAAACAAATTAGTCACAACTTACTGAATATTGCTGGGGGCCATTTTACCCTAACCATCTGCTTTTCTAATCTGCTTCATTCTAAAGATAACATCGGAGTGTTACAGAATACTATGTTATTGTTATTTTTAAAAATATATTTTTATTGATTTCAGAGAGGAAGGGAGAAGAAGAGAGAGAGAGATAGAAGCATCAAGGATGAGAGAATCACTGATCTGCTGCCTTCTGCACGTATCACTATGTTTCCTGATCGGAATCGAACCTTGATCTCCTGGTTTATAGGTCAATGCTCCACCACTGTGCTATTTAATCTGGGACCTATTTGTGCTCTGTGATGTTGCACAGGCAGGTTGATAAGTTGTAAGTGTTAAAGCCTTCTCTAGGATCCACTGACCTAGTGTTTCTAGTGTGTATGACCCTATATATAGTAAGGTCCAAGGTGACATGAGAGCCCAGTTGATGCCAGCATTGTACATTTCCAATTCTAAATCTCCGTCCAGCTATGGTTTGCCTGCACTTTGCATGAGGAGTTGTTTATCCCCTTTCCACAGGGCTCTGCTCCCAGTGGGTTCTTGATTGGCACACTCAACAGTCTCTTTAGTTCAATTTATGAATCCAAAACATAGCTTTGCTGGTGAACTGACAATCTTTTTTTTTAATTCTTTGTTTTTGAAAGTGTTACATATGTCTCCTTCCCCTCACCCCCCCATTGACCTCTCCCTGTCCGCTCCCTAGTGAGCTGACAATCTTAATGTTAATTCTGGTTAAGGAATTTGTGATATGAGGGTTTGGGACATATAGGGTCCCTAATGAACTCTGTTCCTTTTTTCTCACAGGTTATTTGAGAAAATGCCAGACCTTAGGATACTGCAGCGAGTTGTGGGCCAGATGCTGCAGAGCCCTGCCTGTGGCTATAGGGCACCTGCCCTGCCTGGCCGGGTCCTGGGCACCTCCCCTTGGCAAATTCCAGCAGATGCCAACTTCCACTCTGCTCCTCCATCTGGAAAAGACTGGCCACGGGTCTTAATTACAGGTTAAGTTTGTGGCTTGATTATTTTATCTTCTATGCAACTTCTGTGTGGTTGTTTACTTGTTTTTGGAATGTTTGACATGCTATCAGCTAACATTTACTAATCACAGACTACCTTTTCTGCTTTTGACTTCATCCAGCATATTGCTAATCTCTAATCTTTATTTCATCACTGTTGCCAGCTCTTGTTTTCCCTGCCATAATTTTTGTTGTTGTTGTTAATCCTCACCCAAGGCTGATTTTACCCATTAAATTTCAAAGAGAGTAGAATGAAGGAAGGGATAGAAGAGAAGAGAGAGAGGGAGAGAAAGAAACATCCATGTGAGAGAGGCACATTGATTGGTTGCCATTGAACTTCACCAGTCAGGGCTCCCTGCTATAATTTTTAATTATCTGAGGGAGGAACTAGGTAGCTGGAGGCCCAAAAGATGTTGTGTATCTGTTCTACTGCTTTATTAGGATCGTCTTGGGAGCAAAGGCTCATGGGAGTATGCAGGATGAGAGCATGGATTCTGAAATCAGGAGCATCTTTTCTTGTCGAAATTCCTCAACCTAAACTCTGTCTTTCATCCCAAGCAGTTACTACATGTTTGTGTGTTGGAGACAGAGAGGATGAATTAGAGCTTTCCTGGAAAAGCTCACTCCCATCATCTCATGTTACCATCCATCTCATTGTCACCAGACTTGCTCCCTGATCCTCCTTATCCCTTACCTCACTGCAAACTTCATTCCCACATACTTCCAGCCAATCCAAGCCCATCTCTCATTTAATTGATATGTTCTATTTCGGAAACTTCTTGCCAGGTTTTCTTCCCTTGGCTTTTATTCATGATCCTTATTACATCTCTCACAGTGTGTATGTGTGTGTGTGTGTTTCTTTTACTGCTTCTTTATCTTCTCCTGCTGTGAATGGGTTTCAAGTGTTGTGGGTTCCCCTCAGCACTTTCCTCTCTGATTCGCTCAGCTTGTTGTCTGCTGTTTTACTCCCTCTTGTGTTCACTAAAGAAGCATCTCCCAGGGCCCATGTGAGCATCAGTGGGCCTGGTTTCAGTCCCATGTTAACTTGTTCTTACAAGGAATCCCACTTTCTGTATCTTCCTGCCTCATTCATTTCTCCCAAATGAAATTTCCTTCAAATGTGCTCCCAGCTCCACCAACTCTCCCATTTCTATCAGTGACATTTTTAATGCCATTTTATTGATTTTAATGCCTTTTTGTTGATTCAATTATCTGCCCCTTTTTTCAGATAACCTCTTGGTTTGTCATCCCTCTTTCTCCCTTCACATCCCACTCCAGTTTTAATAGAGGATGGGGTCCTGAGAAATCTCACCATAGGCTAAGACAAACTATGTATTTGTCTGAGTATTTTGGCACTTGTAGTAGACAAGCTTCAGAGCCATCGAATAATGAAGGCAAAGCTGGGAACAAACTTCTGGCCCCAGGAGCTAGGAGGTTGTCTGGCTTTCTTATGACTTTTCTCTTCTTACACCCTTTCTTCCCTCCAGCGAATTTGTGCTGGAGAGAGGTTTGTCTCTGGAACTAATCTTAGCTGTATCAATTTCTGTTTTCACTTGGAGGAGGTAATTCAATTCTATCAGGCCAACCTGGGACTTAATCTAATTAGATAAGATTATAAAATTATAACTATAAAAAAGTTTTACTCTTTTCCCCCTTTTCTATAGGGGGTCTTGGCCAGCTTGGAGTGGGGCTTGCTAGCTTGTTAAGGTAAGAACCCTAAAAGCCAAAATTTGAAATCTGAGTTCTTCAGTATAGGACATTTGTCTTTGGTACCATTTAACCATTTAATCTTTCTCCTCCCTATTTTTAAGATGCCATATCTAAAGTGGCTGTTTAGAATATATTTCCTTTGGCTTCTTAATATCATAGACACTGTGGCAGGTCTTTGGCTCAACATCTCACACACTGGTCCTTTGCACCGTCTCTTTTCTCACTTAGACAGAGTAAGATACCTAACTCCAAATGAATCACTTGAGTTTTAGATATTTAGAGGCAGAGGGAAGTATGACAAGGAATAGCGTAGGATTTAGATGGAGTGGGATGAAAAAATAAGAGCAAGAAGAGAAGAATGGGAGGGGTAAGGTAAAAACTTATGGGTATAGGGAAGAAATTGATGGCAAATATAAAGATGCTAAGGGATGAAAGTAGGAACAGAAGATGGGCTGTGTAAAAGGAGAGGGAGGCCTGAGTGTGGTCAGAACTGAGGGTGTGTGTGTTTGGAAAGAAGAGGGAGAAAAGGCATTGGGAAAAAAGGGCGGATTCAGAGGCTGACCACAAGTTACAGTTCTTATTTGAAAGACTGTTTTCATAGAACCAATTATATCCTAGCTGTACCAATTCATGTGTATTGATTTTCTTTTTAGGAAACATTTTGGGAAGGACAATGTGATTCTGTCTGACGTAAAAAAACCCTCCAACCAGGTGTACCGTAGTGGTGAGAGATCATTGCTTTTGTTTTTATCTTTACTTTCCAAAGTGCAGTTAGAGAAGCAGCTCATGGAATCTGTGTGGTACAGCTCTTCACCAGGCATGTACATTAAAGAAGGAGAAGTACTGAGGCACAGATGTGTCCTTGGTAGTTCTGTAAAATGTCTATAGTCATGCTGCTGCTCATTCAAGTGTGACAAGAATACGAGAGTGCTGAATGTAAAGTTTTTGAATAACATCTTTGGCTATCATATGGAGTAGTACTTTTGGAATAAAAACATTGATTACTGTCCTTTTAATATATATTTATTGATTTTAGAGAGGAAGGGAGAGGGAGAAAGATAGAAGCATCAATGATTAGAGAATCATTGATCAGCTGCCTCCTGCACGCCCCCTACTGGGGATGGAGTGCGCAATCTGGGCATGCTCCCAGACAGGGAATCTAAATGCAACCTCCTGGTTCTTAGGTCGGATGTTCAACCACTGAGCCACACCGACGCGGCATTTCCTGTCTTTTTGAGTTTGTAGTTAACTTACTGGCTCAGAGAGCTAGCAAACAAAACTCAAATCCTATAATGAGGAACTTTAAAAATTTGGAGAAATTAATCCTCATATTTCAACATAGACTTGCTCTTAATCTACTGTGAAAACACACACACACACACACACACACACACACACACACATCTCAAACTCCATTAAATGTTTTTATAATGTCTTCTAGTTCTTTCTGGCTCAATACCATCCTTTTGCTTTTTATCGTGGGGAAGAATGATAATTTGCTATAATGAGAAAATTGGCATTGAATAAAATCAGCTTTACCTCCAAATTAACCGGGTACTATAAATTCATGATTTGTGGTTCTTCTATAATAGTGAATTTCAGCCTTTTACATCTCAATTACTAAATCTCTAAAGTACTAAAATTCTGTGACACTCCAAAATATATATTTTTGCCTATCTGACAAAAAGAATAGGTATAATTTTGATTCATTCATACCAGATGGGTATTGTATTGGTTGTTGCATTTTTAAAAAATATATATATTTTTATTGATTTCAGAGAGAGGAAGGGAGAAGGGAGAGAGAGATAGAAACATCAATAATGAGAGAATCACTGATTGGCTGCCTCCCGCACAGGGATCACGCTGGTAACCCTGGCAGGTGCCCTTGACTGGAATCAAATCTGGGACTCTTCAGTCTGCAGGCTGATGCTCTATCCATTGAGCAACACTGAATAGGGCCATTTTTTATTTGACAATCTAAGGGAAAAGAGATCAGGTTCTCAGACTAAATAGTCAGGCATTACATGTTTTAAATTTTCTTTTGGCATATAGGTTGAAAATCACTGTTCTGTACCATGGTATTTTGTTTTGGTTTTTAAACCCATTTCTCTCTTCTTTTAAAAATATGTAACTTTTAAGCAGAGTGAAATCATTCTGCATGTAGGGTTGATGTTAACAATGCTGACTGGAGCCAATTGCCTGGTTGTGACCATATTTCTCTGACTTATTCTGTTCGATTCTGGCAAGTTCTTAACCTCTCTGTGCCTCCATTTCCTCATCACTAAAATGTATCTACCTCAAAGGCTATGTGAGAGCTACATTATGTAGAAAGCCCTTAGAGCAGTGCCTGCAAGTCTTAAGTCCTTATAAGCATGAGCTGTTGTCATCTGTGAGTTGGTTGTAGTTGATAATTCTGCCTAAGTAAAATGCCCAATAGTGTCGAAGTGGTTCAGTTACCAAGTTGGTATTAATGGAATTTGCAAGTCAAGGGGTAGGGAGGGCCATTTAGCTTTTCACACCCCAAACTTCTCACTTTTCTGGCTTCACCATGTTCCTGTAGGCCCGTTTCTTTATTCCGACGTTCTGGATTACAAGACTCTTCAAGAGATAGTGGTAAATCACCGCATCACCTGGTTGATTCACTATAGCGCTTTACTCAGTGCTGTCGGAGAAGCAAATGTATCCTTGGCAAAAGCAGTAAATATCACTGGTAAGTCTCTGGATCTTGCCCAGTATGACCTGTTTGTCGATTTTTCCCATTCTTCAGCAAGGGGTTGTTCAGTTGTGATACTGTCTGTTGCTTTCAGGATTGCATAATGTTCTGGACGTTGCCGTGGAACACAATTTGCGATTGTTTGTGCCCAGCACGATCGGAGCTTTCGGACCTACTTCTCCCCGGGACCCAACCCCTGATATCTGCATTCAGAGACCCAGGACCATCTACGGGGTGTCCAAGGTCCACGCCGAGCTCATGGGAGAAGTACGCATGGCTTGGCAAGATGACTCAGTGTTTTCTTTTTTTGTTCTTTTGCCACAGATACCTGCTGGTTTATCCTTGGAGGGATTTCCCCTTTCCCCCATGCCCCAGAAATGCTCATAAACTGATTATGTTTGCAAAACGGCATGTACAGATAGCTCCAGAAGAACTCCCTGCCCTCAGCCATATGGTACCGCTCAACACTTCCTAGAGGCCGCTCAAATGGCATTTGCTGCCCTTTTATTTTTTCAATTCTTTTCCCATTATTGGTAATTATTATTGGTAACTTTAAATAATTTTTTAATCCTCACCTGAGGATATGGTTTTTTTTATTTTTATTTTATTTTATTTTATTTTATTTTATTTATGTATTTTTTTATTGAGAGAGAGAGAGAGAGAGAGAGAGAGAGAGAGAGAGAGAGAGAGAGAGAGAGAGAGAGGAGCAATGAGTGGGTTGCCTCCTGCAGGGGCCCAATTGGGAATTTTTAAAAAATATTTTTTTATTGATTTCAGAGAGGAAGAGAGAGAGAAACATCAATGATGAGAGAGAATCATTGACTGGCTGCCTCATGCACAATCCTCAGTGATTGAGCCTGCAACCTGGGCATGTGCCCTGGCCGGGAATTGAATCGTGGCCTCCTGGTTCATAGGTTGATGCTCGGCCACTGAGCCATACCACTGGGCCTAACTGAGGATGGAAACCACACCCTGGGTATGTACCCTGATCAGCAAACAAACCCACAACCTTTTGATATATGGGATGATGCTCCAGTAAAGTGAGCAAACTGCCAGGGCTGGTTTTATTCTTTTATACTCTTTGTCTTTATAACTCTCTAGCAAATTTTAGTTGGTGTCTGATCTTGCAGCTGATGTACAGTCGCTGCTCTCCAGTCACCCGCTGTCCTCCCTATAGTCTTTCCAGTGCTGCCGTGCAGGGACCTGCTTATGGAGAATTATGCAGGACAATGAGCAGGGACTCCCCCCAGGGAAAGGGTAGAAATCCCTGCTGAGTTACTATTTACAATGTTGATGTAACCCCAGAATGATGATTTTTTGAAGATAAAAGTTGAAGTTATCTATTAAAGAAAAATGAGAGTCTGTTAGAAATTCTAGTCTTTCTTTCCTTCAGGAGAATTTTAATATAACTGCATGGGATGATATTTCAGAAAAAGACTGTTATTTCTTTGTGTTGCTCCATCTGATTTAAAAGTATTTTTTTTAAACTAAGTAAGTTTTCTTTCTTTTGTAGTATTATCATCACCGGTATGGGTTAGATTTCCGATCCCTGAGATATCCTGGCATCATTTCAGCTGACTCCCAGCCTGGAGGAGGAACAACAGGTAAGTGTTGCTTCCTATTTCTTTCTGATTAAAAAGAAAAAAAGGTGTTTTTTTTTAATTGATATTTATAGAGAGAGAGGAAGGGAGAGAGTGAGAGAGGAACATCAGTGTGGGAGAGAAACACAGATAGGCTGCCTCCTGCATGCCTACTACATGTGCCCTGATGCCTACTACATGTGTCCTGATGGGGAATCAGAGAGCTTTTGGTGCATGCGATGACACTCATCCAACTGAGCCACACGGGCCAGAGCGTCTATTTCTTTTGTTTGTGAGATAGGGAATAGTGTGATGGATCTGCTGTCTCTTTAGGTGTATGCTGACTGGAGTTTCTGCATTTTCTCCAGGAAGTGCATCTGAGAAGCTCATCAAACACTATTGACTTACACTTGCTCAGGGCAGCTTATGCCCATGTTGGAAATCCAGCTCAGGATGGGCCACTGGGTGCACAATGCTGGAATCAAACAGTTAATGTTCAAGAACAAATTTGTTACCCACAGTGTAGAAAGACATACTTAAAAGGAACATAAGCATTACCATTATTATTATTAATTTGGACTCAAGCACACAGTGTAGTTCCTAACTCCTACATTAGAAATCCTTCCCATATAAAGGGTCCTGATATACACTATAAAAGATACTTGAAAAATCTGAGGGCTTTTAAAAGAGGCTTTGGTTTTGGTTACTTTTAAATAGCTTTTGCCTACTCCTGGTTGGATATCTCAGTTGGCTGGAGGTTCCATCTCCAGTCAGAGCACATTCCAATGAATGCATGGCTAGGTAGAACAACAAGTCAATATTAACATTATTAATTAATTAAAACACCTTTGCCTTAGTGTGGTGCTTCTCCAAGTGTGGGAACCCCTGTGTATCCCTGAGACCCTTTCAAAAGGCCCAAGAGGTCAAAACTATTGTCATATCAATAGTGAGCTGCTATTGGCCCTTTTCACTCTCCTTTCCAAGCGCCTGTGGCCTTTTCCAGAGGCTGCATGATGTGCGGTAGTGCAGCCGACCGAATGCAGAAGCAATAGGGGACAGTGGTCTTCTCTTAACCAGACACTAAAGAGATTTTTCAAAGCATAAAACATGTCATTCTTCTCACTAAATTTTCTTTTGTTTGGAAAATACCTCCTTTTTCATATCAAATGTCATACATATGAATATATAATGGCCTGTTATTGTCATTTTAAAATGTAATATTTAAACAGTTTTCTCCGTTAATTCCTGATACAGTATTAATATAATTCACATGAAAAGTACCTCATTGGAGATCCTCAGTGGTTTTTTTAAAGAGCATAGAGAGAGCCCTGCTGGCATGGCTCAGTGGCTGAGCACCAACCTATGAACCAGGAGCTCACGGTGCAGGTCCCAGTCAGGGCACACGCCTGGGTTGTGGGCCCGATTGATCCCCAGTGTTGGGTGTGCAGGAAGCAGCTGACCAATAATTCTCTCTCACCATTGATGTTTCTATCCTTCTCTCTGAAATCAATAAAAATACACTTTTTTTTTTTTACAAAGGAGCATAGAGAGGTTCAGAGACTAAGATGTTTGAGAACCACTGCCTTAATCCAAGAGGCTCCTTCATGATTTTGCTCTAAGAAGACCCACTGACAGGATTTTCTTTCAGACTATGCAGTCAAGATTTTCCATGATGCCTTAAAGAATGGCAAGTTTGAGTGCTACCTGAAACCCAGCACAAGGCTCCCGATGATGTACATTGATGACTGCCTCAGGGCCACCCTGGAAGTCATGGAGGCCCCGGCAGAGTCCCTCTCTATTCGGACTTACAACATCAATGCCATGAGCTTCTGCCCCGAAGAGCTGGCCCAAGAGGTTCTTAGGCACATACCGGAATTCCAGATCACATACAACGTGGATTCTGTTCGACAGGCCATAGGTTGGTACATCATTGCAGACCTCTTCAAACCAAGATTAAGCTTCACTCTGCATGGAGTCCCTTGAGGACATAGCTCGTGGAGGATAAGTAGAGCATGAAGCCTTCCCAAGGGTCTGGCACCTTCTGGGGAAGGAACTGTTGATCCAAAGCCACAGTGGCTGCAGTTTGGGGGATGATACCTAAAGTGGGTGGGATCGTTTTATTCCAAGTAAGCAGCTTGTCAGCATTTCACCATTTTACAGTTTCAACATAAAACAAGCAGACATAGCAGGAAAGGAGCCCTCGGTTTTCAAATGACATGACCATGCCACTCTGTGGCCCTGGGCACCTTTGCCTATAAGATTCCTAGCTTATGAGTTTGCGTGAGATTTTAATAGTGTGTTACAATTCACAGTGCCTGACAGCAGACGTATAATACAATCTTCTAATCTAAGAGAGCGACTATGTATGCCCATAGCAGCTGCTCTGGTCTGCTCAAAGGGAGAATTTCAAAGAGGGAATTTCTCTTATGGCACCTTGTATGATAGACTATTATATAAAGTGTTCTAGACCTTTTGGCAATTCTAGAGCCTAAAAAACTTAAGCTACTCTTCTGTACATTTTTCTAGCGGATAGTTGGCCGATGAACTTCGATGACAGCAATGCTCGTAAGGACTGGGGATGGAAACATGATTTTGACCTTCCAGAGCTGGTGACGACAATGTTGAAGTTCCTTGATTCCCGTATTAGAGTTGCTCAAGCTAATTGAAGGATTCAGAAGGAAGAGCTTGTGTATCTTGGACAGCTCTCCAGGGAAGAACTCCCCAAAGTCATAGACTCCAAAGACCTAGAATATCCAGAATCGAGGCCTAATTACACTAAATTTTAGCAGTTCATATTGAATTGCTGGATGGAGAATCAAGTTGGCTGTAACATTTTCAAAATGCTGTTCTAATGGTAGAACTTCTAAATCTTTGCTGTGTGCCTAACTTGTCCAGACACCCATATTACAGAATGAAGACTTAAGTCATAATAATTTCCATGTTCTTAAATAAGATGAAATGACTATTTTTGGGAAGGTGGAAGTTATATGACACTTTGTGTTTAATTAAATTCAATTTAAATATCACTTATAAACTCTATTCTCTTAACTAGAGACCAAAGATTATATTTTAAAGACTATATATATCAAAGATGACCTCCTATTTAAAAGTACTCTTTATATCTCATCAGAATATAAAACATGTTTGGTATGTTTATTAATCCCATGTTCACAGTGTTCAAAATATTTTACTCCTTCAAAAATTATCACTTCTCATATGTTTTTCTGTAAGAAGGTATATCTGTAGGAAATTAAGGATAGCAAAGACAATGTATCCAGTGAAGGGTAGTGCCTCTCTTATTTTGATTTCCTTCCTGTTAGTGAGCTAAGTGGTAATCAGCAGGAGTATAATCCCCTTACCTGGCAATGTCTATCTCCCAGAGGAGCTAATCTAAATATTCAGGTTTCTGGGCTCACCTCTTCAAGTTGACTCAAATGAGATGGGCATCTACCATCTATGTGCCACCAGTTGTCCTATTGCAGCTCAGACTCACTGGTTTATTCCAATTCCAAACACTATTTTCTGAGAACTTTTTTTTTACAGCCTTTGTTTTATGCACTCTTAGATCAAGGCTTCAGAAGAGCTACTCTGAAGCCATCCTATCTAATAAAAGAGAAACATGCAAATTACTGCACCTTCACTAGCTACCAGCCAATCAGGAGCAGAGGGTGGGGCTGCGGGGGTGGGGGACGGGGACGGGGTCGGGAGGCGTGGAGAGGCAGGGAGTGCCAGGTGCCTCCCGGGCTGGGCGGTCACCACCAGGGCTAAGGCTGGGGCTCCCAGCCAGGGTTGAGGCGGCCGGGGCGGGGCCGAGAGGGCCGGGGCAGAGCCAGCCATTGGCCCCATTTTGGGGGCAGGTTGGGCTGAAGGATCACCTACCCCCAGTGCAAGAAGAAAGATTGAGCCCCTCTTTCCTTAATTATTTCAGAAATAATCCTCCGAATAATCAACCCCACCACCAACCAAGCAGTTGAGTTCCCGATAGTATGTGAATTAAAGTCGGACATTAAATATTATGCTATGACTTTCCTCCTTATACAGAGTATCAGTTTGCTTGCAGAGTGACTTCCTGGCTTGCTGCCAGCCTGTGCATGGTCCACACTTATGAGTTCAGGATCTATGACAATGTGAATAATTCAGATGTTTACAATAAAAACACATGAATACACTAATTCACTAATGTTAATGTTAAAATTCATGGAAAAAATAGTCCTTTGAATCTTTGGTGGTTAGAAATTAAAGACCTCAAATCATGTGCAATAAACAGAAAATAAAGTTATGCTGAATGGCAAAAAACAAACAAACAAACATTAGGGGCCAGGAAATGTTCAAAGACCTGGGAACCATTCCCAGATCAGGAAGAGAAGTCACAGGGTATATATTATTGCTACAAATTCTGTATTTTCTACTACTTACAACATACAATGTAATGTATTAGATGCTTTCCTATCTCATGAAGTACATATTCTCATAGGTAATGCTGGTAGATATAATTATGGCAAATGTCATATCCTATCTATATTAATAAAGGGTAATATGTTAATTAGATCATGAGACATTCCAGATGTCCTTCCTGACAAAGCCATGGTGGCGGGGCCACGTCAGAGGCGGTTATGGGTGATCAGGCCAGGAGGGGAGGGCAGTTGGGGATGATCAGACTGGCAAAGGGGTGCCGTTGGGGGCAAGCAGGCCAGCAGGCAGAGTGGTTAGGGGAGGTCAAGCAGGCAGGCAGGTGAGCAGATAGGAGCCAGTAGTCCCAGATTGCAAAGGGGTTGTCCCACTGCCAGGTTAGGCCCGATCCCACAAGAATCCCAGATTAGAGAGGATGCAGGCGAGGCTAAGGGACACACCCCTTCCACCTTCCTCCCCATGCATGAATTTCATGCACTGGGCCACTAGTCCTATATAATAAAACCCTAATTTTCAAATCAACCAAATGGCATGGTGGAACAACCTTTCGAAATGACTGATCATTATGACATGCACTGTCCTCCCTCTCATCCCCCCAGAGAGAGACAACCAGCAGCTGCAATCAGGAGCCAGCCAGCAGGCAGTGCCAGGCTACCAGCTAGGGTGGGTGCCAGCCAGGGCCCCCCCCCCCATCACCCTGCCCACCAGTTGCCCCACAGATGGCTCTGATTGCTGGCCAGGCCTAGGGACCCTACCCTATATATTGGGAACAGTCTCTTAGATTTAAAAATTAAAACCTGACAAGGCTTCTCTAACACTGAAAAAACAGGATGATGCACCAATGATATACATGGACTCTGATTTGCACATTTTGTGGTCAGCCCTGATTCTGACATTTATAACTGTGTGACAAAGCCCATTAAGTTCTCTCTGCTTCAGTTTTTTTAATCTATAAGATGGGGAAAATGGTACTACTGCCTCAGAAGGATCATGTTATGTACTACTTTTTGTAATCAGGGCAAAAAAAATGTAGCTGCCCATACAACAGCAAGATGCCTTTTCCCTATATGAAAAGTATGGTCACTGGTGCATGTAGCATCCTGGATTGCAAGAGGGGTGTCTGACTGCTGGTTTAGGCCCAACATCCCCTGAGGGGTCCCAGATTGCAAGAGGACGCAGGCTGGGCTCAGGGACCCAACCCCCCACCCCTTGTGCATGAATTTTGTACCCTGGGCCTCTAGTTACTGAATAAGACTTTCTTTTTTCCAATTGCCTCAGGATGTGCTACATGTGAAATTACTAGAAAGAGAAACTGCACAGGTGAATCCTAGATACATTAGATAATAGGTCAAGGATTAAAAGGCATTTATCCTGGCTGGTGTGGTTCATTTATTGGAGCATTGTTCTGTGCACCAAAGGGTTGCAGGTTGGAATCCCAGTCAAGGACATTGTGCCTGGGTTGCAGATTTGATCCCCCTCCCTGGTTGGGGGACATACAGAAGGTAACTAACCCATGTGTCTCTCTTACTTTACTGGTTCTCTCTTTTCCCCTGCCCTCCTTTCACTCTCTAAAAATCATTGGGAAAAAGTATCTTTAGATGAGGACTTTTTAAAAAACCTATTTAACTTTTAGCTGAAGAACTTGTAGATAATTGAATTATTTAATATTTATGTTGATGTAGTTTTTTTCCTATGTACTATAATAATTAAGCTCATGCATTTTATTTTCTAAAACCAAACAGGTAGTAATGAATTTTAAAAAAAGTTTATTTCACATAATGTAAAATTTAGTATACATATTTTTCAGTAAATTTTACATTTTAGTCACTATAAACTAATTTTCAGCTATATCAATATCCTATGAATAAGTCACCTATTAACCCTCCTCACCCTACACAGGCAGTAATTTACTCTCTGTGTCTGTGGATTTTTCTGTTTTGGACATTTCCTTTCACATAAGTGGAATCACAATATATGTCTTTTGTGAGTGGCTTTTTAAATTTAACTTAATGCTTTCAAGGTTCATCCATGTTGTAGCATGTATCAGTACTCCATTTTATTGCTAAGTAGTATTCCATTAAATGGATATATACCACATTTTGTTTGTCCATACTTCAGTTGAGGGACATTTGTTTGACTGTTCTTTTTTGTTATGAAAAATGCTTTTATGAATATTTGTGTAGGTAACTGGGTTTTGAAGCTCACTTATTTCTTTTTTTTATGTATATTTTATTGATTTTTTTACTTTTTTAAAAATTTTTTTATCTTTATTGTTCAGTTTATTAATTACATTGTTCCCCCTTTTTTTCACCCTATAGTTCCCCTCCACCTGGTACCCATCCCACCCTCCGCTCTCACCCCCCTCCACTGTCCTCTCCCATAGTTGCATGATTTTTGTCCAGTCTCTTGCTGCACCTCCCACACCCCCTCTCTCCCCAAGAGTTGTCAGTCCATTCCCTCTTTATGTCTGCGATTCTGTTACATTCACCAGTTTATCCTGTTCATCAGCTTATTAATTCACTTGATTTTTAGATTCATTTGTTGATAGATGTGTATTTGTTGTTCCTAATTTACACTTTTACCTTTTTCTTCTTCCTCTTCTTAAAGAATATCTTTCAGTATTTCATATAATATTGGTTTGGTGGTGATGAACTCCTTTAGCTTTTTCTTATCTGCGAAGCACTTCATCTGACCTTCAATTCTGCATGATAGCTTTGCTGGATAGAGTAATCTTGGTTGTAGATTCTTGCTGTTCATCACTTTGAATATTTCTTGCCATTCCTGTCTGGCCTGCATCGTTTCTGTTGAGAAATCCGCTGACAATCGTATGGGTGCTCCCTTATAGGTAACCAACTGTTTCTCTCTTGCTGCTTTTATTATTCTCTCTTTGTCTTTTGCTCTTGGCATTTTAATTATGATGTGCCTTGGTGTGGTCCTCTTAGGGTTCCTATATATTGGGGTTCGGTGCACTTCTTGGACTCCTAAGTCAATTTCTTTCACCAGGTGTAGGAAGTTTTCAGTCACTATTTCTTCAAATAGGTTTTCATTGTCTTGCTCTCTCTCTTTTTCTGGCACCCCTATAATTCGGATGTTGGTATGCTTGAGGTTGTCCCAGAGGCCCCTTACACTATCTTCAATTTTTTGGATTCTTTTGGTTTCTTGCTTTTTCAGCTGAGTGGATTTTACCTCTTTGTATTTCAAATCTTGAACTTGGTTCTTGGGGTGCTCTAGAGCACTTTTAGGTCTTTGTATAATATTTTTTATTTCAGTCAGTGTATGCTTAATTTCTGGTTGGTCCTTTTTCATATCCTTGAGAATCTCCTTTATATCCTTGAGGGTCTCCTTCATTTCCTTGTAGGACTCATTCATTTCCACATTGGTCTTGATCATTTCCTTGCAGGTCTCGTTCATATCCTTAAGGGTCTTGTTCATTTCCTTGTAGGACTCATTCATTTCCACGTTGGTCTTGATCATTTCCTTTGTGGTCTTGCTTATTTCCTTATAGGCCTCAACCTTTTGTTGGAGCCTCTTGAAAAACCCTATAACCGTGGTTTTGAATTCCATGTCCAATCGTTTTTTTTCCTCCATTTCTTTCACATCTGATTTCTTTCCATGTCTCTGCATGGTGGCTGCTTCCCTGAGTTGGTCAATTAGCTTTGTGTGGTAGACTTTCTACTAGGGACAGTGGCTCAGCCTCCCCAGTTACCTGAGGTGGATATGGGTTGCACAGTCTTGCTGAAGTTAAGCTCAGGTTAATCGTTGTTAGCACTTGGAGGGGTTGACCTCCAGGCCAATTGTCTGTGAATCTCAGCTGTGCTCAGGTTGAATGGGCGGAGTCTCCGGGCCAAGCAGACAGCGTTAGCTCCGCCCTATGCAGCCCCAGGGACTCTGTACCAGGGGCAATGGCCGCCAGCACCTCTGAGAGAGAGCCGCTGCCGAGCTCCACCAGCTGCTGGGGAATTCAGACTCTCCCCAAATGAGTCTGCACACCCAATGTCTCACCCAGGGTCATAAAACAAAGCAGTCTGATGGTTTTCCGAATGAGAGAGCGAGTCTCAGAGTGCTCTCTACGCGGTCACGTAGCTGAGCTGTTCGAGCAAGCTGCCTTCTCCACAAGCTGGCAGACCCGGCAGCACCCGAGCTTCGGCATGCCCTCCCACTGTCCAGTTTTCACCCCGTATGATAGTGGGTTGGTTCCCTGGACTTCGCCCAGAGCTGGAGAATCAGTCCAGTGGGACGTCTTTGTCTCCCCGTTCAAGAAAACTGGCCGGTTTTCAGCTGCCCGCCCTCTCCGCTGGTGCGCGCTCCAAACCTCTCTCCGCAGGAATCTTTCAACGCTGTCTGCCGCCGCTCCTCCAAGTCACAGTGTCTTATTTTCACTTTTATTTGTGGAATTTTCACTCGGCCAGCTTTCTGGTGATTCTGGAAGGTGTTTGTTCTTTAGTTAAGTTGTAGTATTAAAATTGCTGAGTATGACGGCAAGATAGGTGTTTCACCTATGCCGCCATCTTGGTTCTCTCGAAGCTCACTTATTTCTTATTCACAATTTGAAAACAATTCTTAAGCTCTCTTCATTCTTAGTTATTTTAAAGGGACAGAAATTAATTTTTTCCATCTGTGAGAATGGCAAAAGCAACTGACTTGATTGACTCTTTTTCCCTAAACTCTACTCTTCCACCAGGTTCTTTGGGTGACTTTGTAATTGGGGCCCTTTCAAGGGATTTGTTCTATTTTTTTAAATATATTTATTGATTTCAGAGAAGAAGGGAGAGCGAGAAAGAAATGTCAACAATGAAAGAGAATCATTGATCGGCTGCCTCCTGCATGTCCCACACTGGGGATTGTGCCTGCAGTCAAGGTACATGCCCTTGACCGGAATCAAACCTGGGACCTTTCAGTCCGCAGGCCAACGCTCTATCCACTGAGCCAAACCAGTTTTGGCATGTTACTGTGTTTTATAATAAGGGCTTGAGTGGTTTTTTTATTTTAATAAATCTTTATTTTCAGGTTATTACAATTGTTCCTCTTCTCCCCCCACCTCCAATAGCTCCTCTCCATCCGGTTCCCACCCCACACTCTGCCTTTACTTCCCCCCACTGTCCTAACCCATAGGTGTACAACTTTTGTCCAGTCTCTTTCCACACCTCTCCTGCACCCCCTCTCTCCCTCCCTGTCCCCCGAGAATTGTCAGTTTATGCCCGATTCTATTATATTCACCAGTGTATTCTGTTCATCAGATTTTTCATTCACTTGATTTTTAAATTCATTTGTTTATAGATACATATTTGTTCATAATTTTTATCTTTCCTTTTTTCTTCTTCCTCTTCTTAAAGAATACATTTCAGCATTTTATATAATACTGCTTTGGTGGTGATGAACTCCTTTAGCTTCTTATCTGTGAAGCTCTTTATCTGCCCTTCAATTCTAAATGATACCTTTGCTGGGTAGAGTAATCTTGGTTGTAGGTTCTTGCTATTCATCATTTGAATATTTCTTGCCACTCCCATCTGGCCTGCATAGTTTCTATTGAGAAATCAGCTGACAATCATATGGGTGCTCTCTTGTAGGTAATGAACTGTTTTCCTTCCTCTTGCTGCTTTTAATATTCTCTCTTTGTCTTTTGCTCTTGGCATTTTAATTATGATGCGTTTGGTGTGGTCCTCTTTGGATTCCTTTTATTTGGGGTTCTGTGCGCTTCCTGGACTTGTAAGTCTATTTCTTTCACCAGGTGGAGGAAGTTTTTGATCACTATTCCTTCAAATAGGTTTTTAGTATCTTGCTCTCTCTCTTCTTCTGGCACCCCTATAATTCTGATGTTGATACACTTGAGGTTGTCCCAGAGGCTCCTTATACTATCTTCAAATTTCTGGATTCTTTTTTCTTTTCTGGTTGAGTGTTTTTTGTTTCTTTGTATTCAAATCTTTGACTTGATTCTTGTGTTCCTCTAGTATGCTGTTAGGTCTCTGTATAATATTTCTTATTTCAGTCAGTGTCTACTTAATTTCTAGTTGGTCCTTTTTCATATTCTTGAGGGTCTCACTACATTTATCTGCCTTTTCTAGGAAATTCTTGAAAAACCTTATAACTATGGTTTTGAACTCTATATCCAGTCATTGCTTTCCTCCATTTCTTTCATTTGTGATCTGTTTCTTTGTCTTCAAATTTTTGTTGCTTTCCTAAGTTAGTAGGGTAGCTTTGTGTGCGAGGTGCCCTATATGGCCCAGTGGCTTAGCCTCCCCAGTTACCTGGGGTGGACACTCTTGGTGCACCCCTTTATGGACTGTGTGCACAGCCTTGTTGTAGTTAAGTCTTAATTATTGCTGGTATCACTGGGAGGAATTGACCTCCAGGCCAATTGGCTTGGGGATCAACTGTGTCTATGCTGGGAGAACTTCTGTGCTGGAGACAGTCTTATGAGACAAGACTTGCAAAATTACAAAAGCCTCTGTGCTCAGCTTGATGGGGTCAAGTTTTAGGGTGGAGCAGACAGTTTTGGATTCCCATCAGCCCTGCCTTTTGAGGCCCCTGGGTCTTAGTGTCTCTTGGTAATCGCTGCAAGCACCTCTAAGAGAAAGCCACCTTAGAGTTTTGCCCACTGCCAGACAGTCCAGTTTCTCCCAGAATGAGTCTGGATTCCCAGAAACTCTCCCAGAACTGGAGGTAAGCACAGTTGGAAGCTTCCATCTCCCTCCCACTAGAGAAAGCCAGCTGCACCCTCAGCTGCTCTTGCACTCAGTTACCTGTCCCCTCCGCGTGCGCGTCACCATACCTTAGCCTTTTGCAACTCCTCTGAGTCTCAGTGTGCTTTTCTCTTTCTAGTTGTAGAATTTCCACTCAGCCAGCTTTCCTATGGTTCTGGATAGTGACTGTTTTGTCCTTTAGTTGTAGTTTTGATATTGTTGTGCGAGGCAGCAGTTTAGGTGTTTACCTATGTCATCATCTTGGTTTCTCTGGCGAGTGTTTTCTTTTTAAAGGTTTTTTAATTGATTTTTAGAGGGAGAGGAAGAGAGAGAAACATCAGTTGGCTGCCTCCTGCACTCCCCTTCCTCAAGATCAAGCCTACCACCTGGGCATGTGCCCTGACTGGGAATCAACCAGCACGCTTTTGGTGCACAGGAGGATGCCCAGACAATTGAGCCACATTGATCAGCACAAGAGCATAAATGTTTTTGAAAAAAACATTAAAATGTTTTTCATTTGGAAAAAAATTACCAGGGCATATTTTATGTCTTATTGAAGGACTTATTTAGACTTTACTAGACATACATTTTTATCATTTTAGTATAGATAAGAAGAGAGGTAGCCCCGCTGATGTGGCTCAGCAGGTGAGCATAGACCCATTGAACTGAGATCACTGGTTTGATTCCCAGTCAGGGCACATGTCTGGGTTGCAGGTTTGATCTTCAGTAAGGGGTGTGCAGGTTGCAGTTGATTGATATTTCTATCTTTCTATCCTCCTCCCTTACTCTCTTTCTAAAATAAATTTTAAAAATTAAAAAGAAAAGAGAGAAGCAGTCTAATGCTCATTTGGAAGAATACCTAGAACTTCAGATCTGACTTTTCTGAGCCCTGTTTTTACTCAGTTGTCTCTTTTTATTCCATCAGTGTTATTCTTAGTGTCAATAACTGTTAGTGATAGAGCATTTTTTAAAGGAAATCATAAAACTAAAAATAATTGGTGCTATAAACCAGCTTTACAATTAGATCAAGTTCATCTACTTTTGACATCTGCTTCAGGAATGTGGCTAAATATATTGGATTCACCCCAAACTTACAACTCTGGTTCCTAGGGAATAAAAAGCTGGCACCCATCCTGCAGGTGTAGGTACTGTTGTTTCAGGTGATGCCAACATTATGATCTTCATCTGATCAGTGGTGATTATAAGATACAGCCTGATTTCAAAGAGGTTCAAGTGTGGAAAATATGTGATCTTAGCATAGGTAGTTAGGTATGGTTGCATTTGTACCCACTGGAGTCTAAGGGCAGCATCTCCCTTGCCCAGGCTGTCATTTGAAAGCAGAAGACATGAAGCGGTTAGCTCTGCCATAATTGGCCACTCATTTAGTTGGCTCACTACCTAACTTTTACATTGCTGGATGGGCTAACAGGTAAGGTGGGCACTAGAAAAGTCGCTAAGGATGGCAGGAAAATGCCAGATGTGTAAAGCCACGGAGGAGAAGAGAAGATCAGATTTAAGCTGATATGAGAGAGCTTTGGTGAAAGAACAGATTGTCCCAGGGGGAGTTAAATTACATTAGGGTCATGGTCCCTAATATGATTCATCCCCTTTGTCTATAACATTTTAGGTGAAATTTCAATTTTCCACTAATGAAGTTGCAATATTTGGAGTGGCAGTGCTACACTAAGGGTGGGACTGGCTCATAGGGCAAAGGGTAGAGTGGGAGGTTGCAGTGTGAGCCTTCAAGCCCTGTGTCTTGATATACTAGCATCTTCCAAATTAGGCAAGTAAGAGGCTGGAATAAGAAAAGAACTTTCATTATTATGTAGAATAATTTGTTTACAGTATAATGATCATAAGTATTAAGGTATTGTCACTAATACTTTAATATATATCCAAGATACCATAAATTTTCAAAAAAGAAAAATATGTACTGCATAGTTTATTTCACATTAGCTGGTGACCATAGAAGTTGAGGTTCCATTTTAGGTAGCTACCTACTTTTTAAAAAGTTTTTAATTAAAAATCTTCAGATGTTAACTAGACTTATTGTGGTGATCATTTTACAACATAACAATATTGAACCATTACACCTGGAACTAATATAATGAATGTTAATATGCCACTAATACCTCAATTTAAAGAACATGCTCATGGTAAAATTCCAGCAACATTAATGGGTAAATACAGTGCAAAGTATGTCTCTCAGTAGCCATCTCTAGAGACAATGATGGTTATGTATTCAGCTATAATAAATATAGTAGAGGCCTGGTACATGAAAATTCATGCACTGGAGGGGGATCCCTCAGCTTGGCCTGCCCCCTCTCACAGTCTGGGAGCCCTCAGGGGTGGGAGGTAACCCAATTATCAAGGGAAGGCGATGTCCCCATCTCACCTCTGCTGCTGCCACTGCCTGAAGTGCAAGCCTCAGCCAGCCCTGGTTACCTGAGCCTCAGGCAGCCCTGGGTGGCTGGGCAGCCAACATCCAAGGCTTGCATGTGCCTCGGGCTGGCTCTGGGCAGCTGGGGGGCTGAGAGGACTGGGGACTCCAGAAGCAGGTGTGTGGAGTGGCTGGACCTTCCTAGAGGTGGCCCGGCTGTGCCACACACCTGCCACCCTAGCAGGGCTAAGAGGACTGGGTGCTACCATCTTGTGACTGTAGGTTCCACCATCTTTGAGGGCATTGCAGTCAATTAGCATATTTCCTCCTTATTGGCTGTGGGCACTGCCATCTTTGTGAAGGCATGATGGTTAATTAGCATATTCCCTCTTTATTAGATAGGATAGTGTACAATGCCTTTTCACTTAGTAACTTAGAAGACTTTTCAATTTGGATCTACCTCATTTATTTTAAAAGTTGCCTCACTTTTCATTGTATGGATGTACAAAAATATATTTAGCTGATTTCCTAATGATGGATATTTAGATTCTTTCCAATCTCTCACTGTTACAAATAAATATGGTAAACTTTTATTGGCTGAAAGAACCAAAGTCACTTTCTCAAGTTTGTTTATATTTTAATGTAGAATTCAGGTTTTTTTTATTGATTTTAGAGGGGGGGAGGGGAGAGAGAGAGAGAGAGAGAGAGAGAGAGAGAGAGAGAGGGAGAGAGAGAGAGAGAGAGAGAGAGTTTGAAACATCAATGATGAGAATGGGGATCTAGCCTGCAACCAGGCATGTGCCCTTGACTGAAATCGAACCCAGGACCCTTCAGGCCCAGGTCAATGTTTTATCCACTGAGCCAAACTGGCTAGGCCCTTTCTCAGATATTTGAAGGACAGATTTTTTTAAATATACAAATAACTAAGTTCTTAAAAAGGCAAATATTTCTTTTTACTTCCATAATGAATGTAAAGAACTCAGAAAGTACCGTTATATTTATCCAAATTTTTTAATGAAAAGAGATACATAAAATAAGTATCTATATGTATATTAGAGCATATTTCTTCCCTTCCCTGGTGAGACATTAAGATTCCAATAGAAGATGAGTCAATATTTCATTCCTTCTTTTCCTTTAAATAAACTAGTGTCTAAATACCTTCATTTAAAGAATACTTTCTGTGAAAATATTCAGCACATTCATATTAAAACAAAATTGGCTGTCTTGCTGAGGAATATATAATGACTGAATGTTGGATTTTCATTCAGTGAAATAAGTAGAACAGATACATTGCAACAGTTTGAAAATTCCTAGTTTTCTCCTTAAAACATAGAGTTGTTTGGGGAAAAATGTTTGCCATATGCTTTGAAACTACTTTTGCAATGTTTACTACATTCTGGAAGTGAACTGCTGTGTTGACATTTATCCAGTCTTGAAACAGATGGGTTCTGTTTGAAAGGGAGAAATGAACAATTTTTTAAGAATATTTTTGTTTTAATAAAATATTTGCAATCAGTTCCTGTTAATATTGAATTTTGATCATGTGGTAGTTCATATAATTGTACAGAAACTATTTTCAAGACTTCTGTTCGATAAAGACAATTTAAAATTCCCTGCAAAGACTTCTTTGAACTAATAAACAATGTTCATTATTTTATACTCACTTTAGTAAATGCTTCTATTTTACTATCATTTCATAACAAATATCAGGGGACCTAAAATTACTTCATAGTTTAAAAAAGTGTATCACTTACACCTCTCTTTTAAATGTCAAAACATTGGTTTTGGTATTTCTCCCCTGTTCACTTATAAGATGCATGCAGCTAGGCTTATGTGGCTCAGTGGTTGAGCATTGACCTATGAACCAGGAGTTCATGGTTCGATTCTGGGTTAGGGCACATGCCTGGGTTGTGGGCTCTATCCTTACCTAGTAGGGGGAGTGCAGGAAGCAGATGATCAATGACTCTCTTGTCATTGATGTTTCTGTGTCTCTCTCTCTTCTCTGAAATCAATCTACACTAATAAAAGAGAAACATGCAAATTGACCATCCCTTTGCTATGCCCACCAGCCAATCAGGAGCAGCTATGCAAATGAATCCAACAAAGGTGGCTGTTAATTTGCATACACAGGCACTGAGTGAAGACTGAAGGCAGCTTAGAAGGAAGCTAAGCACTGCAGAAGAGAGCGAGGCAGCAGAGAAGGGAGTGGGCTTTGCTCCCTTCTCTGCTTCGCTCAGGGTGTAGGAAGCCCTATTCTTTTTTTTTTTTAATTTTTTTTTATTGTTCAGTTTATTAATTACATTGTTTCCCCTTTTTTATCCCCCTATATCTTCCCTCCACCCTGTACCTACCTATCCCACCCTCCGCCCTCACCTCCCCCTCCCCAATGTCCTCTCCCATTGTTGCAAGATTTTTGTCCAATCTCTTGCTGTACTTCCAACAACACTTTTCTCCCCAAGAATTGTCAGTCCATTCCCTCTCTATGTCCATGTTTCTGTTATAGTCACCAGTTTATCTTGTTCATCAGCCTATCAGTTCACTTGATTTTTATGTTCATTTGTTGATAGATGTGTATTTGTTGTTCATAATTTATATTTTTACCTTTTTCTTCTTCCTCTTCTTAAAGAATATCTTTCAGCATTTCATATAATACTGGTTTGGTGGTGATGAACTCCTTTAGCTTTTTCTTATCTGCGAAGCACTTTATCTGATCCTCAATTCTGAATGATAGCTTTGCTGGATAGAGTAATCTTGGTTGTAGATTCTTGCTCTTCATTATTTTGAATATTTCTTGCCACTCGCATCTGGCCTGCATCGTTTCTGTTGAGAAATCCGCTAACAATCCTATGGGTATTCCCCTGTAGGTAACCAACTGTTTTTCTCTTGCTGCTTTTAATATTCTCTCTTTATCTTTTGCTCTTGGCATTTTAATTATGATATGTCTTGGTGTGGTCCTCTTTAGATTCCTATATTTTGGGGTTCTGTGTACTTCTTGGGCTTTTAAGTCAGTTTCTTTCACCAGGTGGGGAAAGTTTTCAGTCACTATTTCTTCAAGTAGGTTTTCATTAACTTGCTCTCTCTCTTTTTCTGGCACCCCAATAATTCGGATGTTGGCTTGCTTGAGGTTGTCTCAGAGGCCCCTTACGCTATCTTCAATTATCTGAATTCTTTTTGTTTCTTGCTTTTCCAGCTGAGTGGATTTTGGTTCTTTGTATTTCAAATCTTTGACTTGGTTCTTGTGGCCCTCTGGACTGCTTTTAGGACTTTATGTAATATTTTTTATTTCAGTCTGTGTATGCTTGATTTCCAGTTGGTCCTTTTTTTTATCTGTGAGGGTCTGGTTCGTATCCTCAGAGGTCTTGTACATTTCCCTGAGGGTCTCATTCATTTCTTTGTAAGTATCATTCATCTCCTTGTAAATCTCATTCATTTGCTGGTTGGTCTTGTTTATTTCCTGGTAATTCTCATTAAGTTGATCGGCCTTTTGTAGGAGCCTCTTGAAAAGCCTTATAACCATGGTTTTGAACTCTATGTCTTGTCGTCTTTTCTCCTCCATTTCTTTCAAACGTGATTTCTTTCCATGTCTCTGCATGGTGGCTGCTTTATGTGGTGGCTATCCTCAAAGGGACAGTGACTCAGTCTCCCCAGTTACCTGAGGTGGGTACTCTTACTGCAATCCTTTATGGGTTGTATTCAGTGTTTTTGAATTTAAACCCAGCTTTTTGTTGTTAGCCCTAGGAGGGTTTGACCTCCAGGCCAATTGTCTGTGAAGCTCAGCTGTGCTCAGGTTGGATGGGCGGAGTCTCCGGGCCAAGCAGACAGCGTTAGCTCCGCCCTATGCAGCCCCAGGGGCTCTGTGCCGGGGGCAATGGCTGCCAGCACCTCTGAGAGAGCCACTGTGGAGCTCCACCAGCTGCCAGGGAATTCAGACTGTCCCCAAATGACTTTGCATGCGCAATGTCTCACCCAGGGTCGTAAAACAAAGCAGACTGACGGTTTTCCGAATGAGAGACAAGTCGAGGTGCGCTCTCTGCGCCTTCTCGCAGCCGAGCTGTAGGAAGCCCTATTCTTGCAGGAATCTTCTTGCAACGGGCCTCTAGTGTATATATATATGCATATTTGCAATTTTGTTTCCTTCACTCAGTTCATTTTTTGTCTGATATTGTTATTGACTCTAGTGCGGGTAAATGCATATTTTATTAGATCCTAATATTCTTAAACAGTTTTTACTAAAGTATTACATAATGGGTATACAAATTTATGTGTACAGATGAATTCATTGTGACAGATATGTACATCTTTCTAACCACCACGTAGCATCAAGAAATAGAATGTGTCAGCTCCCATGACCCCCATGCCTCCTCTTTGAAACTACCCATCCTATCCTACAGGTAACTAACACCCTCACTTCTAACACTATAGGTAAGTTTGTTTTTTTGAAGTTACATATAATAAAATCACACCCACTCTTGTGGGTGTCTGGCTTCTTTTGTTCAACATTATATCTGTGAGGTTCATCCACGTGGTTGTGTGCAGCCATAGTTTGTTCATTTTCTTGCTGTATAGAAATCCAGTGAATGACAAAACCAACATGTAGAATTACCCATTGAAATTTTGGTGGACATTTGGGTTGCTATTACGAATTGGGGTGCCATGAGCCTTCTTTTACACATCTTTTGGTGAATATAAGTTTGCATTTTTGTTGATTAAAGACCCAGGGTCTATAGCATATGCTGGTTGTAGTGTTCATTCAAGGTAGTTGGAGCACCTCTTTACAGCCTCCCAATGATGGAGGTCTAGGCCCCCAACTTGATATTGCTGGTGTGGGCTTTCCCCATTTCTTCTGTAGTGCTTGGTTGCAGTAGAGTGGTTATTTCCTCAAAACTTTCTTTCTTGTAAGGTTGCCATTTCCCTGATCATTTAGTTAGAAAGGGTAGAGTTTGAGTTTGGGATGGGGGCTTTTTCTTTCCTATGCCCATTAGCAATTCCAGATTGACAGCCTTTCCAGCACCCACTCTGACTGGGATGCATGAAGCAAAAAGTAAACCCAGAGAGGTCATCACTATTTTACTTCAGGTCCTGAGATGCCTCCTCATCTGCACCTTTTAGTGTCTTCTCAAATGTGTTTTATATGTAATACCCAGGGTTTTTTGGTCCTTAGAGGGAGAGTTAGGGAAATGTAAGTCACTTCCATCTTCCTGGAAGTCTTAGACTGCTTCCACCATCCCTCCCATATCACATTATTAATGTGTAATGTAAAAGAAAAATAATAAAATTATATGGGATGGCAAGACTCAACGACAGCTGTGTCTAGAAAAAAACATTTTATACATAAAGACATAAATAGGTTAAGAGAAAAAGGGAAATACACAAAAAGAAAACACCAAAATCTCTTAAAACTAGAAAAGAAGTTTAGCGAGGTTGCAAGATATAAGATCAATATACAAGAATCAATTGCTTTCCTATACACTGGCAATGAGCATGCCAAAATAAAATATATACTAAAATAGTATCTTAATAGATACAAGAAGAGCATTTGCCTAAACCCAACATCCATTCTTTTAAAAATATATATATTTTATTGATTTTCTACAGAGAGGAAGGGAGAGGGACAGAAAGCCAGAAATATCGATAAGAGAGAAACATCGATCATCTGCCCCCCACATACCCCACTACTGGGGATGTGCCCACAATCAAGGTACATGCCCTTGACTAGAATTGAACCCGGGACTTTTCAATCTACAGGCTGACGCTTTATCCACTGAGCCAAACCGGTTTTTGCAACATTCATTCTTCATAAAACTTTTCAATAGTTAGAAATAAATAGGAACGTCCTCAACCTGATAAAGGACATCTATTTCTTATTTATTCCACACTGTTCTGGAGGTTCTGGCCAATGCAATACAGTACAAAAAAGAATATAAGATACCAGATTAGCAGACAGCATGAACGACTATGTAAAAAAATTGTACAGAATGCACAAAATATAGCTATTTGAACTAATAAGTGATTTTAGGAACGTTGCAGATGAGATTAATCAAGCTGCCTTCTCAATCACTCTGCTCCTAGTTTCACCTTCCTCTAATAAATGCTTTGTGCTGTATTAAGTCTGTGCCACAGCCCCTTTCAGAATTCTTCAATTAACTTCTTACTGCCGGCCATCAGCATGAAATCTATTATCTTTTGCATCTGGGATTTCCCATGTTTTGCTCCAGTCTACAACTCAGCCTCATTTCTTCCCACTAGCTCCCTTGCATTGAGCTCAATTAATGCTGACCAATTGGTGGTTCCCAAACATTTCCTGTTCTTTTGCCTCAGAATCTTCATCTTGACTTTTTCTGTTTCCTGAAGCATCTTTCCCTCATTGCCATTCCTACTTCTTCTCTGAGTTTCAGCTTACTCTTCTAGATCAATGCTTCATTGATTTTTAAAGAAATTAGTGAATTTATTTACTAATTAATTTATTGATGACTAGAGGTACATATAGTTCACTAGAGGCCCAATGCACGAATTCGTGCACCAGTGGGGTTCCTAGGCCTGGCCTGCAAGATTGGGCTAAAACTGGCTCTCTGACATCCCTTCCCCCCATGAGTTCTGTATTGCAAAAGGGAACAGGTCAGGCTGAGGGACCTCACTGGTGCACAATTAGGGCTAGGGAGGAATGCAGGAGGGCTCTAGGGTGTGTCCAGCCCTTCTTACCCAGTCCTGATCTGCTGGACCTCAGCAGCAAGCTAACCTACCAGTCGGAGCATCTGCATCTTGAAGGTCAGTGCACGTCATAGTGACTGGTCAGCTGTTCGACTGTTTGCCCACTGGTGGTCAGTACATCTCATAGCAAGCGATTGAGCAGCCTTACCATATCATTAGCATATTATGCTTTGATTGGTTGAATGGCCAACCGGATAACCAGACACTTAGCATATTAGGCTTTTATTATATAGGACTAGAGGCCCATTGCATGAAGAGATTCATAAAATAGGTCTTATTTTCCTTGGCTTCCAGCACCAGTTTTCCTCCAGCACTTGGGACCCAGGCCTTTGCTCCAGCTGGAGTCTGCCTTCTTCATCTTTGCTGCAGGCTCTGGCCAGAGTCTGCCACCTTCATCTTTGCTGTAGACTCCAGCTGGAGTCTGCCATCTTTGTCTTTGCTGCAGACTCCAGCTAGAGTCTGCTGTCTTGGTCTTCGCTGCAGAATCCAGAACACTGCACTGGAATGCCACTCCTGTAGATCCCTTCACTCCCACCCTACCTCTCATAGCAGGCTTCCTGCCCCACTTGGCCACTTGTGTCTGGAGCAGCTGGGCAGCCACCATCTTTCTCCTTCTAATTTCCATATTCCTTCTTGATTAGCTGGTGGGCATAGCAGAGTGATGGTTAATTTGAATGTTTCTTTTATTAATGTAGATTGCTTATTTATATGCTATGGAGAGGCACTATCTTAGAATCATATTAATGACTGTCTTAATTTTTGCCAATTTAAGAAGTTATGTGTGGCCATGAGTTTTGCTGTTCTGCTAAAAAGCTTGGGTGAGACAGATAGTCTCCCTTATCTACTCCTCCAGTTTTCTCTGTGAAATAGAAAGACAGCATTTGAGTTAAAGTCATAAAATTAATATGATGCTTGGAGCTATACAAGGAGAACCGGGGACAGAAATAAAACTGCTTGAATATAATTTCAGAGAGGAAGGGAGAGGGAAAGAGAAATAGAAACATCAATGATGAGGGAGAATCATTGATCAGCTCCTCCTGCATACATCCTACTGGAGATCTGGCCCATAACCGAGCCATGTGCCCTGACCAGGAATCGAAATCGAACCATCATCTCCTGGTTCATAGGCCAACACTCAATCACTGAGTCGTGCCGGCCAGGCATGGGCTTCTGTTATTTTTTCAAGGAAAGACCATTTTCTTCCTAAAGCAGTGATTCTCAGACTTTTGGAGAGCTCTGTAGACCACAAAGCAGGAATTCTCCATTTTCATGGGAACTTTCTCCAAATACTTATCTAATCCCTTCTTGGTGTCTGATGCTCAAAGGACACAGACTCCCATGTGCCCTTCTTCCTAAGGACTGTAATTGTCCTCCACGTCCACCTCCCCACAGGACCAGGAACCCTCTGATGGCTGAGGGTGCTCAGTTCACCCAAAACACATGTATCCATGGCTGACCCAGGTGCCAGGAAAACAAGCGAGCATATGAAAATTGTGTGGGATAGTATTTGTTGGAGGATTGTTGCGAGAAGGAAATGCACAAGTATTATGAAAGCACAGTGCCCAGAGCAGAATAGAGGCACATAAGTGTTCCTTCTTTTCAAGTCTGGATACTCACCAGCCTCCCAGGATCCAAAGTGGCATTTCCCTTTTGCCTCTCAAGGAACCCAAGATGGCCAGGATGGAAAGGACAGACTCAGTCGGGGGCCAGTAGCAGCAGAGACTGGAGGCATTTGTTTCTGCCTGACCTCAGCGACAGGTTGCCTTTGCTGCGCTCTTATCTGTGCAGCTCCCTGGAAACAAGTCGATCCGGTTACTAGTTCACTGAGAGCCTTTATCCTTGGTCTCATGCTGACAATCTATCCACCTCCACTGTTTGGGAACAGCTGACTTGTACTTAATGCTGGAGGAATCAAGATACCAGGATTTCTTAAGAAAAGTGGAGGAGCCCGCTCCCTACTCCCATAGCACCCAGCACGGCACACAACCTGGGCTACATCAGGTTATGGCCCAAAGCACTCTGCAGCCAGAAGACTGGATTGTGGCCTTGGCTCCATCACTTGTGACTTACATAACCAAGCAAGTCATTGAAGCAACCTGAGTTGTTTGCATCACTTATCAACTCTCATGGCCACTGACACCACAGTTGCCATCTAGCAAATGGTAGTTCAATGTAAGAGCAGAAATACATGGTTGAGAATTACACAAGTTCTAGCATTATGAAACAATAAGACACATCAAAAGTAAGGGGGCTGGGTAACTCAGTTGGTTAGAGCATTTTCCAATACAGCATCTGCCAAGGTTGTAGGTTCAATCCCAGGTCAGAAAACATACAAGATGTAACCAATGAATGCATAATTAAGTAGAACAACAAATCAATATTTTTTTTCTCTCTTCCTTCCTCTCTCTCTCTAAAAATCAACCAATCAATAGAAAGTAAGGGGAAATATGCAAAATCTAAGAAATATTTAGTAATCAGAAATAAGATTGAACAGCAACCCAAAATTATGTAAAAGCTCTCCAAATGAGTAGTTACTCAGCCAGAACAGCACTGAAGTACCTGGACAGGTTTTGCCAGGTTTGTATTTGCAACCATCAGTAATAACTTCACATCCCTTGTCTCTGCATTGGGTTCTTTTGAGGATGAAACAAATCTAAATCCCTTGACATCTAGATGGTGGCTCACCATAATCGTTTCCAGGGATAAGGTTTAGATGCAGAATGAATTCACAGAATAAAGTAATTCCTCTTCCAGCATAATGTCCAGGACTTTGTAAATGCTCAACTCAAAGGAAACACTGTGACTCTCGAGACACAATGGTAAGAGCATTTATCTATGTCCTGGCTCCTCTCTACTTTCATCATTCAATATGAACACCCCAACACCCCTTTAGCTACGTTTTGGTCCATGGCTATATTAATCATCCACTGATTTATAACAGATTTAGTGACTTGAAACAATGTACATTATCTCATAGCTTCTGTG
Source organism: Antrozous pallidus (assembly GCA_027563665.1). Lineage (NCBI taxonomy): Eukaryota > Metazoa > Chordata > Mammalia > Chiroptera > Vespertilionidae > Antrozous > Antrozous pallidus. Next base: position 77,875,883 of record CM050516.1, on the reverse strand, counting down.
AACTAGGAGTCCAGGTAGAGCTCCTAAGAGGTCCTAAGCGGTCCTCTGCTTAGGGTCTCACAGGCAGCAATCAAGATGTCATCCAGGACTGTGGTCTCATCCTGAAGCTTGACTGGGGGACAGTCTGCTTCTAAGCTCCCTCAGGTTGCTTGCAGAATTCATATCACTGAGGACCCTTGCTCCTAGAAGCCACTCCCAGCTCCTCAGGGCTTCTAGAAGTTTTTGGCCATATAGGTTTCCCCAACATGGCCACTTATTCCATCTGGCCAGCAAAGACAATCTCAAGTGAAATGAAGTCTTACAGGACATAACCTAATCAAGAGAGTGACATTCATCCCCTTTGCCATATTCTCTTGGTTACAGGTAAGATATTGCTTACATCTAAGGAGGAGGGGCTTCCCCAAAGAAATTAAGGTCAGGAGGCAGGGACTGTGGGACCACCGTAGAGTCTGCCTCTCACAATGGCTAAGTCTGACAGTTGTCCAGCACTCTCTGCCATGCGCAGAACTCACCATGATGTGTTAAAATTCTTTACTGAGACTCCAACAGAAAAGGGGAGGACTGTCCATGTTGCTCCCAAAGCCTTTCATGAATTATGCTCTAGATCCCCAGCTGATTCTCCCCTGGCCAGGCGATCAGGTCAGAACCACCTGAAAATGCTCAGTTGACACCTGACCACCATTCTTCCTTTATCCCATCGGCCAACTCTGAGGGTGCTTCCCATCTTCCCTTTCATCTCAGGGTTTAACCTAGTTACTACTTCTCCCTACCCCACTCCTCCTCCTCTAAGGTCCCAGAAACTTTTATGCCAGCTTCTCACCCAATCATCCAAGGAGCTTTCCATCCTCTGATCCTGTCTGTGCATAAACCAGGCCTTGGGTGAATATAAAACCAAAGCCTCCACTGCACACTAGATGTTACATTTTTCAGGGCAAAGGTTCTGGCTTTTATCAAATTCTCAAAGGGGCCCCCCTCTACTCCCAAAGACAAAGAACCACGATGTTAGGAGACCTTCACCTATACACTGGAGAGAAAATGCAGACAGCTCATGTTTGGGGGCATGGGCTGGCTTCTCCCAGAGCTGGGCACAGCCCCAGCTGTGATCAGCCAGGGAAGCAGGCGGGTGGTGTGCTTTGCCTGGAGCAGTGCCCAGGCCCCACTCAGCTTATCAGCTCTTCTGCCCTTGCCTTGAGGTTCAGACCTTGTGAGCTGATAGCATCCTCCCCTCTTGCCAGAGTCAACACTGCCGGGGGCTGTGAAGCTGGTGGCAGCTCCTGGAAGGTGGGGGGAGGAGGGTGAATTGAATGCCATGTGTGTTCAGCAGGTGTTTGGGGCCTTCACCTCTGTAAGCCCCTTTCACTCCTTTCCCCTTCATCCCTCCTCCAAGGCCTTGCAGCCGTCATTTGGGACAGTGGATCTAAGGGTATCATCTCTCACCTGTCTAGGGCTCTCTGGGATCTGTTGTCGAGTAAGATCCATTATTGGCGCCACGGACATTTGGTCTCACTGGCAAGAACATTTGCACGGTCTTGTGTTTCCAGAAACCAGAGCCATGTGCAGGAATGCAGCGCCAGCACTCAGGCAAGATGCTAGGAACCCATGATTGGCAAACATCCCTGGATCGTGACAGGGGCAGGGACAAGATGGCAATTAGCAGAGCATTTGCACACTCAGGAATTCTGTGTGATGTCAGGGCCATGGAGGCCTCGGGCACCAGGCAAGCTCCATGTCACGCTGGAGAGTTGTGAGGATGCCACGCCAGGGTTCCTACCACGCACTGTCGGAGGAAAGAAGCATGGCCTGCATATGGTTAAGGCCAGAAAGGCACCTGACCAATGTGTAGACTATGCATTCTGGGAAGCACATCAGGTGGTTGGGCAAGATACCACAGGCATGATTTATGGCAAAAACATACCAAGGACCTTAGAGACCTGAGAGGCCCTGGCTTCTCATTCCCTGTGAAACTAATTTCACAAGAGGAGAAAAAGAGGCCACTCTGATTGTTGTTGGCAAATGAGACCAAATAACCAGGTTGACATGGGTGGCCCCGGTTTGCACTGGCGGGGGGCAGGTGCAACGGATGTGATTCAGTTTCCCGGGGGTCAGATGGAATAGGTAGAGTTCCAGGGAGTGGAGATCAATGGGTCCCCACCTCTGAACCCTGCTGCTTTGGTGGAGGACTCTGGCTGCACATGCGTCCATGAGCAGAACAGGTGGGCAGGGACTCAGCCTGGCATTCACAGGGCCTGGTCCGGGTGGGCTGCAGGGACTCTGAGCAGACACTTCACCTGTTGCTATGTCACATCTCATGGTAAATTGCATCGACACAGAGAGCATTCTCCTGGGCCTCCAGTCAGGGAACACAGGGGCCAGTGTGATCCACAGTACAGAGCGAGAGTGAGAATGTGCTCACGATACCCTGTCAGAGGCCACGCCCTAGAGGGGAGCAAAAGCAAGCAGGGCACTCTCTTGGTGATGTAGACTTGGAAACCCAGCTCAGAATTCAAATCCACCTCCAGGTCACCTTAAACCCCTAATAATGCTGGACTTCCTCCAGGAACACTTGTCTGTTCATAGTAACCCCAGGCTATTCTGATGATTTCTGCTGATGCCATCTGTCCTTGCCATCAGGACAGAGGGCATCACTAGAAAGTGTGGGAAACATGTCCCAGACTCTCCACTGGGGTGCTGTGAACGCCACACAGGTGTGCAGCGACACTGATGTCCTCCACCCCAGGGACCTCAGGGCGTGCACACTGCCTCATTGTCAACTGCCATCTCCTGCAGGTGGCACACATATGGTCACCTCCTCCATAGGCTACAGCTGCAAAAGATAGGGAGACACTGAGACCAGCCTGAGCCAGAAGCCATGCCCCCCAAAAAGAACCCCATCCAGACCCTTAGCAGGACAATCAGTTGGAGAAAGCTGTGATTGGTTTCTTTCTCTGGCCTGCAGGAATAGCATTTACATGAAAAAACACACACACACACACAAAAAACCTTTGCAAAAAGCTGCTGATATTTTGTCCAGAGGAAGATGTGATGTGATGAAGAATTGGTTAGGAAGGCAGACTCTCAGGCCCCCCCAGGACCTCCTGAGTCAGAATTCACAAGATTCCAGAAGCTCCAGAAAAAGAATTCTCACCCACCACCAAGCACCTACTGTGCACCAGGCACTCTTATACATCAGCCTATTTAATTCTTTCTTGGTCTTATCATGTTGGCACTGTGATTGTCCTTGTTTTGCAGGTGAGTAAACTGAGGCTCAGAGAAGGTGGGTCATATGGGAGAAGTGACTGAGTCAGGAGTTGAAACTACGATTGTGCGGCATCCTTGGCTATGCTTTCCCTCCCGAGACCATGCTTTTGCACACATCACTAACTTAGCATCTGGTAGAGAAGCGTTTCTAGAAAGCAGTCAAGTGCACACAGAGTCATGTGAGGTTTCAAGTGAGATAAGACCCAAATGGCAGGTCAAAGTGAACCCTGCCAGAAAGTCATCATTCTGAGGAGGTCACATGGCCAGTAAGTACATAACCTTTGAATGAGGACATTTCTGCTTTGCCATCAGCAGCTGGGAGTTTCTGAGACCTGTTGATATAGAATTAGAACTTTCAAAGGGTGTGTGACAAGTGTCACACCTGCCCGTGCCCTCCATCTGCTTAGTTCCCACACCTTCCCAAGTCAACTTTATTTTTTTTTATTTTTTTTTTTTTATTTTTATTTTTTTTACAAAAAGCTACAGCCTTTATTAAATAAAAAGGAGGTAGGAGACAGATAAGGAAACGAGCCAGAGACCCCTCCTTCCCACTACAGACAGACAGACAGACAAATGACGGATGACTCAGGGGACGGGCTGAAGGGCTGAGGGTGGCAATATCCTCCGAGAGTGGGCCCGCACCCACGGGTGGGCTGAGACCTGGGCCAGAGGCAGGCGTTCTGACGGGTTATGTTTGAGCAGCTTGGAGATGAGGTCCTGGGCTCCCACGGGCACAGAAGGGGGGAACTTCAGGTCTACCTTGACGATGCGCCGGTAAGTTTCATTGTGTGAAGCACTCTCAAAGGGGGGGTTTCCCACCAGCAGCTCGTAGCAGAGCACTCCGATGCACCACAGGTCCACCTTCTCGTTGTGCGTGCGCCCCTCAATCATCTCCGGGGGCAGGTAGTCCAGGGTGCCGCACATTGTCTTCCTCCTCAGGGAGGGCGCATGTACGGACCAACCAAAGTCCGCAATCTTCAGCTCCCCCTGGAGCCCCAGCAGCAGGTTCTCCGGCTTGATGTCTCTGTGGATCACCTTCTTCTTGTGGCAGTACGTCAAAGCGTCTGCCAGCTCCTCCATGATCGTGGCTGTTCGCTGCTGGTCAAAAGTGCGGCTCTTCTGCAGCTCCTTGTAGAGCTCCCCGCGGGGGGCATACTCCAGAATCAAGTAGATCCTTCGACGGTCATAGAAATAGTTGTAGAGACGCAAGATGTTGGGATGCTGTAGATGGGCCTGGATTTCGATCTCCCTGCGAAGCTGGTGCTCCACACCCTCCTTCTCTATCTGAGACTTGAAGAGGACCTTGAGCGCCACGATGAAACGGCTTTTCTTCTCCCGAGCCAAGTACACGTTTCCAAACTTGCCTTTGCCCAGGGGACGCCCAATCTCAAAGTCATCGATTGTGAAGGACCGCATTAAGTTGGGTGTCGCATTGCTGCTCTGGCCAGGGGCAGCTGTGGGCTGGGCATTGGAGCGGCTCATGAGGACAAGCGAAGATGGGGTGGTAGGGTCCTTCTGGAGGACTCTCTGTGGCAGGGTGTTCAGGCCAGATTGAGCCTCACACCAGTCTTTCAAATAAATTCCAAACTATTAAGCCTGTTTCTTTCAGGACACGGGGCGGAAATCCTGGCCTAAGGGGCCGGCCCCGGCAGCTCAGTCTGTTATCATTTGTGTCTAACAACAGGTTAAGCCCACAGTCCTCAGATTCCAGCTGGCGACACGGGAGCTGGCTGCAAATGTCCAGGCCAAGCGCCACCAGCGAACTCTTGGAGGACGACGACAAAGAAAGTGCTTAGAAGATCGCCTTCTGCAGGATCCCAAATCTCCAAGCAGGAACTCGGGGTGCGGGTTGGGGGAGGGTAAGTAGGAAAAGCCCTTACCGTGTGCCGGCTGTAGGGCCACGGGTAGGCGTTCTCCTTCTGAGTCATCCTTAGAGGGGAAGGGGGAGGGGAGCCGAGGCCCGTGGCACAGCCAAGCCCCTGGCCGCCGGCGAACGACGGAACCGCCCCAGCCGCGCTCCTGCCGAGCCCAAGTCAACTTTAGTCCTAATTTCTTATACTTCTTCCTAGAGCTTTAAAAATGCACATCCAAGCAAATCCCTATTAAACATACTGGTTTGCACCTTGCTTCCTGTCCTGTCCCATCCCATGGTGACCGCCTCCCGCGCCCCCCCCCCCCCATTTAAAACAATTTGGTAAGACACACATAAAACTTATCATCTTAACCATTTTAAGTGTACAGTTTAGGGTTGTTACGTACATTCAGTTTTTTTGTGCAGTCATCACCACCATCTATTTTCTAGCTTTTTTGATCTTGCAAGACTGAAACCCCAGCCTTAGAGACTAACTCCCCATTTCTTCCTCCCAGCCCCTGGCAACCACCATTCTAATTTATGTCTCTATGTATCTGATTAGTCTAAGACCTCATAAGTGAAATCACAGTATTTATCTTTTTGTATATGGCTTATTTCACTCCTAAAATTTCATCTGTGTTGTAGTTGATGTCTGAATTTCCTCCCCTTTTTAAGGCTGAATGATATTCATTTCTATGCATGGGTCATATTTTGTTTATCCTATATCTTCAATGGCAACTTGGGCTTCCTTTTGGCTATTGGAAAAAGTACTCCTGTGAACATAGGTGTACAAATATCTGAGTCCCCACTTTCAATTCTTCTAGTTATATACCTAGAATTTGGATTTCTGGATCACATGATAGTTCTGTTTTTAAATTTTTGAGGAATCGCCATACTGTTTTCCATAGTAGCTGTACCATTTTACATCCCTACCAGCAATGCATGAATTTCAATTTCTCTACATCCTCTCCAACATTTGCTATTTTCTGTTTATCTATGATAGAAATCCTAATGGGTGTGAGGGAATATCTCATCATAGTTTGATTTGCGTTTTCCTAATCATTAGTGCTGTAGAGCAGGGGACCTTACTCGTTTCAGTTATTCATTCAACAAATGTTTATCAGACACCTACAGTGTGCCAGGCACTGTTTTAACTGCTATGGATACTGCAGAGAGCAAAAAAGATAAAGATCTCGTCTTTCATGGACCTTACACCATGGGGGAAGACATGATCAGGTACAGGGTAATTTTTTTTTTTTAATTGAACAAATTTGGCGTTTGAAAGTTTACAAATCTCTGCCACCAGAGGGCACCCCAGTCTCAGGCTGGCTGACACAACTAGAGAAAGCTTTTTATTTTTGGCTGAATTAATTGATGTTGAGATGGCAGGCAAAGGTTTCCCTGTGTGCAAGGGTGCAACTGTAGGAAGCCTCGTGTATCTGAGGGCATGAATAATCAGGTTTGTGTCACTCTTTTTGCTCCAGAAACACACATAAACAAAATACGATGACAGAATTAATTTTACATGATATGACATGAAAAAATTTGGGTGTAGTTCACTTTAATTTTTCAAATGAATGTGTGAGAGAATGACACACGAGTATGTCCAAACTGGTAAAGGGATTGAGACACTCATACCCAAGAGGTGTCCATTCTGTCCTTCATGTTCCTGCCTCTTGATGCATGAACCTGTCGTCTTGGAAAAGGAATAGCAGCCTCTGCGTTCCTTCCCCTGCTCTCTGTGGGCCGGGGACTGATGAAGGACATGGTGCTCATCACAGAGATCCCGCCCCCTGCACCCTGCCCTCTCCCGGAGACCTATGTGTGATTTGAGGTACATGTGATACTATGTGAAAGAGGCTTTTACAATATGTAAGGAAAGGCAGAAGGAGACCTGGGACTGTGTTTGCTTGACTTATTAGATTTGGTAGTTATGTTGAAACAACCCCAAACTCTAAAATAATTCGACCAGTTCTCAGGTAGCTTGGGGATGTGTAGCTCCAGATTTATGACCCTGTGAGAAGCAGCACTGTATTCTGGATTCTGAGGGCCGGCCCTGGTTTAAATTACGCTTTCCCAGTGTGACCCCCATGTCCTTGTACTTATCAGAGCTGCCTCTGTTTGACTTTGGGAAACACCATTGTGCTTCTCAGAGAACAGAAATCCTAGATAAGGGGCCTCTGCCACGCACCATTGTGTGAGTCACCAGGAGTGATCTGATAGAATTTTAGCAGGAAGTCACCATTGGTAGAGGGCCACACACAGGATTCAAACAGGGTTTCATGCTGGTTTTGGGGTTCCTGAAAGGCAAGGACTGAGCCTCATTCATTTCTGAATTCCCAGCTCCTAACAGTGCCTCGTCCGAAAAAATATTTGTTGAGTTGAAATAAAAAATAAGTAAAGCATAGTTAACCACAACTAATAGGTACAGTCATTCCATCCTTTGAGAAACACATGTGGAATGGTTTGAGCAAGAAAGTAAATATTACATTTCAGTTCTGCTTCTTAGATCTGCTATTGTTCTGTTAGTGGTGGTTACTGCTCTTGGTGATTCAAATTCATTTCAGAATAACCAAATTCCTTTTCCCAGGGATGAGAGGATAAGGTGTGAAAGAGAATAAGGTGTGAACAAATTTGGAAAACAAAGTTCCTTGGCACATGACTTGAATCACGAGTCTGTCGTTTGTTGTGTGATCTTGGAAACATCTCTGATTTATCTGTGCCTCAGTCTCATGTTCTATGGAAATGGACAAAAATATCTAAGTCAACAGCGGATGTGAGGATTAAATGAGAAACACAACTGAAGGTGTCTGGTCACGATCATACAATCCAACGTGGATACAAAAGGCTCACAGATGGTGATTGTAACGGTGTGTAGGCACAGCTGGCCATTAGTTCAGAGAAAAAGCCAACCAAACTTATAGGTAACAACAGACAGGATACTAATTTTTTAAGGTAGAAGATTAGAGAATTCATTTTAGTTTTTTTCCTTTTTAATATAAATATGTAAAGCAAAAATTTTCTCTAATCATTGCATTAACTGGAGCGTCATAAATTTTGGTATAACAAAGTTCTACTTCAATAGGCTTAAAATATTTTCTAATTTCCTTTTTTATTTCTTCTTTGACTTATGGGCTATTTAGTAGTATTCAGTAGCTATTTATTAAATTTTTTAATTTCCTAAACTGATCTGGGAATTTTTCAAACAGAGAAGGGAGAGATTAGCATAGGCTCACTTGGCTCCCATCTCACTCATTTGGTTCCTCTCTAGGATTTGGAATACCCATGACTTTCTTTCCATCTGCTATCTCTAATGTTTTCTTTTCTGTCTGATTTGTTTTCTTTAGATCTAGGTGTGATGTTTTCATGCCAAGGATAATTTGAGGTCAGCCATTCCAGGAGGGGCCAAGTTTTATTTGCAGGAGACTTGCCTTATTCATTGACCATTAGAAGGAGCAGCACCAGAGACTCAGGCCATGGACTGCCCATTTCTAGAATGCCCAATTCCGACCCGCTCGATCCTAACTGTGGAACAGTGCCATTCTTCCCCAAGACTTCGAAGTGTCACTTTCTGCAAACAGCTGAGGTGGCTAAAACTTAAAATAGTTCTGAGGCTACTCATCCTCCCCACCTGTATGAGGGCCCTGGCTGCTCTGGGTACTGAGTTAGGTTCTAGGTCTTTAAAGGGGAAACTCCCAGTCTAATCATGGAGTCACACTAAACACAAGAAGAGAGGACCCAGCAAAGACAAACACAGGTGGACAAGGTGGAGATGGAAGACACAAATTGAATTATGTGAGCCACTGTCTTAGAAAGTTGTCCTTCTGGAAGAGAAAGCCGGATTTTAGCTGCAGGCTGAGAAGGAATGTGAAGACTTTGAAATTGAGCATAGCCAATGTGGGGAATTCTGGAACAGTCCGAGCAGATGATAGAAAGATGTATTTCTTGCTTTTCAATTGTAATGGGGGGAAATGGCTGCACCAATTGTAGCTTTTAATAATGAGAAGAAAAGCACCAAATTAAACAATAGACTAAAAAACATATCCCACCATTTTCAGGTTAACGGCTATTTTATTTTCTTTATAAAGAATTGCATTCCGGAACTGACATACGACATGAATTTCTATTTACATGACGTGAATGAAACACAAGCATTGTGTATATCCTCAGTCTGCTTTCCTAGAGTGGGCACATACTAGATAGTAAAAAGTATGTGTAGAATTTAATTAGATTATAGCAGAATATTTTACCTGGAGATTTTGTTTTTGAGTGGTGAGAATAGCATCTGAATTCTGAATTTTTCAACAAATATGAAAAATGGTGACAACTGGAAATGCCAAGAAAATGCAAAATCAAGAATATCAAGATGTAAATTATTGGTGTTGGTAAAGGATTTGATGAAAATCTACATGTGAAGAAATTTGTTTCTCCTGCAGGGGGCACTTTAGGATCTTCTAAACCAGTGGTCGGCAAACTCATTAGTCGACAGAGCCAAATATCAACAGTACAACGATTAAAATTTCTTTTGAGAGCCAAATTTTTTAAACTTAAACTTCTTCTAACGCCACTTCTTCAAAATAGACTCGCCTAGGCCGTGGTATTTTGTGGAAGAGCCACACTCAAGGGGCCAAAGAGCTGCATGTGGCTTGAGAGCCGCAGTTTGCCGACCACTGTCCTAAACAACAATGGGTTCTAACAAGTCTGACAAAACCATTTGTGTACAGGGGGTATGTCACAGATGTGTTTTCTCAAGCCTCCTTCTCTGCATGGTTCTGGAGAGGAGAACGTGGAGGTCGAGGGGCTGCCAGAAGAGAGGGTGTTGGGAAGCGCTGGGATGAGCAGAAAGGAGGCCACGGACGTTCTCAGCTCTGCATCAACTGGACAGTGATCTTGGCTGGCCACGTCAGTTCTCAGACCTGCTTCTTTGTCATAGAAAAAAAAATCTGGTTGTTAAAGCCCTCTGACTCTGAGAGCATATGACCTGCCACCCCTCAGCAGCTTCGGGTCAATATAAGGTCATGGCTCATTTATTTTCTCTGACATAATTCTGGGCCACATTTTACCATGGCAAGCCTGTCTCTCCTCCTTCTTCCCTGAGACCCGCCACTTCCCCTGGCTGCACTTTGCACTCTGCTTTGCTTCTTGAAGTGGAGGCTGTCACCTCCTCTCAGCTGGGCTCCCAGTGTCACAGTCCACAGGTCCAGGATTGCATCCATCAACCATCCTCCCGGGAAGGAGTCAGGCGGTCCGGTCCGACATTAGGGCTGCTTCTGAGATGCTTTGACTCTGTAAAGGAGTTGAGATCTCTTTCTTCATGAAGGCTTCTTGGGCTGGCCCCAATTCGCCCACCCCCGCCTAGCCATCGGGAGGGCAGTCTTTGTCAGTGCCAGCAGCCCTGGCCCATCCTTCCCCAGGAGAAGAGCTGCTGACTTGTCTTTATCTACTTCCCTCGGATCACTCAGGCAGTTTTTTCCCAGGGAGACTCACTGTCTCCTCTGCTAGAAATAGAAATGGCTGGAAACTTTTAACAAAACTTGCTCTTAGAAAACCCAGTTCCACCTCCTGGGGTGTCCTGCAACATTTTTATGATGGTTCATTCAGTCTTTTGTGTTGTGGGTGAGGAGAGAGAAAGAGAGAGAAAGGAGAGGAAGGACAGGAGAGGAGAGGAGAAGAGAGGAGAGGAGAGGAGAGGAGAGGAGAGGAGAGGAGAGGAGAGGAGAGGAGAGGAGAGGAGAGGAGAGGAAAGGAGAGGAGAGGGAGGAACTTTAAGCTGTGTGGGGATACAGGAGATGACATTTTGTGTCCCTTTGTCTCCCATAGGAAGCAAGCCAATAGGGACCTCCTCCCTCCCTGCATCCAGCCCCTGGGTTCTTCTAGGGTTTCCATGCACCTCTCTCTCTCTGGCCCGAACTCTGGCCATTTCCAGAAGGATACCCTGAACGATGCGGCCTACCAAGGGCCAGGAAGAAGGAGAGCAGGCCTGAGACCCATAGGCTTGGCTCCAGCTGGGGGTGGCTTGCATGGGCTATGGGGTGGCTGGCAGTCCTGTGGCTCCCTGGATCTTCTGCCCCCCCACCCCGCCCCGCCCCAGTCTCAAACTCAGAAACTGTAACTTCTGGGTCTTGTTTTAAGAACTGACCAGGACATTCTAAAAAATAGTTGGGGACACAGTGCAGGAAAAGAAGGTGATTTACTGGTGCCAACTCGGCCCCTTTTGCTCTTTCTTGCACCTTCTTTCTTTTTGGCTTTCTCTTCCTCTCCTCTTCTCCTTCTTCCCTCTTCTTCCTCCCCCACCTTCTGGTTTCTGCTCTGAGGTTGGCAGTTGCAGAGCCAGGGCAGTTGGCAGGAATGCTATGCCTTTTATTAAAAGACTAAAGCACAGTGGGGGACCTCTGGTGGCCACAGAGGAGACATTTGGCTGAAGAAGTGCCTGCATCTTAGAAGAAGCAGCCATCTCCTGGTCTGGCCAAATCCAGCCCGTGGCTCTGCAGGCAAAGGCCAGGTCTCCATGCATTTCATGTTGCTCTCCATCAGTAGAGAGGTTTGTGCATATCCCCCCAACACATTTGCATGCCATATGATATATTACTGTACCAGCACATTATGCACATTTAAAGCAAATTAAAAGCAGAAAGGGAGAAATTAGAACTATGAATAGTTCTCTTGTCTTCTCACATGCCACTGCATCAAAGGACACTCCCAGGTGCCTGTCAGAGTCCACTGGCCAAGGTGTCCCTAGGGCTACAGGCCTATGGTTTTGCAGGCCGTGCCGAGTGAAGTGGGGCAAAATGGTGGGTGATCGTTAATAAGTTGTTCATAAACATTCCTGTTTTCTGCTCCTAGGAACATGGTCAGCTTGCACCTGCTTACCCTTGGAGGTTTGGTGACTTGCTTTGGCCAAAGAAATTCGAGCAGAAGTGACATGAGTCACTTCCAGATGGATGCTTTTCAGAGCCAGGGCTGGAGGAATAGGGGAGGCATCTGCTCAGGCACACTGAGTCCCCCACACTAGTGGCTTCCGTAACAGATGCATTTTCTCACAGTTCTGGAGGCTGGAAGTCTGAGACCAGGGTGTCAGCGGGGTTGGTTTCTCCTGAGGCCTCCCTCCTTAGCTCATAGCTGGCTGTCTTCTCCCTGAGTGTTCATTTGGTCTTCCCTCTGTGTGTGTCTATGTCCTAATCTCTTCTTAGAAGGATGTTGGTTGTATTGGTTTAAGGCCCACCCACATGACTTCGTTTTACCTTAACTACCTCTTTAAAGGATCGATTTCTAAAGTCACATTCTGAAGTACGGGGGCTAGGGCTTCAAGATACAAATTTTGAGGGGACGCAGTTCAGTCTGGGACAGCGTGTGAAGGTGTCATTTCCCAGCGGCAGGCAGAGGTGCAGACAGGACGTTGAGGTGTCTGGAAAATCACTGGGGTAGGTGGTGCAGGAAGCTCCAAAAGGCACCTGCTGAGTTTGCTGAAATCCAGGTGGTTTCAGGTGAGTCATCTCTCCTAGCAGACACTTCCCTGACGCTGCCAATCCTTCTGCAAATTCCTAGTCCCTTTTCGCGGGTTCTTCCCCAGCTACAATGCTGAAAGCCACTTTCGGGACCAAACCCTGACCCATGCAGATGGGGCAGGGTTGAGAGGTTTTGTCCTGCTATGCCCCAAACAGGGCACTCCTTACAGGTGAGGTTCACAGGGCAGTGGGTGGTGTCCCTCGGGTGCCAGCCAGCGGACCTGGAGGTGAGTCTCTGGGAGACTTAACCTTGGGACTTTGGAAAGTTGTCCTTCTTCAGAGCTTCAGTTGTCCCTGCGAGGAGAAGGGGTAGGAAGAAGGGAGCTTGGGGGCGCCCTGTTTGACAAAATAGTATAGGAAATCTGAACAGTCCTACAAAGCGGAAACACGCCTTTGGGGTTTAGTAACCAGGGAATGTCCACACCCTCCTGGTGCCCGTCCCTCCTGGTCGGGGTGTGTCTGCAGAGAACTTATCTCCTCACAGGGAGCAGTGGGCGACTGCTTTCCAGAGCCCTCAAGCGTTTGAGGTTTCTCTTCCTGCATCAGTTTCCTTTGCAGACCGCCTAGCTGTCTCTATCGTTGTTTGCTTTGAGCCTGTGAACAGGGAATTTAAAAATAGCCAAGCCTGAAAGCTGCCTTGGGCCTGAACAGTTCCTTCAGATAGGGCCCGCGGCCCTGCTAGGCCTGTTTGTGCTGGCAGGGCCCCTTCGCCGCACCATGGTCCCCCCGTCCCCCGCCTCCCTTCACACAGGCCTTCTTCCCCAGGCAGCAAGACCACAGGCTTTCGGCGCTGACACAGAGGGTCAGGAAGGGCCCGGGACATCTGCCTCTGTTGGGAAGCCGCAGGGAATGATGTCAACAGAGTTCAAAACACTCTTTTAAAATAAGGTTGATAAGATCTATGGGAGGCTCTGGGAGCCACCATTTTGACTGGTCACCAGTCCTCAAGGCACACACTTAGGTCATAGGGCGGCTAATGCAGCATCAGTTGCGTCTGTGAAGTAAGCTGCTCCCTCCCGGATATGTCACCGCCACCTCCCTCACCCCCACTCTGATCATCATCTTCCCCTTCCACTCAGTGTCCTTTTCTCTGCCAGGACCCTCACCCAGCAATGCCCAGATGGCCCTGTGATCTCCAGCCAGGGACCCCAGCACTCCAGCACTCCACCCCTCACCCCCTCAATCCCCCCCGTCCCCCGTCCCTATGTCCCCTCTTCCCTCCTTACTTTGCTTGGATTCCTTGGTCCAACACTACGATGGCTCCTTTGTAGAACTCAGTCCACCTGGTCTGAGTCTGCCCTGGGACAGCTAACCATAGCTGGAGAGAGAACTCTTTCACCCACACTCCCGGGCTTGGCTTCACAGAGGACCACAAACCTCAAAAAGGCAGCCCACATGGGAGGAGGAGGATTGAGTTACGTTTCCCTAAGAAATTAATGTGTTTATTTTCTGAGATAATTATTTCAAACTTCTTTCTCCTCAAGCCTCTGACATTCCATCTGCTCCAAGTCACTTTCCCATTTCACAGAGATCATAAGAAGGACTCAATGTACAGATGAGGCCATGTATATATATGGGACAGTGAGGGCAGGCTGAAGGGGTCAGTGGGGTGGGGGAGAGACATATACTTTCAACAATAAATAATTTTTAAAAGAAATAGATTTTTAAAAAGAATTAACAACAACAACAACAAAGAGGTTTCCGTACTCCAAGCATCTGCACCCAGGCCCCTGCCTTCTCTCCTGTTACAGCGGGAGATGAGTCCTTGCTCCTCACCAGCTCAGCCTCCCACTCATACTCCATCTCCTGCCTTCTCTCCTCCTTAAGAATGTCACTGCCAGTTGCCAGAGGGGAGGGCCTTGGGGAATGGGTGAAGAGGTGAAGGGCTTAAGAAGTACAAATTGGCAGTTACAAAATAGTCATGGGGTGGTGACTGTAGGGAATACAGTCAATGACATTGTGATAACTCTGTGGTGCCAGGTAGGTGTGGAAATATCAAGAGAACACTTTGTAAAGTATAGGACTATCTAACCACTATGCTATATACCTGAAACTAATACCAAATAATATTGACTGTAAACTGTAATTGAAAAATAAGGTTAAAGAAAAAAGAACTCCACTGCTGTAATTACCTTCTCTCTCGTACCATCAATTTCTCCCTCTCCAGCGGATTATTCCCACTGACAGATCTCAGATGCCAACACTCTTATTGTACCATCTTATTGTTATGCATTGTTAATAAACAATGGTACTATTTTAGACATTTATTTTATTAGAGATTGTAACAAATGGACAACCCCAAAATTGTTGTCTTGGCTGTATGTCTTTGCCCAGCTCCTATTCTCTGCTCCTTGAGTAGCAAACTGCCTTGAAAGACTGTCTCTCTTCTCGGCCCCCACTTCCTCTCCCATGTTCTCCTAAACCCACACAACTGGACTTGGTGCTTACCCCTGCACTGAAATGTCTGTCATACCTAAGAAATTACTCTGGGTCTCCATCTTGCCGAAATCTCAAGATCCGACTCCCTGTTTTCTACCCAGAATCCCCTTTCTCCTCACCTCTGCATGGTGGCCTTTGCAGCTGAAACAGCACCGTCTCAGCAAAGTCTCCCTTGATCACGTGGGAAAAGCAGCCCCTCCCACATTGTCATCACATTTTATCTTCTCTGTGGCACTTAAAAATGCTTAATTTATTTGGAGGCCAAATTAGAGGCATTTCCCTTTGGGGTGAAAAAGGTGCATGTGTAGTGCCATCTGGAGGGGTGGAAAGGCTCTATGGCTTCTTGAGTTCCCTCTGAACCATATGGCCAATGGCAATGCTAGGTGTTTAAACGCCCATGCTGCCCATCAGCCCACAACCCATCCTGTGCACTCTCTGTGGGAAACAGATCTAGACACCCATGTTGTAGGCAGGGGATTAAGCTCGGGGGACTGCAGATAGCTTCTTTGGGGCTGTTCCTTCCACAAAATGGGATTACTAACACCTGTTTGGACCCTCTGATGTAGGCCTCTCCTGAGACCCCTGAGATAGGAGTGATTCAAACAATGCCTCTCCTTACCCACTCCATCCTTTGGAAGGTTTCTCCCAGCCTGTGCCAGTCTCCTGGGGCATTTTGTTGCAAGCAGGTCCCTAAGCTCCATATTGGAGGTGCACAGCATGTCCTATGGTTCCATGATCAGACATTGTTATAATCTGACCCAGTCACTCTGAATTCAATAAGAGTCACCTCTGGAAGAGACCACTGTGTGAGAGCATGGTGCTGGCCTTGGTGAAATTCAGGATAATGCCTGCATCTCCTAATTCCATACCTTGAACTCACTTAGCCCACACTGGGAAGCTCCTGACTGCAACCACCAAGAAGCAGCCCCTTGGGGGAAGGCACCATAGAGGAAAAGAGGGATTAGGCTGAATCTCTTTCTCCATTCAGTGGTTGTTCAAATCTTTCTCATTTTCTTTCCTCGCTCTCTCTCTTTCTCTCTCTCTCCTCTCAATTAAGTGTTTGACAGAAACAATATATATCTTCTTTTGAAATATTTTTATTTCACTTTTTCTAACAGCAATATAGAAACAAATAATTGTAAAAAATAAAATTATAAATTGTCCATTAATTATGTAATAGCACTTGGTATTGCTACAAGGAGGAGGCCTGGACTGGGTCAGGCCATCTCAAGCCTGCCCAAGCCCTCCAGGCCTCTGTAATCACTGCTGAGCCCATGAAGGCATCAGATGTTCCCGCACATGAAGTGTCAATGGAGACTTCGAATTTATACTCACGGGTCCTTGGGGATGACAAGGAGATGGGTAGAGAATGAGTAAAACTGCAAACAGTATTGTATACACACGGTAAGCGAGAAGGTTGCTGTGGGGAGCTGGCATCTGTGGACCCACACGAGGCAGGGACTTCACAAAGCTAAATGGACTTGGTTAATTATTTGTATTCACTGTGGGAGTAAGGGAAGTCACAGACACTGGACAACAAGAAGACACACCTATACTTTCCCCGCCACCTCTCTTCTCTCATCCTCTCTTCTTTCTCCTTCCTTATCCCCAAATATTAAGCTCCCTTGGTATAAACTAAACAAAATATCCAAAATACCTAACCTATCCAAAAAAGTGTGTCTTGAACGCAGTTTCTTCTCATGAAACAATAACAATAAAAAAGTAGGTTGAGCAACTAAATTGCCCAGTTGATTCCAATTCAATTGGGTTGATGAAATTCAACTACGTCATTCAATTTCAGTTGATTCCAGTTTTTTCACTTACTGTGATGACTGATTTCTAAAAAGAAAAAAATCAGTCTCTCTCTCTCTCAGTCTCTCTCTCTCTCATATGGAATGAGCTCTCCTGTGTGAGTAGGAGTATGTGTGTGGTGTGTGTGTCTCTCTAGGGTGTGTGGTGGGTGTGTGCAGGCTCTCCTGACACCCATGACCTCAGGACTCGTCTGGGAGAAGCCTGGCAGGAAGGCTTCTGCAGGACTTGGCAGTGCTTGGATGTATTCCTGGGGAGAGGTATCACCGAGTGGAGAAAATCTCCCTCCTTTCTTGCATGTTGTGGGGGGAGGGAGGACTAGCTTTCCTCCGAGGTCGCCATAAACCAGTCCTCTGGGCTTCAGACTTTTGTTACTGCTCAGAGTTGGGCCAAAACAAATCCAGCTATGTGGTTACAACTTCTCTGAAGGAGGCATAAACCCTCTGGCTCTTTGAAATCACAAGACCAACCTTCTTTTCTATCTAACAAGGGACCATTCATTGGCATCTTGGCCACCATTCCTGGCCACAAAGGAAAAGCAACCTTTCCTACTATGGATCCTGGTGTGTATGTGTGAGTGTATGTGCACACATGTGTATAAGTCCCAATGAGATTACACAGGAAGACAAAACATAAACGTCAGAGCAGCAGGACATCTTACTTCGACTATCGATGCGTGATTGGTAATATGTGTTCTGTGGGTCTGCTGTCCAGACATTGCTCTGAGTTTGACCCAAAGATTCTGAATTGCACAGTGGGAGGTGCACATGAGGGCTGAGTGAGGTGGAGAGTAGAGAGGTTGGCAGTTTGTAGGTTTGGCAAAGCGTTTAGGACCATCTTTGGAGTTCATGTTCATTGATACATTATCTGTCTAGGCATTATCGATAATGATTTAACACATCAATATGGTATAGCCACTCATGAGCTGTCACCTGAGGGAAGTAATTTCCTCCTTCCCTGGCTTCACTTTACTACTTTGTGAATGAAAGGCCTCAACTAGGTGGCATCCAAAGTTAAAGGGTCCCAGCTGTCGGGGAGCACCTGACACATGGCACTGTACCGGGCTAACTTTCCTAACCTGCTCAGGTCTCAGTCCTCACCCCGAACCTCTGTATTTGACCTACCTAAATGGCTTTGCCATTTGGACAAAAATCAAACAGTTATTAACAGGTTAGTACAGATTAGTAACAGTCTGATTCCATTAAAATTAGTCATTTAAGTCAGGCACAGAATCTCAGAGGAGTTCAGGGTGAATGTCTGGGCTTCCTCCAGTTTTTCTGGCTGGGCAAGAAGGTGACTAGGTGACACTGACAGAACCCACCAGGAGGCCATTGCTGGCCCCAGGGAAAATGCAGTTATGGGAAATCCAGGGGCAGACCTGCCCGGTTGTCACCAGTGGTCTCCTAGGCACTCCCCCAGGGTACGGCATGGTGGCAAAGGGACTCTTTGGAAGTGTGCACTGGTACATGTGACCAGGCAAGGAACAGAGGGCATCTATGCTTGCTCCAGCCATGCTACACTGGTGTGTCCCAGCACATGTTGGGTACAATTTACATTGTATCCTTTTGGTTTTCCTTTTCTGGTGGGTCCCTGTCAGGGTTTCTGAGTCATCTTCTTAGGGTGAATTTGAGCCAGTACTTAGAGGTCAACCACACCAAGATGGGCACATCTGATATATCGAATCACCTCTGCCCGTGGGGAAGCTTTCTGCAATAATCACAGTTTTCACCCGCCTCCTCCACCCAAACCCACCCCCTCCACCCAAACCCACCCCCTTTGGGATCCCAGTTTTCATAGCACCAGTGATTCCAGGAAATAGGAACATGGATCACTGAGGGGAGGACCGAGAGGTGTCATGCTGGAAACCCAAGTCTCATTGAAACATCGAAATAGAGTGGCCCTTCTGCAGGGCTCTGTGGGTATTAAGTGAGAGCCAGTCATGGGGATGTTGTGTTCCAAAGCTGCAGCCCCAAGGAAATCCCCTGCGGACAGGCCCTGGGGTCCACGGTTCACCAGTCTCAGGGAAGCTGTGCCTCTGGGGAGACCTACTCGAGGTGTCTCAGTCTCAGTTTCCTTCTCCCCACACCCCCTCCCCACTTCCCAAACCCTCTGTTCTGGCTCCTCTGCCCTGCTGTTGGGCTGCTCAGCAGAGGGAGAACCTCCGGGAGTTGATGTTCATCTTGGTGACTCCAATGAGCTTGAGTGGCGTGGAGAGACTGAAGGAGGAGGCCAGTGGGGAGTCGCAGAAAAGGTCTGACAGCTCATCGCGCTCCTCCAGCTCATAGGTGGCGTCGTTGAGCATCCGCCTGTGGAGGTCGCAGGTCTGCTCTATCTTCAGCTTGTTGATGTCACTGCGCAGGCGCATGAGCTGTCTGGCCAGCTGCTGGTCTTGCAGCCGCATCTCGGTCTGGAAGGGAGGAGGTGGCGTCAAGTCTGAGCTGGAAAGGGCAGGGATTGGGGGGGGGGCGGGGGTGTGGAGCAAGGGAGGTGGGAAAGGGGGAAGGCTGCAGCTCCACAGTCTCTAACAAGCACAGACCCGCTAATAGGAGACTTAACTAATGGTTTGCTTCAGCAATTGGTCCACTTGGAGATATTAATACATTCCCAGCTCAGGGAAGTGGAAAGGCAAACATAGGTAGGTGACAAATGAGAATGTGTTTGCCAAACAACACTTTGTGCTAAGCTAGACCCTATGTTTAAATCCTTTTGGAAGAAGTACATGTCAGTTCTGGCGTATTTCCAGCCTAGTCTCATTGGTTACAGATATGTACAGATGGAGAAAACATATAAAGGAATTAATGGGAATGATAAATACCGAATTTAGGAGCATGGTCAACTCTGGGCAGGAAAGAGGGAATGTGATTAGAGAAGGTATACAAGGGTTTCCAATTGTATTGATAATGTATATCTTATGTCGGATGGTGGGTATATTCTTCTTTAAAAATTATTTTTTATCCTTACCTGAGGATAAGTTTATTGATTTTAGTTTTTAGACACAGAGAGGGAGAGAAATATGGATGTGAGAAACATTAATCAGTTGCTTCCTGTACTCACCCTGACCAGAAGTCGAACCCACAACTTTTTATGTATGGGAAGATGCTCCAACTAACCCAGCCAACTGGCTAGGGCTCTATTATACTTTAAAAATTTTAGAATGCCTGCAAAATTTCTTAATAAAGTTTCAAAAGAGCCAAACATAAATATATGGTAATATTAATTGAATGTTTTCCTATAAACCAGATACTGTTCTAAGCTCTTTGGGTATGTATTAGCCAGCCATACAAAATACCACAGACTGGGAGGCTTAAACAACAGACATTAATTTCTCATAGCTCCTGAGGTCAGGAAGTCCAAGATCAAGTTGCAAACTGATTCAGTTCCTAGTGAGGACCACCTTCTGACCTGCAGATGGACACTTTCTCACTGTTGTCTTCATGTGATGGAAAGAAAGCTCTCTCTCTTTTTATAAGGACATTAATGCTGTCATGGGGGCCCACCCTCATGACTTCACAATCTAATCACCTCCCAAAGATTCCCACCCCCTCCATACCATCATATTGGGGATGGGGGCTTCAACATGTAAATTTGGTGGGGGGGGGGCACAGACATTCAGTCTATAACAGGATTT
Organism: Antrozous pallidus; assembly: GCA_027563665.1. NCBI lineage: Eukaryota > Metazoa > Chordata > Mammalia > Chiroptera > Vespertilionidae > Antrozous > Antrozous pallidus. Next base: position 77,855,392 of record CM050516.1, on the reverse strand, counting down.
ATTAATATGCAACAGTTAATCTTCTACAATTCCATCAAGTAATTTCACCATCATCTCCACAATTTATATGTGAAGAGGCAGATGCTCAGCCAAGTAGGCCACTGTGTCAAGTCTCAAAGCACATGGCAGAGCTGGCATTGGGAACTCAGACAATGAAATTCAGGAACCCAAGCCTACTGGCAGCTAAGTCCTTTTGCCTCTTTGGGTAGAGTGGGAGTGTGGAGTGAGTTCTGTGCTCAGGGACCTAGTAGGAGGCTCATAATATTTCCAGTGCCTCAGTGTTTCCTATTAGGAAGGGATGTGAGAGTAACTCTGAACCTGGTCTAACATGTACGGTTTCCATCATTCATCTCCATGTTAATCTGGTTGGAGCCGCACAACCAGTCCCGAGGTTCCCCCAGGACAGTCTGAGTGTTTCACAAGTCCGGGGGAGCTTCAGTGATTGCTCAGTTTCACAGCTGTGCAGTGGCAGAGGTGGGACGGGAGCTCGAGAGATCTCCTGAGGGTCCTTGAGCAGAGTGTTTTCCATTAACAACACTGTCACAAGGTCACCAGCTGCACCTGCTTCCTTCTCACCCTTTACTCTGCCTGTGTTTGCAAGTGGGTATTTTTTTAAATGGTTTTGTGTCTCAGCTGTGTCATTTGCCCTGTGCTTGGAGCCAAACTGATTTAGAAAAATCAACTGTGAGATCCCAGAGGGACCCTCCCCCTGGTTATGTAAATAAATCCAAATGTTCTCACTTTTGCTGTTCAGATTTGGAATCATGTACGTTGCGGTGTAAAAAATAAGTGACTTCACTGGTTAGCATTTCATTTTTTTTCTTTCATTCATTTTTATGTCCTTCTACAGATCTCTTCCAATTTTATACATGAGGGAAATCAAGATAGAAAGTCTTGCTTGGGGATAGCAAAGTGTTTAATGGCAGAATCAGGGTTAAAGTTTATAGCCTTAACTTAAGTAACATATTTTTCATTCCTTAGACATAACCATCTAAATTTATTGCCAATTAGAATCTATTGCTATGAACACCAAACTAATGAGGCAGGTGTGCCCCAGGATAGCTGGTCATTTATTCATTTGGAGGCCTTAGCCATGCCTGGAACTGGGCTAGGTGCTGTGACAGATTTGAACACAGACAGACAGTGTTCAAATCTGTCTGAAAGACAAGACTGCATCATACCCACTGTTTAATTTGGTAAGGTCTTCTGAGAGTTTTACTCTATCACTTCTCTTTTGGGTATTTTATAATTTGAAGAGAAATCTGTGAAAAGCTAAAAACCCTATAATTTAGATTTGAACTTTGGCCTCAGGAATTGGATCTTTGGTCTGAAGAGGTCCTTTAAAGTTGGAAAATTTCAGGTTGAGCAGGTGTGTTGGATGTGATGTGGCTTGCAGTGGGTACCTGGTGGGAGGAACGGACAGTTTTTCTGTGGCCAATACATCTGGTCAAAGGTCAGAGCAACGAGTTAGGGTTTAAAACCAATTAGAATCAGCTGGTCAGAGGGTGATCGTAAGGCACATGCCCAGTTCCCTTTGATTGGACAAAGGCCACCTTGTTGGAGCCACCTCACGAACCCATTCAACTCTGCAGAAGAGAAAGAAAATAACAATCTAGTAGGGCTGGTGATGGCCCATTCTGCTGGTTTGCATCCCAACAGGAGGAGGGGCAGGGAATCTGTAGGTCTGGGCTCTGAGGGCCCCTCATAATGTGCCAGTCCCACACTGGGAGTCTCTCGGAATATACATTTTGTTATGACCCTGAACATAAATCAGCTATTTCATTGGATGCTCAAAGTAACAGGGTTTGTTCCAACTCCATAAGAAAAACCAGCAGTGCTAGCCTATTCTCACCTATTCTGTGGGCCACACAGGGGTTTTTCAGGGGGACTTTGCATTTTAAATACTAACCAAGTCCCTATTATAAGGTAACCTGACTGTAACCATATAGAAAAAGTTCCCACCGCCTCTGAGGAAACCGAAGCAAAATGTGCAGGGCTCAGAGGTGGTATTTTTTTTAGAATGTTTTTTCAATTGTGATTAAATACAAATAACATGAAACTTATTATCTTAACCACTTTAAAGTACACAGTTTAGTAGCATTAAGTACATTTATATTGTTGTGCGGCCATCACCATCATCCATCTTCAGAACTCTTTACACCTTGTAAAATTGAAACTCTGGAGTTATTATCACATCCCTTCCTCAGTTGGTTAGAACAGTGGTTGGGAAACTCATTACTCAACAGAGCCAAATAGCAACAGTACAACTGAAATTTCTTTTGAGAGCCAAATTTTTTAAATTTAAACTCCTTCTAATGCCACTTCTTGAAAATAGACTCGCCCAGGCCATGGTATTTGGTGAAAGAACTACATTCAAGGGGCCAAAGAGCCACATGTGGCTCTCGAGCCTCAGTTTGCCGATCACTGGGTTAGAACATTGTTCTGATATATCAAGGCTATGGGTTTGATCTTCAATCAGGGTACATACAAGAATCAACCAATTAATTCAATGAATGCTTAAATAAGTGGAACAAATAGATATCTGTCTCTGTCTCTCTCTCTCCCTACCCCCTCTCTAAAATCAATCAATAAATTTAAAAAACAACAACTGACACTCTGTCCCCATTAAACAACTTCCTGTTCCCCTTCCAAGCCCTGGCAACCACCATTCTACTCTCTATGACTGTGACTATTTTAGAAACCTCATATGAATAAAATCTACAGTATTTGTCTTTTTCTTTTTAATATATTTTATTTATTTCAGAGAGAAATTTATTTCAGAGAGGGAGAGAGAGATAGAAACATCAATGATGAGAGAGAATCATTGCCTCCTGAACACCTCCCACTGGGGATTGAGCCAGCAATAGGCATACACCCTTGACTGGAATCAAACCTGGAACCCTTCAGTCCATAGGCCAAAGCTCTATCCACTGAGCCAAACCAGTTAGGGCTACTGTATTTGTCTTATTGTGGCTAGTTTACTTCACTTAGTACAATGTCCTCACAGTTCACACAGGTAAGAAACTTTTTATAAATTAAATATTTTCAGAAATAGTTAATGAATATGTCTGCAGATACTGTGTAGAGTAGGTCAGAAGAGGGGCAATTCCTGGGATGGTTCCCACATATTATTTACTGCATCTTCCCACAACTCTAGTTGATGGATATTTTGATCTGCTTCATGGTTCAGGAAGCCAACTCAGAGAAGTTAAGGGATTTGCATGGTGGCACTGGGATCAGAGCCCAAAGCTGGTGGCCTTTCCATGACTTCTATCTACCTGAAGGGGGGCTGGGTCCCAGGAGCAGCAGAAACGGGGACTTCTTTGCTCTGGGGTTAGAATCTGAGCTCATGCTGAATCATATTCCTCATAGCTATGTGGCTTTGAGCAAGTCACTAATGATCCTTGAATTTCTATCTCTTCATCTACAGGCATAATGCCTACTCCAGGGACTGACTGTGAGAAGCAAATTAGATGGTAAGCAATATACCAACTAAGCTGAACAATGGCAGTCAGGTAAAGGTAAGTGGTTCATGGTTTAAGTCTTTTCTCTCCAGACCAAGGTGTGGGATGTGGAAACCAGCCAGGGCCTCCTAGTTTTAAGACTTTATTAAAGAAATTGAGATGCTGGGCTAAGTGATTCCACTATCGATGTGGATTTAATGCATTCTCTGGCCAGCATCCAACTGCAGGACGTGACAGTTTCTAATCCCCCGTCCCAGGGAGAAAGGTGCTTGCTGGATTCTCAGAGGTGTGGCCCATAATCCCAGCAATCCTGTAATGAGGGTACAGTACTTGGTGAAAGAGCAAGAAATGTCATTGCCTCGTTGTCAGTGCGTTGTGGTAACAGGGTGTGTTCCCATCAGGGGATAAAGCACATGAAGGAGGTAGTGGGGGACCAGTGGTCTCTTGGAATAACAGTGTTTATGGTCTATGCTTGACAGTAGACAACACAGGTGTGTTTCCTGCGTCAGACAAGAATGTTTCTCAAGTTGTTTCTTAAGGTAGAAGGTGAATCCCCAAGGGCAGGATTAAGTAAGTAAAGGCGGCAGTTGAGCTGCTCTGCAGGAGGAGGTTGCCTTAGCTAGGCTTGTTGAGGTGTTTGGGTGGTGAGAGGCCCAGGTGGGGAGAGAGGAGACACCCAGGAGGAAGGCCAGCCAGGAAACTCAGGGGCAGGAAAACCTAAAATGAATGTGTAAGTGGTTTGCTGTGAGGTTTCTTTAGTCAAGTCTCGCGGGTCACTAGTGATTTCCTGGGGAGTTAGAAGAGGGGCTGAGTCCTGCCTCTGGGCTGGTGAAATGAAGACAAAGCCTGCAGTAAAATGAAGTGAATGATATATGGTGGTTCCTCAATAAATTAAACATAGAGTTACCTTATGATCCAGCAATTCTATTTCCATAAAAAAAGAAAGCAGAGACTCACACAGCTACTTGTACATCCACGATCGCAGCAGCACTGCTCACAATAACTAAAAAATGGAAGCAACCCAAGTGTCCATTGATGGAAGAAAGGATACACAAAATGTGCTGGATCCACCTCCATGATGGAATGGAAAGCTGGACACTGGCTTTGCCTCTAGCTCTCCTGAACACCTTCCCTCCCCTCGCAAGACTGGATTAAGGAAAATGGGACTTTAGAAACCAAGGGATGTAATTCCAAGCAAATAAAGCTTTCTACCACATCGAATCCTCCTTTGGTGTCCTCCAGAAATATTTATTCCAGCAGCACCCCAAGAACTTCGCTTCCACTAGCAATGGAGAAAGACCATCCACACATTTCTTTGATAACATCCCCACCCTGCCTTGCCCCTTTCCCCCGCACCCTCCACCACAAGGCACTCAGGAAGTCCCTGGAACTGTTGAGTATTGTGAAACGTGGCCAGCACTGACCATGGGGGCTGCTGACATGAGTGTGAGACAGAGAGGGCTGGGCCAGAGCTGGAGAACAGCTGTCTGATGAGCCCTCATAGAATCTCTCTGCACATCTTTCCTTATTGAGAACTCAGGGCTGATCATTCCTTTGGTTCCTTCCGGCTCTAGGATTGAGAGTTCTGCTCATAATTCTATCTAGCACTTTTAGAATTAGCACACAGTAAGAAAGGGGAGGTTTTGTCCTCCTCAGTCACAGGTGCTGGGTGGGTGCCAGCCCTGGGTGGGAACTGAATGGGTGCTTGCCCTGGGTGGGAGCTGGAAGGGTGCCTGCCCTGGATGGGAGCTGGGTGGGTGCCTGCTCTGGGTGGGAGCTGGGTGGGTGCCTGCTCTGGTGGGAGCTGGATGGGTGCCTGCCCTGGTGGGAGCTGGATGGGTGCTTGCCCTGATGGGACCTGGATGGGTGCCTGCCTTAGGGGAGATCTGGGTGGGTACCTGCCCTGATGGAAGCTGGATGGTTGCCTGCCCTGGGTGGAAGCTGGTGGGTGCCTGCCTTAGGGGAGAGCTGGATGGGAGAAGAGAAGCTTCTCAACCTCCTGGAACCTTCCTTTTCCTGAACAGCCTTCTGGCTCGATGATGGCTCTTGGCACAAACATGGAACCCTTCTCCATGCTGCCAAGGACTTGGTGCCTTGAATGAGCCTCTCTTTGACTTTTCTCCGCTTGTCTGCTCACTGGCTGTGACTGGTTCAGGCCTGCACACAGGGACATGACCAACACTCACTGGGCAGTGCCCAGTTTTTCAGACCCTGGCAGCAGCCTGGGAGAGGGGGTGGGTCCAGAAGCTTGTGAAATAATACATCCCTCAGAAAGTAATTGCCCAGCCAAGGACATGCCTCAGGCTTGGTCAGTTCCTTCTGAACCCATCTGCTACCAGACCTGGCCTTCATCTTATAATAATGAAGAGAGAGGGGGGCGTTCTTAGAAAGAGAGCTAAATTGAGTAAACTTTGGAGAGTAATGTTCCAAAGTTTCAGGAATTGAGAGAATGTGTTGAATGAGCATAAAACTTTATAAAATACAAAGTGTACTCCTACTCATTTGCTCATAGGAGCAATTGGCTAGTAGCAGCCGTTCAAAGCAGGGGTTCAGAGGTCAGGCAGATCTGGGTTCAAATCCATGCTCTGCTGGTTGATCATAGGCAATTGCTTTACCTCAGTTTTCTCTTTTGTACAATGGGGGTAGTGATAGTGCCTATTGAATGATGTGATGTGTATGAATGTGCATAACCTAGTTCCTTGGCTGGGCAATACTCAGTGCCTTTCTCCTGCCCTCCTCACTGTCCCCTCATAACTCCCTGCTAGGTAGGTATTTATTATCCCCATTTTACAATGACAAAGCCCAGGGCTAGGCTAGTTGGTTTTCCTAAAGTTACCCAGCTAAGATGTGGCAGCACCTAATTAGAAGTGCAATCTAGTTATAAATTTTACACTTTTCTTACTCTGCCTGTGACCAGTTAATGAGCCAATGGCCTGAGAATCACCTGCAGGCACCTGTTAAACTCCTGACACTACTGTATGTATATGGAATCAGAACTTCTACAGAGAGTCAGGGAGGACTCCGAATTTTAACACATGTCCTGGACCCTGGCCCACACTACCCACTAGACATGAGCAGGTTGTATAGTTATTAAACCAGGAGAGTAGCCATCGGAGGAACTGGGTTTTAATTATTACAGGAGAAATAAGGAGAAGCTTGATGACAGTTATGTTTAAAGGCGTGAATTTGGTTGCTGAGGAGGTTGGGGGCTGAGTATTTATTTCCCTTTGGTTAATTTCATTGCCCACTGTGCCTGGCACACGGTGACCACTCAGGGTGAACTTCAGCTCCCCCAAGCACTTTGGAAGTGTATTTACTGTATCTCTAGCATAGCTCTTGTCACACCTTGTCATTGTGCTTTTTTGTCTCCTCTACAAAGGGGGAAACCCCATGAAGACATTCACCTGGGCCTCCACCCACACCAGCACCTATGCCTAGTGAATGTGGGTTGTATTGAATAGACAGAGGACTGGATCAAAGGACCCTGCCTGTATCCTATAGCCTGAGACTGCCTCATGCTGCTATTCTGGTTGGACACAACCATCAGACCTCTTCTCCTTCCCTCTGCCTCTCCTTTGCACTACAAGACAGCCAGGAAAAGAAAGGGAGGGGAGATCTCCTGATTCCTAGTCCACTTTATCTTATTGGTCCACAGTCCCTACCGCATGAGCTCTCATGCTGAGTAGGAAATTTCTAGGGATTGCAGGCCTCATTTTTCTTATCTTATTCTAGGAGATTCTATGCCACTTCCTTTTTAAAAAAATCTGCAGGCTGTAAGATGAGGAATGTTGTACCAATTACATTGGCAAGAGAGAGAGGAATTTGGTTCTTATTTTTCTTTTGTCTTTTTTTAATCTTTTTTTTTCTCCCTGATCTATCTATATGAAAAGCTAATATGCTAATTGTCCTGCCCTCTGAGTAATGACATCCAGTAGCAACACCTGGCTTCCTCTGCGTAGCTATGACTAGCTTCCTCGCAGTTTCTTCAGCCCAGAAATACGACTTGCTTTATACCCAGGTGGAAACAGTTTATACTGTAACCATGTCTGTGAAGCTTTTGGCCTCATCTCAGTTGATCCTCACACAAGTCCTGGAGTAGGTAGATAGACTCGATGGAATCCTATTTTCTTTTCATTAGCCAGAAAACAGAGATTTAGAAAGCTTAGAAATTTACCTGACTAAAAAGAAGTAAGAAATGGTGGACCTTGAAAATGATTTCAGACTTTTTTATTCTACAGAATATAGTCAAACACTGATGCAGTTAAATATTTACCTTTTGTTCTCCCTTCGTGATCTACAATAATAATGTGCTTCATGTTGATACTTACCACTGTGTTGCTGACAATTACCTGAGAAATTGGAATGCTTCACTGGGCTGGAAAAAGTTTAGCTAAATCAGAAAGCAGGTCTATTAAGCAAGTTTGTTCTATATCTATAAAAGGCTAAGTTGACTTGAGCATGTGCGATATATATAAAGCTCTCATTAGTGCCAATCACAAGAGTGTGTTTCCATTTGTCATTTTGGATCATGAATTTGGTTGATACTTCTACTATAGAGTAAGGGTGAATAGCAATATTAAAATATTTCTCCTAATTAATTTTCTTCCAACATGCACAAATTTATGCACTGTCCACTAGTTACATATATTTCCATTTAAACACCTCAGAAACTACAGAAAAATCTGAAGAATGATATTAGCACCCAGAAAGCAAAGACCATTGTTGTTTTGACCTATTTCCTTTGCTGGAACCTTTGTCTATAGATTCTGTAGTAACCACGAAAGGGCCAGCCTCTGGTCAGAGGAACAGAACACTGTTTTCTTCCTACAGCTCACTGGTGTGGACAGGCTGAGAGGCTCCACACAGATTGAAAATATTTCACCTGGAGCAAAGGGTCAGCTGGACTAAGAATTATCTTGTGGATCTAACCCAGCTCAGCCAGTAGCTGGTGGCTCTGAACAAGTTATTATTTTTATTATAGAATGGGCATGGCTGCCCTGTCCCTGCTAAAGGCTGTTCTGAGACATTGCTAATAGCTCTTTGAAACCCTTTACACATGTCCCTTTCTACAACTGCAGGGTTTCAAATGTGGGCTTTTCGACAAATCATGGGGGCTTTTTGACAAAAACATTTGATGCCAGTATCTACACCTCGTACAAAGGAAAAATATCTGGAGCCACAGCCAGGACACGCAGGTCTGTGTCTTGGTTTAGCCACACCCTTGCATCTGACTTCGGGCAAGTCAACCTCTGTGGCCCTCGGGCTCATCCTTTATGAATCTCAGCCTTCCTGTCTAAAAAATGGGAGTAGCAAATACCTCCAAGCCACAGAAAACGATATGTATCAGTGCCTTTGGGACCACAAAATGCTTCCTAGATGGAAGGCATTAATGTGGCCGCCATCTTCACATTTCTCACCTCCATCCCCATCAAAAGATGCTGAGTTTGAACTGTCATTCATTCTGCCATCTAATTCTGCAGAAATGGTAAAACTGGCCTCAGAGGACTGGGCTTGGACAGCCCAGTCATCTGCTTGCCCAGCACAGGCAGGAGAGGGTTAACCAGGGGAGAAGCAACTCAAGCTGCCACCACAGAGGGGCCAGTTGAGTCTGGGACTACAGCCTCCTGCCTCAGCAGGCCCTGGAATGATGAAAACTTGTCAGATTTCCTTTTGTTCTCTCTAACAACCATAAACACCTTTGAGGGGCTCTGTCTGCAGGGATCTAACACTTTGCGTGAAGCTAAAAGAAAAATATCGGCCAACTCCCAGGGATTCTCGCTACAAAGACAACCCCTTAGGAGGAAGCTGGAATGCTTTGTTTTCATTTGGCATCACATGGGCCAAGCAGAAGATTTCTCCCTTTTCTTTGCCTTTCAGGTTGGCAAGGGGGACACTGCAGCAGAATTAAAGAGAGAAGACAGAGAGAGCTCCCCCTCCCCCTATTCCACCCCTCCACACACTCACCCAGACCTCCCCCCTCACGCCTCACAGCTGCTAGCTCTGGGATCACACACACTCAGACACATTTGTGATATGTTCTGAATTTAGCCAAAGGGCTCAGTCCCACGGCTTCAAGGCCCTGTGCTCTCTAGCTCCCCCTTCCTGGAACATTGCCCCCACCCCAGCCCAGGCCACTTGACTGAAGGTGGGAAGCTGAAGACTGCGAACTTCTCGCGAGGTGAGCAGTCTGGAAATATCAGAGCTGCACAATGGCCACATAACCAGGTACTGAGTCTGTCTCTCATGAACAGCGGAGCTGGATGTCGGCCTGGAGGAGCCAGGTGGCCCAAAGCCACTTAGGGCAGAGGCGGCAGCCCTGTCTGAATACTCAGGCCTTCCTACCTGGAGGGGCAATGCCAATAGCTACACTTTGATGAGCAACACCTTCCTTGTATCTCCCAACACAGGAGCCTGAAAAAAAAATCTATTTGCAAGTTCCTGGGGGCAGTTGAGAGTGACTGTTATTTCCTCTATCCACTACCCACGGTTGTGGAAAATGAGAGGGAGAAGACACCCTTGAGAGAGCTGTTGGGAGGCTTTAAAGCCCTGGAAACAAGATTCAGGCAGTCACTGTGCATCTCTGAGCTGGACTTGAAGGAGGCAGGGGGTGGACAAACTGATCTTTTCAGACCAACATGGCCTGCCTCTAAAAGGGTCAACTTGGACAACCAATGCCTTGCTTGTGGTAACTGCTACTGGGACCACCTCATGAAGGTCAGAGAACCACTGGACACAAACCCACAACTGAGCCAAAACTCGGGTCATATTGAGTGTTTAGCTTTCTGTAGGGAAAACAGCCACAGGTGATGGAATTACAGATTTCTAGTCTGTTTTCTCGGCCACTGCAGGGGAAAAAAATCTGCACCTGAGCCGGACAAATCAGCAGAGAGCGCTTGCTCAGGTGGAGAGAAAACTTGAATCTGGGCTTAAAATTTATTGGAAACTACTTTCATTAAGTTTAAAAAATGGTAATTTTAAATAATACCTTGAATGAGTTAACAGACGATAAATTAGAAAAAAACAATGATGGAGTTTACTGTTTTGACTGAGACTTAAAAAGAAAACAATGGATTTATTATTCAAATGTTGAAATCTTGTTTTTAATTCAATCAAAGGATTTTCCAAGTTGCCTTGTTACTGTTTAATCTCCAGAAAGGGCAGAATTGCAGCATTTGAGTTGGCCTGCCTGCCCTTTTGTGTCTGGGTTGCTTTTGACCTTACACATACCCTCTTCTGAAAGAACTGGGTTCTTGCACCCTCAATGCAGATGCTGTGAATAGTCCCCAGAAGCCCATTCACTGGCCCACACAGGACTCAGGGTGCAGGCTTGGGGATCACTGGGCTTCCCTTTGAGGTCCCTTCTTAGTCCCCTAGCCCCTGTCTTGCCTGCCTATCAGTCCTGATTCTCAAAGTGTGGTCTGTGGACCAGCAGGGTCGCATCACCTTCAAGTCTGGTGGCAATTCAGAACCATGGATCCCATTCAGATCTTTAGGATCAGAATCTTCATTTTAACAAGAGACCCTAGTGACCTGTATGCACATTAGAGTCTGAGTCGCTGCTCTAAGAGATTCTCTACCCTGCAGCCAGAGTGGCATGTCTGAGCAGCACCCTCTGCAGGAGACCTATCTCTCCAGCTTCATCTCCTGGCTCTCTCTCCCCACCAGAGTGCTCTACTGAAGGCTGAGTTCAAGCTCTGGCTCTGCCACTTACTAATCATATAATTCTAGGCAGGTCATCTGACTTCTATGAGCCTTGGTTTACTCATCTGTAAAAGGGGAACAATAACTGCAATCACACAGGCCTGTTGTAAGAATCAAAGAGATCATGGAGTGAGGGCTGGGACTCCCTCCAATCTTGTTTCTCCTTTTGCCCCAAAACACCCATGCATTCTGTTGACTGCTGAGTCTTAGATAACCTGTTTATGTTAAGGTAGCACAAGCTAGCGAGCGTCTCTGATTGGTATGAGGCCGCTTTTGTTTGAGGGTGTATATAAGCTGCCACTGACCAGCCAGTTGCTGGCTGCTTTGCTCATAATAAAGCATGTCCCACTACCTACTGTCACTCATCTGTTCTTCCCTGGCTGAGGAACTTGCACCCAGCACAGCCCTGGCAGTCAAGTTAGTCCTAACAATTAATGCTCTTCCCTCCTCCTATGGAGAATTACTCTATCCACTATCCACGGTTGTCCTCAACCTGGCTCACCGTCCTCCTCACCACCAGCATATTCTGGCCAGACAACTTGTTCTGCTTGGCTTATAATGGCTTGGCAACAAAAATGAGCATGGTCCGTGGGCCTGTGGCAATGGTTTACCCCCTAGATTGTGCTTGTGAAGTACCTGGGAACTTTAAGAACCACTGATGCCTGGTTCCTCAAACCGCCCCCATCCCAAATATTCATTTGATTGGTCTGGGATATGGTTAGGATTTGGGAGGTTTCCAGGTTTCTGTTCAGATTCTAATATGCAGCTTGGGTTGAGAGGCACCTGTCTCTGATGCTCCAGGATGAGGACAAGCTCTAGAGAACTCCCTACTGGTTTACACACAGGGAACTTCGTCTCTGATCTCCACCCCAAAGGGAGCCGATGGGGAATGCTCACTTAGAAAGTAAAAGCCTCTGCTCCCCAAAGCAATAAAACCTCAAATGAACGCTAACCCAGGAAATTTAATTCTTCATTAATGGAAATATTTTTTGTTCCTCTTTGTGAAAACAAATGAAAGCAGTTCAGCCTCAGGAATTGAAAGGGCAACTCCAGGGTCTGCCTTGGTCACTGAGGATCCATCTCTCCTCTCCTCCTGCATCCCCTTGAGCAGTGACACAGAGGATCCATGGGTGTCCCATCTTTTATGCAAACCAACTTACAGGACAGTTACTAAAGACAGACATAGAGGAATGGTGTGTTTTAAGAAGCAGTGTCAATATCGAAACGTAAAACACAAAGAGATTTCCAATTAGATGCCCGAGTCCCTGAACACCCCCTGCCCCAGCCACGGTTATTTCAACTCACGGGGAACTCCAGGCCCCAGTGGAATGTGTTTTTTAGGATTGTGTAGGACAACCAAACAGGCTCTGCCTACATCATTGACTCAGAAGTTACTGGTAGCTCTGGAAGGGAGTTGGCCCTTGATGACTGACTCACCTGTGGTTAGCATGGCCTGACTGAGCAGGTGTGGCTGGGCCGCAGGTGATGGGGTGCAGGACAGGAGTTGAGAGCATGGGAGGTTAACATCATGCCTGGCTCTGCTGAGAGGCCCTCAGGCCTGGGATCAGAGATTCTCCCCTGGGCTAAGGGCACACAGTTCTACATGCCCACCCCCTTTCTCACTTGTTGGGAGATGCCACTGATGGAAGCCTGCTGAGTCCTTGAGTAGAAGAAAGGTCAAACTGCTGGCCCCAGCTCCCAAACCCACGCTTGCTGCTTTCATTCATTTCACTTAGTTGCCCTCCCAGCCCAGACTTCTGGGCAGATTCCTACTCGGCCCCTGAGGCCCAGCCCAACGCCTTCACCGCAGGCCTGATCAGCCACCTGCCCTTCGTGCAGCTTCTGTTCACCACTCAGTATCCACAGAGTGCTGCTGGGCTGAGCCCTAGCCACTTACAGCAGCCCCCGCCCCCCATCCTTAGCTCTGTGCCCCAGCAGCTCTGCCCTGGGCTCTTCTCACTGGCCAGAACAGCACTGCCAGGAGAGTGACCACTTTGTCTGCTAAATGGATGGCCACAGGAGCCAGACAGCAGCTTGGGTGGATGACAAGGTAAGAGGGCTTCAGAAATAAGGGGCAGCCATACTCCAGGAGCCCCGAGGGCAGCCCAGGAATGAGAGTATGAGACTAACGTCAGGAGTGGCACTGGGGAAGGCTGGGGACACCTTCATGGGCTCAGGTTCTCATGGCAACACTTGCTTCAGAAGTACCTTGATTAGGGGCTTATTGATGCATGGATGTCATGTAACTACATGGCAATAAAGTCTACCTTTGATTTAATAGGAAATGACAGATGTGCACTTGGGAGAGGTGGAGATGGGGCAGAAACAGAGAAAGGGGGACAGAGATAGAGACAGACACACATACACAGAGAATGGCATCTTGGGGTCCTTGCAGGGGCAGCCACTTACCAGTTCCTTCCTGAGCCAGGCTAAGGCCTGGTCGATATTCTCAAAGCCTTCCAGCTTGCCCATGGCCCCGGTCCCAGCATCCTGGCTGGCACTTGCATTCGGTGGTGGGTGCTGCCTGAGCTCTCTCGGCGAGGAGGGCTCTTCCTCCCCACACTCCTGCTGCTCAGCAGCCGGCCTGGGGAAGGGCCAGGCCTGCTCCTCCAGCCTAGCCTGCCATTCCAGGTAGGAGGGCCTGCGGGTCTCCAGCCGCAGTTTCTCCGTCAGGGCCTTCAGGCTCCGGAGGTGGTCGTCAGGAGGCGGGGCTGCTCCCGCCAGCACCTCTTCCCCAATCACCACTTCTTCCACTTGGATCTGGGGCACAGACATCCTAGAGCCTGCTGGGTGGTCGGACATGGGAGGTGGTGGAGGTGCTGAGAAAGTCCTGGGGGCTGGTAAGGTTGGGGCCCACTCTGGAATGGTCTCACCCAGCTGGGGCCAAGGCTCCCATGGGCATCGCTGGTGTGTGAGCAGCTCCCGGAGCCAAGAGGGACTAGGCAGGAGCGCACAGAGTGCCGTCCAGAGCAGCGGTAGAGCTTTGGGTTTAAGATTCTTTCCGGAGCCCCGTAGGCGCCATGCTCCTCACAAGGCAGGAACAGACAAGCGTTAGCAGGAATCTCTGGGGTAGCTTTGCCAAGATCTATCAGTCCTGGAGATGCAGGCGGATCAGAGATGGGCGGGGAAGCAGCTCCCCTCTTGTGGAGAAGGGCAGGTGGTGAGAAGCTGCTGGCCAGTCCAGGAAGGCCCTGCAGGAAGGGTGCGAACAATGTCAGTAAAGGCTGTGAGCAGGGCCTGCACGCTCCTGAGCAGGGGACACTGACAGGTTCAGTGACAAGGATGCTAATTGCTACTTCGGAACTAGACATCAAGTGATTTTAATGCCTTAACTTGATGCAAAGGAGGTAAAAATAAATCAATACCCTGTACAGTGTTTCATGATTTAGGAAATGACTGCACCTCTATTACTTCCTCATCCTCACTGCAAGTCTATAATTCCTAGCTTTTGTCCCCATTCTATATGTGAGGCCCCTGAGTCTCTCAGGGGTTAAATGACTCACCGAAAAGGTCCCCGCAATTGATAAAGACTGGGGCAGGTGGCTCAATTCTGAGGGCTCAGGTCTCCATGAGCGGCAGCTGCCTGAGTGTCCCCGTGCAGACGCAGGAGTGCCTTTGGGTCCAGGAACCACTGACCCCACCCACCCCACCCACCACAGCACCTGTCCTCAGGCACCAGCTCTTCAAGGCCACTCTCAGCTGCTTCCTCCAAAACAACACCTACTTCACTCTTCAGAGGAGGAAGCAGATAGACCTGGAGCCCACGAAGAGCTGATGTATTCAGGGTGACTCACCATTCTGGAAAGATGGTTATCATGTTCCTGCCCATACAGCAGTGCCTCCTGGGCAAGGGCATCAGCTCCCTCATCTGATTTGGCCTCCCCACCTCTGGGGAGAAGGTTGAGCCAAGGTGCTTGTCCCATAATATCAGGGCACAGAGTAGAGAAGTAGCCTAGAGTTAGAACCCCTCCCCTGTCCCCATTACCCCCTCTCTTCCCCCACCCCCCGCCGCCACTCCATGTCCCTGCACCCACATGGTACATCAGAGCAGGACCATTTGACTCAGACGATGGAAGGAACTTCTTGGCTTTTGGGGTGCTTAGGAAATCTGTGCTGAGGCAAGCTATGAAAAAGAATGAAGGGATATGAAACCATGTCCAAGGTAGACCTTCCCTGGAACACACAGGGCATTTGCAGCCTGGAGAGGGTGCCACCTTGGTGTGGGAGGGGCGGAGGGAGGAAGAGACTTTAATTGACTTGCAAGTGCCTTAAAAGTTCCAGAAAAAAGGGAGTGCAGACCTAACGACGCCACGGACCCCTGTGCCCTCCCATTCCTGCCGTGTCCCTCCTCGGGTGGCTGGCACGTCTGCCTGTCCCGTCCCTCATGGCGCTGCTCCGACCCCCGACGGTCTCCACTGATTTGGAGAACACTGATACAGAAGTTAATTCTAAAGCGAAGAGTAATGTGACACTCTGGAGAGCAGTTTTAGAAGAAATTGGAAATAGAGTTACAACCAGAGCCACACAAGTAGCTAAGAAAGCTCCGAACACCAAAGCACCTGTTCAACCCACCAAAACAACAAATGTCAACAAATAGCCGAAACCTGTTGCTTCTGTGAAACCGGTACAGATGAGGATGTTGTCTCCAAAGGAGCCTTATCCTGCACCTGAGGATATCTCCATGAAGGAAGAGAACCTCTGTCAAGCTTTCTTTGATGCTTTGCTTTGCAAGATTGAAGATATTGATAATGAAGTTTGGGAGAACCCTCAGCTCTGCAGCGACTACGTTAAGGATATCTACCAGTATCTGAGACAGCTTGAGGTTCTGCAAACCATTAATCCACATTTCTTAGATGGAAGTGATATAAATGGACACATGCGTGCCATCCTGGTGAATTGGCTTTTACAGGTCCATTTCAAGTTTGGGCTGCTATAGGAGACCCTCTACATGTGCATCACCATTATGGATTGATTTTGACAGGTTCAGCCAGTCTCTCTTAAGAAGCTTCAACTGGTTGGGATTACAGCTTTGCTTTTGGCCTCCAAGTATGAGGAAATGTTTTCTCCAAATATAGAAGACTTCGTTTACATCACAGACAATGCGTATACTAGTTTCCAAATCCGAGAAATGGAAGCGCTAATTTTGAAAGAACTGAAATTTGAGTTGGGTCAGCCTTTACCACTACATTTTTTAAGGCGGGCAACAAAAGCTGGGGAGGTTGATGTTGAACAGCACACTTCAGCCAAATATTTGATGGAACTGACTCTCATTGACTATGACATCGTGCATTACCACCCTTCCAGAGTGGCAGTAGCTGCTTCCTGCCTGTCCCAGAAGGTTCTAGGCCAAGGAAAGTGGAACTTAAAGCAGCAGTTTTACACTGGGTACACCGAGAGTGAGGTGTTAGAAGTCATGCAGCACATGGCCAAAAATGTAGTGAAAGTAAACGAAAACCTGACGAAGTTCATCGCCATCAAGAATAAGTATGCAAGCAGCAGACTCCTGAAGATCAGCACGATTCCTCAGTTGAACTCAAAAGCCATTAAAGACCTTGCCCTCCCTCTGATGGGGCGGTCCTAGGCCCTGGTCCTTGGGAATGTGCTTTGTCTGGCACTTTCTCTTGCTCATTTGGAACTCTTGACTTTGTATGTATTTCTTTGGTCTACTCCATGAAACCTCTTCTCAGACCTATTTTCTAACTATATATTGAGGAAAAATAAAGCTATTGATTAAAAAAAAAGTTCCAGGAAAAAACCTGGAACTGAGAGTGAGATTGCGTGTCTGGGGTGAGGGGACTGGGCATTGAGTGATGGTGGGCAGGCATAGGACAAGGCAGAAACAGAGGGGAGCAAAATCAAAACACAGGCAGGGCCACTCAGGGAGGCTGTGTGGCTTCTCTCCCACATGGGCATGGAGGTGCTCAAGAAGAGCTGGGCTGGCTGGCTGTCCCAGATGTTTCTACAATTCCCTCCTGCACTGTGATCTTCCCGGAGAAAAACTGGCTGCCTTCTCTCCATGCTCTGATGCCCCGGAGTACCTCTGAGGACCAAGGAGGACTATTCTACTCCAACTGATGGCAGAGAAACCTGCATCTTACCTCCAACCATGCAGGTGGAAGTCCCCTGAGGGATTTCCACAAATGTGCATTGCCAGGCCACACTCCTGGGGGTTGTAACTCAGTTCATCTGGAGTGGGACTCAGTATATATTAAAGCTCCCCAAGGGGTCTGAGTGAGGTCAGGGTTAAGAACCTCTGGTCTTGAGATAGAAACACCAGATGTGGAATCAGACTGCCTAAGCTGAAGGTGCTGTCAGGCTAGCTGAGCCTTCGTTTCCTTGCCAATAAAATGGGGCCATAATACCAACCTCTTGGGCTTGAGGCATTGGCGGAACTAAGGTTGGTCCATGTATTCTATAGGCTTAACTGGGGTGTTCTCATGGGTGTCTTGCTGTATAGTCACATGGTCACACAGGCGTCTTTATAATCTCTTCTAAAGACCTATTCGTCACTTTCTGAGGCCCCTCCCAGGCGCCGTCTGCCTCTTTGCTGAGCTGCCAGGATCTGTTTTGAGTGTGCCTTGGGGCAGCTTTACCCCATAAAGGCTTCTTCTCACAAACACAGGAGCTCTGGCTATTTCCAACAATGCTTTTTGGAGAGGATCTCATTGCAGGCAACCATGAGCAGATGAAACTAATGGGAAGTCTCATGTTCCCTTCGTCTCCCCCAGCTACCCATCCAGGGAAGAGAGCAAGGCATCTACAGCAGAGGGAGAGCTGTTAGGGAAGGGTCTTCCTTTCGGTGGGCAACAGTTATGACTGGATGGTTTTACGAGGCTGCCTCCTTGGGAAGGAGGAGGTTATGTTAATTATCAGTTTCTAAATCAATTCAGAGAAGGCCTGTAAAGACATCAGGGCAACTTTGGGGTATTACCAGGAGTACCAGCACACTGTGAGTCAGCTAATGATGATCCTTTAATCTGCTGAGCCTCAGGGAGTGTGTAAAAGCACCCCTGTGCACACCACTGCTCATCCCAGTAGCCCTGAGCAGCAGGAGGGATCACCCCATTTCACAGGTGGGAGGGCTGAAGGGCCTGTCCCTGGCCCTGGGCAGCTGTCAGGGAGTGGGACGTAGGCACGGTCTGCAGACTCCAGTCAGCCTCTTTCTACTCTAGAGGGTGTGAGCCTTCGGATCAGACTCCAGGACACCCAGCTCTCTGATCGTGGGCATATTGCATTATGATCACTCTGCTTCTATATCCTCTTTTAAGAGGTGGGGGTCACCAGGACTGGCTATGTAATTTGCCCAACTTGGTGCAAAATGAGAATGCAGGGCTCCTTGTTAAAAAGAATGAAGACTTTTAAGATGGCAACAGCAGAGGGTAAACCCAGCGCAGGCTCCTGTGGGACTACCTAGGTCCCTCGCTCATGAAGCAGACCCTGGGGTAATACTGTGGGCTTCACTCATCATTGTGAGGATTAAAGTAGCAAAGAGGGAGCCCTTAACCTGGTGAGTGGTATACTTCAAACAAGTATACCTCTGAAGTCACACTTTAAAAAGTATTATACTTAATCTATGTAATTTTATTAACCAATGTCACCCCAATACATTTAATTTTAAAAATATTATTCTTAAGATGATAAGACCTATCAGTGCCACATCATCATAGCCCCAAATGGTCCCTTTGGGCTGCCCTGAGCTCATCTCTGCACCCTTCCATCCTTCCTTGAAAGCCAACTGAGATGAAGTCAGTGGACCCCACCTTCCCCCTTCCATCTGATTTTCATGTCTCAATTGCATTTTCATCATGCCAGACTAGGTCTGCCATAGTGACGAGGAAAAAGAGCCCAGCTTACAAAATCACCACAATCACCATACCCCGCACCCTTTCCTTCCTGCTCATATTTTAAACACCCCCTGCTCATGGCCTGGTGCCCCACATGACCCAGGTTTGACTGTGTTAGCCACGAGGTGAGAGTAAGGACTGTGTTGAAATGCAAGCACCTGGAATCAGCCCTCTCCTCTTGGCCTCAGTTTCCTGATCTGTGCACTGGCACCCCCCTCCCCATCTGCCTCTTAAGGATGCTGTGAGAATCAGCTGGACTCACCTGTGAAAGCTCTCTGCAAACTGTAAAGAGCAGTACCCACCTGAGGATTGTTAATATCATCAAGACAAGTGTGGTGGGTCAGGACTCAGCCCTTTAGGAGGTACGGTCATATACAGCCTGCAGGGACCAAGTTCTTGACTGCCTCCTTTGCCCCCAGCACACCTCGGGATTTGCTGAAATCCAATATGTCCTCCTGGTTACTGAACCAGGGAACACTGCTTCTCTGAATATCCCAGTGCCCAAGGGCTCAGTGGGGTTTCTTCCCTCCCTTCCAGCTAGAATGTCACCCAGGCAGGCCAGGCCAGGCATGACTGAGTTGGATCCAGTCTGAGCTGCAGGAGAGGTGCCAGCCAGGTGCAGGGGGCAGAGGAGACTGGACAGTTTCCTGAGCCAGAATGGCAGTGGGGACTTCCATTTATCTGGACAAACCAGGAACTTCCAGGATGAGGGCTCTGGAGGGCTCTGGAGGAGGGACCCTCTAATGCCTGGACAGTCAGGCTTTCTTTACACATAACCTAAGAACTTTCTACACACTTTCTCTCTGGGCTTTGCAAAGGTGAGAGCCTGAGAAGGAAAGCCAGGCCTGGGACCTGGGGTAGCCAGAAAAACAAGGTCAGACCATAGTCCGCTCAGGCAGTCCACCTCACCTCCTGCAAGGGTCC
Source organism: Antrozous pallidus (assembly GCA_027563665.1). Classification (NCBI taxonomy): domain Eukaryota; kingdom Metazoa; phylum Chordata; class Mammalia; order Chiroptera; family Vespertilionidae; genus Antrozous; species Antrozous pallidus. The sequence continues at coordinate 77,835,459 of CM050516.1, read as the reverse complement.
AGCCCCGGGGCATATGGGCCTTTTTGCAGTGGGGACATGCCTTTCTGCACACAGTGGCTGCTGTTCAAGCAGGCTGCCTGGCTCCCTCCGGACCACAGTGGCTGTGGGAGGGAAGGGCTGTGCCAGCCATGAGCTAATTCCTCCGGCTGCTGGAGGAGCCATGTGGGTGCAGCTCAGTCACTCAGCCAACACTTCGCCTCATGATGACCTAATCTGTTCACTTGGACAACTTTCAAACCCACTTCCTAGATGGGCTCCAAGGGCAGGGAATAGTACAGGGGGCTGCTGGCCCATTTTCTGTCTCTGTCTGTCTTTCTCAGACCTGTTGCCCTACATTCTCCTGAGAAACTATGCGCTCTGTTTGGATCTAAGGGGCTATGCCTGCTCCCTCTGGTCTTAGGTTCTTTGCTAGAACCGTTCAATTTCTTCTCCATAAAAACCCACCTGTCCAGCACTCCTGTCCCACTGAATTCCACGCTCTCTCAGGTCCTGTGACTTTGTACAAGCTGTTCCCTCAGCCTGCAATGCCCTTCCCTCTCTCTACGCCTCAGTTCTCAGGAATTTTTTCCTTCAGGAAGTTTTCCTTAACTTGCCCGAGCTGTGTGTGCAAGAGCACTTCAGAGGAACAATTATGTCATCACAACAATATTAGCTAATGCTTACTCAGAGCACACCACGCCAGGCATTGTTCTAAGAGCTTTATATGCACTAACATATTTAGTCCCCACAACAAGCCTCTGAGGCAAGTATCATCATTGTTTCCATTGCACAGACGAGGAGACCGAGGCACAAGGCGATTGACTAGCTTGCCCATGATTACAGAACTAAGGGGTGAAGCTGGGATTTGAATCCCTGCAGCCAGCTCCACTCTGGCTTGTAACTGCTAGGCTTACTGGCCCTTTCAAGCCCCAGCACTTCTACCAGTGTGTCTTTTTGTCTTTTTTTATGTGTGTTTTTTTATTTTAGAGAGGAAGGGGAAGGGAAGAGAGAAACATCAATTTGTTGCCTCCTGTACACATCCCAACTGGGACTATACCCTGGGTATGTGACCTTGACCAAGAATTGAACCAGAGACCTTTCAGTGCACAGGACAACACTCAAACCAACTGAGCCACACCATCTAGGCTGGGGCCTTCTTTATAGTGTCGTCCACCAGACTGAGCTTCACGAAGGTGAGAACCCGGCTTTGTATCTTTGGAACCTCCAGCACGTAGCGCCATGCTGCTCTCTTTAAATGTTCATGGGCTAAATGAGCAAATGGAACAGATTTCCCCTCTCCTATCCCCCACCCCCAACGCACACACACACACACACACACACACACACACACACACACACACACACAATCACTCACTCATTCACTCACTGTGGCCTCTATACTTGCTCAGGTCTCAACCAGTCTGGACAGGCTCAGGGAAGCAGAGTAGATAGACCTGGACTTCCTGCAATGGCACCTTCACTGCCTGTGCTTATCAGACCTGCTCTAACCTCAGAGTCCTGGACACAGGCTATCAGGCCCTAGGAAGACAGGAGCGGCCTCACCCTGTATCAAGGGCCAGGACTAGGTGCTGGTACACAGACAGGGCTGTTCATTATCCCGGATACAGCTCTAGACCCTCCTCCCTGCCCAGCATCACCAGGCAATTTCCACTCAACATCCCTCCCCTCCGTCTGGAAGGAGCATTTTTTCCCCTAGGGGGAGCGCCTCCATGTGCTTGCTGGGGACTGAGGGTCCCTCTCTTGCCTCAGGGTGGTCACATGACTTGAGCTGAGCCAATCAGAGCCCTCCTGGGGTTTTGTATCAGAACCATCCTGGAGCTTCATGTTCCCTGCTGGCTCACCATCTCGCTCACCAGAGGCAGAGGGGCTGCCTAATGGATCAAACCAAGCATATGAAATAGCTGGAGGCCCTCAGCCCTGTTGGAAGCCACCACCTGACCTTGATTATATAGCTTATATATGATCTTTGCTTAAGCTTCTTTGACTGGGTTTCTGACATTTGCAGCCAACATAAGTATGTGTTGGACAAAGAATATAGAATAACATGGCCAATATTTGTTGATATTTGTCTTTTGTTTGTTTGCCATTTACTGTTTTTAGGGAGCTCTCTGTTTTGTGCGGGAGAGCAAACAGGCTGGGCACCTGCCTTCCGAAACCAGAGGATCACATCCTTCCTCCTCCGTGGCCACCAGGTGCCCTGGCAACCAGGTGCAAACATGTGAGTTGAACTGGGCCAATCAGATGCCTAGGCCCAGGCCTCTGAATCTGGTGTGTAAGAGCAGAATGGAAGGTCAGGTGTGTTTCATTTGTGGCCATATCCAGCCTCTGAGGCAGATGTGACCTGCAGGGAAGGTGGAATTAGCTAAGTCATCCCTGGTAAAGGACTGTTGGGGAGGTCTGTTATTGTGATATAATAAGAAACATATTTGGTCTGTATCCCCAGTTCCTGAGACAGAGTTCCTAAAACCCTTTTTAAATATGTATACATTTTCATTATTTATATTTATATTTATATTTATATTTATATTTATATTTATATTTATACTAGAGGCTCAGTGCATGAAATTCATGCATGAGGAAAGGTGTCCCTTAGCCCAGCCTGCACCCTCTCCAATCTGGGACCCCTCAAGGGAAGTCCAACTGCCCATTTAGGCCCGATCCCAGTTGGATTGGACATCCCTCTCACAATCCAGGAGTGCTGGCTCCCGAATTCCTGCCTGCCTGCCTTCCTAATTGCCCCTAACTGCTTCTGCTTGCCAGCCTGATCAACCCCTTACCACACCCCTGCCAGCCTGACTGATGTCTAACTGCTCCCCTGCCAGCCTGTTTGCCTCCAACTTCCCTCCTCTGCTGGCCTGGTCACCCCACACTGCCCTCCCTTGCAGGCCTGGTCCCTCCCAACTTTCCTCCCCTGTAGGCCTGGTCCCCCACAACAGCCCTCCCATGCAGGCCTGGTCACCCCTAACTGCCATTCCCTGCAGGCCTGGTTCCCCCCAACTATTCTTCCCTGCAGGCCTGGGTCTTCCCCCAACTGTCCTTCCCTGAATGCCCAGTCACCCCCAAAGTCACTCCTCTCCTGGCCTGGTCACCCCTAACTGCCCTCCTCTGCAGGCTTGATTGCCTCCAACTGCCCTCCCTTGCAGGCCTGGTCCCTCCCAATTGCCCTTCCCTGCTGGCCATCTTTTGGTGGCCATCTTGTGTCCACATGGGGGGAGGATCTTTGATCACATGGAGGCAGCCATCTTGTGTGTTGGAGTGATGGTCAATCTACAAATTACTCTTTTATTAGATAGGATAGAGGCCTGGTGCATGGGTGGGAGCCAGCTGGTTTGCCCTGAAGAGTGTCCCAGATCAGGGTGGGGGTTCCCTTGGGGCATGGGGTGGCCTGGGAGAGGAGCCTGTGGTGGTTTGCAGGCCAGCCATGCCCCCCACCGACCCAAGTGGAGGCCCTCGTACTTTGGATTTATTTATCTTCTACATTGAAACTTTGTAGCCTGGAATGGAGGCCTAGGCTGGCCAGGGCTATAAGAGTTTGGCTTCCTCCATTGCAGGGGGAAACCCTAGCCTCTGCTCTCTCCAGCTCCATGGCTGCCGCCATTTCTGTTGGGATTCATTACTCTTCTATAACTGAAACTTTGTAGCATTGAAGGGAGGCCTAAGCCGGCAAGGGCAGGTGGAAAACTTGGCTTTCTCCTTTGCCGGGGAAACCCAAGCCTCCCTCCTGCTCTCAGTGGCCAAAGCCATCTTGGTTGGGGTTTATTTGCATATTTGCTTTTGATTGGCTGGTGGGTGTGGCTTTGTGGGCATAACTTGTGGGTGTAGTGGAGGTACGATCGATTTGCATATCACTCTCTTATTAGATAGTACTTTATTTCAGAGAGGAAGGGAGAGGGATAGAGAAATAGAAACATCAATGATGAGAATCATTGATTGGCTGCCTCCTGCAAGCCCCCTACTGGGGATTAAGCAACCAACTTGGGCGTGTGTCCTAACCCAGAATCAAACCATGACCTACTGGTTCATATGTTGATACTCCACCATTGAACCACCACAACTGAGCTCCTAAAACCTTTTAATCTTCTAGGTGATGAGAGTGACAGGAAAACCTCTGTTATAATGTCTGATTTTTGTCCCCAGCTCCTGAGATAGCTGCATACTAATACAATGAAAGAAGCACCTTTTGTTACTCCTAGCAAGGCTCTCTCAACCCCACTACAGCTCATGTTAATGAGCTGTCATTTGGGTAGTCCCTCAGTATAGGGCCAGTGGCCAGGGGGAAATAACGAGGTGATAGATCATGCCTATCCAATGAAGCCTCAAAAAAAAGCCTAACTGATAGGGTTCAGAGAGTTCGGGGGGGGGGGGGGAGGAAGACAGGGGGTACTGGGAGGGCAACATGCCTGGGAGGGCATGGGAGCTCTGCACCCCTCCCCTACACCTTGTCCTGTATAGGACCTCTTCACCTGACCAGTGAATATAAGGAAATGTTTCCCTGAGTTTTGTGAGCTATTTTCACAAATGACTGAGTCTCAGGAGGGGTTTGTGGGTGGTTCCAGATTGATAACCAGTCATTTAGAATTATAGGTGACATCCTTAGACTTGTGATTGATGTGTGATGTGGGGGCAGTCTAATGGGACTGAGCCCCTAGCTGGCGAATCTGGTGCCAGCTTGAGGTAGACAGTGTCAAATTGAGTTAAATGGTAGGCTACCCAGTTGGTGGCTGCAGAGAACCAGAGAATTGGTTGGTTGGTGTGGAAACTCATATGCCTGGTGTCAAAAGTGGTCTGAGGCGCTGTGTGAGTAAGAACCTAGCACCTCTCTGAAATGGTCTCAGAGGGTCAGTTCATTTACAGGGCTGCTCGCCTCTGTTTTCCCAGCAGCCCTGGTTCTGCCTGATTGAGTCTTTACCTCCTGTCACTTCTGTGAATACCTTACAATAATGTTCTCTTTTGATGCTTATGACCAAGAGCCCTGGCTGAAATGAGGGGAACATACAATCCATTTGGGGAGGCAAAATGTATAACTGAGGGCTAAGCACTGGCATAAAACAGCATGCCTCTCCTCCTCACGACTCCATGTGCCCTTTAGAGGGGCTGATGCCACCTCCAGGGAGAGCCATGGGGTAGTGACCATTGTCCTCTTAAAGAAGCTTTTACTGGGATTCCATCTGCATTCATAGCTATGTTTCCTAATTTACAGTCTACTACAGGCAATGCTTGGTGAGGACTCCATGCATGTAAACTTACACTCTTCCTTCCAGCAGAAGTACTATTTAAGGGTCCTTGTGTGTAAACTGACACACTCTGGTTTTAGGCTCAGTAAACTTGTTGAATGGATGAGTGAATGAGTGAGTGAATGGATGGATGAATGAATAAAGGGGAACTTTATCCCTTGGTTTGTCACTGGCCCATTTGGGAACCCCCTGCTCCTCACCAATTCTAAAGCTCTGCTTTAGGGCTTAACTGAAGCCTTGCCTCATCTCCTAAGCCCTCAAAGACACCCCACCTTCCAGGCCATTCCTTGTTTGAATTCTGACACTGACTTCCATTATGCTCATGGCTCACTGGCCTATATGACTTTGAACTGTGAGAGTGTCCTGTCTCTTTGCATATACTCACTATGCTCAATAGAGGAGCCACAAACTGCTTTGCACAGGCATGTGAGGCCCTGCTTGCAGTCCAGGCCAGCCCTGCTTCCAGCAACAGAAAAGAGGATAGTAGGCAATGGTGGGAACATGAAGGCAGGCAGTCATCCCATCCCCCAGGCCTACCTTGCTGAGGAAACTCAGATCCTGCAGGATTCTTAACCAGAGTAGGGCAATTTTTCACAGCTGAAATGTCCCCGCAGGAGACAGACCACAGTAGCGGGCTCACGCCTGGGGGACAGTGCCTCTGGCTCTATGTCTGCTGCTGAGCCTTCTGCCACCTCTGTGCATTCACCCCCTTCTGTGGCTGTCATGCTCCTCAGCCAGGTCAGGGGTCCATCCTGAAAGCCAGCACCTCTGTTGAGTGTGTTGCCTGTGTCACTAAGCCTCAGACCTTCCTTAGAGAGAGTCATTCTCTGAGCTCAGAAGTGGCCTAAGGGCCAGCAGCATCTTCCCTATCCTTAGCCAGTGCTTGTGGAGGAGGGTGGTGGAGGGCAGTCGGAGAGCTGCAGGAAAGGCAGCTGAAGTCCCCACTGTGACTCCCAGTCTTAGCCAGGCCAGGCCACCTCCCACCTCTCCACAGAGCTGCATGTTCTCATCTACCCGAGAAGAAGGCAGGGCCCACCTGACTGAGAGCGGCTCAGAGGCTGAGATCAAAGGGGGACTCCAGCTCCCCAGGCTATGGGCCTGCATACTAAGACCAGAACCACCCCCAGTGGGAGCAGTGAGACTTGGGGAGTCATCTTGCCTCCCTGCCTGGGTCTCTGCCCCTCTTTTGAAAATTAGGTGATGCAGCATCCACCCTGCAGAGCCATGAGAGTGAGGGAAGGGCTCCGTGGACTGTTTTATAAATGGAAAGAAATTTAGGATGGCTCAGGCCACACTCATACCTCAGTCTCTTCCTTTCCTTTTCTAAAGCAGATAATGCTTTTCCGCTAGGTGGATGTGGGGGCTTTCAGCCTAGGACTCTGATTTGGAGCTGTGATAAGGCAGGCTTTCTGGTCTGGGTTTACTCATAAACCCTGGTACTCAACTAAAACAGGGAGCTCAGGGCCAGGACTCAGGACTGATCTCCGGTGGTGGCAGTGCATGGAGGCAGTGAAATTCCCGCCTGTGTTCTGCAGACTTGCAGGAACGCTAATGCCTGGGGCTGAGAGGCTGGGGGACACAGGCCTGCGCCCCACCGAGCTGCCCACTGGAGCCAGGGAGCTCCCGGGAGCTTCCAGAAATTGTGTTTTCTCTCATCAGAGGTTGCCATGGTGACCGAAGCTGGAGGAGACACCCGCTGGTCTGGCTCTACACAGATCATCTATCCTGGCTCATCTTTATTCCAGGTCTTGGTCACAGCTGGTACTGGGAGCACCTAAGAGGGTAGAAGGACATCCGGAGACCAGACCCTCAGCACCAGTTACCTGTACGTGGTGGGAGAGAATTGTGTTGGGACACTGTGTGTGCTTGTGTGTAGGTGGGGGGATATGGGTGGGTTACATTTCTGCGTATGTGTTATAATGTGCAGCGGGGATGCTAGTGAGAGAAGTGAGGTGGTGTCAAGAGTGCACATGATAGTGGGGTCTTTCCCAAATGTGCCCTTGATCTACACCTCAGGGGAGAGCACACATGTGGGAGAGCATGCATGCTGCCTACAAAGGAGAACCCTCCACTTTCCAGTTCCTGGAAGCTATGGATTATTCCTCCTGTCCCGGCAGCAAACCATTGTGAGAATCCAGCCATTTCTTCTAGGCTATATTCCCTGCCCCGAGCCTTGGCTCTATCACCTGACTTCTCCTTGAGGACAGTGACTTTCTCGTGTTTACTGCTGTGCCTGACACATGTAGGTGCTCAGTAAACTTGTTGAAAGAATGAATAAGTGGTTGAATTGATGAATGAATAAAGGAGAACTTTTATCCCTTTGTTTGTCCTTGGCCCATTTGGGAACTCCCTGCTCCTCACCAATCTAAAGCTTTGCTTTAGGGCTTAACTGAAGGCTTGCCTCATCTCCTAAGCCCTCAAAGACACCCCACTTGCCAGGCCATTTCCTTGTCTGAATTCTGGCACTGGCTTCCATGATGCTCCTGGCTCACCAGCCTGTACGACCTTGAACTGTGAGAGTGTCCTGTCTCCTTGTCCAGATGTCTAGCTCCTCAATGGGAAGGACGTTACTTTCTCTTTTATGTGCTGAGCACAGGCCTCTGCAAACAGCAGATGTTCAATAAACACTGGAGACTGCAATGCTGTGAATCAGTGAACAAATTCTAGCCTGACTAGTTCACACATCCAGGTGGTTTCCTGCCCTGAAGACCTCCTGCAGGTTCATGGGTAAGACTTGCAAGATCAAGATGTTTCTAGTGAGACTGAATGGGGGGGCAGGGATTTGGGGGAGGCTGGTTTAACTCTATGCTTTATCTTTTCCCCATAAACTCGTATTTGAATCTGACTGTCTTCAAGCCTAGTTCACCACCTCATTCTACAGTCATTGCTCTTCTGAGTGGAACTGATTACGTCCTCTCCAAAAAAATTTTAGCACTTTTCTACACCAGTTTTGGGTACTGACCCCGGTCTTCCTGAGTTGCATGACTTAGTTACATTCCTGATGTACCTGTTAGGTGGTCAGCTATGTCTTTGTTTAGCATCCTTCTGTGGGCACCACCTCTGTATCGTTTCAGGTGATTTGAAGGGACTATGAGTTTATAGCTCCCTGCCCATTGCCGCCACCCCCAGGAATACTCATGTGACCCAGACAGATATTCCTTTTAGGTCTTACTCTGGCAAGAGTGACTGGTTTATTGGATGAACTCCTGGCCAAGCAAGGCCATCTGGATATTTTCATAGGATTTAAATATGGACACATAGAAACAGGATGTCTTTTTAACTGACGTAGCTCAGCTGGAAGTATCTAAACCTGAACTTTCCAGGGTCCATCTTTCTCAGCCTCATGGAAAAAGCTCCTCACTCCCCTTGACTCTACTACTCCAGGCAGCCCCAGGCCACCTTCCACCGAGGGTCCTAGCACTACTGCTGGGAGATGGGAATGAGACAACCCTTTGGACACCCAGGCAGGGGCAGGAGAGAGGAGAGCTCCTGGCCTGGGAGACAGCCCCAAAGGCCCCATCCCACCTTCAGTTACTTGGCAACTCATATCCCCTCTAAAACTCTACTTCTCTCCCTCAGAAGTGCGTTTTGGTGCAATGGCCTTTCCACTTCCTTGTACCCCTAGCACAGACTTTACACCACAGCATAGACTCTGTCACCACGTCACAGAGCCACACCCACCGGGAGCAGAGGCAGAGGCAATGACCCACCTGTACTCCTGGATGTGTCTCTCAGTGCAGGTGGCTTTCCAACATCCTGTGCCAATGGCTGCACCTCAGCTTATTCAAAACACCTGTTTCCACACCTGAAACAACAAGAGCAATCGCTAACATTTTGAAATCACACTGCAATATACAGATCTCCCTCTCCTCTCCCCGCCCCCACTCCCCCACAGATAGATTGGCTATGGCCAGAGAGACCTTCCTGAGAGTTATTACAGAACAACCACAAATCAGAGCAGTCGCCAGAGTCACACAGCACCAGTAGTATGGCTGGCTGGCTTGGCTTGATCTTGGTTCCAGGTTGAGCTTCTGTTGTGTAGAATACAGGGAAGCCTTGCTTTTGTCTCGCTGAGCTATCGTGAGGCTAGAATCTATAAAAATACTTGTTAGGACTTTTGCACATTCAGAATGCTCAGTTTGTGCTGAATAATTGATGGGTGCTGCTCCTGGCTGCTTAGAGCAGATTCACAGGCCTCTGCCATAGGCTGGGAATGTGGAGACCTTTCCCATCATTCTGCCCAGTGACAGAATTTGTCAAGAAAATCACCAAGAAAAAGTTGTGTTCCCTGTTGGTGCGGGGGGTGGGGGAGAGACCCTGGCTCCTGGGAGCCATAGATCTAATCTAATTTATTGCCTCACTGAAAGGAGAGGAGAAAGTGCAGGGAGGGGGAGGCTGTGGGCTACCCAGAGTCTCTGCCACTGTGGCTTTTCCAAGGCTGTGAGGCCTGGGAAAGGGTTGCTCTGCTCTGATAGGCAAGAGAAAGATGCCTGGGAACCCGAGAGTCTGGTGGGGAGGCACGGAATCAGCCCTGGGAAAGGAAGAGTATGAAGCAAGGTTTTCCTCCATGAAAACACCTGACAAGGCAGAGATGTCCGGGAAGGTCAGAGGCAGCCTGTGGCCATCCCTGCCGACAGCTGCATGTGACCATAGCAACTTTCTGTCCAAAGGCCATGGCAGCAAGAATCAGGGAGCAGAAAGTAGACACAGGGTGGCCTTTAAAGCAATTTGCCGAGATTAAAGGAGACACAGTTTGAGTCAGTATTCTGGCTATGAGAACAGGGAACAGCTGGCTAAAACTTGCAAAGCCATTCACATCTCAGGACACCAAGGATACACAATCCTCCCGCAGGGGGATGCAGCCTACCAAAGTGTCTCCTGACTGGCATTTGTCACAGTCTCCCAAACAAAACCGATTTAGGACTATCCCAATCCTCAGGATAACTGGCTCCAACTTGTTGAGCAGAGTCCACAAGTCCCAGCTCAAGTGGGTTTGTTCTGATGACTTCCTTTCTCTCTTACTCTGCAAGTTCCAAACTCTATGGTTTCACAAGGACCTTCTAAGAAGTCTCATGGTGTGCTCTGTGCTCATGCAAGTCACTTCGCTTTCATACTATGTCTGGACCTGCCGGCCTCCCAGGGAGCTGAAGAGCCCTTGGAGTTTCCCTGTGTGTGGGCAGGGCCCCATCCTAATGGCTCCAGGATGGGGAGTTGAGTGTGGTTCCAGTTTGGGCTCAGCCTGACCAGCAACATTTGGAGCTGCCTGCCACTCACCCAAGGTGCAGCGCAGCATAGCCCCCACCCTGGGGCTTGGAGGGGACATTTGGCTCAGGCACTGCACAAGCAGAACAGAAAGCAGGCCATGTGACCTCCTTCCACATTACTAAGTACACTTAGTAATTCTATGACCTCGGGTCATTGATTTAACCCCATAGTTCTCAGGGTCCTCATCCATGAATTGGGGATCATAATGGAACTCACCACAAAGCTTTGGAAGGATCCAATGAAGTAGACTGTATGCAAATTCTTAGTTTGGCCTCTAATAACACTGTCACCCAGCTGTCTTTCTGTCCGCTCAATACCAGGTATTTGATAATTAGCAGAATAAACATTAGAAACGCATTCTCCTTGGTGAAAGCAGAGGTATTCAAGACATGTGGGTTGGGCAAATGAATTCTGAGACACACTTGATTCTTGTAAGAGCAGGTGAAAGAATGCAGTGAAACCTCAAGGGATGTGTGGTCAGGGCATCTAGAGATGCAGATGGCTGTGACTAGCCCACAGAGCAAACTGTGTGAGTGCTGCTGGACCCATGTGTAAATAAATAGTTGCTCAGAAGTATCTGCATATGTGGAAGAATTTGGTCAAAGGCTTGCTTTTATTCGACTTGATAATGAGGTCTGCCTTTGGGTCCTCAAAGTTTTCCATGGCTGCTGTCAAACAAATAAACCAAACACAACAAAACCCGAAAGTTGTGACCAAATGGACTCAGGTCAGTTCACAGTAGGATGCTGTCTCCAGAGCATAGCACATGTCAATCAATGCTCACAGGAGAGAGAGGTGGCGCCACTTTTAACTTGATGGTGATTAGGGGCACCAGGGCCTCACTGACCTCCAGTTCAGGATCCTGATCCAGAACTTTCCTGAGAATTCCCCAGTTGGTCTTTCAGGTCACATTGGGTCACACTCATAGGCTCTGTTGGCTTTCTGGAATGAGGAAATGCTGCTCAGTCTTCAAGAAACCCTGAAACTGTGGCTGAGGCAGAGGTCACTGTCTGGGCCCATTATGTATCTGGAACAGTTCTTCCCTTTGAGTTCCCACAGGACAAGCCCTGTGAGGAAGTCTGTGGGGACCCATTACCAACTCCCACACTTGGACCAGAATACCCAAGGAGAATTTCTGGCCATACTAGAGAAATTGCCTTGAAGAAATGGGGCTCAGTCTGCACCCTGAGAGGAACTGAATTTCCACACCTTCCTGGGGCTCTGCAAAAGCTGCTGGGCAGGGATCCAGGTGTGAAGAGGCCCCTCATGCTAGGAACAGGAGAATCCTTCCTTGATGGACAGGGCCCACTGAAAGATGGACTGTTGCTCTTTGCACTCACTTCTCCAAGGAGTTTTTCATCAGTGAGCATTGTTGCAGGGTGCGGGTGGGAAGATCAGGTAGCATTCAGGAGGAGATGAGATGGGTATGGGGCAGCCCAATCTCTGAGTTCTCCTCTTGCTCACCTTCCTTCTCCCTTTTTTCTTTCCTCATCTGTGAGAGAAGTGTGTGTGTCTTGAGGGAGAGGAAGGATAAAGACGGGGAAGTGCTGGGCTTTCATGCTCCAGGGCCACTCTCCTACCCATGGAGAAGTTCATATTTGTAGCCTTCCCAACTCAAGTGGGTAGTTTGACCCTCTGCAGCAGCTCAGATTCTGCAGGCTGATCCAAAAGTTAGCCAGGCTTACATGTCACCTCCCTTTTGAGCCTCTTTCCCACCCCCAGTCTCACCTGCTCCCATGTACCCACTGCCCTCATTCAACACAGCCTCACCCCTTTAAGGTCTGCTTCAGAATGTGCCTTTTCTTCCTTACTCCTCTCCCCTACCCAAATCCTAGGCTACATTTGCATTTTAAGAGCCATCCTGGTTAATCCTAAAGAATTACCAATTCATGAGGACTCCCCCACTCCTAGTCTGTAAACCAGAGAGCAAACTGCTCAGATTATCATTCATCTTCTACCTTTGCAAATGGTTCAACCTCCCAGTGAAGCAAAGTGCCATTGTGGGGAGAACACAGCCCCAGAGAATCCTGGGAATTCCAGATACTGTTATCCTGCCAAGGGAGTTTTCCCCTAGCAAAATTTACATATGGAAAACTACCCAATTGTGTGAGCAGCCTAACAAGCAGTTTCTTTCTCATTGGCCTGGGGCTCTGTGGATCTATCTCAGGAAATAGTTAGGCTCTGCCTTAATTTACTTCCCAGCCAGAGTTCCTATTGGAGGCTACATTGGAGAATATGGAAGCAGGACTGATAATCTAGTGGAAATCCATGCATGTAATTGGGAGAACAAGGAGAGATGAGAACAAGTGATGAGAACTTGAGGGTCTTCAGATGGGCAAGGGGAAAAACGTGTGTGTGGGGGGGGGGCGGGGAAAGGACCCTTTTCTCTGCTTCAGGCCAGTAGGGCTGAAGCAAGCCAGGCCCAATTACAGAGCCTTTCAGACTCCTGACACAAGAAATAGCTTCCCTGGCTCCACAGGGTCTCTGGAGATGGCAAGAACCTTCCCATGTCACAGGATGAGCCAGTCACACAGCTCTCGGTGAGACTGGTTTCCACCCCCGTATAGGTCTCTCTCCTTGGATCTGCTAAAGCAGCCATCCTTTAAGGGCACTGTCTTAGGAGTCAGGCACTTGAGGTTGAATGACTCTCTCTGCTCTTCATCAGCCCCATGAACTGCACCAAGTTACCACATTTCTCCAGCCTCTTTGGCAAAATGGGGATATTATATCCCCTGGAAAGACAATTGTGAAGATAAAATGACCAACAGATGTGAAGGCATCTCAAGCAGTGCCTGCTTGGTAAATGCACTCAGAACAGAAGAGCTGTCATCTTTCCCCCTCTAAATACAGCCCATGGATGCTTTGCCAAGCCCCTCAGACATGCTGGCAGCAGCTCCCACCCTGTGGATGCCGTCAGGCCAGAGATGCATGGCCACCTCTGCTCTCCCAGGACTTTGCCTAGCACTCTGTACTCCCCATCTGTGCCCGGTGGGCAGCAAGACTGCCTGGGTCAGAAGGGAAGCTCCTTCAGAACCTGGCCTCCCTGAGCACTTTGGGGATAGCCCTGTGGATGGGAGCCTGGGCTCATCCCACCTGGGACTCACCAGGAATGGCTGGGAGTTTGTGGAAACCAACCTGCCTTCCAGGCCTTCTCAGGAGGAACCACACACCAAGGCAAATGAAAACCAGATGCAGGCAATAGGGTGTGTGTGTGTGTGTGTGTGTGTGTGTGTGTGTGTTGTTTTTTTCAAAGCAGAACATGCCACCTGCCTTGGTGGGAGGAGACACTTGCTCTCTCCCCAGGACTACAGAACTTCCTGTGCTCTCGCATTGACCCAGCCGCAGGGCTGACCTGCTCATTCCTGCGGGCCCTTTGGGCTGTGCACTTCCCCCTGATCACATGGGCCTCAGCCCTGCAGAGCACCCTTGGGCCCAAGCACCCTCAGTGGGTTGGACACGTCTCCTGAGTTACAAGTGCAGCTCGGGGCAGGAACTTTGTCGCTGAGTCTGAAGTAGACAGAAGGGACAGGGTGGGCTTGGAAATGACCAGCGGCTGGGAGTAGTCCTGGAGAGGCTGAGTGGGGCTCCTCCCTCTCAGACCCGGTACCTCAAATCTCCACTCAGATCTGAACCCTGGAGGTGGCCAGTTGTAATTTGGGAGATGGAGTCCAGCTACTTGTCCCAAGCCCCCAGAGGGAAGAATCCCAGAGGCAAGTGAGGTGGGGTGTGCCTTTAGAGCGCCCTGAGATCGATGCTCCCGCAGATCCAAGCAGGCTGCTTCCTGCCCCTGCTGCCCTGGAGACCTGCGCGCCCCGAGCCCCCTCCCTGCCCGCCCCGGCGGCCACAGCCACATACCCAAGCTCGATTCCCAGCCCTGGGAACGTCTCTCCGCCCGGCCGCAAACCCACCTTCCAGGGTGTTCAGAGGCCCTTTTCCAGGGGTGTCACCGAGGTCCCCGCCTCCAACTCCCAGTGCGGGCTCCCGGCTCCGCAGCCTCTGACCCGGCCTCGGGGGCTAAGCCGGCTCCTGCCTCTTTCTTTCGTGCTCCCGTGAATTCTCAGCACTATTCTTTTTTTTTTTTAAGGGACTTTTTTTTTTTTCGTTGCGTCAGGACGGTTGCCAGGCGACGGTAGAGCTATTCCGCGGGCAGCCCTTTCAGCCCGATCTCCTCCAGCCTCCCATTCAAGCCTCTCCTCCCGCGGCTCCAGGACCTGGGCTCGCGGGGTCGGGAGGCGCACCGGGTCCTAAAGCCCCGCTAGTTGCACGTTCCCCGCCCAGACCTGGACCCGCCACACGCATTTGCCAAACCCTAGACGAAACCAAATCCAAATATCCTTTTCTTTTCTTTCCTTCTTTTTTTTTTTTTTTAACTCGAAACCTAAGCAGTGTTCCCATAAGCAAGGCAACGTGGCTTTGCCACTGTCAGCAATTTGCCTGCGTGGAGGGGGCAGGAGAACCCCCGTCTGGCACCGCCAAGCCCAGAGCTCACACTCCACCCACAAGCGGCTGGAGTTTAAACTATCAGCAACTCCCACTACCCAGTGCCTAACTGTGCCCACTGTCAGAGCGACCCAGCAGGCAGAGGGGGCATTTCCAGCTTACAGATGAGGAAACGGGGGCTCAAAGAGGCTAAGGAGAAACCAGAAGTGGAGTGGAAAACAGACATTCTTCCAGATCTGTCTCCTAGACCAGCAGGGAGTAGTAGTTCGAGGGACCTGCCCCAACGCATGTTTCCCCCACTAACCACAGGGTGCCTCATGGTATATAATACTGCACTAGAGGTGGTTACATTCTAAATCTAGCTGCTGCTCCGCCAAAGCCTCGAGCTCCAGGTTCCTAAGACACACAAAGACACACACCAGGGCAGCTCCATCCTGGCTTTCAGGATCAATCTTTTAAAAAAAAAAATTATTGATTACAGTGTTACATTTGTCTTCTTTCCCCTCATTGACCTCTTCCCGGCCACTTCCACCCCCCCACCCCCACCCCCCACCCCCCACCCCCAGTACGTGACAGCAGAGAGGATTCTCCAGTCCAGACCCTTGGTCTCTGCTTCCTCCTGGGACCCACTGAACTCTTGCCTCCTGAGAGAACCCCAGGTCACATGTCCTTACCACCCTTGTGCTGCCCCCTAGTGCCTGTGTCCTTCCCTGCTTCTCCCCATCAGGGCTCCTGAGCCACTTCCTTTCCCCCTTCCTGAGCACCTCCGCTAATGGAGGAATCCTGCTAATGTGAGCACCTCTTCATGCTAACGGGTTAATGCTTCCAAGCTAGCAAGCCTACTTGAACAGGGGTCTTTTGGAGAGTCACAGCTTCCACCCAACCTTTTGATTCCAGCTCCTAAACAGTGATCCAATCCTCCACTTCTTCCATTCCCTCTGCCTCTGCCCTGGCCTAGGGCACTACCGCTTGCCCCATCTCCAGAACAGCCTCTTATTGATGCCTGCGCCCACTCTTGGCTCCCCACCTGCCTCCCCCTGAGCCAATTATTCCTCCACAGCCAGAACAAATTCTTTGAAATGGAAATCTGTCCCTGGCTTCTCCCTGCCTAATGCCTCCCAACAGCTCCCATTCCTCCTGGGATTAAAACCCAGCAATTAAAACCCAGTGTGACCACCAGGCCTGCATGGTCCAGCTCTGCCCACCTGGGCCTCGCCTTGTGTTGATGTTCTGCTCTCCAGAGGCTCTTCCGGGTCCTTTTACACACCTGCTTCTCCCACACAGGGCTGACTGAACTCTTGCCTCCTGAGAGAACCCCAGGTCACATGTCCTTACAGCCTCACCGACCTCTCCTTTATCACAAGCTGTCATGTTACCTTCTGCGGTGAGGTTATTTGATTGGTATCAAGGAGCCAAGACTATAGGCTCCGGGTCGCAGGAACCACATTTGCAAGCTGAAGGCTCAGTTCAGGCTTGGGGACTAAGCATCCTCCTGGATGGGCTGTCCCTGGCCACACTGCCCTGTGCTGAGTACTGCTTGCCAATGTGATCTGGCCCTAGCATGAGGTGGTGCTTCAATGTCTTCTGGGTGGAGCCATTCCGGCCCATCTGGAAGTGCTTTCTCCCATCCTCAGCCTCCTAGCCCTCATCTGGCCTGGGCTACTGGTGCTGCTTTCTCATGGATGCATTGCCTTCCTCCTTCACATAGATAACCTGTCCAGGGCAGGGATAGGTCTTACCCTCATGCCTCCCATTCTTCCTAGCATTTGCCAGGTTATGAGGTGGTCCAGGAGAGCCAGTGAGGAAAGGAAGAGGAAGAGGAAGAGGAGGAAGAGCCAGGACTCTGTTGGTATAGTCTCAACTCTAAGTAGATGCAGTGCTGAATGAGTTCTTGGTAGAACTCTAGCATAGTATAGTATGCAGCCATACAAATATGTTTTCAAAAAAGTATTTGATAGCATAGGAAAATGCTGATGATTTCACGTGAAGTAAATAAGACTGGAACAACAAATGTCTAAGTAAGTAAGACATTGTGAAAAGTTTCTTTTTAATATCTAATTCCTTGAAATTTGTAGAAAAAAGATTGGGAGGGTATCCTATCTAATAAAGAGTGAATATGCTAATTGACCATCCTTCCATCACAAAGATGGCTACACCCACAGCTGAGGCCAAGTTCCCATAAGGAGCCTTAACAAGCAATCAGCAGGTACCTGAGACTACACCTCCTCCACCTCCATGGAGCTTGACAGGGGACCTCAGGCTGTGTCAGCCACCTGGTGGGGTTTGACGGAGGACAATAAGGTGTGCTTCCCATCCTGGTGGTGGGCTAGGGGTCCTCAGGCTGCTACCTCACTCTGGCACCAGGCCTGGGGACCTCAGACTGCATTCCCCACCCAGCAGTGGGCCAGGGACCTGAATCCGTGCCCTCTGAGTGGCTGGGCTTGACAGGGAACCTCAAGCCATGCCCCCAACCCAGCGAGGCTTGTCAGGGGACCTCAAGGTGCACTCCCAGTGCTTAGTCAGGGGAACTCAGGCCATGCCCCCACCCAGCGGGGTTTGACGAGGGACCTGAGGCTGTGCTCTCCCCCCCCTCCCAGTGCTGGGCCAGGGGACCTGAGGCTGTGCGCCCCCCCCGCCCCGGCTGCCTGGTGGGGCTTGATGGTAGACCTGAGACTGTGCCCCCCAGCCTGGTGGGGCTTGACAGAGGACCTCAAGGCACACCCCCTGACCAGGTCTGGGCTAGGGGACCTGAGGCTATACCCCCTGCCCAGCAGGGCTTGACAAGAGTGGACCTAGCCCAATGGGAGAGGGGTGACCAGGTTTGGGTCTCATGCAATTTTGAGGTGCATGTGGGTGAGCAGGGACTTGACTCTGGGTCCCATGGTGAGCCCCAGACTCTGACAGGAGGAAGGTTTTCATATACATTTTACTAATTTTCTTTCATCTCTGACACTTCTATTATAGAAAAAGGGCAAATAGCAATATTAAATTATTTCCTCTAATTAATCCCCTTTTAATGTGCATGAATTTTGTGCACCAGGTCACTATATATAAATATTAGCTGGGGTTATCTCTGCGTGGCAGGATAACAGAAGATTTTAAATTTCTTCTATAGACTTGCATTAATGTTCTACATTTTCTACAAAGAATAGTTTTTGTCTCTGGCAACTTCAAAAACACTATTACAAAGAAAGATAGCCCTATGTTTGGGGTAGATGATGCCTGCTGCTTTGAATGGATCTGCCTTTTATATGTGAGATTGGACAGGAGCCCAGTGATGGGTGGAGGTATCCCCAGGCCCAGAGCCACAAGGCCATCTGGGACTCTTCCCCTCCAGCTGGCCCTTTAGACCAGGGAATAGTGGGCCAAACCCATGCGTCTGGACTTGGTGACAACACACTGGTTCTAGAGCTGCCTTTTGGATCAGCCCTATTGATCCAATTTGATTTTTAAAATGTAAGATGTAATGTTGTGTGAGATGGCTGGCCCAGGCATCTGGACCATTTTAGTGAATGCACATGTCTGCCAACAGTTGCCTCACTGACAGGAGCACAGCACTTTACAGTTTACAGAGCACTTTCCTTTCCATTGGTTCCAAGACGAGTGAGACATGGTCTCCTTTGAACCTCAGAAATCCTGTGAAATAAGGGGGTCAAGAAACATTTTCCTAACCTAGCCAGTTTCTCAGTGGGTAGAGCATCTTCCTGTGGACTGAAGGGTTGCAGGATCGATTCTGGACAAGGGCTTTATCTGTGCCTCAGTTGCAGGTTCAATTCCCAAGTACACAAGACAACCAATTGATGTGCCTCTCTCACATCGATGTTTTTCTCTCTATGTCTCTCCTCTCCACCCACCCACCCCCACCCTCCATTTCCACTCTCTCTAAAAATCAGTGGAAACAATATCTTGCCTTAACTGGTTTGGCTCAAGAGATAGAGCATCAGCCTGCAGATTGAAGGGTCCTGGGCTCAATTCCAGTCAAGGCCAGGTACTGGTTGCAGCTTGGTCCCCGGCTCTGGTTGGGACACATGCAGAAGAAAACCAACCAAAATGTGTGTCTCATATCAATGTTTCTCTCTGTCTCTCCCCTACCTTTCCACTCTCTCTAAAAATAAATGGAAAATATTAACAACAATGAAAAAAGAAAATATACCCTGGGATGAAGATTAATAACAACAAAAGAAACATTTTCTTTATCTTACTTAGGAGGACGCTAAGCATGGAAAGGTTTGGGAGCTTACTTACATGGCTAGTAGTGACAGGGCTCCCAGGGCTGTCCAGCTGTGAGTCTAGGCCCTTCATACTGCACCACACTGAACATGCAGTCCCACCAAAAAATAGCCATGGCAGCCTCAGAGACCACAGTATACTTGAACCATGCCTGGTGGTCAGGGATGACCTGATTAATAAGGTGATGTTTGAGCAAAGATGTGAAGAAGATGTGGGAGTTGGTTATGAGGTATTTAGGGGAAGGGAGTTCCAGGCAGAGGGACCAGCCAGTGCAAAGCGTACCTGCTACAAGCAAGGAAGAACAAGGAGCCTCACATTGGAATGCAGTGAGCAGGGGAGAAATGGGAGCTGTGGGAGATGATGCTAGAAAAGTGACAGGGTGGGGGTGCTGGAGCAGATCCCATGCATGGACCTAGCAGACCATTGTAAGGACTTGTCTTCCCCCGAAGGAACACAGAAAAGGCACAGCTGGGCTGAGTTTCTGCCTTCCTGTTACTCCCACAGCAGAAAGCACTCTCTAAATTAGTCTTCCCAGGTCCCACTGGAGTTTTTAAGCTACTCAAGGGCAAACTCCATTGTCTAAGGCTCCTGGCTATCCTTCCTGGTGATTAAAATTTGGTCCCTATTGACTGAATGAGACAAGGAAAAAATATATTTCTTATTGGCTCTATTATACGTAGGACAAACAGTGAGGTGACACCCTCCCCTGCTCCAGGGAGCAATTAGAACTCACAGTCCTGGGCCAGAGTTCACTAGCTTATAATCTGCCTTTGAGAGAGACTTTTCCATCCGGGGGCCCAGCGTTTCAAGAGGATCCAGGAAACGTTTGTCATGTGGCATTGCTGCTGGTGTCAGGAATGGCTTTCCTCTGCCCTTATCGCTCAGGAGGGGCTGAATCAGGCTGAATCACAGAAGACTCCCATCTTGTAGGGACCTCATTCGTTCAACAAGCAATATGGGTGGCTCGCTCTGTGCCACGTGGTGCTTAGCATGGGGATGTGGTGCCTGCAGCTTATTAGTGTAGGAAGATAATTTAAACAGCAGCCACCTTCGAACTGGAGTTGGGAAGGTGACAGTGGCCATCTGAGCCCGAATGAGGGGGAATGAGGGGGAGCTGGCAGGGAGAGGCAGTGGGGAGGCCTGAGGGAGAGCATGGCCGGAGAGGAAATAGCATTTGCAAGAGCAAGTTGAAGACAGAGAGGGATTCGGCATGGCTACGAAGAGTGCAAGAGGGTGTGATGGACCAAGATAAGGTCTGTGGACATGACCCTGAAGGTGAGATATACTATATCTCAGAGAAGCTGGATGGTTAAGGAGACAAGGCAGGAGGCAAGGAGACCAATAAAGAGGATGTCTACATTTTATCAGCGGTGAGAGGCGATGGAAGTCCAGACCCACTGCAAGGTGGGGCTCACTGAGTTTCTAGGTGATGGTGGACAATGGGAAAGGTAGCACTGGGAAGGGGCACAGCAGGGTATCTGGAGGTAGGCTGACCCAGGTTCAAATCCCACTCTTCTGGTTTCTGGTGTGTGCCTGTAAGAAGTCACTCGAGTTTTCATATATATATATATTTGTTTAAAGTATTACAAATAGTAGTACGTATGTTTCCTTCCCCCCCCCCCCCCATTGACCTCCCGCCAGCCTCCCCTACCCATCACTCAAGTTTTCTAAGCAGAAGCTGCTTCATCTATAAAATGATAATTTTAATGATACTATTTGTATACCTGGGTAAGGGGGGCCTGCCTTGGACCCTATGCTTTAGAAGCCTAGCTCTGGGCTTCCTTAAGGTAAGGTGGCTATGCAACATGCCCACTCACCATTCACTCCTTTTCTTCTGCGCCATGCTCCAAGTATCAGGACCTGGACAGCTTCTGGCCAAGCGGCCCGCATTCAGGCCTGTGCAGACTTCTTGTCTGTGCAGTGTGGGTGAAGGTTGCATTCTCAGTCTAAGCACAGGGTCCTCAGGTGGAAGAAGAAAGAGGGAGAGCCATGGGTAGGGCTGAGGCTGACTTCTCCTGATCCTACAAGTTCAAGGGTTCAAGTATGCAGAATTATAACCTGCCTTTGAGGTCGTTATAAAAGCATATTTGTCAAGGCAAGAGGAAAGAACAAACAATGCCTAACAGTTTGTTAGCTTGGTTTATAATTCTCAAATATTTAGACACATGGCCTGCATTTGTGCATTTGCTTTGGACCTCTCCAGTGTCATGGTGGGCCTGGTTATGGGCATGGCTTGCTGGTTTGTTTAAGAAGCAAAAGACACTGCTTGGCTGGTGTTGCTCAGTGGTTGAGTCTTGACCCATGAACAGGATGTTTCTGTATGATTCCTAATCAGGGCACATGCCCAGGCTGCAGGCTTGATCCCCAGGGTGGGGCATACAGGAGGCACCCAATCAATGATTCTGTCTCATCATTGATGTTTCTATCTTTCCTTCCCTCTCCCTTCCTCTCTCTGAAATCAGTTAAAAAAAATTTTTTTTTAAAAAAAGAAGCAAAAGACACTGTACACAGCAGACAGACATGAACTATTGCCGTTCGAATCTCTCTCCTTTCCATCATGGCATCCCAGCAACTCCGGCAAGTTTGTCCTTTTATCTTGTAAACACTTGAAGGAATAAGCATCAGGAAGAGGCTACGGAAAGTATTTCCAAACCCAGGCCCAGCACATACTGGTGGCAACTGGAAGGAGGCCCCCCTGGGGCATGCGAAGCATTTGAAGGAAATCAGAAATGATGCCACTAACGACTAAAGTAAAGCAGCCCTGATGGGTGAAGGAGAACCTCCTAGATTCTTCTAAGCATCATCTCACCCAAGCAACCAGGCTCCTCTGAACCATGGAAACAGCCCTGGGTAGGAAATGGGAGATCCAGATTCCAGACCAGGTTCTGTTACTAATTAGCCGTTTGTCAAATCACTTCCCCCGTTGGATGGTTTCCCCATCACTGGCATGGGAAAGTCAAGCTCTGGCATCTTCTGACCCACCATTCCAGGATTCTCCCCACCCACTGAATTGCTGAGCAGGGATCAGGAAGCAGGACCAGAAACTACAAAGTGGGAGGATCTGGCAGATACTGAAAGTCTGAGGTAGCAAGAGATCAAGGCCAACTGGACAGAGAGAAAGAGTCTGGTGGGCTTGCCCTGAGGCTGAGGTGAGAATTTGCAGGTGAGACACTCATGAAGAAGGCTGCACCCCCATATCCTGGGGGAGCGCCTGCTTGTTCTCTCCCCTGCTTTAAGTTCTGTGGGCTGGATGGAGGAGACCAGAGGCAGAATGAGGAAGTCTAGGATCTCCAGTAAAACTCCGCCCTTTTTGAAAGTGAACAGATGCCCAATTGCTTTATGAACTCAACAGCGCTCCTAGTGGTTGAGCCAACAGCTGCTGTAAATGAATTCATTTTCATTTTCACCAGCCAGTCTCGGATGATACTTTAGGCTAGAGAAAGGTGTCAGGAAGAGAAATATCACCAATAGGGATGAAGTGGAACCTGATCATTCTATCACTAAGGAAATCTAGACCATAACCATGGGCTTTAGAGGCAGGATCAAGACCAGGTCACAGGAAGATAACACATACTTGTCATCCATCACACAGAGCACTGGGGAGGGGTTCTAGGGGAAGCTGGTCTGTGGATCTTCATATTCAGCCCCCTTCCAGCAATTCTACCCAATGTACACAACTGCCTAACTGGAAGCAGAACTTCTCTTTTATTTGGCTGCTCTCCTAGAATCAACTCCAAATGACTTCCCCATAGGTGTTAAAATAAACGGGATATAACTCCCCCCCCCCCCCCATCTTAACCAGCGATCGAGGTGGAAAGTATTGTTGACTTGAACAATATGGGGAGAGGGGGTTAGGGGCATCAACCCCTCTCGCAGTCAAAAATCCTAATATAACTTTAGATTCCCTCAAAACATAACTACTAATAGCCTGCTCTTGACCAGAACACACAGTTGATTAATGCATATTTTGTATGTTTGTGAAGTACACACTGTATTCTTACAATAAAATAAGCTAGAGAAAAGAAAACATCATTAAGAAAATCATAAGGAGGATAACATACATTTATGGTATTTATTGAAAATAAATCTGCCTATAAGTGGAACCGAGCAGCTCAAACCCATGTTGTCCAAGGGTCAACCGTATGATTACACACTCCAGTCGGGCTTTGGGGAGCTTGGGTTTGGTCCTGACTCTGTCACTGTTATCAGCCTGTCTCAGGCAACTACCCAACCCTTTTGAGCCTCGATTTCCTCACTCGTATATTGGGAGTAGCAATACCTCCACTATGGGTTGTTGTGAGGATTCGAATTAATGCCTATGAAATGCCTGATGTACATTTGGCACGGAGTAGCCACCTGATAAATGATGTTTCTTATGTCTTGTGAGCCAACTGGGTCTTCAGTTGTGCACAACCTGAAATGGGGCGTGCTTGAGTCTCATTCTGTCTAATGCACAGCGTGAGCAAATATTAAACAATCAAGCTGGCAGGGTTTCCAAATACCTTAGCTGCCTTATTTATCTTCTTTGAACACGAGGTAGCTCTGTTTGGAATCTGACACCAGGAAAACAGGCCGGAGCACGGAGCAGACAAACACACCCCGCGGTTCGGCCACAGGTTTCAGGCACAGACTCGGTGCTCCCCGGCGGGGATGCAGCCAGCCTCTCCAGCATGGTCGGCTGCCATTGTGCTGACTAACATCTTATGACTATGACTGTCTCCTGTTCCCAGAGAGAACTGGCGGCAGACAGGGAGAGAAAAATAAATGCAGGCACCCAGAGGGGGACTTATTTAGTGCACTCTGGGATGAGAGAAACAAGATACAGATAACAGGCTGATGAACGCACAGTGAAATCACGTCTGTAGGAACCCCTGATGAATCACTTTCAGGTTAATGTTTCCTGATCGGATCGAAATGTTTAGCAAGCAGAATCAGCCCTCATTGAAAATGGTTGTTAAGGATCATGCTGTAGGCTTATGAAAAGGAAAGAGAAAGTAAGGGAGAGAAAGGGAGGAGGGAGGAAGCAAGTGCAGGAGAGAAGAAAAAGGAGGAGGAGGAGGAAAACAAGAAAGAAAGGAAAATGTTCAGAATGAGGGCTATGGTCTGAATGTACACCCCCCCCCCCCTGAAAAAAAATTCATATGTTGAAATCCTAAGCTTTTAGGAGAATGGGGCCTTGGGAAGGTGATTAGGTATTGAAGGTGAAGCCCTTGGCAATGGAATTAGTGCCTTATAAAGAGACCCCAGAGAGCTCCCTCTCCCCTTCCACTATGTGAGGACACAGAAAGAAGCACCAGCTATGAACGTGGAAGTGGGCTCTACCCAGACACAACATCTGTTGGTACCTTGATTTTGGACTTCCAGCTTTCACCTGTGAGAGATAAATCCTGTTGTGTATAAGCCCTAATGGACTAAGACAGGGGGACTGAGACATTCTTCTCCCAGGGCCTGGTGTCCTGGAGCCCACAGCCTGTGAAGTGAACAGGGCACTGACAGAATAAACTCATAGCCCGACTCTTCCTCCCTCTTCTCACAGAGATCATGTTACAGGTAGGGCCGGGTCAGCCTGGGGCTAAGAGTGCAGCCAAGCCCCACCTGTGGCAAACCCCCACCTCAGGACGGCCCCATCACTCCTTCTCTCTGCAGAATCCACTCTCTTCTCCTAGGACTTGACCTCAGTTTTCTGAGCTGTGGGCATTTCTGCATTCTTGCAAGTGAGGGCTCCTGGTGATGAAGGGTTTAGGTTATTTTTGAAGTTTCCCAATTGGCCAAAATGACCTGATGGCAGTGGGAGAGAATAGCACCTTAGAGTATATAAAATTCTCTCAACCTTCACCCCATCCTCAACCGACCCTTCTTACCATCCCAAAGTCCAGCCCTGCACACAACTCAGGCCTCAGCGTCTAAGAGCAGCCAGATGGAGGCGAAAAGAAAGCACGTAGAGGCTAAGTTTAAAACACAGTTAAGGTCCAAACATCACAGTCCTTCTGAACTATGTCTTCACAAAAGACTTCTTGCCTTGAAAGAACCATTAGGTTTTTAAAGGGTCCAAGGCAGGCCCCCCTTACCCAGGTATACAAATAGTATCATTTGTAGTCACACAAGCCCACACAAATACATTCAGTGCCTGCAAAATGCCGGACCAGGTTCTAGACTAGATCCACTGTTCTTGTGCGATCTGCCTTAAGTGTTGGGAGAGAGAAGAGAAATATTTAATAAGTCTGATCAGATGTACTTATTTGCAGGTCTTAGAATACAATCCTTCCCTAAGTGTATTGATTCTATTTCCCTCTTCCCTCCCCCAATTAGCTACTCCTCTAGCTGGGATTGGTGCCCTGTAGTTCCCTATCACCAGGGGCAATCCACTATGTGACCACTCTATCCTGAGGTCACTAATCTCTTTGTCCATCTCACCTAATAGATTCCAAGCCCTGTAGGGTCAGGGGTGGCATCTCACTCATTCCATTCTTGGAAATGTTCCCAGTGCCTCTCACAGGGCTGGAACATGATGGGTACCCCAAATCAACGGTGTGTGTATATGTAAACAAATGAAGGAATAAATGCTGAAATATTAATAATAATCAATTATGGGTGGTGGGAATATGAATGATCTTTTCGATCTCATTCTTATAAACCCCTGTGCTTAGTTTCCTCTGCTACAGAATGACTGGGAGGGGAGACAAGCTGGCCATGGGGTGGGTGGTTTGAGGGCTGGGTCCTTTGCCCTCTCCCATCCTAGGAAGAAGCTTGATGGGGGTCCCTTGGTTCACCACAGATGTCATCTAGCCACCACTGATCCCCCAACACTGACTTATAGAAAGACAGGAGGGGATTTCACCCTGTTATTAATGGGCTTGTGATCGGTCCTGTTTATTTTTTATTTTTTATTTTCCTAAGACACTAAAATATTAGATTGCTCACTCCATCTTCTTTTTCTGCAAGGGACAAACTTTTCACAGATGGTTGACAGGACTTCTCACTGCCTCCAGCCCCCAGCTTGGGAGTAAGGACATTAAAATGTTTCCCATTCATTAGATGCCACTTGGGGAAATTCCACAACTCGCCCCATCTTCTGCCAAGGCCCAGGCAGCTGCGGTGTGTGCACCTGGATGTCTGGAATGTGTGTGCACTAGGCGGGGGCAGGGCAAAGGAAGATGGGTCTCAGTGGGATCTGGATCTTGAATTCATTTCTGTGGCAGGTGGGTGTCTCCTGATGGCTTGGGCAAGGAGGTGAGAATTTAGCCCCCTCTGGCTTTAGGCCCTTTATAGACCAGATACTCTCTCATGTGTCCTGTTTGGGAGATTGTTTGGGCTACAGTGTGGAGTCCAGGGCTGAGGCAAAGCCAGTCTGTGGGGAACACAAGGACTAAGAAGGAGGGTGCTGTGAGAGCAAAGCAGTAGCGACCTGCCTATTGGAAGGTCCAAGAAGTGAAGAATTGAGGTCCAAAAGGCTGTGGCAGCCTGCTGACCCTGGGCCTGGCCCTGCCAGACCCTGGCCTGTTTGCTTACCACAGAGCCTCATTTCTGGGGGTAGTCAGGGACAAAGGTTTTTTGCCTTTAGTTTTAGGTTTGGTCTCATTTCTATGCAGATATGGAACATTTGAAAAATAAAAGAAGTTAAACAGTTCAAAAAGATCATTCATATTCCCACCACCCATAATTTATTATTATTAACTAGAGGCTTGGTGCATGAAAATTCAAGCACTGGAGGGTAGGGGATTCCTCAGCCTGGTCTGCCCCCTCTCACAGTTCAGGAGCCTTCAGGGGCAGAAGGCGATCCGGCGATCAGAGGAAGGTGACACCCCCATCACACCTCTGCGCTGCCACTGCAGCAGTGCAAGCTTCAGCCAGCCCTGGTTACCTGAGCCTCGGGCCAGCCTTGGGCAGCTGGGCAGCTGCCATCCGAGGCTTGCCTGTGCCTCGGCTGGCCCTGGGTGGCTGGGCAGCTGAGGGGATTGGGGGTTTCTGGAGGCAGCCTCAGGCAGCTGGGTGCCATCATCTTGTGGCTGTAGGCACTGCCATCTTTGAGGGCATGGAAGTCAATTAACATGTTCCCTCCTTATTGGCTGTGGGTGCCGCCATCTTTGTGAGGGTGTGATGGTCAATTAGCGTATTGCCTCTTCATTAAATAGGATATTTCAGCATATTTGCTTCTAGATTTTTCCATACTCTATATTGTTTTAAAGAATATATTAATAGTAAGTGAATTTTTCTTCTTTTAAAAAGGTTGGAATAGTATAAGTAAGGTTAAGGCTCTTTTGACCAGCCATGCCACTTGCTTCTCCCCAAAAATAATCACTGCTATGAATTTGGAGTATATTTTCCTTATTTGTGGTTTCACTTTTATACACTTGGGTATATGAAGTAGGAGTGTCCCTTCTCTCCACCACCCCCACCCCAGTTTAATTTTGTTTGTTTCCTTGGATTTTTTCCTAATAGTTTAAGCTTGTATTACTTTGTAATTTGTCTTTTCCTCCCCAGTAGGTGCTTGATATTGATACACATGGACCTGGGTCACTTCAATGACCCACTTCCTGATGGACATTTTCATTGTTCCAGTCACAATGGTACAGTCCCAATGTGGATTCCTGGATGTGACATTGTGGGGTTAGGCCAGATACTGGCAGGTTTCTCTTCCTATAGTGATGGAACCATTTACATTTCCAATAGTAGGACCCATTGACTCATTAACCAAGCCAAGTTCATGACAGGCTTGGGGCCTACTATCCTCAGTCCTAACTCAGTCTTACTTTTCCACTCTTTAAAAAATTTTTATGTTTATATGTTTTTATTGATTTTAGAGTGATAGGAAGGGAGAAGGAGAGATAGATAGAAACATTGATGAGAGAGAAACATCAACAGCTGCCTCCTGCACACCCTTTACTGGGGATCTAGCCCACAACCCAGGCATGTGCCCTGACCAGAAGTTGAACCTACAATCTCTTGATTAATGGGTTGATGCTCAACCACTGAGCCATACTGGCTGGGCTTACTTTTCCACTCTTATTCTCCCGTTTGACTCATTTCCCCCCATCTACTTTAAAATGTTTTATTTTAATGTATTGTAGAGGTAACTCTTTTTAGAACAAGGTAGAACAAAATACTTTTATAAATGTATTTTAGAACAAAATACTTTTATAAATGAAAGTATTTCAGATAGTGGTGGGAGCTATTTTAGGCCTGACCCTCGTGAGTTAGGGGTCCCAAGGTCTTCTGGGGCCTCTTCCACCTCCCTGAGGAGAATTCTCCATATGTCAGCCCTGTAGTCACTATGCCTCTCCAGTCCCAGTGCCAGCCCTGGCCTGTTTCTTCGTGCGCTTGGGGCTTAGTCTGTGTTCCATTGAGCAACCAGTTTCTGCAACTGCCCTTTGTGATCCAGGGTCCTCCTGGGCACTCAGCCATAACTCACCAATTGGGCCCCAGCAGAACAGAGTGGCCTCTGGGGGGTGGAGCTAGGCAGGACCTACAGTTGCCAAGCTGCAGACGTTGCTGACCTCTCTTTGAATGACTGAGAAAGCCTGGTTTGTGACAGCTCAGTCTTCAGGGTTTGTAGCTCCCAGAACTTCTGGTCTTCACTGAAACCAGTCATTAGTGGGATTGTGGGATGGAAGTCTTAGAAGAGTTTCCTAAGAGGCCAAGTATTGGATAAAGAAGAGGACTAACTGTGGGTCAGGAGACCTGGCAGCTAGTCCCAGTGGTACTGCTAGCCAGCTTGCAACCTTGAGCAAATCCTTCTCTTAACCGTGTAAAATGGTGATGATATGACCCGGATAAAAAAGTTTTCAATCATTCAAGTAACTATGACTGGGCACTTTCAATGTGCTAAGAACTGTGTGAAGGGATAGAGTGATGAACAAGAATAAGCCTCTTTTGGGGGCTACCTACATTCTAGTGAGCAAATGCACCAACCAATGAGGTAACTTAAGCTACTGATAAATACCATCAAGAAAATAAAATGGGTGACTCAAGGGAGATTGCTGGGAAGAAGGCTATTGTTTAGGCTCACAATGCCTTGTACTGGGGTGATAGCACTGGGCGTGGGCGTTAAGTGGGAAGATGCTAGATCACATTGGAGGTAGAGCCCATAGGATTTGCTGATAGGGGAAAGGGATGATAACAAGGCATTTTTGGATTGAGCACTAGAGTCGATGGTGTTGATTCACTGAATCCGGGAAGAAGTGGTTCTGGAAGGGAAAATTGAGAGACTAGTCTTAGACATGTTAAATCAAAGACCCTCAGTAGACCACCACTGGGGGCGAGATGAAGGCAGCGAGGCACCCTGTCTCAGAATGTGGTGCAGAACTGCAGAACGGCAGAACGGCTGCAGAGGGCTCACCATAGTGAAGTGCTACCAGAGGTGGAGGTGCAGGTTTCCAGAGCTCTTCACACATCACCCACCCACACCACCCACTTTCAAATCCTTCAAACTGTACCCTCACCACTGGTGTCTTGAGCATTTCAGTGCTGGCCTCAAACACCCTCTATAGATGGCTCTAGGGCTGTTCCCACTTCTTGGCACAAATCCACATCATTCTGTCCTGGGCCTATGGGCCTGGCCCCCTACTAGGAAAGCAGCTGTAGAGTACCCTTCATGGAGGTGTCAGTGACACTGCACATCTTATTCTCTGGTAGCTTATTTTCCTACTTTTTAGGGGGCAGGGGTGAGGGCGGCATGTAACGCATGAGAGCAACACCCTAATCCAAAAGCATTGATAGAGATGTTGGGATGTTGTAGATTGGGGCCTGGTTTTGAGCAGTTAAGAGCCCTCTGAGGCCTTGGATCTCAATGTGAGCAGCTTCCTGGGGCAGGGGGAGACTCCTTTCCTGAGAGAGCTTTAGAAGACAAAGAGGATGGGAAAGGGGTGCCCCAGAGACACACCTTGGCCCTTTTCACCCTTGCATCAGCAAACACTGTGGGAGTCAAGTCTTAGTGGTGAAACCTTCTGATGTCTACAGCAGAGACAAGGGCTGCTGGAATCCTCCTAATCTCCTTTAGTTTTATTTTATTTCTTTTTAAAAAAAATTTTCTTATTTGTTTTATTTCCTTTTTTGGTGTGTGTGTGTGTGTGTGTGTGTGTGTACTGGAAGATGGGGTGACCCAGCTAAAGGTACTTCCTCTGCTTTCTGCACAGCCATCCTTGGGTTTTGTGCTTCACTGGGTTGCTACAAGTACTTCATTGCATTCCAGAGCTCTCCCAGAGTTATTTTCATCTGTTGTTCTGGTTACTTTTGCTGTTGTTTCTTTGGTGTGGGAGAAACAAGCACTGGGACTTCCTGTGTGCTAACTTGCTGAGATCACTTCTCCTTTTTACTTTTTAGCGACTCCTTCAACTTATCAGTCAACTTTAAACTGATACTGACTTTGGTGAAGAAAAGAAACTCCATTTCTCATGTTCCCTCCTCTGTGTTATTACTGTCAAATGTACTTACATGTGTTATAATCCTATAGTGTGATGTAATTTCTGCTTGGAGCAATCATATGTGTTTTTAAAAAGTTAAAAGAACATAATATGTACTTGTATTATTATATATCATTTTATTTACCTACATGCTTGACATTCCCAGTGTTTTCACCTCTTCTATGAACTGGTTACCATCTGGTATTATTTTCTTTCAGGCAGAAGGACTTCCTTTAGTTTTTCCTGAACTCTAAGTCAGATAGAAACTGACTTATACCATAATTTCTCTCCAGTTTCATTTATCTGGAAAATTATTTATACCATCTCCATTTTTAAATGTTAGTTTTATTGGATAGTGAGTTCTTAGGCAACAGTTCTTTTTTCCTTTTAGCACTTTGAATATACCATTTCACTGTCTTCTATCACCATTGTTTCTTTTTTTCCCACCACCATTGTTTCTGATGAGAAGTTAACTATCAATTGTATTGTTGCCACAAATATGATGCTTAGCTTTTTCTCTTGCTCTTCCAAGACTATGTCTTTTCTTTGATTTTCAGTATTTGGACCATGACTGGTTTACTTATGTTATGTTGGTTTCATTTAGTTTCTTGACTGTCCTACTCAGTTTGGGCTATTTATAAACAACAGGAATTTATTTCCCACTGTTCTGAAGATTGGGAGGTCCAGACCAAGATGCTAGCAGATTTGGTGTCTGATGAGAGCCTGCTTTATTGATGGCTATCTTTTATATATATATATTCTTATTGATTTCAGAGAAGGGAGAGGGAGAGAGGGAGATAGGTGGAAACATCAATGATGAGAGAGTAATTAATCATTGATCGGGGCTTCCTGAATATCACACTGGGAATGGAGCCTGCAACCTGGTCATGTGCCCTGACCAGGAATTGAACCATGACCTCTTGGTTCATAGGTCAATGCTCAACCACTGAGCTACACAGGCCGGGCAATGGCTCTTTTTGCTATAACCTCACATGGTAGAAGGGAGGAGGAAGCTCTCTCAGACCTCTTTTATAAGGACACTAATTCTTACTGTTTTCCAGAAAATAAAACTGAGAGACTTTATTTCTATCCAACTTACATGAGGCTCCACTCTCATGACCAAATCATCATTTCTCAAAGGCATTACATTGGGTATTGGGTTTCAACATATGAATTTTGGGAAGACACAAACATTCAGACTGCAGCATTGATTTTCTAAGTCAATGTTATTCACTAGCACTGGAGAATTTTCAACTAGCTTTTCTTCAAATAATTTTTCTATGTCTTTTTTCTCTTTCCTCTCTTTTGGGGCTCCTATTAAATTTATATTTGAATAATTTATATTGTTTTTCAGGTCTTTAAAGTTCTGTTTATTTTACTTACCCCTTTTTGCTTTATTTCTTTCAATTGGATACCTTTATTGCTGTATCTTCAAATTCACAGCTTCTTTCTTCTGCCATCTCAAATCTGCTATTAAGCATAACTAGTGAATTTTCTTTTCTTTTTTTTGCAAGATTTTGTTTTTTGCTGCTTGTTCTTTTATTTTATTTTATTTTATTTTATTTTATTTTATTGTTCAGTTTATTAATTACATTGTTTCCCCTTTTTTATCCCCCTATAGCTCCCCTCCACCCTGTACCCATCCCACTCTCCGCCCTCACCTTCCCCCCACACTGTCCTCTTCCATTGTTGCAAGATTTTTGTCCAGTCTCTTGCTACACTTCCCATACCCCCTTTTCCCCCAAGAATTGTCAGTCCATTCTCTCTCTATGTCCATGATTCTGTTATATTCACCAGTTTATCCTGTTCATCAGATTATTAATTCCCTTGATTTTTAGATTCATTTGTTGATAGATGTGTACTTGTTGTTCATAATTTTTATTTTTACCTTTTTCTTCTTCCTCTTCTTAAAGAATATCTTTCAGCATTTCATATAATGTTGATTTGGTGGTGATGAACTCCTTTAGCTTTTTCTTATCTGCGAAGCACTTTATCTGACCTTCAATTCTGAATGATAGCTTTGCTAGATAGAGTAATCTTGGTTGTAGATTCTTGCTACTCATCACTTTGAATATTTCTTACCACTCCCGTCTGGCCTGCATCGTTTCTGTTGAGAAATCTGCTGACAATCGTATGGGTGCTCCCTTATAGGTAACTAATTGTTTTCTCTTGCTGCTTTTAATATTCTCTCTTTGTCTTTTGCTCTTGGCATTTTAATTATGATGTGTCTTGGTGTGCTCCTCTTTAGATTCCTATATTTTGGGGTTCTGTGTACTTCTTGGGCTTTTAAGTCAGTTTCTTTCACCAGGTGGGGCAAGTTTTCAGTCACTATTTCTTCAAGTAGGTTTTCATTATCCTGCTCTCTCTCTTTTCCTGGCACCCCCATAATTTGGATGTTGGCATGCTTGAGGTTGTTCCAGAGGCCCCTTACACTATCTTCAATTATCTGGATTTTTTTTGTTTCTTGCTTTTCCAGCTGAGTGGATTTTGCTTCTTTGTATTTCAAATCTTTGATTTGGTTCTTGCAGCCGTCTGGACTGCTTTTAGAACTTTGTGTAATATTTTTTTATTTCAGTCAGTGTATGCTTGATTTCTAGTTGGTCCTTTTTCATATCCTTGAGGGTCTCGTTCATATCCTCACAGGTCTTGTTCATTTCCTTGTAGGTCTCATTCATTTCCTTGTATGTCTCATTCATTTCCTCGTATGTCTTGTTCATTTCCTCGCAGGTCTTGTTCATTTCCTTGTAGTTCTTGTTCATTTTCTCATAGGTCTTGTTTATTTCCTTGTAGTTCTCGACCTTTTCTAGGAGCCTCTTGAAAAGCCTTATAACTGTGGTTTCGAATTCTATGTCCAACCATTTTTTTTCCTCCACTTCTTTCACATCTGATTTCTTTCCATGTCTCTGCATGTTGGCTGCTTTCGAGAGTTGATTCATTAGCTTTGTGTGGTAGATGTCCTCTAAGGGACAGTGGCTCAGCCTCCCCAAGTTACCTGAGGTGGGTACTCTTATAACTAGTGAATTTTCAATGTTAGTGTTTGTAGTTTTCAGCCCTAGAATTCTATTTGATATTTTTAATTATTTGCACTTTTCTGTTGAGATTCCCTTTCTGTTGACTCACTGTTAATATACATTGTTTTAATTCATTAAGCATATTTTCTTTTTATTCCTTGAACAGAACTATAACAGCTAGGAGTCAGAATCTATTCTTTTTACTGGTTACAGTTTTCTGTTTCTTCATGTGTCTAGTAATTTCTAGTTGAAAATTAGATATTGTAGCAACTCAAAATTCTGATTTATTTCCCCCAAAATAGTTGGCTGGTTGTGTTTTGTTTTGTTTTTACTAACTTACCTGCATTTGAATTGCAAAGTTGGTCCTCTGCATAGTGTCCAGCCACTGAAATCACTGTATGGTTTTGTTTTTTGGGTGGTTTTTTTTTTTTAGTATTTTACTTGGTTTTTCAGTCCAGCTCCCTAAGGGTGTCCCCTATTTCTGCGTTGTTTAATGGTCAGGAAATTATTTAGACAGAGATTATGCTCAGACACCTTGAATATATAATCCTTCCATTTTCTGTTGCCCAAGCTGTTTATAGTTGGAGGAACAAATTCAAATCTATAGTAAGTCTTCAGGTCTCCCTTGCCGTCCACTTTTTGCTGTACCCTCAAACTCCATGACTCACGCATATTTTAGCAGTCAGCCAGGGAGGTATAGGGAGTGTATTATCTCAACCCTTTCATGGCTGTCTGACTTCCAGGATTTCCCCCATTGCATTTCTGGGTGATCTTCTACCCACTCGGAACAGAAGTTTTAACTGTTAAGAGGTTAAGCCAATAAAGCTGTAGTTTTTCACTTCCTGTCTAGAACTGACTCCTTGACCTCTAACTTATAAAATTGTAGGTTTTCATTTTCCCATCCCAGACCAAATCTGTCACCTCCAGCTGATAAAGCTACTGGTTTTCACAAATATCCCTCAAAACAAGATCTCCATTCCCAGAGGGAAAACCGTGGTTCTCATGCAAGCTAAGGATTGGAGGAGAGAGAAGAGGCATAGAAGCCCTGTGCAAGAAGACCACAGACTCACGACCATTCAGATGCAGTAGCAGTTTTTCAAGATTAAATACATCTAATACCTTTGGTCATTTTCCAGTGTCCTGAAATGTTTGGTTTTGACAGCTTTGTCTAGTTTTATACTTGTTTCCTTCAGAAGGAAATTGCCCAACATCTCATACCACCATTCCTGAACTGAATCTTGGACTGAATTATTTTGATATTTCTTCCACTCAAATATTCTATTGCCTACAGCTTTCATACTAGATTAGAAATATGCTGATGTTGAAAGGCGGGTGAAGATGCATGGAAGGAGAGTTCTGAATTTTGCATAAGTCGCCTCAAATGAGCAAAAATAAATGAGGAAACCAGTGAAGCTGAACCCTTAACTGAGGGTTATAGAACCAGGGTCTAGTCTCAGAGCAGCCCTGAGAGATCTCTCTGAGGCTGTCTAACAAAAGTGTTTAAAAGGCCTCCCCTACAACATCTCAGTGCTCCCTATCTTCTCTCCTGTGCCTGCCCCCCCTCCCTTCTGCCAT
Organism: Antrozous pallidus; assembly: GCA_027563665.1. Taxonomy (NCBI): domain Eukaryota; kingdom Metazoa; phylum Chordata; class Mammalia; order Chiroptera; family Vespertilionidae; genus Antrozous; species Antrozous pallidus. The sequence goes on along the minus strand of CM050516.1, from coordinate 77,800,305 downwards.
TCTCAGGGATTCTATGACTCTGTAAGAGTAAAAATGGCTGAAATTAACTTTCACTTCTGCTCAGACATCTGAAACCCAAAAGCCAGGTCATTTCCTTGTTCTTTTCTGAGTAGCTACAGGAATCATTTCTGTGTTGTTTTTTTTCTGTCTGTTGGAGGTGGACAGAAATATGAAGTGTTTTTCCAGACCACTCAAAGGCCAGCTTACCCTGAATCTCCCCTCCCTGCAAATTCTCACATCCTCTCTCCCTCCAACCTAATTAAATAGATAAGCCAGAATCAGAGGAAATGGATTTTCCCCTTAGGAAGGTAGATTTCCTGCTTCCCACTATACTCTCTGTATCCTCAGGTCCAAGCATATAAAAGTTGTCTAAAGTCACTTATTGAGTCCCCATTGATGAGAACATTAGACATAACTAGGCAACATCACTGGATCCTTGTTCAGTATAAGGTCCCATTTAGGTATATGTCCCTGAGTGTTTAAATGATTCTCAGTTTGCATGTTTAAAGCTATCTCCTTGGTAACTTCCCCCAGTAATCCCTGGTGGAGTTATTGCTCCACCTCTGTCCTAATACTGTGCCTTGTGGAGGCATCCATGGCTGCACTTACCTACCCCATTAGAATTTTCTGCTGGATCCTCTTCCCAGGCTCCTGAGGCTGAGTCCCTCAGGGAAGGGTCATTCCTATTTATATCTCTGCTGCCCAGCTCTAGAGTATGCTCACCACAGAGCAGACTTTCACAAAAGTTTGTTGTGCTAACTGAATGGAAATAACAGGACTGAGTAATCTCATCTCAAATTAAGTTTTAGGCTATAAGTTTAAGCAGGTCTACATCCTCTCAATTTGTATTTAATGCTTAAGTCCAACTCTCAGTGTCAGGAGGTGAATAGAATAATAAATTAATAATAGCTATGCTTCGGTGAGTGCAGCTGGTTCTGGACTCTGTTCTGGGCCCTTTGCTACACAGGATAGAAGACAAAGCAGTTTGAAAGATCAGATTTGGGACGTTGATTATGCATTTTCACATCAGCTGCCAATTCTTTGGAGCTTACTAAATATCATAATACTTTTCATGTGTTAACCTACTTATTCTCACAAAACTTTTCAGAGAAATAAAGCAGATTGCTTCCATGGAGCCTGGGAATCCAAGAACACTATGTTGCTATGAACACCTGTCAAAAAGCTCTTTTCTACCACGAGCTCACAGCGAAGTATTTTCTTCGTCCTGAAATCCAAGCAAAGAAACTCCACCAGGACAGAGACTGTGGACTGTGGTCCCAGGCCAGGGGTAGAAGCAGGTCTATCTTAATGCCATCCCCCAAGGTTTCCAGACACAACGGCAGAAGAAGAGCCCACTCACTGGTTCCCTTTGGTCCATGGGTCAAAAAGCAGGTGACCCCAAAATTTTTTAATTAAATTATATTTTTAAAAAATGAAAGTAGGTGACCAGAGGCTCACCTGTCTGGCTGGACCAGCAAGTGTCCTGAGATCATCTTGGCAACCTCCTTAGTCCTGTCAATCCCCTGGCTGATGGAGTCTAGGACGGCACCTCACAGCTCTGGATGTTGAGGCCCTTTCCCATTGCCTCTACCGTTCTCTGCTCCTCTGAGTTTCTGTAGCCAAGAGAAGTAGCACATTGAAGGGGCTCTGAGAGCAGAATCAACGAATGGGAAATGCTATGAAAAACAAAACAACAGGGAAGTAGCATTTATTGAGAGCCAATTCTGTGCCCCTCTCTCATACCCATTTTATCATCCGTATCTCACGGGCCAGGTATTAGCAGCACTATTTGGAAAACCAAACCAACAAGGCTGAGAGATGGAGGCACCAGCTCACACAGATGGCACCAGGCAGCAGATCCCAGTGCTCCAACACAGAAAAAATACCTGGTAGAATTATCTGGAAGTTTTACTAACTCTACTAGGCTCGTGTAGGAAAAACACTACTCGTGTCGGTAAGCCAAAACCTCATGAGAAAACTTTCTGGTGGTACTGGGGCACTGTGACCCATGTGGCCCAGAGCCAGAGAAAGTCCAGCTGCTCCTGGTCCTTCCTCCTGGGCTGTTCTGGGGCAGAAGTTCCCATTGGACCCTGTGAGCTCATGGAAGCTTTAGAAGTGATCGGGAGGGGCGGGGCTCCTTGGGGGCGGCTGGTGCAGCTCTGACCACAGACCAGAGAGCCTGCCACCTCTGCCTGGTGCTTGCCGTGGGCAGGAAGCCACGAGCTATGTGAACGGATTGAGACCGCTGAGATGGGCTTTTCCTTTAGGATTGCATCAGGTATTGCTGGTTGTGGTTAGAAGGCGGTTAAACCACAAGGATGCTGGGATTTGAAGAGCTATGGTGACAAGCCACTGAGCATTGCCAAGGTAAGACTCTGCATCTTCTGCCTTCTCGACCATCTCATTTCCTTAAACTGTGCAACCAGTGCTCTGAGGCCCGTGGTTGGGAAAGCAAGCTGGAGCGGCGCTATGGATGTTATAGATGGAGAGAAAGATTAATATGATGGGCCACACCAATAGACTGTTCCACTGTTGGTCTGTTTAAATTTAATTTTTTAAAATATATTATTATTGATTTCAGAGAGGAAAGGAGAGGGAGAGAGAGAGAGAAACATCAATGATGAGAGAGAATCATTGATTGGCTGCCTCCTGCACGGCCCCTATTGGGGATCAAGCCCATAACCCAGGCATGTGCCCTTGATTGGAATCAAACCTGGGCAGTCCGAAGGCTGACGCTCTATCCACTGAGCCAAACCCGCTAGGGTGGTTCATTTTAATTTTAGAGTATTTTACTTATAAAAATAAATTTTGGGTAGATTCTGTTTCTTGGGTTTTTTAAACTGGAAAAGACAGTGAAAAATGCCATGGAGGGGAAATGGACAAGGCTGTGGGCTGGGGAGATGGGTGGGCACACATGTGCCAGTTGGGGGGCACTCCAAGCAAGTTACTCAGCCTCTCTGTAACAGAGGGTAATGACATCTCCTGGGCAGAGCTGATAGAGGACGGCATGACGTGTGGCTCGAGGTAAATGCGTGGTTGTTGCTTTTGCTTTGTTTGTTTTTGAAAAGGGTTTTCCATTTGTTAGCCATTGGGGACACAGTGACGAAATAAGTTTAGTGATGACCTTTTTAGCTAAGAGGTCTATTTGGCCAGCTGTGGAAAGAAAAGAACGGTTGATAACACTATCTTGAATTTCTTTTTTAGGTCTGGGGTTTTGACAAATTTTCTAGTCATTTTCTAATTGACCACTGCTTTCACTCTCAACTACCCACATTACCAATGAACCAAAAAACTGCTATCATTGTGCTTCCATCGTTATAGAAAAGAATTCTGCATAATAGATATGTTGTAAACACTCCTCTGTCCTTGATAGAAGCTGTATTCCCCTCACCCTGAGTGAGGACTGGAAGTGAAGATGGAATGGGGGAAATAGAATCTCTATAGTGGTGAATCCGGGCAGACACCACCTTTGCCAGGTGATCAAGGTTAATGTCTTGAGGGCTAAGTCATATATTGTGTAACTTCTGCTATGATACTTGGAAAAAAAATACTTCACCTTTATTCTATTCTTTACCCCAATGCATAACCCCAGTCTGGTCAGAAAAAAACACAAAACAAAAGAGCATCAGACAAACCCAAATGAAGGGCAGCCTACAGACCACTTGACCTTCAAGTTTGTCAAGGTCACAAAAGATGAGGAAAGATGGGGAACTGTCACACATCAGAGGAGAGTGAGGAAACAGGATAACTAAATCTAGAATTCAACTGAATCCTGGAAAAACACACACAAAAAGTCATTAGTGAAAAATAGGTTAGATCTAACTAAAGTCTAATATTTTAATTGATGTCATTGTACCAATGTGAATTTCTTAGTTGTGGCAAATGTGCTATGGTGAGGTAAAATGTTAACATTAGGGGAAGCTGAATAAAGAGTATAATGGGTAGTCTCTATATTATTGGTAAACCTAAAATTATCTTAAATTAAAGAGCCAAAAAATTTATACTTACCCTGCCTTGGAGTAGAAGGCAGGGTAAATATAAAATCTGAAATATATTTGGGAAAACTGGCGACTATGGCCCAGTGGTCCCCACTATCTCTGAACATTCTGGAACATAGCAGACCTTTAGCATTTTCTACCATTCTCTCTCCCAACCCTCACCTTATTTCAGGAAAGCTCTGTATTTCCCTCTCTTGATAGTAATTCTCCCCCGTCATTTCTTTTCTCAATCAGCACACGTTTCTTGAGCCCTCAGTCTGTCAGGGGTTTTAGAGTCAAGTGCCCTTCCCTTTATCAGCCCAGCAGAGCTCACGGCTGGATCAGGCTCTCAGGCCTCCAAATGCTTGCCCAGCTGCCTAAGCCTGACCCCTCTCCAGTTAGGAAGCAGAAGGCCAAGATTGGAGACAAGTGGGGACCCAGACGCTGCACAGAATACCTGGATGGGATCTGCTTGCTGTCCTCTGTGCTTAATCATCCCTATGGAATCTGTGGCCAAGCAACTGTGAGCTGTTCTGGGAAACACTCCATCTGAGTGGAGCTGTGGTTTTAGGGACCTACAGTGAGACTCCAAAGGCCAGTTCCTGCTTAAGTGACAACCTGGCCTTGAGATCCCACTTTGCTGCCCTAGAATTTGCAGCAGTAGATGAGACCACCAGGGACCAGCATCCCTGCTTGTGAGTTTCAGGTGTGTGGAGAGGTGATAAGGAGGCAGAGAAGCTTGGCACCCTGTCCCCATCCCCCCCCCAAAAAAAACATACACACACACACACACACACACACCATAGAGACAGCAGAGCAGGTGTGCCCTTGTGCAAAAGTGATGTCTCAACCAGATTACAGAAATGCTTTGAAAGCAGGAGAGAAAGAAGAAAGAATTATGAAACCACAGGAAGACAGCACATAGATGAAGATCACACTTAGATGAAAGTGTGATCTTTAGTTCTGACTAAAGAGCGGTGATTGCCACTGGGCCTAAACTACCTTTCCTGTCGCTTCACCTGCTCCCCACACTGCCAACCTTTATGCTTTGACTACACCAGCCACAGGTTGTTTCTATAATGTACCTGCCAGGACTCCTGCTGGCCCCTCTGCCTGGGGTCCCCTCCCCACTTTCTCATGCAGGCAAGCCCCACTTGTTCTCATTATAGGGTTCAGCACCAATGTCTTCTCTTCTGTCACCAGTGCCCAAATCCATACCTGTGTCCCCAAGAACCTTCAGCACATGCTTAGGGCTCTATGGTTTCAGATCTGCTGCCCTCTGGTCCTGAGCTCCTCCAGGTAGGGAGGGACCAGGTCCTCCCTTCAGGTCCCAGCACCCAGAATGGTGCTAGCACAGGGTGGGTACCCTGTGAAATGGTTCTTGAGTATAAGAAACAAAGAACAAATTCTTAAACGCAAGTGAAGATGAAGACAAAGAAAAAGGCTTAAAGGAGCAAAAGCATGGAAGAGTTAATGTTCGCTCTTAGCCTCAATGAGCTCCAGTGCCAACACCACAGGGGGATTTTAACAGGGGCCCTTGCAGAAGGAGATAGCCATGTGGGCCAGAGGAAGGTGCTGGGCCTTGGGGCCAGCCAGGTCTACACTAGGTCCTGGCTCTGTCACTTGCCACCTGGGGGAGTGTGAGCAAATGACCCAGCTCTCTGTGAAATGGGAACAGTTGCATTTAGCGCCAAGCCCAAATGTGAGAACTAAATTGATGGAACAAGATGACCGTAGCACAAAGTTCGACATATGGAAGAGGCTCTGCAATGGGCACTGCTGCCCGCATGTGACCTCCACTCCCCATGTGCCACTGTGTGGTTCATGTTTACTTCCAAAACCACGGTGGTTCTCTTGGGTGCCTTGTCATCGCTGGCCTCTGCACACCTTGATACCTGGACTGCTGAGCTAGGACCAGGCTGAGGCAAGAAAGACACCAGTGGCACAAAAGTTAAGAAGGTCCTGACTCTCAGTGTCACTCAAGTGATATTTGTGTAAGTGTATGTAGTATCTGCAAAGGTCTGAGATAATCTGTGCTTAATGAATTAAGTCAGGAGTTCTGATCTCCATGACCATGGACCCCTGGTGAGTTCCATGGGTTCTCTGAAGTCTTGACCTTGAATGTGAGGTTTCTGTGGACATGCACACCTTTCTGCAAAGAGTGCTATGGCTTTCATCAGATTCCCCAAAGGATTCAGCAACCCAAATATATTTGGAATCACCAAGTCCAATATTTACTAAGAATAATATAATTTTCTCTCTGTGTGTGTTGTGCAGAAAAGAAAGTGGGAAGAACTTGAACATAGGAGTAAGACATGGCAGCCATGCCTGAGAGGTTCTATAGCATAGAGGTTGGCCACTCAGCCTTGTGACCAGAGGGTCTGAGTTCAAGGTTGAGTCTTGCCACTTTCTGGCTGTGTGACCTTGGGCAAACCACCAAATGTCTTCATTACATAATAGTTTGACCTCACCCATACTGGCAGCCTTACCTATCTCAGGCAGATCACTTAGATCCTCAAGTCTTATTTATTTACTAGGAGCCTGGTGCATGAAATTCATGCACTGGGGGTGGGAGGTCCCTCAGCCCAACCTGCCCCCTCTCACATACTGGGAGACTTCAGGGGGTGTCCTACTGACAGCTCACCCCCAGCCTGCCCAAGGCTGAAAACCTCTGGCTGAGACTTTCGTCTTTGAGCAGGAGATCTTGGCCAGGGGATCCCAGCCAGCGATTGCCCTGCGATCCAACTGATCGCCGAGACCCCAGCCAGTGGTCACCCTGTGATCTAGCTGATTGCTGGCTGGCCCTTCCCCAGCCCTGGCCCAAGCCTGCCCCAAGGCCGGGAGGGAAATTCTCAGAGGCTTTTCCCCCTGGCCTTGGGAACCCAGTGGATCGCCATGCCATGGGGCCAATCTGCTGGCTGGCCCCACCCCAGCCCCAGCCCAAGCCCTCCCCAAGGCCAGGAGGAAAAGCCTCTTCCAAGAGGCCTTGGGAACCCAGCAGATCACCCTGCCATGGCAGCAGCCATCTTGGTTGAGTGTTAATTTGCATATTGCTCCTGACTGGCTGGTGGGCATGGCTTGTGGACACAGTTTATTGGGTGTAGTGAAGGTATGGTCAATTTGCATATTATTCTTTTATTATATAGGATTGATTAACAGCACATCACATGGTTATAAGAATTCAACCTCATGTATCTGTCCAATTTCCCCAACACCATTTATTGAAGAGACTGTCTTGACTCCATTGTATGTTTGTACCTCCTTTGTCAAATATTAATTGAGCCATAGTGGTTTGGGTTGATTTCATTACTCCATTGCTCCCACATTGTCCACCCTTTGGCATCAGTCCTCCTCTGAACACTTCCTGCCTCATGGTCTCTTGGCCCTGGAACTGTCAGGGGTCGGTCATTACTTATTGTGACATGCATGGTAAGCCAGACTTGTGCAGGTACAGAAATGAGAGTCTCTCTGAAGTCAGACATGCCCAGCTATCCTTTCCATCCCAATGGGTCTGTGATGGGGCTGTCACCCAGGTCCTGCCTGCTCTTGGGCCATCATACAAAGAGCTGCTTTGGGAGGGGTTTCACAGGAACCAGAGCAGCCATGTGTCTGTCCGCTGAGTGCTTTGGGAAGGAAATGTCACATGTGCAGGATGTGGGTCGACCCCTGCTCTTACTGTTCATGCCCCCCCCCCGCCTGCCACAGCTGCAGGTGCCTGAGCCCACATGTGAGGGAGGCGGTTAGTTACTTGGCCTGAGGGGAGTGAGGCAGGCCTTGGGGTCAGAGCTGCACTGCTATTACTTAGGAGATTATACTGATGACCAGTGTGCTGATCGTGACCCATAGGAAGGTCATATGGCCTCCTGATGGTTGAAACTGCTGCCCCTCCTGTGGGTGACACTGCAGGAAGCTCTTTGTAATTTTCTCTGGGTGGCTGTCATGAGAATAGCTAATCTCCCAGCATCCCAGGGGACCCTGTGGGGCTACTGAGTCTGTTTCCAGTGTCAGCAAAAGGCAGCTAGGCCCCAGGCTTTGGCTTTGGAGCGATTCTAACGCCTTCCCACCAGGACTAGGTCTGGGGCTCTGGACAAGACGTTTACTTCTGACTCTGTACACCAGCCTCTTATGGGTGGTCTGAACCTGAAACGCATAGGGCCTGCACTGTGCAGGGTCTACTGGGACCCCGGCAGGCGCTGGGAACAATGAAGGCGCCATCACTGAGGATTTGGGGTTTGTGTTGGTCTGGTATGCAGGGCTCTGACCATGTCTGCGAGGCCCAAGCAGCCTCTCAGTTGCTCCCGAGGCAAGCAAATAACTGGGCTGCCAGGAGGCAGGAGATGGGCCGCAGCCACTTGGAAGACAGGCTGATTTTGTACAGCTATATCATTTCTTTCCTTACTTTTGTAAAAATTATATAATACCAAAACATTTCTGAAAAACAGATACAAACCATCAATAATTCCACCAACTTAACATTTTTTACCCAAGAGCTGCTTGTCTTGGTTCACATGATGCATTTTTTTTTTCATCGGTGGAACCTTAAAAGATATATGACTTCGGAGTCTGCTTTTTTTTTTCTTCCTTTGTTTTTTTCATCACGACATAGACATCTTTCCCACGGCTTCATGTCTTCACAATGATCACTTCTGAGGCGGCAATAATATTTCATTGTATAACTCTATTTCACCATTTCCACTAGACATTTAGACACTTCCCCTTTTTTAAACACTGAGAGAGGACTGTGATTAAAAGCAAAATGACATGTAGCTTGCAGAGGTGTTATGAACATCATGGTGCAACTGAAGACTATTCTTTCCTAAACCCTTCAAGGAATGACAATGACATAGGGAGATGAAATGCTTATTTAGGGGTGCAAGAGGGTGGACTTTGAATTGCATGGTGACAGTGGCCTGAGTTTTTCATCTTCTCTCATCTAGTTCCCTTGTGTCAGCAGCTATATTTGCTGGCCAGGATGACTGATGTGGTCTTTGGCCAGAAAACAGACTTTCCTCTCCGTAAAATGAAATGACTCATAAGGAAACAAAACCCAAGGGTTTGGCCTCATTTGTCCCAGAGTTTCAACCAAAGCTCTTAATCTGAGGTCCATGAATCGTTGTGGGCAGGAAGGGGTCCTGAAAATGCACAAAATTTGACATGTGTGTGCATGTGTACTGTGTGGGGAGAGTGTGTAATCTCAGCAGATTCTCAAAGCAGGCTGTGGCCCCAAAATGTTTTGAAAAACAACTTATCTATCTATCTATCTATCTATCTATCTATCTATCTATCTATCTCCTCCATGACTCCCCACCCCGCCTTTTGGGAGTCTGGGATTAAAATGAAAGGATCCTAAAGATATGTGTCTACATACAGAGCTCCACTGATGAGTTGGGGAACATATTATCCCCAATGCAAAGATGAGGAAACTGAGGCTCAGAAGTACTTCTAAGGGCACACAGCTGGCACATGAGGAGCCTTGGATTTGAACACAAGTCTGCCTCCTTGCCAAGCCTGTATGTGCATATTCATTGTGCCAACGTACCTTTTGGTTAAGAGAGTCGCTTCTATTTTTACTTCTTTAACCAAAGCTAATTGCTGATGTCTTAGAGATTCTGCCATGATTAAGGCCACCCATGGTTCTTGACTAATGGAAATGTTTTGGCATCTTTCAAAGTCTTGCATTTCTCTCCAAGGGGTCGGGCTGACACAGAAATATTTGTGGTTGGTTAACTGTTCTTTCCAGCTACTAGCATTAACCATAGGAGGTGAATTGTGTTTATCAAACTGAAATGTTATCACTCAAGGCTTAAGGAGACACAGCAACATTGAAATTCAAGAGACCAAACCCAACGGGTGGGAGACTTCAGCCCACAATTTCCTAAACTCCATTGGGCCTTTTCAAACATATGTTTTTATTAACAACAAACCACTTGGCTTCACTGAGTGACTTTGGCTATCTAAATGTGTTTGATTTCCTTCTCTCTTAGTAATCCTTTCCTACATCTTCTTAAACTCCAGCCTGCATATCTGGAGGCAAAGAAGATGGGGCATAATTCAATTTCATGTTTCCTTGTTTCTTCTGGGACTCTCTGCCAAATTAACCCCTCATAACTACTGAACACTGGCAGCCTTTAAAGGGAAAGGGTTTCTGAAATATGGTAAATAAACCTGCAACAAAACACTACATTTTGATTTCATCTTGGGCTTCTTAGATGTAATATATTAAACATTAGGTCACTGGGTGTTGTTGGGCCCAAAGTTTTAAGTAACAATCAATAATTCGAATATAGAATAACACCAGCTTTGGTATAAATGACATCTGTCTACTGTTGTCTTAGTAAATTAATCTGTTTACTCATTATGCCAGTGGGTTATTCAGGGGAGGTGAATAAATAGGCATTTATTTATGTTTAGGTTTTCTCCAATTGATTGATCGATTCATTCAAAAGAAGAGAAAGATTTACTGTATAGCTAATATTTCAAATGCTGAAATGGATCCTGAAAAAAACAAGTAGCCCCTTCCCTTGATGCTCTCACAAGGAGTCTAAATTAGAAGACAGACTTTAAAAAAAAGGCCCAGTATCCTGTGTCTGGGGTTGTAAGAAATACTGTGGGCCAACTGAAACCAGTTTGGCTCAGTGGATAGAGTGTTGGTCTGTGGACTGAAAGGTCCCAGGTTCGATTCCGGTCAAGGGCATGTACCTTGGTTGCAGGCACATCCCCAGGAGAGGGTGTGCAGGAGGCAGCTGATTGATGTTTCTCATCGATGGATGTTTCTAGCTTTCTATCCCTCTCCCTTCCTCTTTGTAAAAAATCAATAAAACATATTTTTTAAAAAAATAAATAAATACTGGGCCAGCACTTGTTTCTTGATGGTTTGGGGTTATTACTATATTACTATGCTATGCTAGAATAATAATAACTGACACTTATTGAGTGCTTACTGTGTGTGAAGGTACTCTTCTAAGTACTGCATATGTGTATCATCTTGTTCAATAGAAAATCATTCAGAGACTTCCTTTCATTTGGTTTTTGTGCCTTTGCCTCATCTTATAGATAAGTCCAGACTATTCACTTTCAAGGTTTTTTTGAGCAACATAACATGATTGTCTTTCTAAAAAACTTATTTATTCAAGAAAGGCTGAAGCAAGGTTCTCTCAAAAAAAATGTTTGGCTCTAGATAGAATTTTTATTTTCATGGTTTATCACAATTGACTTGATCCCTCACCTCCATGGCCCCTGCCTGGATTAGCCTCTGGCATCGAACCCCAGCAGAACGTACTTGAGTCCCAGAGTGCTGGGCCTGGCTAAGGCTGCTGATGGTACTGTGTGGCCGGCTTAGGAAATAGGGCCTTCCATTTTAAAGTGGGTGCCACTGGGTTGGGAGGTGAAAATGGCAAAGGCAGGGAAACGAGGCTGAGGGTGGCAGAAATGAAGACCAGTGATGCATGGACCATGAAAGGCAGAGAGGGACGCAAGAGGAGAAGAGAAACCAGAACATCGCTCCTAATAGAATCTTCATGTCACTGTCTCAGGCACCTTTGGTAATGAGAATGCAGGGACAGGACCAACTCCAAGACCCATATCCATGTCCCATCCTCATTCTCTGCAGCTTGGAGCAGAGCCCAGGTTACCACTGAGACTCTGCTGTTCCTCCATGCCCACATAAATCTACAGTGGAATCAAGGGAGGGCTGGGCGTCACATGGAGACCATCCATCTAAAGCTCACACCTTACAGACAAGAGACAGAAGCAATGAGATGAAGTGACTCACCCAACATTGTACTATGAGTAATCCAATGATGCCCTTCGACATTACAAGATGCTCAAGTGCCTTTTGGGCAGTCAGAAAGGGGTGGATGTGCTCAGAACAAGTTGGGGCATTTATCAAGTTCCAGGTTATTTAAACATGGTAAGCTGGCAGACCAGGAATCCCTTATTGTACATCAGGGCTCTGTATGAGCAAGACTGTGGACAGCCAGAGCAGCCTACTGCCCAGCTCAGATCAGCTGGATTTCAGTTTACCGTAACTTGGAGAAGTCTACGCCTTGGAGAGTGTTTAACTCATTGGCCTGTCTTTTGTGAGGGAAATATTTGGAATTTTTTATAGGTCACAGTGGCTGTGGTATTTTGTTATACTGAACCTGATAAAATCTGTAACAAATATCCAAAAGAATTCAAAGCAGTGTCTCAGAGAGTTATTTGTAGACCCATTTTCATAGCAGCATATTAATACTAGCCATGGTTGAATGAATAAATAATAGATAATCAAATTATTATACATACTTACAATACAATGGGATATTATTCAGCCTTAAAAGAGGAAGGAAGTTTGAACACATACCACACATGGATTAACTTGAGAATTATATTAAATGAAATTAGCCAGACACAAAGGGACAAATTCTGAATGTTTCCACCTAATATGAAGTATCTGTAATAATCAAATTATAGAGACAGAAAGTAGAATGGTGGTTGCCAGGGGGCGGCGGAGTGGAAAACGAGTTTTTCTTTAATGGGCAGAGAGTTTCAATATTGCATACTGACAGAGTTCTGAAGATTGGTTGCACAACAGTGTGAAGATACTTAACATTACTGAATTGGACACTTAAAAAATTAAGATGCTAAATTTTATGTTCAGTCTATTTTACCACAATGTAAATTTTAAAAATAAAAAGAATATAAGATGTGTACGTGCACTCGTTGGGTAAGAAATGTTTTGTGGGCCTAGTCAGTTTGGCTCAGTGGATAGAGCATTGGCCTGTGAACCAAAGGGTCCCAACTTCGATTCTGCTCAAGGGCACGTACCTTGGTTGCAGGCTCCTCCCCAGCCTGGGCCCTGGTCAGGGCTTGTGCAGGAAGCAACCATTCGATGTGTTTTTCTTACATGGATGTTTCTCTCTGTCTTTCCCTCTCTCTTCTGCTCTCCCCAAAAATCAATGGAAAAATATCTTTGGGTGAGGATTGAAACACACACACACACACACACACACACACACACACACACACACACACAAAATACATGTTTTGTGAACCATTGTTTCATCGTGTGGTTGTGCACATGTGCACCTAGGAATGTTCTATCTGGTGGTGTACAGCATATTTCTTACTGATGTTCATAATAAAAAGAAAGAAGAAAAAGAATTTTGGCAGACAACCTTGGTGGGCGACCTCAGACCACAGAGCAGAGAGACCTCCCCTGTGTGTGGTACAGCAAAGAGCAGCTGCTGCTCTATTGTTGTCACTTCCCAAGGGACCTTCTTTCTGATACACTCAGGAAACACTTGTTAATGTCTACTGAGAGAAGGAGAATCTAGAAGGTCTCGTACACTCTCTATATTCTCCCATTTTCCAAAGAAAACTCCACGGATGTGGGAGAAAAGAAAATAAATATTTAGCATACTCAACTGTGTAAGGAGGGAGGGAAAGAAAGAAGGGAGGGAGGGAGGAGGGGAAAAAGGAAAGAAGGAAGGAAGGAAGGAAGGAAGGAAGGAAGGAAGGAAGGAAGGAGAGAGGGAGGGAGGGAGGGAAGAGGGAATACAGATGGAAGTGGTCTAGATTTCTCAGACTTGCAGATTTTATATAAACCCTCTGTAATTTCTTGAAGCTAAATGTATCCTTGGAAGCCTTCCCAGGACTCGAACAGGGATCTGGAAATTGTGCCTGTTCTGTAGAAGCAGCAGGGAACAGCACCCCATGATCCTGGGCCTTTAGGCATGCACATTAGGTGTCCTGCTGGGGGAGCTGTGGCTGGGAACTACTCTGCAGCTATGCTCAAGCAGACATTGTGGAGGGGAACTAGTGAAAGTGAAAGGGTAGGGTTTGATAAAGCAGCTATCATTAGCACCTGTTTTATAACTTTTAGAAAATACTACACATAAGATGAGCTCCTCACAGTGGCTCCCAGATAAGGAGAAGCAGAGCACTTACTTACATGTATTCATTGTGATTTGCAATCCTTACTCTTCCTGCAATCCAGGGAACCTAGGAAAAGTGGTAACAATAATTTGGGCCACGAGGGGAAAGGGCAATGGATTAAAATAAGGGTGGCTTTTCATCCTGACACATCATTTACTAACCCTGAAACTTAGTACTCTCCCCTCTCAACCCTCACAGGGTTGTTGCAAGGAGCAAATTTGATGACATGTCAGTTGTCACTATAGATATTAATTAGAATGGATGCTATATTAGAAGAGGAGCCATCTATTCTTTCATTCAAAAATATCTGTGTACTTTTACTATGGGCACTGGAGTTACATCATGGACAAAACAAGCCCTGTCCTCACCTAGGAGCTCACCTAGTAGTGGGAGAAGACAGATGCTAAGCAAATCAGTAAACCTGGAGTGTCAGGTGGGGGTCAGGACTATGGAGTAAAATAAATCAGAGTGGAATGCCTGGGATAGATGGGTTTATGTGATTTTGAAAGGTCAGGAAGGGTCCCTCTGCTAACCAAGTGACATTTGAGCAGAGGCCTGAAGGAGGTGAAGGAGCTGGCAATAGCTGAGGAAGAATATTCTAGGCAAAGGAAGAGCAAGTACAAATGTCCTGAGGTGAGAGTGTGTTTTCTTGTTTAAGGTCCAATAAGGAAGCCAGTGTGCTGGGAGCAGAGTGGGCAAGGAGGGAGTGTGGTAGGAGAAGAGAGAGGAAGGAAAAGTGTGGATCAATTATAAGGACTTTGGAGTGTGTGTGGTAAAATATCTATATGTATAAAAGTCTAAGTGACCATTATGACTGACCAAACAACTGGTCAACCAGTTGCTATAATGTGCACTAACCACCATGTGGCAGGCGCTCAATGCAAGAGCTGCCCCCTGGTGTTTAGTGCGCTCCCACAGCCAACCTCCCACAGCTAGTCAACCTCCCACAGTCCCTCCCCCACAGCTGCCTTGATCGGCTCTGATCAGGACTGGGTGAGATGGCTCTGATCCACTCTGATAGCCAGCCAGGCCGAGGGGCCCCACCGGTGCATGAATTCATGCATTGGGCCTCTAGGACGTGACATAAAATTCACCATTTGAAGTGTACAGTTTAGTACATTAAGCACGCTCACATTGTTGTGCAACCATCACCATTTTCCCCCAAAACTTGTTTAACTTTCCCTACTGAAATTCTGTACCCATATGTTATAGGCTAAACTGTGTTCTTTCCCCATTCCCAATTCATATGTCAAAGTCCTAACCCTTAATACTTCAGGATGTGACCGTATTTGGAAATAGAATCCTTCAAGACATAATCAAGTTCAAATGAGATTATCATCTTGTAATTCAATCTGATCATGCTCTTCTAAGAAGAGGCAGTTAAGGCTCAGACAGACACAGAGGGAAGACCACAGGAAGACACCGGACAAAGACGGCCATGTATAAGCCAAAGAGAATGGCCTCAGAAGACACGTACCCTTCCAACACCTTAATCTCAAACTTCTAGCCTCTATAACTGAGAAAATTAATTTTTGTTGTTTAAACTACTCAGCCTGTGGTACTTTATTATGGCAACCCAAGGAAGTAAACCCGCTATTAAACCCTAACTCCCTATTCTCTGCCTTCCAGCCCCTGGCAACCATCATTCTACTTTCTGTATCTATGAATTTTACTGTTCTAGATGCCGCATATGATGGAATCATACAGTATTTGTGCTTTTATGTCCAAATGCTTTCACTTAGCATAATGCCTTCAAGGGTCACCCATGTTGCAGTATGTGTCAGAATATGCTTCCTTTGTAAGGCTACATATTGCTGCTGTATTGATGGCTCTGCCACATTTTGTTTATCTACTCACCCATAGATGGACACTTGGGTTGTTTCCACCTTTTGGGTATTATGAGTAAAGCTACAATGGATGTCAGTGTACAAATATCTATTCAAGTCTCTGCCTTCAATTCCTTGGCCTCTATACCCACAAGTGGGATTGCCAGATCCTATGGCAAGTCTGTTCACTTTCTTGAAGAAATGTCATAGAGGACTGAGGATTTTCAGTGAGTGGGAGAGGACCAATGGCGGGTTCTGGGTGGAGACGTTTCATGGCCTGACCAGAGAAGTTTCACTGAGTGGGAGAGGGCCATTGGCAGAGTCTGGGTGGAGAAGTTTCAGGTCACAATTGGCTGCCTTGCTGGAAGCAGGCTGGTGGGAGGGCAGATATAGGAACAGAAAGCCAGTGAGAAAGCTACTGCAAGAATCCCGGCTTTGACTGGCAGTGAAGGCAGGGAAAGTGGCCTGGTTCTGGATATATGTTGAAGATAGAGCTGGCAGCGTTAATGATGGTTTATTTGTGAGATGCAGGAGAAAAAGCATGAGCAACCAGCACAGGGAGTTACCATTTGTAGAGTTGGGGAAATCTTTGAGACCTACAGGCTTAGGAGCAGACTGGGGACCTGCTCTGGGTATTGGAAGTTTGTGCTGTTGACTAAGAATCCAAGTGGCAATATCAGTGGTGATGTCAGCTGGCCCTCTGAGTTCCACCAGCCCCTTTCTTTGGGTCCTGTCCCACATGAGTATCATGGACTACCAGCCTCCAAGCACAACTAGATCTTTCCGATGCTTCTAGGCTTCTGAGAGCTGCTGCTGTTGCAGCTTATGCTGTGTCCTCTGTGCCGCTCCTGCTTTCTGCTCTTCAGGGCGTGTAGGAGTGGGGGGAAAAGCAGCCACCAATTAAGAAAGCATTTGAGCTCAACTATATAATTATCTTAATTCCAACCATACAAACTAGCTCCCAATGTAGAACTAGAAGTAATTAAACAGAAGTAATACTCTTAATACGAGCAATAAGAATAACTTCTCCCTGCGTGAACTTAGAACAAATAAATCACTGATAGTTAACAACAAAATAAACTCAGCCCAACAATAAAACACTTATTAAGCACGTTGTTAACCTAACACAGGCATTCATTTCAGGAAAGATTTAAAATTTTCAAAGGAACTTGTGGGGACAGGAGGTAGTGGTGCAGCCCCTGCAGACCTCGCTCCTTCCCTGCCTGAGCCAGCTGCCGTGAGAGCCCGCACCTACCTGTGCTGAGGTGAGAGCTCTTGGCCCTCTTACACGGTGAGTCCTACTCCTCAAGGCGTCAACAACAGGACCCTGAGTCCAGGGCCCCTCTCAGACCTGACAGAGGTTCTGGAGAGCCAGAAATAAGTATATTAAAGCAGCAGCACCTTGGGCAGCCCAGGCCTGTGCTCATGGACTAGAGGGCAGCTCCAGGAGAAATCATTAAAAAGATGTGGTCCCTGGTTGGTATTTCCCAGTGGTGAGAGCATTGGCCCTGCGCACTCAAGGGTCTCAGGTTTGACTCCCAGTCAAGGGCATATACCTCAGTTGCAAGTTTGAACCCCAGCCCCAGTTGGGGCCTCTGCATGAGGCAACCAATCGGTGTGTCTTTCTCACATCAATATATCTCTCTCCTTCTCTCTCTCTCTTCCCCCCACTCCTTCCTTTCCACTCTCTCTAAAAATCAACGGGGAAAATATTCTTAGGTGAGGATTTTTAAAAAAGCATACAAACAAACAAAAAGGTGTGGGAGCAGGTTGTCCTTGAGTGGTTGGTTGTCAGCGAGCGCCATGGATGCCAGCCTCTCAGATCTCACTTTAGAGAAGGGGAAACCGAGGCTGGAAGAGGATGAGGGAATGCTCAGGGTCCGAAGACTGGTTGAATGAGGTGTAGGATTCAGTTCTCCTGGTTCTGGGGGACAGCCCTTCAGCCTCACACAGGCACTGGGAGTCCTTTATCCTAATCAAGGAATGCACTTTCAAGTTCAGGTTTCAGCTAAGGCTCTACGGCTTCCCAGACCAAACCCGCACTTCCCTGTATCCTTATCCAGCACATTCAATTTTTAAAACCTGACCTAGCCAATCCCTGCTGGACACTGGGTTCTAATTCTGAACACAGACATCCCACAGCAGCATAAGGTTACACTCTTTTTAAAAAATATTTTTTAAATTATTTAAGAGAGGGAGAGAGAGAGAAACATCAGTGATGAGAGAGACTCATTGATTGGCTGCCTCCTGCATGACCCCAATGGGGATTAAGCCCACAACTCCTCATGTGCCCTGTCTGGGAATCAAACCAGGACCTCCTGATTCATAGGTCAATGCTCAATCACTGAGCCACACTGACCAGGTGAAGGTTACAATTTAGGACTGAGGGCCACCTCTTTCCCCTGCACAGTCCCTCACAATTGAAGGTCATCATCCCCTTGTCATTGATTGGCACCTCACCATTTCCACCCACTGTCCCCATTTCCACTGACACACTTTCTCTCACCCCACCTCTGGCAATGGTCTCCAGCTCAGACCCTGCTTCTGGGCTTACACCTACAATCTTCTCTACATGGCACTTCAGTGATCTTTCAAAGGTAAGTCAGCTCTGCCTAAAACCATCCAATGGTTTCACATGGCATTTTGAAAGAAAGCCAAGCTTCTTTTCCTGTCCCTTTTCTTTGTCCTTACCTCCTCCCATGCCCTACCACTCTGCTCCCGGCACCGTGACGGCCCCTCCTACTCCTAGAATGTGCCAAATGTATGCCTTGCCCTCTATGGGGCCTTCCCTCCTGGTGTTCCCACTGCCCTTCCAGGTCTTTGTTTGCTGGTCATTCAAACCCCAGTTAAAAACCTCACCACTTGGAAGAGGCCTTTCCTCCTCCCTGAATAACCCACTGCCTCCGTGGCCATGCTCTCACACCATCCTCTACTTTCTCCATAGCACTGACCTCTTTTGGAAAGAGTTGGGCATTTACGTTGCTTATTTGTTCTCTGGCTTCTCCTTCACTCACTGCTGTGTTAACTAGTTTTGGGCTCCAGAGCTGGAACCTGGTCTGTCTAGTTCCATGATGGTGAACCTATGACACACGTGTCAGCACTGACACGCATAGCCATTTTTGATGACTTGTGGCTGCATGTGATCGCATACAGAGAAGTATGGGGCCGCATGCTGAGAAGGATGTTTTATCATCGACTACTGCATGGCCAGGTGCAGTAGCTGAGGACGAAACATTTGCTGTAGTGTAGTGTAGACATTCTACATTTTCAAGCGAGATGTAGAAACTAAAACTTATAAGTATTTTCTTCAAGTAACAAAATATTTTGAGAAGGCCAGTGCAGTTGTACGAAATGAAATGGAACCCTTGCATATAAAGTACCAGCATGTTTTAGACTTGTTACTTGACCAGTTCAGCGATAGATTTAATCAATTTAGAAGCCTAGAACAGATCATAAAAATAATTAAGTATCCTGATATAGTAGTCTACATTAGTTTGGAATTAAATGGTTTCCAATGGATGCAAATTGATGATTTGGAGATGCAACTTGCAGAATTTCAAGACAGCATCTGGACTCAGGTGTTTGTCCACTTAAGGTCAAAGCTTAAGAATCTGGAAAGTTGCCGCTTGGAGAATCAAGAGGAGTGCCAGTACGAACAGGAAATTTGGAGTGCCTGGAACCGGTTACCAGACACTTTTAGCACCCTGAGAAATATAGCAATGGCTTTACTCACAATTTTTCCCTCTATATACTTTTGTGAGATCTTATTCTGAGCATTAAATAATATCAAAACCAACAAAAGAAACAGTTTAATAGATGAAGTTAGTAGCTCTTGTTTGGGCTTGAAGTGTACAAAATACCAACCTTCAATTGAAGGTTTAGCCAATGAAATTCAGCAACAAAAAAGTCACAAATAAGCAGGTTAGTTAAAGAATTCCCCCTCCCCCTCACTTATCTTAGTTCACGGCACCCCACACAAGTTAAATAATATCAAGACCAACAAAAGAAATGGACTGACAGATGAACAAAGAAATCACTAAGCAGGTAAGTTAAATAGTTTTGGTTTATTAAATACAGTTATATATTACAATTATACATTTTTGTTATTTAAACTATAAATATCGCAAAATTATGGCTTTTTTCTCGAAGTGACACACCACCAAAATTATGCTCGGTTTTTTTGGCGAATTTTGACACACCAAGCTCAAAGGGTTGCCCATCACTGGTCTAGTTCCCACCGTCTGCCCAGCACTCACCCCACAGCCTGGCCCAGGTCTGTGCTCAAAGCTATCCCTTGGGGAGACAGGGAGCTCCTCACAGGGAGGATGAGACTGTCTGGGCCAGCCTGAGGGCTTGAGGACCACGCTGCTATCGGGTGGGGCTCACACACAGCTGCTGGCAGCCACACAGCCACAGCCTTTCTGGAAAGCAATTTAACAGTTAGGGTCATGGATCCCGAAACAGTTCCATGGTATTGGGCCAAAGCGATTTTCCTTCTGAGAGCCTAAACAAAGGGGAGAAATTGTAAATGTAGGCAACAATTTTACAAAAATATTAGATAAACCTGTGTGTGTGTGTGTGTGTGTGTGTATTATTATAAAAATTATAATGTGTTTTTTATAAGTTTGAATATCAAAAGGCCTATGATGTACTATTAAATGATAAAAAGAACACAGAAGTGTATGTATGATAGTAATAGCTAATAATATGCATTTAGAAGGTATTTGTGCCAGAGACCCTGCCAAGGACTTTACTTATTCTTTCTACACTAAGTGGCCAGATTATTATGATCTCTGAATGCATAATAATCTCGCCACTCATTGTATATCCTATATAATAAAAGGCTAATGTGCAAATTGTCCCCTCGACCAGTAGTTTGACCAGCAAGCAGGCTGGCCAACCACCCATGTCCCCTCTCCCTGGCCAGGCTGGCCAGACACCACTCACACACAAATTCATGCACTGGGCATCTAATATATATACATACACTGAGTGACCAGATTATTATGTGTTCAGACATCATAATAGTCTAGCCACTCAGTGTAATTCTTTCAACAACCCTGTGAGACAGTTATTAGTATGTTACTATCTGGGAAAATGAGACTTCAAGAGATTAAAAAACTTAACAAATGTGATGTAGTTTATAAATTATAAAGTCAGGATTTTAATCCATTTTAAAGACTATAAACCATGTTTCATACTGATTTCATCTTTGTAATAATTTTTTAAATGTTCATATCTTCCCACCCTTCAAAAAAGACTAAAAAGAAATAAACCAAAATATTAACAAAGGTTGCCTCTGAGTATTGGGATTTTAAGAGATTTTCTTCTTTATAACTTCCTGTATTTAAATTATTTTTTATAATGAGCACATATACTCATACAAAGTTTTAAGTTTTATTAAAAAATAATTTTGTCATACACAAAATTGCAAATGAATAAATGGCTAAATAAAAATGAAGCATCTTTATTTAATGGAATAGGATAAAACAAAAACTAGAAGAACTAGGGATCTATGTAGCAAAGTGAAAAAATTTGAAAAACACAATTTTAAGTAAAAAACAAAAGCAATTTGCAAAAAGGTCGCATGCATTATGAAGTCATTTTTGCAAAATATACAAAACAAGAGTATATATCACTTGTGGTTGCTTATACATATGTCACAAACACACAAAATCATACATTGTAATAATATCTACTAACTTCAAGATTATTTTTAGAGACAGAGAGAGGGGGAAATAATGCTCAAGCTTTAGCTATATCTGTACATAACAAGAGAGGAAGAAAAATAGACAAAAGTGACAAAACAATAGCATTTATTTTATATTAGTACTGTTACATTAGTCTGTGTGCTTTTATACAGATAAGATATTCATAATTAACAGTAAGAAAATGTAAACTAGCTTAATATTTCTATAAAGTTGGGGTGGGGAAGAAATTTCTAAGTATGAACATTAAAGACAAAGATTCTGAGAGAGATGAATAAATTGGATAGACAGCAATGATGATCTTTGTGCACAATAAACACCATAAACAACATTAAAAAGCAAAAGATAAATTGATAAAAAATATTTACAACGTACATGACACACTACTGTAAAAAATAAATACATAAATCCTTTAGAGAGGTCCTATATGTCATTAAGATAATGATAAACACCTCAATGTAAAAATGAGCTGACGACATGGACAACCAAATGGTCAGGAGTAATACAAGTGGTTGATAAATACATAATAAATGTTAATAGCAAACAAAATTAAAGCGATGTTTTTTATCACCTTTCATTTAACAGATTGACATATTTCTTTAAAACTTGATAAAAGCCGTTGACAAAGAACCAGGGAGATGGGCCTGCATCACTGTGAGAGTGTAAATCAGATACTTTTCCACATACTCTTGTGGAAGCCAGTTTAGCATCACAGATCAAGCTTCTTAACAATGTGCATCTTCTTCAATTTAGTAAATCCACTTATAGAAAAAAAGCTTTAAAAATATTGGAACAACTAAATACATACTTTACAAGAATATTTCTTACAGGTTTCTTTAGAACAGTCAAAAGTTGAAAATAATTACTTTGACCAATAGTAGTTAAATAAATTAATATTAAGTCTTTGCAATGTCATCTATAATAATAAAAGCATAATATGCTAATTGGACCAGACAGCCAAACAACCTTCTGGACGTCCTTCCAGATGACCTTCTGGATGAAGCCAGGGCTGCGAGGACTGAGCCCCTTGCACAAATTTTGTGCATTGGGCCTCTAGTGTAATTAATAATATTGCTTCCAAATTTGTATATTCATGCACTGCTGTGTGAAATTCCTAGAGAACAATTTACAAAATATATCAGAACACTTAAATGTGACGTGCTTTTGGGCCAACAATTACGCTTCAAGGATTTTTAAACTCATCCAAGATTACTGGGGGATGTGAAGAATAAAACACAAGAGCAAAGGACTTAAAAAAAAGTCCTCATCCAAGGATGTGCTTTTCACTGATTTTAGAGAGAGAAAAAGAGAGAGAAAAACAATGAATGGTTGCCTCCTGCAGAGCACCCTAACCAGGGATCAAACCTGTAACCTAGGTATGTGCCCTGAATCTTCAATTTTTTTTCTTTTATATATATATATATATATATATATATATACACAAGGTCAATTTTAATCCTGCATTTTCCTGCAATAACATCCACTGCTGGCTATATGTGGATTGAAACTGCATTTGCCAAGAACTATGAACATTAAGAATCTTTACACGAAGTCACATGTGTTGATACAGATATCTTGCAGCACCAAAAGCATACATAAGACATGCCACATGGTCTCGATGGATAAATTTTCTCCATCAGATAATAATCATATTTAGTAAAATTCACAGTTAATGCAGAATTTCCTTTATTTAAATTTACATCTTTAATACACATTCTAAAATTTTAATTATTTATAAAAACATTCAAGATTGTCATTTGCATGGCAATAAACAATAGGTTCTAAATTTATTAAAGGAATCTATAGCAATTAAAATACCACCAGTCTTCTTTTCAACTTGTAGCACTTGGCTTAAGACCTTTATGAAAATAGCTGAAGCCGGTTTGGTTCAGTGGATAGAGCATCGGCCTGCAGACTGAAGGGTTCTGGGTTCGATTCCGGTCAAGGGCATATACCTTGGTTGTGGGCGCATCCCCTGTAGGGGGTGTGTAGGAGGCAGCTGATCGATGTTTCTGACTTTCTATCCCTCTCCCTTCCTCTCTGTAAAAAAATCAATAAAATATTTTTTAAAGACCTTTATAAAAACAAAAGTTTATGTTTGTTTAGTACATTCATTATAATGGTCAGTTTTTCTTGTGAGAAAAACATGTTTCAGTTGCTATTTCCTAGACAATATATTGAACCCAGGTTTATAATATCTGCAACTGGTTAGCAGAATTTTACACTCAGATAGCCAGAACAAGAACTCCCAGTCTCTATAAACAGCCTTCCATTCAAAACGATGACAATGTATAAAACAGATTGATGGTCTGCCCCCTACTTAACATTGTTAAACATGTTTCCAAGTGTTCTTGGAAAATATTTTAAAATATAAGTGTAACAGTCTACTTCTTTAACCATCTCCGTAGGAGTAACATCTGGATGAACATAAAACATATCTTTAGGATAATGTCAAAGAAGTGGTTTACTGGGTCAAACAGTGCAGGTGGTTTTAAAGCTTGTCAGATACTTGATCAATAATATTCAGAATAGCTTGGACAACTCCAACCAACAGTATGTTTATGGGCCCACAAAGTGGACTTGGTTGGTAACAATGAAGACCATTCAATCACAGATTTATTAGATGCTCAGGCATCTCAGAAACATCACACTGAAGAAGCAAGGAGATAATTATGCCTGAGGATGAAGCTCAATTACTATTCTTTAAAACGTCACTCAGTTTTAAACCAGATTAAGTCACAACCATTTTGAAAACGATACACAAAATAAACTTCCCACAAAACATCTACAGTGTTTTTCCAAAATTAAAAAGTTTAAAAGACAGAAAGAGAAAAATCAGGACCAATTGACCAAAAATTTTTATTTGACTAAATTCTATTTCATACATAAGCATGACAGTCTCCCCTGTTTATCCAACTTTGGCAATTAAAAAACAAACAAACAAACAAACAGCAAGACAACATTCCAACCAACTGGGCCACCAAGTCAGTCCAGCGAAGGACATCTTTGCCATTATATTTGATACTGAAAAGAAAAAATCGGAATGACTTAGGTGTGTAACAAAAGCAATGGATAAAACAAGTTTGGTACAGCCTTCTGATAATGTGCCTCCCAGTCTTACAATCAATGCTACAGGCCAAACAGGTGACAGGCAAAGATGGTCACGATACACTCTTCTAAAGCAGGTCACAAAACAGGATGTAGATAATGATCCCAGTTTTGCTTTTTTATTTTTTTTTTAAATGGCAATGGAAAGTTACATACCAGACTGTTAACCACGGTTATCTAGTTGCTGGTGTTGCTGGTAATTTTTATCTCCTCTCTACTTTCTGAATTTCCTGCCACAAAAGCAAACTACATGCGTGGAGGGGAGAGTATATTTCACATGATTGATAAGAAGAGGCTGAGTCTTCCAAGTGTGGCCTGAATCCGTAAAGATTTAACTATATCATAAACTCAATCACCTTCATTTTGTTCTAAAATCCTCCCTAATTTTCTGATCGGGTTCACATTCTTCACAGATATCATCACAAGTGTTTTATTTTTTACTACCTTACATATTTTGGGAATGAGTAGAATCAGCCAGCCTTCACAGTCAGATAGAACTGATTTACAAATCAGTCTGTGACTCACTGTATGGTTTTGGGCAAGCCCTTAAACTTCACTGAGCATCTGTTTCTCCATTTGTAAAATGGGGAGGGATATGTCTGCTGTTGGGGCTAAATACACATTCTACATGAAACACAGTCATCTGTCTAGCCTGGCGTCAGGAGGAGTTCCAGGCACTGGGGTAATCATCATTAGTAATCCTGTTCTCACGTGAGACACAAATCCTGCAACAAGAGTTTTACAAGTTAATTTAAATCTGTCTCTAGTGAGACAAACGTGTCTCTAGATTCACTCAATAATCACAATTAACAACAACAACAACAAAAATGTCAGGGGCCTGAGACCTTTTTTCTTTTCTTTTTCTGTCTTTAACCTTTTATAGTTCGTATTTGAAAACATAAATTAGAGCCAGCTTTCCCAGTCCAAGTGTTTGCCTGGCCCCTGAAGCCTAGTAGAGGTGCTTGCCTCTGTTCACAAATCCCTTCTCTGGTTCTGCTTGGAGAGGCAGCTCCAAAGGATGGAATGATGGAGGTAGTGCCTTTTTAAAGAAATGAAAGTCAGAGCAGATGTGTATCTGGGAGGATCCCTGTGAGCCCTAGGGGGAGAGAGCAAGGCCCTGAGTGAGAGACGTGACTTATGTCCCTGCTCTACTCTTCCATTTTGTCAACTCTGCCTACAGTCTCTGATCTGAGGATGAAATGAGGATTTTATTTAGCTTATAGCGTTCTTTGAAGGCTCTTAACATGCTTTGTGTGAAAATATTTTGTGAACTGGCAGGTATCAGACAGATGCCGTCATTGTTATTATAGAAAGGTAAGGTTATTTCCCATGTCAAAAACAATGCAGAAATATATTAAAGTGTTAAGCAATGTTTGTGTGGAGGACAGAAAAAAAAAATCCATTTCCTTTAAAGGTGAGAGGATCCCTGGCTGGAAAAGTATGCACATTATTTACAAGGGACTCACTCACAGGAAGAAGTGCCCAAGGTCCGAAGGACTGTTTTTTAATCCTTGTTCACAAGTCATACTCCCAAAGCTCAGACTAATAAAAAAAAGAGTCTTCATAAAGTGGGGTTGGTGAGCTCTCTACATCAGCCTCTGTTGGTAGCCCTTGTGAAAAAAACGCAGATCCTGGGGTCCCTGCCCTGCACCTGCAGAGGCTGAGCCTCAGGAGTCTGCAAACTCCCCGTTGGTTATAACGCAAACTGAGAACTTGGAGAACATTTGTGCTAAGGAGTCAGAACTGAGTCCATTAGGAAGCAGTGAACTCATTATTTAATTTTTTGTTTAATTTTTCAATGAAAAAAAATGCAAGAAATTTTCAGAAACTGCAGAGTAGATTGAAGTCCATAGTCCCATCGATATAAAATACAACAGTAGTTGTATTTTGACAACTTGACAAATCAGCAGTATGTTTTAATTGTCACTATTGTGGGGTTTTAGAAAACATAACTTACATGTTTCCAATTGAAGGAATTTTATTTGGAGGCCCGTAGTTATCACAAGAATTTAAATATCAATACAGTACTATTTCCCCATATGATGGCCTAACAGATTTCAAGCTCTCCATGTCAGCAGAACCAAATGCAGGCGACTCATTGTGTCCGTGTTTCACTGAACTCAGCTTCACAAAAATGCTGTCTTCCTTCCTGAAGTTTTGCGTCTCATCCTCAAACATTTTACCACCTAAAAAATATTTTTGCCCAGCCAGCGTGGCCCAGTGGTTGAGTGTTGACCTGTGAACCAGAAGGTCACAGTTTCATTTCTGATCAGGGCACATGCCAAGGTTGTAGGTTCAATCCTCATGAGAGGGTGTGCAGGAGACAGCCGATCAATGATTCTCTGTCATCACTGATGTTTCTATATCTCTCTCCCCTCCTCTCTGAAAGCAATAAGAAATTTTTTAAATCTTTTCTACCAACTTTACCATTGTGGGGAGTGAATTTCCATGGGAAACATTTTCACTTGACAAAATTGAAATGGTCACATGTGTGTCTCCTCCTCACTAAGCCTAAGTTGGCAGCCACATGGACCAAGGCATATAAGACATTCTGTTCACTTGCTTCTTGCCAGGGAACACAGGTGCACAGAGGCCCCTACCTACTCAGCCAGGAGTTACAACTCTATCAGGTCCTATGCTAGTACCAGGAAAATTATCATACTGGTATTTTAAAAGTATCACACAAGATGTTAACTGTGTCATTTGAATAATTCTATTACATATCACCAATCCAGCCAATAGAAAAACTCTGTTTTCTGAACAAGTTTTTTGATTCCATGTCTTTGGGAAAGCATTATTTATCTATTTCCAAATATATTACCTGACCCTGAGGTACATGTTTCTGGTGTTCTCTCTTTCTCATCTTGTACTCTAGCAACTTTCAACTAACACGTGTGGAAGGAATGGCAGAATTAGGTCATCATTATTTAGTAACCCCTGGTGGTACCATTAGCTGAAATGTTGATGAGACGCTTTTTAATGGTGCTATCAAACCAGCATCACCTGAACTCAGATCTCTCTTAGCATCACTGAAATGGTGCAGCCAGATGGTGTGGTCACTGCCTGACAGCATGTGAAACATCCTGATAGTGTATGACCTGGAGCACATGTACCCCCATAAGACATCCCTACAGAACTAAAGCAAATGGAGTCTATGGAGTGAACTGTATGTGCAAGGAATTGGGAGATAGAGGAACAGTTATAAACTATCGCAAGGAAGCAATATCCGGGATGCAGAACACTCTATAGCACATCTAACCTGGTTTTTACAAACCAATAAAACAAACCAAAGTGGGGGAAGAGGCAATTATAGTAAAAGAAACATAAAGACAACAAATATCATGGATGAAGCTTGTTGGAATCCTAACTAGAACAAAACAACAGCAAGAAGCCATTTTTTGAGACACCTGGGGAAATAAGATTATGAGTTGGATTTTAGACAACCCCAAAGGAAAGGTAGGAAATCCCCATGAATCCCAGGGCTGTCTGGATACTCTGGAGAGGGACGGTGTCAGGCCAGTTCCTGTGGTCATCCTCTAGTTAGTATCTATTCAGAACTTTCTATGCTCTTGTTCTTTCCCACCCTCATCTTGTTTGGTTCCCATGACAACCATGTGAGTGATGTATTATAGGCTGTTGGTCCTTGATCTCCATAAAACCTACATATATGCTCATCATGTGTCAGTATCCCAAAAAACATTTTTCATGTGTTGAATTTGTACTTGAGCACATCAGCTGGTGAAGGAACATTCCCAGCCATCACCAGGGACTAACACTGGGTGCCAACAGCTCAGCCTTGGCAGGAAAACCATTTTCATCCGGGTAGCCATGTTTGCACAATTGTTTTAATATTTTGGTTCATTTGCCCCTAGTTTTATACAAATAGTCAGATAGTCATTGGAATTACGCCCATGATCATGGGTAAGTGCATAATGAAAAAACGTCTGCAAAAGGTTGAAAATGGATTGTGAAGCTCTGCCAGTCAGGGAAGATGTAATTGAGAATTTCATGGTCTAATTCTGCAGAAACAGAACTGTCCCTCCCCCGCAAAAGAGGAAAGTCCATTGTTGGCTGTTTTCAGCATTTCTCTTGGAGTATGCTTTCTTCAGGAAGGTTTTGTGGATGAAATGATGAACAGTGTCATGCCTCCCCCCCATCTTATAGGTAAGGAGACTTAGACTCAGAGAGATTCAGTCATTTGCCGACCTTCACAAAGCCAATACATAGCTTGCTTTGAGTCCAGGATCCTTCGAGCACCCACTCACGCCCTCTGGACCAGGGAGGAGGGAGGAGGCTTTCTGAGACTTCGCCTGAATTTCAGGGTGGCACTCGCCCTCCTTGCCCCAGCAGCTCTACCAGTGGTTTCTCCCCTGGAGGGAAGGACCTTGAAGGCAAGGGCAGTCCCACAGAAGAGAGAAAAGAGAATATGAACCTGAACCTGAACTGTGAGCTACGGGGGATGGAGCCCTAGGCCAGGCCCCGTGTGTCCTGCATTGGGCAGCGAGCTGCGGGCAGAGAGGATCTTCCAGCTCCTGGCTCTGCCACCTTCAGTGGGGCCTTCACAAGCCACCTTGCCACTCTGTCTTCAGCTATAACATAAGGATAATTAACCTACTAATGCCATCCTGACTGTCAAATATATGTCAAGTACTCTTTAGCCTGTGAAGTGCCAGGCAATGGTAAATAAAGGGTTTCTAGTTTCTCTAGTTTTAGTCAAGCTGAGGCTATATTTTGGGCTTTAAGCATCTGCCCGGAGGCTAACATTGACCTCCCTGCTCTGGTCAAAGTCTGTACATGGAGTCTACTCCAAGCAACGGAAACAAAAAGTTCCTTCCCTGACCTTCCCGTCCACACACAAGTATACACATAGGTCCACGAACATACTTGCTCTGCTGTGCACATACACCGAGTGTGCGTGTGTGTGCGCTATCTCACACACAGACATACACAAACTCACACCCTCTCCCATCCACTATTCACCCCTAAAAAGGAGGCCAGTGTCTTCAGTCCAGCAAAGCCACCTGTAGTCAGCAAAACCACCAGGACCAGCATGTGTTGCTCTGGCTTGTGCATGGCCTTGTGCATTTCCTGGCTCCACCCAGCCTGAAATGGCTAAAATATCACCATGGGTAGCAGCCCACTCACTAGAACCAGCTCTAGTTGTCACCTGGCCTCATGAGTAACTCTAGCCAGAGCCCCTGGGGTGGATGGATCTGCAGAGAACCCATCTATAATAATAAAAGCCTAAGCGACCATCGCAACTGAATGGATGATGAACAGGCTGTGTGGAGTGACTAGGCCCACAGGGGGAACAGTTGGGGGCAACCAGGCCAGTGAGGGGGGGAAGTGAGGGGCAGCCAAATGACTGAGCAGCGGGCTGCATGGGGCAGCCAGGTCCGTAAGGGGAGCAGTTGGGGGTGACCAGGCCAGGGGGTGGGCAATCAGGCAAGTAGGCAAGTGAGCAGTTAAGAGCCAGTGGTCCTGATTGTGAGAGGGATGTCCTGGGGATCTGGCCTAAACCAGCAGTTGAACATCCCCTGAGGGGTCCTGGATTGGAGAGGGTACAGGCTGGGCCGAGGGGACCCCTCCCCCAATGCACGAATTTTGTGCACTAGGCCTCTAGTGTATTTATAAAACCATGGAAAATCACATGAATATACACTGCTAAGGAGTAGAAAGGCAAAGAATTGTCAGCAGTGGGTGATTCATTTTAGGCATTTTACTCTCCGTTAAGCTATTTAAATGTTCAATTCTGTCGTTTAAGTGGACATAAATGTTTGCACGGGAAGTTGAAAATAGGCAGCAATATTGCTGATCAAAGAGGGCTGGTCATTTGAGCAGGCACAGAAGCAAGAGTCCATGTCAAAAAATTCTAGAAGCTGCTGCCTGCTCACCCATCATTGAGTCTGGAGACTAGGAGAGGTAAGCAAAGGCCTGAGGCTCAGGCTGCAGGGGCTGGGGTGGCCCTGACTCCAGGCTTTGTGCCCCACTGTTGCTGGGCAAGTCCTTCACTTCAATTTTTTGTTTCTGCTTGTACCAACAATATATGCTTACTCTTAAAGAATTTGAGGAATACATAAAAATCACAAAAAGGAATATAACAGTCACAAGAAGTCCTATCATGAAGAGTCACATGAAGTCCTGAGAATAAACAATTTTCACATCTTAGGAAATATCTTTTGGGGGCACTACTTTGCATTAACGCCCACCCACCCACCCACACAATTATTTTAACTTCTTATTTATTTGTTGGGGGAGCCTCCACTTCCCTTTTTTATTTCTACCTCCCCCACCAATAACCAAAGTAAACAAACTGGTGTGCTCCTCCCAAACCTCTCTTCACATAGCATAAAGACACACACGCATGCTTGCTTTTCTCACTCTTCAGAATTTCTAAATGTGGCATAATGTCATATACTTTGCCTCCTGCTTTTCTCGCGTAATGACATGTTGTAGAAAATCCTCTTAGCCTCGTTGGCAAAGGCCTAGCACATTCTTTTAAATAGTTGTATAATATTTTAGAGACTTTTAGAGTGTGGATTTATTCACAATTCCCCAATTTGTGAGCAATTACAAAGCTTGTTTTTGTTTTTTGCTGCTTTGACTTTCACTGCAATTAATGTTTTGGTATTTCATGTATTTCTGTATAGTGATGATTTATTAGTCTGTGAGAGTTCCATAAAGTGGGATTATAAATCAAAGAGTATGTATAATTTTTAATTTTAATATAAGTTGACTGTTTCTAAAAGGTCAGTAATATTTCATCTTTTATTTGTTAAGTAAATATTTATTAAGCTCTTACACAATGCCAAGCACTGCTTTAGCAAGTAGATTTCAACTAAAGTTCCAGACCTCATGGAGGTTTCATGGAATGGGAAGAACATGAAATGACAATTACTTTAATAAATACTTTTGTACTAGAAATGTAGGAAAACACAATTATCCTTTGCTTTACTGTCAACAATTGGTATTATAATTCTTGTCATTTTTCCCCAGTTTATTCAGGTAATTTGATATTTTATTATCTTAATTTGCATTTTCCCCATCAGTAAGTAATTTTAACATTTTTCCCATGTCCATTTAGCTATTTGGATTTATGTTGGGTGAGTTGCCTATTTATAATTGCGTATTTTTCTGTTTAGTGGGTTTTATGCTAGACCCATACTTCTTGTCAATGTTCATGAGCTCTGTGTATACTATAAACATACATTTATCTGCTATGTGCTTTACAAACTTTCCCCCAATTTATTGCTTATCTGCTGACTTCATGATGGTTTACTTTACGATGTAATGCCTTTCATGTTAGTAAATTTATCTTTTTGTTATGACTTCTTTTTGTCCTCTCAGCTTCTGCCTATTCTATCTCTGTCAATTCTTATCTCTATACTCTGGTTCATATGAAATGTTTCCTAAAGTTTCTTCCAAATAATTTTATTTTTTACATTCTTATTCAATGCACCTGTAATTTATCTTTTAATGTGGTATAAGGTAGGGGTCCAATTGTATTTTTCTAGGTAGATAGCCATTGTCCCAATACCATTTATTAAGGTAAACCCTCAGTTCTCCACTGAATTAAAATGCCACCTTTTACAGTTCCCATATGTACTGGAATCTGTTTGCATCTTAATGTTTCACGCCACTGAGTATCTGTCTATTCCTGTTGCAATTTCATGCTGTTTGAATTAGTCTTCTTTTTCATCATTTTAAAAGTTAGGTTTAAAAATTACAGTTTTTATCCAATCAAAAACTATAATTTTATTAATTTATGTTAGGAATAAGAAAGATGCCATAATCATGCAACAAAACAGATTGAAATAGTTATAAAACAATACTATGTACAAGTTTTGGAAACAAATTGGAAAATGTGGAGGAAATCAATCTATAAATAATCACATAAGTCATCAAAGTGATGCAAGGAGGGAGGAAATGGAAACAGATAAAATCAAGGTGTGTCTGAACAGATAAATTTCTGAAGAAGAAATTCAAAACGTATTTAATGGCCTACTATTTAAAAGGGCCCAAGAAACAGATGACTTATTGGCTAAGTTCCATCTAGCCTTTAAAGAGCAGATAATCCCAATGTTATTATTACTATTCAAAACCAAAGGAAAAAAGATAGAAGGCTCCTTCTATTTGTTATGAAGTTATGAAGCCAGCATCGTCTTAATGGCTAACACCTCATAGACAGATCCCACTTGGGAATATAGATTGTAATTTGAAATAAAATATTTGCAAAAGCTATCTATCCATGTGCCAAAACCACTAATGTACCAACAGCTTTTACTCCAAAATACAAGGATGCTTTGATAACAGAAAATTTCATCAACATAATTCATTACATCAACAAGTTTTTAAAAGACTGTCATATTAATAGACACTAAGTAGGCACCTGATAAAATTTAGTAGCTATTCCTAATATAAACCCATGATCCCTTATCCAAAATTCTGATATCCCAATAAGCTAAAATGTTGACCTGTAACTCGCACCATATTTCATCTGATGTTAAAGTTGATCTGAACTGACACAAAGCAACTGCTTAAATACAGAAATAGTTTTTTTTTTTTTTTGCAAATGTATTGTATTATATGTTCTGTAGGCAAAACACACTCAAAAATAGTATGGATTATTCATGGCTCTCTGTTCTATATTCAAAATTCTTATAGTCTTTTCTTCTTTTGTGTTTAAGGAGAAATACTATGAGGCATGTACCTCAACTCTCCAGAAAAACAGCAACACATTACCATGTTTCATTGAGTCTAAGGCACCATTACTTAGAAGGCTAGCACTTATTTTATGTATCACTGAAAGAGAAAAAAATATGCTGCTAATTATAATATGAGTCATCATAAATTGTAAAACATATTCCATTTTCAGAGATACTGAAATGTAAAAAAGTTGCATCTCAAAATCTATGAAATACAGTGCAGACATCCAAAGGCAATCAGGCGTCTACCACGGACCACACAGCTGGTCAGGACTCAAGGTCCCTTCCTCTATCGGGGAAAGGGGGGACCCAGGTGTGAGGCGGAGTGTGGTGGTCTGGGGTCAGCCAGGCTTCAGAGTTGCTCTGTATTGATTAGTTGTTTGATCATGAAACAGCTATTTAATGCCTCAAACCACAGTCCTGGGATAGCGCTGGGATAGCATTAACACCTGCTTACACTTATTTAGAGTTGAAAGTGGGATGTGAGATAGGGCTTGTGACATTCCTGGTCCAGAGTAAGCTCTCCCTAAGTAACAGCCCCTGCAATGAGGGTGGTGGTGAGAGTGGCCAAAATCTAGGGTGTTTCCCACATCTGTCATCCTCTGATCCTTTACCCAAGAAAAATCCTGATCATGTTTCTCTCACTTCCAAAGAAGATTCCCTGACATTCCTGAAGAAGCTGTGATTGGCCTTAGATGCCTGTGTTATCTGTGTGCCCTAAATGTATAAAATCTGACCTGAATATCCAAGTCTGCAAGGACCTCAGACACGCCCTAACCATGGTCATGAGAGGAAGTGTGACTTTCCCGATAACAACCAAGACCCAGATCACTGGACACGTTGGTCAGACTCTTTCCAGATACCAAGACTCCTGTTCTGGGAGGTGGGATGAGGGGTGGAGTCCACTCTAGGAGTTTATAATCTCTGTGTCCTAAGTCCAGCTATTTCTCCTCTCTGGGCCACTTCTCCCTGCTCCGGGGGAAAAAGATGGATGCAAGCTTAACCCACCAACCCCATTCTAACTTCATGTCGGACTTTGACCTTCACCATCCCCCACTTCCACCCCACCTCTCTAATTGGCCATGGGGAAGGAGTTTAGGGGAACTCTTCCGTTCAGAGGCTCTGAAGACCTACTCACATCACCAACCTGCTGTGTGTTCTCTGACAGGATGGGAGTGGTGAGCAGCAAAAAGCAGGTCAAGGAGAAGAGTAAGGGCCAATGGAGCCCTGTGAAGGTCAGCACCCAGAGCAGAGAGCCCCCACCACTGCCACCCCTGGTGAGTGATCGCTTCTCCCAGCTGGAGAGGGAGCGGGAGGAGGGAGAGCACAGAGCACGTGTGCTCCCTGGGGGCTGCTCCTAGTCTCTAGTAAGTCCCAGTGGCCTCTCTGATAACTCAGTCTGCCACAAATAGGGACCCCCTCCCTGCCAGTGCCATCCGGCTCATATTGGTGTTACAGACCATAAAATATGTAACAGCCAGGTTGCTAGAATTTAAATCTGTTAGCTGAGTGGTCAACAAACTGCCGCTTACAAGCCACATGTGGCTCTTTGGTCCCTTGAGTGTGGCTCTTCCACAGAATACCACGTGCGGGCACGCATGTACAGTGCGATTGAAACTTCGTGGCCCATGCACAGTAGTTAGTTTTCGGCTCTCAAAAGAAATTTCAATTGTTGTACTGTTGATATTTGGCTCTGTTGACTAATGAGTTTGCCAACCACTGTTAGCTGGTACCTTTGAAGTAGGTTTCTTAACTTTCTTTAGCCTCAGTTTCTCCACCTGCAAAGTTGGTAGAATAAAAGTGCCTTTCTGATGGGGATGTAACACCATGTCGATACAAGTATGCAATATTTTAACACAGTGGTCTGCAAACTCATTAGTCAGCAGAGCCAAATATCAACAGTACAATTGAAATTTCTTTAGAGACCTGAAAATCGACTTCTGCGCTTGGGCCATGAAGTTTCAATCGCACTATACGTGCATGCCTGCATGTGGTATTTTGTGAAAAAGCCACACTCAAGGGGCCAGAGAGCCACATGTGGCTTGCGAGCCGCAGTTTGCCAACCACTGCTTTAACATATTACCTTTAGCACAGAACCGCTAGCACAGGCTAGCCCCAATAATTCTTAGCCAGTTTTCTTTGGGCAAGGGCAGCCTTGAAGAGAAAGAAAAATCAAAGAGGTCAGCTTGAGAAAAGGTTGTGGTGGGGAAGAGTCTAGGGCATTTAACAATATCTGCTGCCCTCAACTCTATGTAGAAGCTCCTGGGTCATTGTCCCCTTCCTGATATGCCAGCATTCCAAAGAGCTCACTCCCCTACGATGAGGCAACTTAAGAAGGAGGGGGCTTATGCTCACCTTCCCCACAAGCCCCTGAGTGTTCATGGAGCCTATCTCAAAGTTCTGGTTTGTTTACAAAGTAGTTAGATCTCTTTGATGCTACTGGTTCCTAAAGATGCCTTTTTAGATAACTGTGTCCCCTCATCTAGTCACCTACCCCCTTTTGATTTGGGGCAATTGGAAGTCATGTCTGGACTCCTCTTTCCTGCTCTTTCCTCCCCCACAGGCACATTCAACTAGTCATCACTTCATCCCAACTGTGACCTAATGGGAGTGGTGACTGCTATTCCCATTTCTTAGATAAACCAGGCATCTTATCGGTGTCCCAACTTAGTGCAGGGCTTGGCTTGTAACAATGAAATCTTTGTTGATCGAAGGGCCATAGATTAATTATTCGTTTATCCAATTGAGAAAATTACTCAATAGGACTCAGATAACTTCTTCAGAGTTATATCCTAATAAATAGTAGAGCCTGGAATGTTTTTAACTTTTAAAAAGTCACATAATACATATCAATTATGAAAAAAATTATAAGTACTCATTATTCCACTAGCCAATGATACCCGGAGTTTGCATTACAGAGGTCCTGCCTCCACACTCTTTTCTTTTTTGAATTCTTTATTGTTTAGAGCATTATATATGTCTCCTCCCCCCGCATTGACCTCTCCTCAGCCTTTCTCACTCTCCAGCACATGCCCTCACCCCAGACTCTTTTTTTGTGTGTTATTTTTGTGTTTATATTTTCAGTGGAACCGTAATACTATACATACCGTTTTGCAAAAATGCTGCCTCAAATTTGTGTTTAATAAATCTCCCCCCCAAAAAATATTATTGATTACAGGTTGAAAGCAGAAGAATAAAATGAACACCTAGTGCAGCCCCTCCCATCCTCAGAAGTAGAAAGTGACCCATTGCTCTGAAGGCCTCTGCTGTCCCCCAGTCTGTCCCCCTCACCCCAGGCCCCACTACTCTGATGTGCTTATTCCTTAGCTTTGCTTTTTCTGTGGCATCCTATATGCAAATATTTCTAAACACCATTTAATTTAATTTTGCATGTTGTGAATTTTAAATCAAATGAATCCAACAGCATGGATTCTTCTGAGACTTGGGTTTCAGATCTGTGTTTTTCATTGTGAGCTTCATCCATGTGGTTGCATGTAGCTATAGCTCCTTAACTACCACAGCTGTGTAGGATTGATTGCATGCATATGCCCCAATTTATCTATTCTTTGGTCATGTAATTATTATGTGTTTCTGCTGGGATCAGTGTTGTATATGTTTCCTAACACACATATGCAAAAGTTTCTCTATACACATAGGAATATATTTGTTAGATTTTAAGGAAATACATTTTTTAAGTATATTTTTATTGATATCGGAGAGAAAGGGAGATGGAGAGATAGAAACATCAATGATGAGAGAGATACATTTTAAAAATAATTTTCCTTTAGAAAATTAATCATTTAATGGCAGAGTCAGGATTTTAAGCCAGGTGATGGGGTGTTACCCGCCTCTCTCACCCCAACATACACATACACATACACATACACATACACACACACTTACACACACACACACACACACACACACACACACACATACACATCAACCACCACGTCTATTCCACAGCTGCCTCTTGCAAAGTTGGACATCCCTACATACCCCTCCTCCAAATGTGTACAAGGTCCAGGCAAAGATGGCAGGTGTTCCAGGGGTTATTTGAGATGGTACTGGTACCTGTGCAAACTCCTGTGCCAACAGGACAGCACCCACACTCACAGTAGTCTCACCTACCAACCTGCAGGCCCTGCCCAGGCCGCGGGGCATTGAACTAACACAGAGGGCCTGTGTTTCTGCTCCAGGTCCTGTTTAACCACCTGGCTCCTGCACCTCCTGACACACACCCAGATCAAGGTAAGAAGGGGCTGCTTTGGGAGCTGAGGCTCCTCAGGCCTCCTCCCCATTTAGAACAGGGAATCAGTTGGAAACAGCTTCCTGGAAAGGAAGGTGCATGGACCCCTAAAGTCTTCGGAGAGAAGGCTGAGGGAGGAGCTTGTGGTCCAACTCTGTCCCACCTTCACCTGCCTTTGGGGGCCTTTCCAGCAGCCAGGCTCCGGCTCCTTTAGTGTACCTCAGTGGGCATTTTTAAAGGACTTCACAAACTACAAATGAGCACAAAAAGACAAGTGTTACAGTGAATACAAACAGCACCATGAAACCCAGGCCTTCAAAGATCTAAATCCCAACCTCCAAGGATGAGGACGGTGGTTCTGCATCCTCCCTCCCAGCCCTCAGTCTGTTGCTGTTTGAATTACCATCCTCTTCCTCGCTTTCAAAAGTCCCCAGCTGACCTTCTAATCATTCACTACACCCTCCCTCACCCAACTCCATTTGCACTTTGGTGGGCAGGACGATAGAGGTGACATAGCAAATGACCTCAGCCTTCCTGGGTCAGGGCCTCAGACCTCAGGAGGGTCTCACTCTGAAGTGGTGTATGGGAGAGCAGAATGCCAGCCCAGGCCTATGCCATTCATTCACTCACACAGAAGGCATTGAGCAAACAGGATCCAGAGCTGGTTCTGTCCAAGGACTGGGGAAGCTGTATAAGACGTGGCTTCTCTCTGCAAGAACTCAGAGTCAGGGAGGTGACCTCACCTGGTGTCTCTCATCCTGTTGGAGATAACAATTAATTAGCATCACGGGCCATCCTCCGCTTCCTGCCAGAGGGGTCAAACTTCCAGGAAGAACGTCTAGGTGAAGGACATAAACTAACTGCTTTTGGCACAAGGATTTGAATCTCAGAACCAGAGGGGCCTCTGTCATCTATTCCAACTCTCTCTTCCCACCAAGGGAAGGTGACCAGCCCAAGGTCACACCAGGCATTAGAGACAAAGCTGGAGTCGTCGCTCTCAGAGAAGCGAGGTGGTCTCCAGATGGGCTTTTTCAGGTGGCCTTTGGCTCCCAGAGCCGTGCAGAAAAGCCCTCATCACGTGAGAGCGGTCATGCAAGCTCCCAAGCACTCTCTCCACCTCCGTCCTAGGGCCTACCAGCAAGCAGGGGCCTGCCAGCCAGAAGCACCATGATGGGACCCTGGGCATGGCTGCAGGTCTAAGTTACAGTTGCCAGGTTCCAAGACCATTGCTCCTTTTGGAATAGAGGCTGGAAGGGACGGGTGGGGACGGGGAAGAGAGGAGACGCTCACATGCTTCCAGGGGATAAGGGATCAGCCAACACTGGTTTCCAGACTTGGGTCTTCGGCCCTCAGGTCCATGCAACTGATCTCCCTAAATGCTGGACTACTGAATCCCTTACACACTAGCCCCGTCTAGGCCTGGAGGGGGTCTATATGTGGGGTCCAGAAAGGACATAGTGGTGGGCTCAGAAGGGCAGTACGCCCCTGTGCCCAGCAGCAAGCTCAGGAGGTCAGTCTGCCAGACGGAAACATCTTCTGCATCAGTGAACGAGAAGGCTCACCATGGCCTCCCCTCTATCCTTGCCTTTTCTTGACCCTCTTAGTAGCCAGAAGGTGGCTTACCGCACAGGCTTACCCCAGCCCTGTCACCAGTCCCGTGGGCCCGAGCGGTGGCCATGTCTTCCTTGTTCCCCCCTAGAAGAGCATTTCGTGGTGGCGCTGTATGACTACATGGCAGTGAATGACCGTGACTTGCAGATGCTGAAAGGGGAGAAGCTGCAGATCCTAAAAGAGTAAGTTTCCAGGATGTTGTATGTCTCCAGGATGCTGTCTCGTGGTCAGAGATCTCTGCAGCTCCCCATCAGAGGAGGACTCCCACCCATCTGCCCATCTGCTGTATTCCATCCCGCCACGCTCTCTTTAGCTGCCTCCAGAATATTTTCTCCACTGCCAGTCCCAAACCCAGGTTCCCAACATTTTCTTTAACTTGACCCAACCGTCTTTCTTCCATCTGCCTTCCCAAAGTCTCCTGGTGAGGGGGTTCCTGCTCCGCTGTCAAAATCCTACTCTTCCTTCTAAGCCCACCTCTAACACCACCTCCTTCATGCAGCCCTCCTGACTCCCATAGTGTTTGGCTCATCGCTCCATCCCAGCTTCGTGTTGGAGTTGCTTGTGTTAATGTTTGTCTCCTGTACCAGATGAAATCTCGCATGGGATTCTACTTATGAAATCAGCTGTGGTTTATTTCCACTGTTCCTTCTCAAAGACTCCTCCAGAATCTGGTCTCAAACATCTGGGTTGTCCTGTAGAGTCCTGAGGGCCTGCTTTGTTCTTGAAGTTCTGCAATGACCTTGAGCTCACAGCATGCAAACCCTGACCTTTGGGGCATCCTTTTCCTCCTTTCACCAGCAGCCCTCCTGTGTTGTCTTTCCTGTCTAGTCCCAACTCACTCACTCCGTTCTAAAGACATCCATTAATCAAGAGGAAGGCTACTCACTGTGAGACTGGGGCCCTAGGGGGCTGGTCAGGCTGTCTAGGCCAACTGTCCCCTGGAGGCTGTGCCATGCCCTTCTCTCTCCTGGGCCAGGAGCACCCGTGCATTTGAAATAGCCCAGGACCAGGTACTCCCAGGTCACTGAGCAGCTTGCGCGAACTCCCTCTCATCTGCCAGGCTGTCTGCCTCTGTGGATCCTCTGCCTCGCAGGGATGAGCCCACAGTCCCCGGGATTGGGGGCGGGGGGGGGGGGGGAGAGGGCGGGGCTGAAGGCTGCCGCAGAGAGGCACTCATCTGAGCCATTCTCTCATTTTTTGTTGTTTCTATCTTCCCTTAGATCTGGAGACTGGTGGTTGGCCAAGTCTCTCATCACGGGAAGAGAAGGCTATGTGCCCAGCAACTTTGTGGCCCAAGTAGAGACCCTGGAAGTGGAAAAGTAGGTGGACAGAGGGAAGGCCCTTCAGAGCAGAGGCATGTCTCCTGCTTCTGCTGTGCAGGCTGCCATGCAGGGTGTGGCCAGACAGTGGCTAAAGAGTGAGCCTGTGTGAACGCAGCAGGAGGCAGCAGGAAAGAGGATGGGAGTTGAAACAGGCTTGACAATGTTTCAATTGCTGTGTGACCCTGAGAGAGTCGATCCTCTGTGAGCACCTCATTCCCCCATGTGAGGACCCACCTTTACTGGCTCACCTGGACAGAAACGTCCCCGTGTCCCACGGCCTTGCAAACTGACAAGGAGGCGCTGGATCAGCTCACACTCCCCAGTGCCTCCAGGGGCTGGGACCTAAGGGATTCCCAGGGTGGTGGCCTCATTCAGAATTGGATTATCAAGGAGCAGCATACTCATAACCTCCTGGAAGGTCCGCTGTGGGCCTCAGCCATTCATTCACTCACACAGAGGGCATTGAGCAAACAGGACCCAGAGCCCAGGTCTGTCCAAGGACTGGGGCAGCTGTAAAATGAGTAACTTGTGGCTCCTCGTGTCAAACTCAGGAGCAAAGTGTAGGAATCAGGTTAGTGGCCCCACCTGGTGTCCCTCGTACAGCGATGGTAGGTAGCCTTTGGGAGGGTTCCTTGTCTGGCACTCCTGGCCCTGGCCCGGCCCTGGAACAGCATGCACCCCATGCTGGCCAGTCCCTGCGCAGGGGGCCATGGTGGGAATCAGGCTCTGAGAATCTACTTCAAAGACCGACTCTCAGGAGACCGACTCTGATGGTAGGGTGGCTGGGCACCTTTTCCCAGAGTAAAATTAACAAAGGACACCCATTTAATGGTTTTGTTTCATTAAAAAAAAACAAAACAGTAAGTCCAGGACTGGAAAGAAAGGAGGACGGCACCAAGGGGCATACATGGATCAAGCTGGGAGGAGTTCTGGCTTGGAGTGGACCTGGGAACAGGGACACAAATTTTATTTTTGGGGGGCAGAGGCACAGCTTAGGAGGAAGGTTTGGAGAAGAATGATCCGAGGAGCATGGCCGCTCCCTGAGGCTTGCCTGTCTTTGACCTTTTCCAGGTGGTTCTTTAGATCAATTACCCGGAAAG
Source organism: Antrozous pallidus (assembly GCA_027563665.1). Taxonomy (NCBI): domain Eukaryota; kingdom Metazoa; phylum Chordata; class Mammalia; order Chiroptera; family Vespertilionidae; genus Antrozous; species Antrozous pallidus. The sequence continues at coordinate 77,758,784 of CM050516.1, read as the reverse complement.
ATGCCGAGAGGCAGCTTCTGGCTCCAATCAATAAGGTGGGCTCCTTTCTCATCAGAGAGAGCGAAACCAACAAAGGTAAGCGTGGGCAGAGCCCTTCCCTCCCTGTGTGCTCTGGGCGGCCCCCACCCGAGGCCTGGCTGCTGCCAGGGCAGTGGGAGAGGAATGGCAGCCAGAATGGCAGCCCCCAGGCCCCAGTCTCCCAGTTCAGGCTGGATTTGGTTCCCTGGGGTTGGCACGATAAGAACCAACAGAGGTGTGGCCCAGGAGGAGCACCTCCCGGGCTTGACTCTCCACTCCATTCACGGCCTGAGATCTTCAGTGAGTGGAAACACCAGAGCAGCTACTTATCACACACTGTGAGGCTCAGAAAGAGCCCTCAGCCTCATGCCCCTCAAAGGCTCTGGGCTGGATTGGAGGAGGAGGGGTGCATCGATAAGTTGGGGTGCTCTGTGAAGACTTCTCTGTGCAGAATTTCCTGAAGTGCACCAATGGATGCATTTAATTATTCAGAGAGAGACAGAGAGAGAGGCACACACAGAGGGTGGGGCAAAAGTAGGTTTACAGTTGTTCATATGGAAAATAACTAATAAATAATAATACAAGAATAAAACCTGTTTCACACACAACTGTAAACCTACATTTGCCCCACCCTGGATGTATATTGCCACTATTCTATTTTAATGACAGAGCACATATTCCAAGAATAAAACCTATGTGTTTGATCCCTTTTGTAGAATATTTTAAACAGACACAGAAGTAGAGATACTAGTATATAATGGAGCCCATGGTACCCGACACCCAGCTCCAACAATGATCAACTTAGCCCATCTTGTTTCATTCGTATCCCTACCCACACCTATTATATTGAAGCAAATCCCAGATATCGTGTCATTTCACCCTAGAAATGATGTTTTTCTCATTGCCTATGGCTAAGGTGCCCTCTTCCCACCCTCGGTGTGGAGGAGGAAGGGGGTCTCTAAGGTCCTTGCCCACTGTGGGAAGTTAGTCCCAGATGGACACTGGCCAGATGGAGCTGGGCTGCAGGATTATAAGCATCATCACCCCCCACACATAGACCTATTCATGCGCACGTGCACACACACACATGCACACACAACCCCTCAGAACTCCAAGATCCCTCTGGCTACATTTATCTACAGTGGCTGTAAGACAGGGTAGAAACTCAGAAGCAAGGGGAGAGAGTCCTCACTCCCTGTAGCTTCCATGTGCCCCTTAGCATCTCTAGCCTCAGTTTATTGTATGCATGTGAGCACCCATTAGTCCAAAAGCAAGTGGTCTTTCCGGGGTTAAGAATATCCATCTCTGGGAGTCCAGTCTGCATGCCCAGAGGCAGGGCAGGGGGTCTGGGTTTTGAAGCAGGAGATGCAGATTTTGTGAACCTGAAGCTGATAGGATTTGGAGTTTCCTTTAAGGAGAATACCAATTTGTGAAAAGATAATATCAGATCCTTGGATGAGTTTGGGCAAGTGAGGGTCCCTAAGTCATGAACTTGGGCAGTGGTTCTGGCTGGAAGAGAGCAGGTGTCCTGGGCTCATTGTGAGTTTCTGCACGCAGGGTGCCACCGAGGAAATGTGGAGGAAGCTCTTTGTCTCACTCTGACGGTGTGAACTCATTAGAGCCACTCTCCATTTCCTTACATTCTGGGGCATAGTTGCATCTACTAGGCTCAAGGTGGGAGACAGTTTGCAGCCTGCATTTGGGGCTGGGGTTGCAGGCGTGGAGTAGGCTGCGACACCCACCCTCTCGGCATCTTTTTGCAAGCAGGTGATGAGAGAGGCGCGATGGATAAGAGAGATGGGAGGAAAGAAAGAGTTTGAGACAGAGTGATGGTCTGAAAGCAAAGGAAAGGAAGGATGCCTGCTGACAAACAGTACAGCCGAAAATCAAGCGTCCATGCCCAGAAAAAGAGGTGTTCAAGCCTGACACCTGGCGGGAGGGAGTGGTACTGGTCGATGTAGGTGAGTCCTTAGGGAGGACTCTAGGCCCCCCAAGCCTGCTGCTTACCTAGCAAAGTGACCAGGGCCAAGCGACATCCCCCTTTGGGTCTCAGCTTTCTCACCTCCAAGAGTAGGGTCATGGTATCCAAAGAGGTAGACAGAGGCATTTATGAAAACATTAAGTTTATGGGAAGAAGTTTCTCAACTGGAAACTCACCTCCTTAACTTACTCTTAATCCCTGGCATCGGCTAGCATTGTCTGCAGGGAAACATTAACATAGATGACGAAACACACCAATGTGTGAGTGCATGTGAACAGAACCCCTGGAAACAGCTGGTCATGCTCTCCTCCCTGGCTAAGAGTGCTTGAGGTTGAGATTTGGTGTTGCATGTGCGGGTAGAGTCAGCCTTTTCAGCCAGAATGAATGAATGAATCAATCAATCAACCTCTTAGTCCCTCCAATAGCTATACATTCTCAATGCTCCATGGCAAAGGATCCCCAAGTGACCAGGTGCCCAGTCCTGCTTTTTAAGAGAACATCCTCCCTGCTTCCTAGAGTTCTTGGTGCTCTGGCTGAGTTTGGGGAAACTCTGGCAGGAACATCTAGAACAGAGGCAGATGGAGCTGAAAGGGCAGTCTTCCAGGAGACTGCAGGTTGAGATGGAGGAAAAGGCAGCTTAGTATGGAAGTGGTCAAAATGGAGAGCAGAAAGCAGGGAGCTCTTCACCAAGGCATTGAAATGAAGCCCACCTCCTAGCCCAGTCTTCCCTCTTTATGCCTTACTTCTCATGCTGTGTCCTTATCAACCCTCTAGGTGCCTTTTCCCTGTCTGTGAAGGACGTGACCACCCAGGGGGAGGTGATCAAACACTATAAGATCCGCTCCCTGGATGAAGGGGGCTATTATGTCTCCCCCCGAATCACCTTCCCCACACTCCAGGCTTTGGTGCAGCACTACTCTAGTAAGACGGGGCATGTGATGGGGGTGGAGACCTGCGCTGGGCAGCTCTTATATCTCTTTATTGCTAAGATCTGGAGTTTGAGAATCATTGGTGTGTCTTGGAGTTGACACTCTCAACATAGTGAGTTAAAGTCTGTGTACTTAATCCCTTCTCCTGGATCAGCATTCAACAACCTGGAGAGGAAGAAATATTAGTGAGAGCAGGTTGATGCTAGCATGCCTTGCTTTATACCAAACAATTGCAAAGAGCTGAGTGTGTGTGGTGCATGTGTGCATGCATGTGTGTGCACATGTATATAGGAGCATTTGGAGCGGGGGTGGAGCTAGCAATAGGGGGTGCAGTACACAGCTAAGAGAGTTATGGCTCTCTAGGAAGAGATGCGAGCTGGCTGCTCTGGTAACCTCCAGCCCCGTTTCTCCTTCTCTAACACAGAAAAAGGGGATGGCTTATGCCAGAAGCTGACCCATCCCTGTGTGAGCCTGGCTCCTCAGAACCCCTGGGCCCAGGATGAATGGGAAATCCCCCGGCAGTCTCTCAAGCTGGTCCGGAAACTTGGTTCTGGGCAGTTTGGCGAGGTCTGGATGGGTGAGTGTGTGGTCTGCCCAGAGCCTCTCGCCCTGTCCTGCATCCTGATGCACAGAAGGCTCAGGATTTGCACAGCACATCCTGTTTCCCCAGAAAGGCTGTGAGGGAAAAGGGACAGAGGCTATAATACTCGTTTCACTGATGAGGTGATGGAGGCATAGAACACTGTTCCTCAAATGCCAGAGGGAGGCTGAGAGAGGCAGATATCTGGCAAGATAAGCTGACACATCCATCACCCTCAGAAGCTGTACATTCCAGCTCAGGACTACTTCCTAAGGGGGTGGCTTTACCCTCAATCCCCCAGCCAACTCCCCAGCATCAGACAGCTCCAAAAAGCTTATGTAGATTTTGGTTAAGGGATCACCTCCTATAACCTCCGGGACTTCTGAATGGCTTCTTCATTCTCTCCCCAACCCCACCCCATCTCCTGGCTCAGGTTATTACAGAAACAATGTGAAGGTGGCCATCAAGACCCTGAAGGAGGGAACCATGTCTCCGGAGGCCTTCCTGGGTGAGGCCAACCTGATGAAAACCCTCCGGCATGAAAGGCTGGTTCGCCTCTATGCTGTAGTCACCAAGGAGCCCATCTACATCGTGACCGAGTACATGGCCAGAGGTGGTGCCCCGTGGGGGCCTGTGTCCCTCAGACAGAGGCGGGGATGAGGGAGGCTAGAGGTTTAGGGGCTGAGAAGGCAGAGGCCCATCTGCTGCCATGGGTTTGCCTGGCCAACCTGTGCAGGGGATCCCTGAGCAATGGGCTGAGTGGATTAGCCAACATACCGCGTGCCTAGGGTGTCCCACAGCCATAGGGGGCAAAGAGGAGGAACAAGACAGGTCAGTGGTTCTCTAGAGCTGTGTGTCCTCAGTGCAGGAGCACTTGGAGTATGTCTTCTACGGCTGGTACTGTTTGACACCTGGTAGGGAAGACAGACCATGGCCACCTTGAAAGAGCAGTAGTCTGGGCATCCAGAGATGGTTCTAGTCCCAGGTCTACCACTCACCAGCCATGGGAATTTTTAAAACCATATTAACATCTTACCACATGGTGAAAAGAGAGATGGCCTCTGAGGTCCACAGTGTGGCCAAGCTCTCATGGGGCAGTGGGCCCAGGGCTTGAGCTTCAGTCTTGACACTGACCACACACTGATTCCTGGGGATTCTAAGATGCCATGCTAATATAGTTCCTTAAATGTTGCCATGAAGGGGGCCCCACATTGAGTTGGGGACCCAATGGCTCCCCTGCTCATCTCTTAGCCACACCTCAGATGAGTGTCCCTCAGGGCTTTTAGAGGCACCAAATCCCAGGGGCTGGGTCTCTCCATTCTGGTGCTGAAAGGCACACTTTCTACCAACGAAGTGTGAAGGAGCAAGAAGGTTGTGCCAGAATGAGCACGGATCTTAGAGTCAGAGGAGCAGGTTCTTTTCCTAGCTCCATGACTTGTGACCCTGAACCCAACTGAAAACGAACCTCCCGTGAATAGCCGGGAGCACATTAACCGCCTCCTGGGTGCCGTGAGGACCGAGGTTGGAATTCTGCAGAGCAGAAGACACTCTGATGTTGTGGGTGGACAAGAGTCTCACAGAGCACCATCTGCTTCTGGCCTCAGTGGGGAGCAGCCCACACCTGGAGGAGGCTAGCATGGCCAGGGAGGGGTCACTGGCAGAAGTGCAGCTGCAGCTTCTCTTTCCTCAGGATGTTTACTGGATTTCCTGAAGACAGAGGAAGGCAGCAGATTGTCCCTCCCAAGACTCATCGACATGTCAGCCCAGGTTTGTGAGCTACCGAGGGTAGTGGACCTGAGTATCAATGCCTTCATGGGGGCCGAGGCATCCAGGTCTCTCCTCCCTGCCCTTTGGCTTAACAGAATCAACTATTTAGAGGTTGTATCTATCTGATTTAGGCTGGGCTATGAAGGACAGAGAACCTAAAGTAATAATGGCTTAAATGTGTCAACACCCAAAGGTGGAAAGTCTGGGTGGCAGATGGACTTGTCCCTCAAAGTCACAGGGACCCAGGTTTCTTCCATCTGCCAGGAGTCTTAGCATGTCATCTGATCGCCCAAGGTGGGTGCTCACGCCTTACCATCTTGTCCTCTTCTCAGTCATCAGGAAGAAGGAAAGGGGTTGAAAGCCCATTTTCCTCCCTAGAGACATCTCCCTGAAGTCACTGGCTACATTGCTCTTACATCCTCCGGGCTACTCCTAGCTGCAAGGGAGCTTGGGAAATGTAGTCTTCATTCTGGGCAACCATGATGGGATGATGTGGGTTCCATCAATAAGGAAGAGAGGGAGAACGGATGGTGGTATGGAAAACCCAGAGAGTTTGCATCAATTCCATGTAACATGGTAGGCAAATGTTTTGTGGGGACCTTGTTTCTTCATCAGGAGGTGCCCACAAGCATCTTCTGAGGTAGGTCGGAAAATGGAGAGGAGGCTCTTTCCTCCCCAGCGATTTTAGCTGAGGCCTCTAACTGGCAGGAAAACCCATCTGGGGGCCCCAAGTGTGTGTCTGTTAAAACTGGAACTCTCAGCAGAAAATCTGTGGTCAACCTATGAGACATGTAAATGCACACACACATCCGCCTCCAGAAAGGAAGCCTCCCCTCCCCCACATGCCCCTTCCCATTTCAGAGGCCTTAACTGATGTCACCACACCCGTTTTCCACAGACAGGTTTGAAGTGGCTGATGAGATGATCTCGGAAAATAGCGCTGGTAACCGGTTTCAAACCACATATGAGTGATAAACTCGTGGACGCCTTTCTTTTCCTTCTCTCACGCTCCTGCCTTGTATTCCGTTCCTTGGTAAATCATGGGTCACCCAGGGGCAAAGGATGTGAAAAGCCATTTCAGTTCATCCCCAGGTATGGTCAAGATGCTGAGGGTTAAGAAACCCAGAATCAGAACCTCACAGGTGATCAGCTTCTAAACCATGTTCTGGTCATGCTAGTGCCTCACCACATGTGCACATGCATGCGCGCGCGCGCACACACACACACACTCACTCAAACTCAACACCCTTCTGAGCGCGCCTTTTCCTGCTCTACAGGATGAAATGCAAAGCTCCCCTCCAGCCACAACCGCAGGTACAGCCACACGGCAGCTCTCTGATGCCATGAGAGCCTTTGCCGGCTGTCCTTTCTTCCCCGAATGCCTTTGCCTCTCTTCTCACCTGGAAGCATCCTAATCAGTGTTCATGATCCAAGTCAGGTGTCGTTTCTAGTAAACTTTCTCTGGACAGAAAAGTGCTAGAGAACACTTACCTCATATGTTCTCGTTAGCATCATGCACGGCAGATTCTTCTCCTTGAAAGCAGATCCAGGTCCTTCCTAGTCAACGCTTTCTTTCTTTCTTTCTTTCTTCCTTTCTTTCTTTCTTTCTTTCTTTATTTCTTTATTTCTTTATTTCTTCCTTTCATTTTTTTTTCTTTTTGTTTTTGGTATTTCTAGTACTCAATATATATACTTAATGGGATGAGCACTGCTAGCTGTCCAGATAAAAGATATTTTATTTAGCTTTATAGTCCCCACAGTATCAAACCAGTAAATGTGTGTTGATTGAATGATCTAGCAAAGAAATGAATGAATGAATTCATTCCTTCATGGATAAATGAATACAAATGGAAATAGAAGGAAAAGTGGGATTAATCCCAGTGCTGGCTTCTTGCCGCCACAGGTCTGAGATGATTAACTGGCTTTCTATGCTCTGCCTCAGTTTCTTCATCTGTCAATGAAAGTGCAGAGAATAAAGCCTGAGTGGGTCTCCTTGGCTAAAGGACACACAAGCAGCACAAACAGCCATTCCAGGCCCAGTGCTGGTGACAGGGGACAGACCTGGAGTCTCCTCCTCTTTTCCTGCCTCTGTTCCATCAGGATTTTGCCTCTGCTCCTTGAGGGCCCACCCTGGAGCAATGCTGGTTAGGTTCTTAGGCACGTGTCTCATTTAATGCTCAACTCAACTCCATGCCTGGACACCCCTTTCCTGTGTTCCAATAAGTTCAGTGACAACTCAGGAAGCTTAGGCAACATGCCAGGGGTCAACAATTCCAAACCAGGGCACCCTGCTCCAAAAACTGTGCTTCCAACAGGCCAAGAAAATTAAGCCCTTCCCCCCACAACCTCCCCCTCTCCCTCCTGCCCCTTCTGGTCTTCTCCCCTGTCCAGAGACCTCTCTTTTCTCCTGTCTTCATCCTGCTGTGTCCCTCCCTTTCGACACTTGAAGGGAGAGGAGAGGTAGCATCTAGTACTGATGGCAGTGTCTCTGCTTTCTGGGCTTTGAGGGGACAGGGGTCTAGTTTATTCAGCTGAGGACAGTAGAAGCTGTCTTTCTACTCCACCCAAGAACCTGCTCCTTCTCCAGCACCGCCACCCTCCATGCACCACCAAAAACAACAATGAACATCAAGCATTCCCTCCTTCCCCTTCCAGACTGGGAGGATGAAGGATGCTTCTACGGACAGGCTGGTGGGAGGGTGAGCGGGTCCTTCCTCTCCCCCATAGGGACTGTGTAGGGCACCCCAGATGGGCGAGGTCCTTGCATGGAGGTCCCCATGCAGCCCTTCCCTTTGTGGCATGTTCCCCCAGATTGCCGAAGGGATGGCGTATATTGAGAAAATGAATTCAATCCACCGTGACCTCAGGGCGGCCAACATCCTGGTGTCTGAGACGTTGGGCTGCAAGATCGGTGACTTTGGCTTGGCCCGGATCATCGACAATGAATACACCGCCCAAGAGGGTGAGCAGAGACTCCCAACCACAGAGAGACCTTGGGACTTAACCTTCCCCAACTCCCAAAGCCCCTTGGACTTCTCTTCATCACTACATAGCAAAGCCCTGTGTGAAGAGATCAGAGAGCTGTGGGGTTTCCACACTCCTGCCCTTACCCCCAGGTGGATCAGCTTTTCCTTCACTGTACTCTGCAGAGCACTAGTGCCTCTGAGGAGTGATTGTGTGAAGTAGGGCTGCAGATACCGCAAAGTCCATCCAGGGCTCCCTTGGTGATTTCCAAGGCACACCAGCATATTAAAGGCACTGAGAAGTCCTGCAGCAAAGCAACTGTGTACATTCGCTTCACTCCTCCAAACCGATTGGAGCCCAAAATACTTTCCCACATATCATCTGCTAACCTCCTATAGAACTCGGGTTTCAAAGGACACACTTTAGACGGCCCTGCTCTGAAGTATGAGCAGCAAAACCTCATCCCTGAATTAGATTCCACAGAGCCCCTTAGTGTAACTGAAGTAAAAATCCTCTTCACAAGGGGAATCGAAGTGGCTCATACATTTATCAAGCAAACTGGCAAGTCATATCAGCTGAGCATGTTAATGGATGCAGGAGAAGGATCAGTTTGGCACATTCTCTGAGGGACCTCAGGCTGGCTGGGGAGGCAGAGAACACTAAGGTGAGGTGGGAGCAGACTGGGTGCTGAGCCATGCCATCTGCTCTGAATGCTGATCAGACGGCAGCCATCCGCAGGGCTTCCTGGGGCAGCAGCATTTGAATCACCTCCTCACTGTGACTCTCAGAGATACATAAATCATTTCCACTGTGCGGGAAAGGACTAACTGAGACAGGGACCAGCTAAAGTGACTCGCCCAAACCCTGAGTCCCTGTTATTCACAAAGTTAGGGCAGGTGGAAAGGGACACCTCTCTCTGTCCAGATGGAAACGGGGTGGTTGCCCAGGGAAGCCCACTGGGCAAGGCCCTAAAGAGGGTGATGAGGTGAGATTTGTGTTCCTATTGTCCTTTCATGTGGTGGCCCCCTGTTGTCTGCACACACTTGGTCATGTGTCCTAGTGAGTCTCAGTGACCAACACACAAGCCCTGCAAAACGCTGTGGGGGTGGGAGGAACCGGAAGAGCAGGAAGTGGGGGGCAGTCAGCCCTGGCCTCACAGAGCTGCTCGTGGCTTTTCCTGCAGGGGCCAAGTTCCCCATCAAGTGGACTGCCCCAGAGGCCATCCATTTTGGGGTGTTCACCATCAAGGCGGACGTGTGGTCGTTTGGCATCCTCCTGATGGAAATCATCACGTATGGGCGGGTACCCTACCCAGGTAGGCAGTTTCTTCCTGTGGCAACTTTGGGTCCCTGCTGTCCTGGGGTGGTTCTGGTGGCACAAAGCCCATCCTTGTGCCTGGAGTGCCCACATATGTGTCAGAATGGAGTCTTGATGGTGGGGACAGTAACCAGGCACACCAGTCTTGGGGGCGAAGGGGGGGTTGCCCTTTTCAACATTGCTCTTTCCTCCCTAGGGCTGAATCAGCCCCCAAACCTGGAAATTAGAAAAGGTCAGGATCTGATCTTTTACTCCCAATTGGTTTGATCTCAGTTGAGGACAGGTTGTTCCTCCCTGGGCCTTGGGAGTACTCCTGACAGCACCGTCCAGGGTGTAAAACCCGGCCCCCCAACCCCATGGCAGAAGGGCCTGGGCAGCTAGCTGCGCAGTCTCTCCTCAAACACCTGCCCAGCGAGCGCTGCGCTTCGGCTGCTAACAGGCAATCGCAGATAAGCCAGATAGGGTCCCACCCACGGAGGAAATGGCCTCACTGAGGACAAAATCGACAGCCTCATTTCCAGGGGCTCTCCGGCCAGTGAAAAGTAAATAAAAGGATGTTTAAAGGGGGCACCCGGCGGGCAGCCACATGACCTGCGGGGGAGGAGACCGCGGTCTGAGCCTAGCCGGCCCCTGCCGCCCCTCAGCCCCGCTCCTCATCCCCTCTGCCTCCAGGAATGAGCAACCCCGAGGTCATCCGCAGCCTGGAGCGCGGCTACCGCATGCCGCGCCCCGACACCTGCCCGCCCGAGCTGTACCGCGGCGTCATCGCCGAGTGCTGGCGGAGCCGGCCCGAGGAGCGGCCCACCTTCGAGTTCCTGCAGTCGGTGCTGGAGGACTTCACCACGGCCACTGAGCGGCAGTACGAGCTGCAGCCCTAGCCCGGCGCCCCAAGCATCCGCGCCGCGGGCTCCCGGGCCCGGCCTCGCAGCTCCGGGGCGCACACCTGTGGCCCGACCCACGGAAGTGATGAAGCAGGTTCCCCTTGGGGCTCCGATTCCAGCCCAGCGCTGGCTGGAAAGGCAGGAGCGGGCTGGCGCGCCCTTTCCTCGGCTGAGGAAACTAGAGGCTGCCTGGAGGGTGGTCCTCAGCGTGGGCTCCGAGCCGGGTCCCATTGCAGCCCCACCCTTCTCGGGCTGTGTGTCCTTGGGCAAGTTACTTAGCCTCTCTGTGCCTCCGCTTCCTCCTTTGTGCAACAGGAAGAACTGTTATAGTTCCTACCTCGCGTGTTCCCCATGGGGATTTACCTGGGTTAAGGGAGGATAAGAGGTTCACCCCCTTTAGTGTTTGCCATCCTTTAAGGTTCCCCTGTGCTGGCGCAGGTGGCCGGGAATGCCCGGACTCCCACCTGCGCAGACCGCCTCCCACCTGGGGATCCCTTGCGCCCACCCCGTTAGCCGGTCTGGGTCCTCCCCGATGTGGGCGCCTAAAAGCGTCCACCAGCCTTGGCTCCGGGAGGGGAGAGCACTTTGGGACTTTTCCGTAATAAAGTCACGAGATCTGAGCTTTCCCGTGTCGTTACTGGTCCTCGCATCCACGACCTATATGGATACGTGTAGGGACTCGCGGATGATAGTGAGTTTCCGGTGGAAACCGAGTCCCCAGCGCCAGGACAATAGCGGAGACCCAACTGTCACTGTCTCCAAGCAGGACCAGCAGGGGGCGCCCTCACCTCAGAAATCTTTGGCCTCCAGGTCTGAGTTAGGGATCCTCACCAAAGCCTCAGAGCGGACAGTAGGAGCCTGGCTTCTTGGGGGCCTGCACAGAGGAGAGAAGCAAGTGCCCTGGGCTCCCAGGTGGCGGGAGGTGGTGGCTTGGACAGATCTCCAACAGGAGGTCCAGGATGCTGGAGGTAGAGGCCCTAGGGGGCTCTGGGGAGTTGCCTTAGACCTCCCCCTGGAACCCAGGGCTCTTTAAGTCTCTCAGAAAAAAAGCACAGCTCACCCTTCACCCCCATCCCCAGGGGATTAGCACTCACAACCCCTCTCCCTAGAATCTCTAGGAACTGACGCTGCCTGGCCTAGAACCTGGGGAAAGGAGTGTGACCAGTGGGAGCTAAGCTGGGGTGCAGGACACCAGAGAGCTGACAGAGCCTGCAGGAGTGGGTACATCGAACAGACACAAATACTAGTGGCAGTGCTCATGGGTGAGAAGGGCACCTATGGGTGCCTTCAGGGGTAGGGATGAGAAAGGACCCAATATCTGTAGGGTGGGGAATGAGTCTATCCTTTCAGTTTCGTAGCCCATACCTCAGGCCTGAGCACCACCTCCTGCCTCTCTGAAGTGGGCCCTGGCTGTCCTGGGTCTCGGGCTGGCTGGCCACCTCTCTGGACTCCACCGCCTTCCCGTGAAGGTGAAGGGAGTCACCCAGTGTCAGCCAACCTCACTATTCATGAAAACTACCTTTGTTGTGTTAAAACACAGGTGGCTAGACCCGTGTGAGATGCCCGTCCAGCAGGTCTCAGGCAGCATCTGGAAACTTCATCTTTCCTAAGCATTCCACGTGATCTGGACTTAGACCATGGTCTGGATGCCTGTACAGATCGCTGTGAGAGGGAAATGAGGGGCCAGTGTCGGGAGGGCACATTAAAAATAATCCCAGGCAGGGCAGGGCCCTCAGCACATTTTAGACGTCCCTAGCTGGCTAATGTTCATCAGGATGGAACCACTGGGCTAGGCATGGGGTTTGGAAGTCCCCTTGCCTGTGGGGCTGGCTGCAAGTGCCCCGGGAACCAGTCTCACTCTCAGCAACCGGCACATTCTCAATGACAGGGATTCAGACAAGGCAGTCAGTCACATCTTCACCTCCCCCTCCTCAGGGTGGTTTCCTAGAGAAGGTGATGCTGGAGCTTGAAGGACCAGTGAGACTTTTCCCCACTAGGAGGCGCCCTTGCCTTCACGGTAGCCAAAAATGAGACAGTGTCCTGGTGGTTTTGTTAGGTGTGTAAGTGACCATAAAGGACAAGAAGCCTTCTGATTCCCAGCCAGAGAATAAAGTGTGAGAGGGTGTGGAGAGATAGAGAGAGACAAGGAAAGAAACATAGAGACACAGAAAGAGAAAACAAAGAAAGAGAAACAGAGAGAGAACATGAATGGACCAAAAAAAAAAGGCAACATTTCCTGCCCTGAGAACTTGTCTTACAAGTGGGAGGGGAGCCTATTCAAGGCTGTGGAGGCCATATTCTCCCAACCATCATCTGCATGTGGGAGACTATTGGAAAGGGGCCCAAGCCGGAGACATCTGGAGCATATAATTGCTGCCCACGCACCCAGGGGTCTCCTGAGGAGTGGCCCCAGCCTTGGACCCCAGGTGCTATCTTGCCTGCAATGAAGACTGTGCTCCCTCTCAAAGCCAGCACACACGTACACACTTACATCTGTTGTAAAATGAGTAGCAACAAGATCTTCAAGGTCGGCTAGACCTGGGTTTCAATTCAAGCGCTTTCTCTCCTTGGATGTATGACCCTTGGCACTTTGCTTCATTTCACTGGGCCTCAAGTTTCTTCATCTGTAAAATGGGGACACGAATAACACATATATTATAAGCTCATTTTGAGACCTAGATGAACTAGTACATGTGAGGCATTTGTCAGAGTGCCTGTCTTAGGGTAAATGCTCAGAAATGTTAGCTCTTACTATTTTACGATGTCACTGGCGAGAAAGGACTTCTAAGATCCTGATCCACAACTTTCACCACCTTTTACTTGGTTTCCTCTGACCTCGGTGATATGTTCTCTATCTTTTGCTATGATTTGTTTGTTTGTTTACCCCACACTCCTCACACCCTTGGGCTAGAACTGGGCAATAAGTGCCTGGGGTTTGAAGTCAAGGACCTAGGTTTGCCCAGCACTTTTCAGCTGTGTGATCTTGGGCAAGTGACTCCAGCCCTCTAAGCCTCAATTTTCTAAACTATAAACGGGGAGAACAGTGACTCGCTCACAAGGTTGTTTTAAGGATTTGGAAATGGAATGGTGCATAAGATTGCCGCAGCAAATACCACAGGCTGGGGCTTCGACCACAGACATGGACTTTTTCACTGCTCTGAAGACTGGAAGGTCAGATGGAATGTCAGCAGGGTTTCTTCCAAGGCCTTACTCCTTGGCTTTCAGACAGCCACTCCTGCCTCTTGTGTTCTCACGTGGTCTTCCCTTTGTGTGTCTGTGTCCTCATCTCCTCTTCTTTTTAAAAAATATTTTTATTAATTTTAGAGAGGAAGGAAAGAGAGAACTATAAGTGATGAGAAAGAATTATTGATCAGCCGCCTCCTGCATACACCCCTACTGGAGGTTGAGCCTGCAACCAGGGCATGTGCCCTGACAGGGAATCGAACCGTGACCTCCTGGTTCATAGGTCAATGCTCAAGCACTGAGCCACACTGGCTGGGCCTAAACTCCTCTTCTTATAAAGATGCCGGTGATATTGGATTAGGACCCATCCAATGACCTTGCTAGACTCCATCTCCAAATAGTCATATCCTGAGGTACTGGGAGTTAGGACTTCAATGTAGAAATTTGGGGGGAGGGGAGACACAATTTAGCCCTTAGCAAATAGTAATACATAAATGTAATTATTATTTTTTGTATTTTTTAACATATTATTTCTTATTCAATATTTCTTCTTTCATATATTCATATACCTGCCCCGTGGCAGGCCCATAGTAGGTATCAGTGTATTCTCATGTCAGACTAACTAGTTTCAGAAACAAGAATATTTGCTGTGAATAAACTTCCCATGTACAAATCAGGAAGGTCCAACGGGAAGCTGAAATACCTATGGGCCAGCTTTAAGCAAACTCACAGGTCAAAATCCAGATTTCCATGAAAGGTAAAATAGCCTGTAATGGTTTTTTTGAAAAAGGTCCCACCACATAGTCCTTTAGGTACTTTGAAAGTAGTACTCAAATTTCCCCAGGCTTCATGCTGTCATGTTTTTAAATCGTGGTAAAATACACATTACATAAAATTTACCATCTTAGGCTCTTTTTTTAGTATGTTTATTAAAACTGGGTACACACACACATATATATACTCTAATAAAAGAGTACTATGCAAATTGACCATCATGCCAACACACAAGATGGCTGTCCCCATGTGGACACAAGATGGCCACCACAAGATGGCCAACAGGGGAGGGCATTTGGGAGGGACCAGGCCTGCGAGGGAGGGCAGTTGGGAGTGATCAAGCCTACAGGGGAGGGAAGTTAGCGGTGACCAGGCCAGCAGAGGAGGGAAGTTGGGGAGGACCAGGCCTGCAAGGGAGAGCAGTAGTGGGCAATCAGGCCAGCAGGGGAGGGCAGTTAGAAGTGCCCAGGCCTCAGGAGAAGGAAGTTAGGGGCAATAAGGTTGGCAGAGGAGCAGTTAGGCATTAATCAGGCTGGCAGGGGAGTGGTTAGGGGTGATCAGGCTGGCAGGCAGGTGAGCAGTTGGGAGTCAGTAGTCCTGGATTGTGAGAGGGATGACTGACTGCCTATTTAAACAGGAAGTCGGACATCCCTCAAGGGGTCCCAGATTAGATAGGGTGCAGGCTGGGTTGAGGAACACACCCTCATGCTCAAATTTTGTGCACCAGGCCTCTAGTGTGTATATATGTGTGTTTGTGTGTGTGTGTGTGTGTGTGTGTGTGTGTGTGTAGTTACTCATACAAATGGGTCCACACAAGGACACGGCACTTGATAGTTTACAAAGAGGTTTCTCCTGCTTTGTGTTGTCTCAGTGCAGCCTCTCAGTTGCATGGCAGCCTTCATCTCTCTTCCTCTGGGCAGAGGGTCACTCACCATCACATCTCTAGAGAGTGGGGGGCCAGAATGAAAATCCTGGGCCCCTAGCTTCACGCCCAGCACCTGAGGGGCCCTGAAAATGGTCCTGAGGCTCAAAGTGCTGTGGAGAAATGGGGGACAGGGTGGACACAACCCACACGTGGCCTGCCGAGTGGCCCTCGTGGGGCAATGCTGTTAATAAGGTTAAGCAAACCGTACTGAGAGGATGTAGGGAAGTTTTGGGATACCTGGTGGCAAAGAAGCGAGGAAGAGAAGCATCTGGTTCTGATGGGGCCACCAGACTTAAAGACACTCATCCTTCAGACAGCAGCTGTGGTCCCTGGAGAGGCGAGGTGTCTGGAGTCCCGTGAGGGAGGTCAGGAACTCTGTCATGATTCATAGAGTAAGAACTCTGCCTGACATCAGCTGAAGACCTAAAAATAGCCATGGGGGGATGCCAGGAGGCAGTGGGGGGAAGTAGAATGTGTGGGCAGGATGGTGGGCACACAAAATGTCTAACTCACACCTGTGGGGACTTGTAACCTTTCAGGTCCTTGCTTAACCCTGAAGGGATACAGCAATGAGAAGGACAAAATCCTAGTCCCAAGGAGCTCTTTGCTAGGCCCTCATTTGTGGGAGCATGAATGTCACGTCTCCGTGCTCACAAGCAGGGTTGCTGGTAGCAATGCCACCTGCCTTGTTATGTGTTTCATGACCTTGACTTCACATGGCCCACAACACAACTCAGAAGTGGATTCTGCTACTAGTCCCCTTTTACAGACAAGAAAACTGAGGCTCTCAGAGGAGAGGTCACCTGCACACTCACGCAGCTGGGTTACAAGCCCAGATCAGTCCCTGGGCAGAGCCTCCTCCAGCAGGAGTTCCTGGGAGAGAGGGAGCTAAGGCTTTGAGGAAGCTGGGGGCAGCGCTGGAGCAGGCCCAGAACCCCAGAGGGAGGGGAAAGGCTCTGTCCATACCCCTCTGGCATCTCTCTCTTGCCAGGTAGGGGTCTGGCTGTGAAGAACAGGCTTTGGAGGGATCAGGCAGCATTCATGTCACCTCTTGGCTTTGCTTCTGCCTGACTGTGGAATGAATCCCTGTAAAATTATTGAATGTCTCAGCCTCAGTTTTATCATCTTCAAAATGGACACAAGCACACCTTTCTCAAAGGGAAGCTGGGGATGAACTGAGATACTGTATATAAAGCTTCGGGAACAGGGTAATGCATGCAGTAGCATGTCAATACACACGTGCTCCCTCCCATGCTCGAGGCCCAAGCCAGACAGTATCTGTCCTGAGATCACCTTGGAGTCAGTGTGGGAACCCTGTCCACCCACCCTATGCCATTGGCCTCCATTTTCAATCAGCAGCTTGGCCCCTGGGCCACCAGGTTCCTGTGGCAACAGAAGCTGACAGGAGTGATGGGAGCCAGTCCCAAGGGGTCTGAAGGCAGATTACTGAGGACTGATGAGGTGAAGAGGGACTGCTGCCCTGGGCTGACAGCATCGCCTGGGAGGAATGGGAGGACAGGAGCGTCCCCTAATCTCATCTTGGTGTCTTCTGGAGGGGCAAGGATACCATCTGGGGGCCTTTCCTTCTGTGCCGAGGTCATTCTGCAGCTCCTGGTTAAAATTAGCTTCCTGCTCATTGCTCTGGACTGAATGGCCTTTTCCCGTGAACCACCAGGACCTGGCTTTGCACAGGAAGGGGCTGGGCTATGTGCCCTCTGCTCTCCTGAGAGCAAATAGAACACATGTCTTCTGTTCTGGAGGCTGGACAAGAGGGGTGGGGCGGGTGCACATGAGCTTGTACATAGGCATGCATGGGTGGACATGCCTGCACACATAACTAACCAAACCAGGACACTGGAGACTTAATCACAGAATTGTGCAAGCTTTTTATCCTTGGCATTATTCCTTGATTGTGTTGTTTCTTTTTTCCTTCTGAGGCTCTTGGGTGATGTCTGGTGACATCATCTTATTCATTTTAGCCCCTAGCAAGCCCCATCCCCATGAACCGCACCTGAGATTAAGAAACATGGGCAGTGCCCTCTGCACCCCAGGTGAGCCACAGGTGTTCATCAAGTGAGCAAGCAAATGATAAAGCAAAATGAGGAATGGTTCAGCCAGACTGTGTTCTCTGTGGAGCTGGGCTGTGTCTTTTCCCACTGTGCCCTCAGTCCCTGGCACAGGGCTTGGGACATAGAACGTACTCAGTAGATATTTGTCAATTACATAAGTGAATGGGGACAAGTTGCCATTGTGATTTTGGCCCATATCTATACGTCTCTATATATATAAAAGCCTAAGTGACCGTCCAACCGGTAGCTATGATGTGCAAGACCACCAGGAGGCAGATGCTCAATGCAGGAGCTGCCAAGCTGTGGTGACTTGGCAGCTGTGGTTATCGGGTGATGCACCCTGGAACCAGAGAGGAGGGAGCCTGATTCCAGAGTGTGTCACTTGAGAACCACCCTCTCACAACCTGCAACCCCTTGGGAGATGTTGGAGGGCCGGTTTTGGCCCAATCCCCAAAGACCAGATCAAGGGACCCCACTGATGCACAAATCCGTGCACTGGGCCTCTAGTAGTAATATATTAAGCTAAAACAACATGTTCCATCAGGGCTTAGGTAAGGATGGTTTGAGCCACATCAGAAATAGGGGCTGAGACTGGGGAGAAAATATCACAGTTATTGAGGCTCTGGGAGCTCCAGTCCTGCTCAGCCCAGTGGCTTCTGCAGCTCTGCCAACTTTTGAGCCTGATTTCTCTCTCCCAAGTACATCAGTGAATCAGAGGCCTGACCTCGAGAGGGAAAAATGGTGCCTCTCCAGTCCCCCAAAGAAGGCCTGGCAATGACAGGCCTTGAATAAAAGAATATTTTTGCAGGATTTCTGCAGGGAAAATGTGGGTTAAAAACCCAGGATGGGTAGCTGCTAGTCCTGCGGAGGAGGCCTGTGAATAAGCCAAAAGTAAGTGTCAGATGGGGAGAAAACATTTTTAGTACCTGTATAACAAAGGATTACTGCAAAGAAAACATAAGTCCTTCCTGTTCCTAAACAACCCAAAGGCAGATGGACGAATGGTAAGATGTGGGCACTGCACAGAAACAGAACTACAGTCAGCTGGTAAACATGGGAAAAGGCGCCCAGCCACATCAGTCAACGGAAAAATGCAGCTCGGCTGGCATGACTCAGTGGTTGAGCATTGACCTGTCAACCAGGAGGTCTCAGTTCACTTTCTAGTCAAGGCACATGCCCGTGTTGTGGGCTCAATCCCCAGAGTGGGGTCTGCAGGAGACAGCTGACCAATGATTCTCTCTCATCGTTGATGTTTCTATCTCTCCCTCCCTCTCCCTTCCTCTCTGAAATCAATAAAAATATATATTTAAAAAAACAAAAATGCAAATTTAATAGCAATCCAATATTTTTTTGCCATTAGAATGGCAAAATGGTGGTGTTGATGTGGAAAAAATGGTTACCCTCTCAAGTGTTGATGGGAATGTAATTTGATAAAGGCTTTTGGGGAAGCATTTCTGGCATTATTCAAAACTGGGGTGCATTTGCTCAGTGACAAAGTAATTGCACTTCTAGAAAATTATCTACAATAAAACATGTCCTTGTTCTTAAAGATAAATCATCAATACCCTTCACATATTGTCAAGGCAACCAGCAAACGTTGGAGACAACTTTAAGGTACAATGATGAGGAAGATATACCTGGTAAGTCGATTCTGGCCCATTTATATTATGGACTATTAAAATGAATGGGGCATTTCTATAGGTACAGATACAGAAATATGCCAAGATATGGGGTAAGAAACACACATGACATGATTTTACATATATGCACACAGTTTTATGTTTATCACATACATACATTTATCTGTATGTAAAGTAAGGCAAAGAGACCTTAATAATACCCACCCAAGAGAGCTCTGAGTGACCTTTGGGGGTGGGGGTGCTAATGGGACAAAGGCGGATACGGGAGGCACTCACATTTTATTTTGTCTTTCCTATTGCTTGAGTCTTTTAGAATGAGAATGCATTAATGCATTTGGAGGGGGGAAAAAAGCCAGCCAGTGGTCAGTGATGGATTGCTTGGCGCAATTGTGCCTGGTGGCAAAGAATGGATGACATGACCCCAGGGTTGGGTCCCACTCTGGGGCTCTAAGTGGCCTTCTGACTCTGGACCTTATTTATACTTATTTATAGCCCCCCAGTTCCAGCCCATTTCCTCTCCCGATAGCACCCCACCACCACCACCAGGTTATCAGCGGTCTCCAAGCACAGGGAGGCAAGGCCTTGCACCACGCCTTTAATGTGCCATCACGGGCTGGCTTATCGTCCCTGTGCTGGGGGAGGCTGGTGGGAGGTCTGAGACCTGGGATCACAAGCAGAGGTGACCAGCACTGGTTGAAAGTAACTGAGCTCCTCCCTTCAGCCCAGGGCAACATCCTAATGGGGTGGGGGTGGGGGATAACGTCTGACCACCAGCATCTTCTCCCTCCACCACTGTGACATTCTTCATATGGCCCTTTTTGCATAATAACAGGAATGGCAGCTAGCAGGGATTGCATGTCTACCACATGCCAGCCACTGCACTCAGCAGTGAGTGTGCTGTTTTCTTCTGAGTCTTTACACCATCCTAACAGGAAGGTACAGGGATGCCCCCACTTCACAGGTGAGGAAACACTAGAGATTTTGTTGTTGTTGCATCTACAGGCACATCATAGACGGCCCTGCCTTCTTGATTCTCAAGAGGTGCTGAGTGGGGACAGGGCTGCAGGATTGCGGGTAACTGGGGCTGGGGCACCTGTATCTTGGCTGCCCTTTGCATTGAATCCCTTAGTCAATATGCAAATAAACCCAGGAGCTCAGGGAAGAGAAGGTTTGAGAATGACATCCTATTTGCTGGAACATTCATAGTGGAACTAGTATTAGAACAATAAAAATTTTTATATGACCCCAAATCTGTTACAGCTTAGCAAATAATTTATCTATTCAGCCACCAAATAATGACCACTTAAAAGGATAACAAGGATACTATGAACACCTACAGTACCTACTACAGATTCATTATTTGCTTCGAGCCAAACAATATGCTAAGCAGTTTTAGAACCACTGTTACATTGAATTTTTAAAATTTCCCTATCACACAGGTATAATTTTTACTAATTTTGCAGACAAAAAGACTAAAACCAAGACTAACACCGAGTTTATGTAGCTGAACACTGTCTCTGCCCTCGGTCAGTGGTTGTAATTCCGGCTGTACATTAGAATCATTCTGGAAACTTGAAAAGAAAAAAAAAAAAAAACCCACAGTGTTCCACCTCAAGAAATTTTGGTGTAATTAGCTGGCTCACTCACTGCACACAGTGGCATTTAAACTGTGCATTGTATTATGTATTGAGATGCTGATTAAACAAAGACCAAGAGAGAGGGACTTCAAAGCACTTTCAGCATCACAGAGACAGGCAGTGGCAGGCCCGAAGGTAGAATAATAGATGCCCAGTAACAGTGACATGCAAGCACTTCGCTGGGAGAGAGAATGGAAATGTCATTTGAACAATTTATTTAAACTTAGTTTATTTTTTTCATCTGTAGATGAGGACACAGATGGCTGCTCCCCAAGGTTATTGAGACCTTGTGTGAAGGGTCTTTAGTACTGCCGTTGGCACAGAGTAAGTGATAAGAGGGGATTCTCCTTTCCACAAAGTGCTGCAGAGACCCCATCTGTGGCATGGTGGCCCTAATACCTACGTCATGGCTTTCTCTAGGGATCAAACAAAATCCGGATCTGAACTGGCAGACATGTCGGAGCCTTCTCCACACATCGGGTTCTGCCATCCGGCCCCCTCCTGTGGCTGGCTTTGGGGTATCATGGAATTTTTTTAAAAACACTCTCTTTGAGCTTTCCAGAACCACGCCTGTCCATTTGGCTTCTTGTCCTGAAATATTTGTCTGTGGTCAAAAGAAGGAACAGCAGGGCTGGTCTGGATGCCATCCCTTGGAGGACTGAGATAATAAGTGACCAAGGTCACCAGTAAATACATGGCAGAACCAGGATTTGGACCCAGATTACTGCAAAAAATTCCACCCAGAAAGCAGGGGTCCCCTTGGATATCACCAGCTCCATCCCTGGGTCCTCCTCAAGTGCCCCTCGCTCCAGGGGAGACTCCTTCTTCCTCCTTATACATGGCAGGGGGTGAGGGACTGTCTCTGTTGGGTTTGGCTCACACAAATGTCATTAAACTTGAGCCCCACGCTGAGACGTTGTGTCTCCTGGCTTTTTCAGGGAGGATGTGAGTGGAAAGAGCACTTCACCGAGGCAGAGACTTGGCAGGCTTCCCTGAACCTCAGCCATGCCCCTTCCCAGACTCACTCTCCTCATCTGTAAAATAGGCACAGTGAAATTCCCTGTGGGAGCCAAGGCAGTGCCGACGTATGTCACACCTGTGGGTCTCAAGTAAATGGTGTCAGGAACTGTGTGCTAGCATCTCTTGTGTCAATCTTTGTGCCTCAGTTTCCCCATTTGTA
Organism: Antrozous pallidus; assembly: GCA_027563665.1. Lineage (NCBI taxonomy): Eukaryota > Metazoa > Chordata > Mammalia > Chiroptera > Vespertilionidae > Antrozous > Antrozous pallidus. Next base: position 77,736,939 of record CM050516.1, on the reverse strand, counting down.
AAATCAAGTGGAAAAGTTGACAATCTTTCTGTCCAACTCTACCTTTAATCCTGATCAGCCAAGGTGAAGTATCCTTGGGCCCCTCCCCAAGAGTCCAGGAAAAACATCAGAGTGGCTGGTGTGTCATGGGGATAAGTGGGCTCTACAGGAGTGGGGTGTCACAGAGGGATGGGTGTGTTGTCAGGTGGTTGTACCACGGGGATGCAGATGTCAGGGTAGGTGGGTCATGGTGTGGACATGTTATAAGGGTGGGTTTGGAAGAGAGGTGGGTGGATCATGGGGTTGTACTTACAGGAATATGACTTGAGCACAGGGCAGCCGTCTCCTCAACAGAGAGCCCCCCTTCAGCAGGCTCCAGCGTGTTTGTGTGGTCTCTGCCAAACACAACCCAGGTGAGCTGGTAGAAAAGATGAAGCAGGCAAAAGAGCTAGATGAAGAGACTAGAGTGAACATGCGTGTCAGGCAGCCATGGCTTTTGGCACGTACAGGTGTCTGTAGCAGTAGAGCTGGGGTAGGGAAGGCTGATGTCCACGCGTTGGCTCTGGGGCTTGCATCTTCCTGAGCTGAGCATTGCTCTTGGTGATAGATTCGCCAACTCTCTCCATGATTGAGTGCTCTGGGGCGCAGAGCAAGATATGTCAATGCATCATGGTATTCAGTGGTCCAAAACCTGTGAGAAGGCACAGAGGAAGAAGCTGAGGCTCAGAGGAGGCGGGTGAACTGCACAGCTCCGTTTCAACTACTCCACAATGGAGAGGTTGGCAGGACGGAAGACAGCCTCTCACACAATTGGTTCTGGAGCCTGAGCCAGGAACAATCAGCTGGGTGAGAAAGAGTTCAGAGTCAAGCATGATTTCAGAGTTCCAACGGGAGCTTTCCAGCAGATCCTACTGGGTCAGTGTGACCCTCTCAAATATGAGGGTTGTGTTTGGCAGAGACCACACAAACACGCTGGAGCCTGCTGAAGGGGGGCTCTCTGTTGAGGAGATGGCTGCCCTGTGTTCCAGTCATATTCCTGTAAGTACAACCCCATGATCCACCCACCCCTCTTCCAAACCCACCCTTATAACCAAATGAAACAGTCATCTTTGTTGGATATTAGCAATAACTAGCAATGAATTAACCAAAAATTGAACATTAGCAATTTCGTATTCCTAATAGTAGTTGGAAAAATCTTTTTAAAAATATGGATGGATATATGGTCCTGGGAGAAATGGCCTCTGTCCAGCTCAAGGATCCTATGATTTGTCCCTTGAATCTAATTGCAACTGTGATCATCCTTCCTGGGATGATGACAGGGACTCAGGAGACACTACAACCACCACCTTCACCACCCCGGTGGGGGGGGGGGTGCACTGTGGTTTTGGATTCGAGCTTTCCCTCCTGGCTGGGAAGTAATGGTGCTCCCTGTGGGAGTGGAGCTGGGAGGGGTTGGGGTGGGCAATCTACCTACCAACACTGGAGCCCTCAGCCCTCTCCTTCCCTGTCTCTCCCAGTTCCTATGTCCCACCAGGACTCTGGGCCTCAGACACTTGGCATGATTCACATGGGATTCAGGGCAGGGCAGGAGAGTGAGGCCAGGGCTCTGGAGGCCCCCACATCTGTATTACGATCCTGGTGCTGTCACATCTCAGATGGGAGTGAACCCCAACAAGGGATTGACCCTCCCTCTGCTGTGGGCCTCCGTTTCTTCTGCTGTAGAATCTGGATAACAAGGGTACTACCACGGGGTTATTGCTAGAATAAGCAGGGTCATGTTTGTAAAGAGCACAGTAGGTGTGAGCCAGTGTTTGGATTACCGTCATTCAAGCAGCGGACATCTATTAAGCACCCATGTAGAGCCAGGACTGGTCCAGGGCACTGAGAGGTCCTCCCCTGCTTTCCCCTTTACTCCACCCCTGCCCTTGTCTTTGTTGCGATGTTGGTGGTCCTGGACCCACCACGGTACTGTCTCCTGTGATGCCTCTAGGGTCACGGGGTCAGTCTGGGGCCAGCAGCTGGTCAGGCATCCGTGATCTCTCTTAGCTCCCTGCTGATGGAGAGCCGCGTTGGAGGCTCACAGCTCTCATCTCAAAGACAATGAGGTAAACACCGAGATGTGCACGACCGCATCGGAAGGATGATCCAGGAAGCACCTTTCCCTCCGCCAGGAGGCACAGGCCTGGGGAACAGGAGGGTCTGGCTGAGGATGGCAGCATCCCAGATAGGAGGGCCTGAGCCAAAGACCCAGTGCCCCACAGGTGTGTCCAAGGCACTTGGTGCATATGGTGAGTTAACGGGTGATCTCTGAGGCTTTCTTTCCCAAAATGCTACCCTCTGGCTTACTTTCTCCTGACATCCCTTCCCCCACCCCCGCCACAACGCTGTTTTGAATTCCACAGGACCACTGTGGACTTTGGTCTCGTCTTCTGCAAGTGGAGGATAATTCCTCCTCTCTGATTATCCAGGAACGGTGGAGAGCATTGGATTGTGTAGTGCCAGCACAGCGCCTGGGCAGAGAGAAGCACACAGTGCCAGTTAGCATCCCACCTTCCCACCCCTGCACTGTGAATTCTGCCCTTCACATTTCCTTCGACTGCCCCTTCCCCTGAACTTGAGTGCTCCATCTCAGATGAGTTCAGGATCTGCCTTAGAGTCTCTTACCTTCTATTTCCTGTCTCTCAGAGCTGCCGGAATAAGGGTGCAACCACAGAAACACTTGCGTACAACTGACCTCCCCCTTTGACAAGTGACATCCTAACTTGGCTGGTGTGATTTAGCGATGCCACCTCCTCCCCCTTGTACTCCTGGAAATGATGCATACCTATATGTCAAAGTAAAATTAAAGTTGTGTATCCATGGTTGTGTATCCATGTTCATAGCAACATTATTCCCAATAGCCAAAAGGTGGAAATGACCCAAATGTCCACCAACAGGTGACCGGATAAACAAAATGTGATCTATATATATACAGTGGAATATTATTTAGCCTGAAAAAAGAAAGAAAATTCTGACACATGCTACAACGTGGATGAACCTTCAGGACATTAAGCTAAGTGAAATAAGCCAAACAGAAAAGGGTAAATACTGTAGGGTTCCACTTATAGTGGTCAAAGCAACAGAGACTGGCAGCAGAATGGGTGTTGCCAGGGGTTGGGGGAAAGGGAAATGGGAAGATGTTGCTTGTGGGAACAGTTTCAGTTTGGGAAGATAAAAAGTTCTGGAGAGGAATGATGGTGACAGTTAAAATAATGTGAACTGAATGCTTAACAATGATTAAGGCAAATTTTATGTTATGTATATTTTATCACAATATAAAAACTAAAAGTTGGCATCTAACTTGACATATAGTAGCCCTCAAAACTGCTGAACAAATTATCTTTGTTTCAGAATTTAGAACAACCCCACAGGTGTTTGGAGGTAGGGGCCATAGTGTTCACAGCTATATCCCCTGGGTCTTAATATTTGTGTTTTTTAAAATACATTTTATTGATTTTTTACAGAAAGGTAGGGAGAAAGATAGTCAGAAACATCGATGAGAAGGAAACATTGATCAGCTGCCTCCAGCACACCTCCTACTGGGGATGTGCCCGAAACCAAGGTACTTGACCTTGACTGGAACTGAACCTGGGACCCTTCAGTTCACAGGCCGATGCTCTATCCACTGAGCCAAACTGGCTAGGGCTTAATATTTGCTGAATGAGTGAATGAATGAATGAGCCTGTAGTGGAAAACTTGCTGGCCCTTAGTCCCACCTCCCACTCTATCCCCCATTTCCCCTCCCCAATCTTCATTAGAGAGTATTGATCAACTGAATCAGTTCTGATTCCCATGTGCAAGGGACCTTTGGGAGTCACTTTGCTCACACTCCTTCCCCCAGAATAAATGTTTCAGGTAATCGACGCCTATGTTCTCAAAGGCTGCCAAAGAAGGGGTCCCTCTGATCCCCCTGGGTTATATTTTTAACACTCTGATTGATGAGACATTCTTCCATGTCTTTTCTGCTTGGATTTAAGCCTCCCACACCCATCCACCCAATTCTTTTCCCCTGAGACATGTGAGAGGGAGCTCTGGGAGACAGGTGGGGGCTGCTACACAGGGCTGAAGGAGGGGGAAGGAGGCAAGAATAGGGCTCAGCCACCTCTTAAATACTATCAGCCAGACAAGATGTTAGGAGGATTAATGAGGCCTCGCCTGGAGCAAAGATGAATCATATGACCTCAGGAAGTCCCTTTACCAAGTCTTGGAATTTTCAGAGTCTGTGGGGCCAAATGAGGGTTGTAAGGAGCCCAGGCTGTGTGAGCCACTATTCTAGAACCTCTTTCTTTTTTTATTTTTTAAAGATTTTTTAAAATTGATTTTTAGAGAGAGAGGGAGGGAGAGGAAAAGAGAGGGAGAGAGAAAACATGTGAGACTGGAACATCCTCGGCTGCCTCCTGCATGGCCCCCAACCAGAGATCGAGTCTGCAACCCAAGTATGTGCTCTGGCTGGGAATCGAACCAGCTACCTTTTAGTGCATGAATCAACACCCCACCAACTGAGCCACACCAGCCAGTGTGTTTCTAAGAGGCTAAGGGGGGCCAATTTATAATGGCTGAGTCTCACTGAAACCCAGAGAGTTTTTGTGCAGCAAAAAGACACATGTGAGAGGGAGCCCTGGGAGGCAGGTGGGGATGTCATGTTGGGCTTAGGGAGGAGGAAGTGAGTAGGAATAGGACTCAGCTACCTCTCAAATACTATCATCCTGTAGGGAAATATGAGCACATAACGTCAAAACTCACAAACCAGGTAAATAAAGGAAGAGGGCTCCTGTTTGGTTGAAAATCTAAAGAAACTAGAGGCCTGATGCATGGATTCATGTACTGTGGGGTCCCTCCACCTGGCTGCAGGGATTGGGCCAAAACCGACTCTCTGACATCCCCCAAGGGGTCCCAGATTGCTAGAGAGCAGTTCTTGGGTGACACACCCCAGAATTGGGCTCCCTCCTCTCTGGTTCCAGGTGCATTACCCAAGAACTATAGCTGCCAAGTCACCACAGCTCAGCAGTTCCTGCACTGAGCATCTGCCCCCTGGTGGTCAGTACTCATCATAGCTACTGGTCAGAGTGTCTTCCCCCTTGTGATCATTGCACATCATAGCTACCGATCGAATGGTCGGATGGTCAGACGGTAAAGCCACTTGGCTTTACCTCCCAATGTTCTATTGCTTCATTTGAAGTTCAGTAAGTTCTTAACAAATCTTAAAGATTATGAATAACTAGTATTACTAGTATAAGAAGGCAGCACATATAGCAGATGCATGGTTAACTAAACACATATATAAAATATATGTCACTATGACCATCACAACTTATTCCCACAGGAGTGATCACACTGCTGCTTTCCCACTAATGTGCTGTGTATGAGAATTGATGAAGGAATTATATCAGTTTCCCACAGGATGAGCCCTAGAACCCTCTCCAATCACAGACTCCTCAGAGACAGTAATACAGGTCAGTGTATTAAGAAGTGTGAAAAATAATGTAATAAGGAAATCTGTTTTAGCCCAAGCAGATTGTGCTCAGTGGTTAGAGTGTCAGCCTGCAGACTGAAGAGTCCCAGATTCGATTCTGGTCAAGGGCATATGCTTGAGTTTCAGGCTCGATTCCCAGTAGGGGGTGTGCAAGAGGCAGCCAATCAATGATTCTCCCTCATCATTGATTTTTCTATCTCTTTCTCCCTCTCCATTCCTCTCTGAAATCAATAAAAATATATATATTTTAAAAGAATCTGTTTTACTGTGCTAACTAGCATTTCTCCAAATCAATCTTCTAAAAATCTCTGGCCAACAATATCTATTCTTCTGTGGAAATAGAATTTCTTTGAACATGTATAGGAAAACGCATTCGTATCTCATTCAAATACCCTTGCCTCATGCCACCCTTCATTAAACAGTTGATGTTCATTCATAGACTGGCACTAGAAATGCAGAAATGTACAAGATCCATTCCCTGTCCACCAGAAAGTCACACCATGTAGGGAGCACTATGGGCAATTGACTTAGTAGGGACTGTGTAAACGCACAAAACAGTTGAATAGGACCTGGAATCTAGGAAAGTATAGGGTACTAGTGAGGCCCGGAGAGGCCACTGACACTATGTCAGGTAATCCGGGGGGCTTCCCCTTAGACACGCCGCCTGAGCTGAGCTTTGAAATCAAGGAACTAGCCAGGATCATATTGGGAGAAGAATGTTCTAGAAAGAAGGAAAATCTTATGGGGAACTCAGAAAAACAAGCAAAAAGAGCCTACACAGGGGATGACTAGAGAAAAGGGTGTGGGTAAAGGAATGAGGAGAGGGGAGAATGGAGAAAAAGGTGGGAACAAACGGTGGAATCTACTGTCTTAAGGACTGAGGACTTCATCTTGAAGGCAATGAGGTAAGCCCTAAGCATGTAGTTGTCTGGCCTCCTGATAGTGCCGGCACAAGAGACTGAACTGCAAATAGGGTGGGGACACCCCAGCACAGCGATGGAGAGACTTCAGACAGGACCTACCAACCTGGGCAAATGCAGCATCCAGGTAAGCCATGTTCATCAGAGAAGTCAGCTGTGGGAAATCCCACAGTGCATCTTATACTCCACACCGTGAATTGGTGATGATCAGGGAATTCCATCACCAGGGTGTGAGGCCTCTGGCACAAGCCTGGAGTGCAAGACTCTAGTCCTGGGGACAGGGACAAGAGAGAAGATAGAGAGACAAGGGAAACCTGTGGAAGCATTTCTTACAAGGTGATGAGAGGTTACGGGGTACAAGGGGGTAGTTGTAATTGAGGTACAAGTGAGAACCTGGTGTCAAAGACAAAAATCAAAAGTGTTTGTGATACACTAAGAAGATCAGAGGCTAAGCATGAACACCAGAGTTCCTCATAACTGGTGGCTAAGGTCACGGTTGATTTCAGAGCTTGGAGAGAGGGTGCCAACTGGCTGGGCTTCGCTGAGAGATGGAGGAGCTTCATGAAAGCTGGAAACCAGGCAGGGACTAACCAGAGCTGCACCTGCGCCCCATAGATCTCACCCACCTGGAGATACACCACGGAAAGCAACAAAACTGTCCTGGTTCGGTGCCGCCATCTAGTGGCTGGTATTAAAAACTGGAAGACCCAGATCTCCAGGCGTGGCATCTCCCATTTCTTCTAGGAACTCATCATACTCTGCCCTCACCTCTTTACAACGTTCTGTAATTCTCTGTCCAAAACTTAGTTCCCTCCAGATCAGATACTTGCCCACATGTAGTCTCACCCTCTCTTAACTCCACATCTCTCCTTCAGCTCTCGTCCAGTTATCTCAGGAAAGCTCTCCCTCTCCGATCTTGCTTTCCCGTGTTGTTATTTTGGAACATGGTCAGGTTTTCTTAAATGACCCCAATCACGATTGATAAAAGCTAGCGAAGTGTTTGTATTATTGAAAGGAAAATGTGTCCGATTTGAAGCTAAGCACAATTTCAAAAACAGACCAGGTTATCAGTGTTGATCACACAGCACATATTGATGCCCGGGAGCCCTGATCGGGTGAGTGTCCCAGTCTTCATCTACCTCTCCAGCTTCCTCTGATCAAACTTATCTCTCTTCAAGAACCAGCATTTGGGGAAATAAATTATTGTTTTGTCAAATTTGTTATTTTGTTCATTTACATTGTGTTTGCAACATCGTTGACTTTTGGTACAAATATACAGCATTTTAAGCAATGTGTTTAAATAGATTGGGGAGCGGGGAACTGGAAGTATTATGCCTTGTCCACAGGGGAAAGTGTGACTGTTTCCAAATGAATGCATCCATAAGTCAGAGCAACCAGAGCTTTAAGGCTGATATAAGGTCTAGCAGAGAAATGGAGGTTAAAGACGACAGCAGACCCTGGCTGCTTCACTTTAAGAAGACAGAAAACTCACCGGTTGAACTTTTCTTTCTAGAATTGCTACAAAGAGCTCTGTACTGGACAAAGGGGCCCGGGCCAGAGGAGCAAAGCCCAAGTAGTGATGGAAGCCACAGACTTTCAGCAGCTGTGCTGTCTTTACCCCTGAGCAGAGCGCCTTTTGGAACTAAAGGCAGGGCCTCCCCGAGTTTCATAGGTGGGGCTCCCATTGCCTGCACTCCGAGTGAGACTTCCGGCTTGCAGCCAGGTCTGATGAGCCAACAGAGACCATGCAGTTACCCCTAGGCTCTACGAATGCACACAAGCCAAGAAACCAGAATAATGTATACAGCCACCACTACAGCTCAGCAATTCCTAAATCTGTGCGACTGGCACATAGCAGGCTTGGCTCCTGTGTGCCAGTCTCTCTCTCTCTCTCTCTCTCTCTCTCTCTCTCTCTCTCTCTCTCTCTCTCTCTCTCCCCTCTCTTTCTCTCTCCCTCCCCTTCTTTCTCCCCCCCCCCCCACACACACACACAACTCTCACCCAAGCCCTTTCCTTATTTGGGGAGGAGGAGTGAAGAGCAAGCTTTGAGGACACTTTGCTCCTCCATTTGTAGAGTGACCTCCCCACCCCACCCCTACTCCAGGAAGCTGAAGGACTCGGTCAGATTCCACTTGAGCAGAAACTTCTGGGAGGCATTCTCCAGAGGGTTCATGCTTGCCCTGTAATGGGACAACTGGGGTGCATGAGCCGCAATGGTGCTGGTTGGAGGACAGGGGAACTCTACACTCTTGTGAATTTTTAAAAGAAAATATTGAAGTGTCTTTTCTTGCCCTTTTTCTTTCTTGCCCCTCTTCTCTGCCCTCGCTCCTCTCGGGATTCTGGGCTCTTTGCCAAGCCTGTGGGTCCACACAGAAGAGCCTCAGGGGTTTCAGACAGGCCTCCTGAACCTGCTTCTCTGCACAGCACTTTTCATATAAGATTGGGGAAAAAAACAACATCAATTGATCAGATCAAAGACTGAGAGGTGCCAAAGGAGTTTGGGGGGCTGAAACCCCAACTCGCCTTGGCCCCTGCCTCCCAGGTCCCTCTCCCATCCCAGCACCTAGGTCACCTTTCCAGCTTCCCTCCACACAGCAATCCCGGCCCGCAGGGTGGCTATCTGGCTGCCCATGAGCTGGACAAAGCATTTGTCAGTTTTAATGGATGTACAGCTCCCAGCCCTGACATGTTTTATGCCTCCCCGGGGGGCTTTGATCTCCTTGTCTGCATACATAAATGAGAGGATTACCGCGACATCCAGAACAGGGCACCAAAAGCGTCTTTCACCGGGCGCTTTTCCTCCGCAGATAAGAGTAATAGGCTGGGAGGCCGGAGCCATTAAGGGCCCTGAGCTTGAGGCAACTCCACTCAGGGCACAGTGGGTTAGGAAGACAGGCCTCGAAGGATCTCCCTGTCATGATTCCCCGATGTTGTTTATATCTGGGTGATGTGGATAAAGAACCCGGTCGCTTCTGGCACCGCTTCACCTCCCTGAAGATTACAAGCAACTGTGGCTGACATTTGACAAGGTTGCTTTGACTGACTTGGCGCTGGCATATGGTTACTGTCAGGGATTCCTGGATGTGGGGGCTGAAAGAGGGATGGGGGATGGGGATGGGTATTTTTAGGACACTCAGAGCCCTTGGCTGGATTTAGGCCAGCTCTCCAGACTGCTACAAAGCCACAATGTCACCCCGGCTTTGTTCCGTATCCTGAGAGAGAAAGGAAGAACAGAAGGTCGTCTGGGAACTGTGGTCCTGACCACTTTGGGTCCAGGGCCAGTGTCTGGAGGTGGGGTTCTTTGAATGCACACCCAACGTTTCAAGATGGCAGGTAGCTAGGGTAAGAAGCAGAGAGACTGGGAGAAGGTAATTCCCATGCAGGTAGGAAGAGCCTCATTAACCACCAGTCAGATGGGAGGGACTGTGGTGAGTTGCTCAGTTGAGCAAACAACGGCTCTCATCCAGTTCTCTGACTCCCATTTGTTGACTAAGGCACCTACATCCATTGACATATTTATCACATGTGCCTATATGTTCTAGGAGCAGGTGAGTCAATGACAAAGAAGGCATATTCCTTCCTTCAGTGAGCTCTAGGTCTCATCATCATTTCCCCCTTAGACAAATAATCGTATAGGCTCTCTGGGCTGGAAAAGATCCTGAAAGGCTATCCCAACCTCATGTAATGTTTGAGGACTCTCTACAACATCACTAAGAAAGAATCATCTGCCCAAGCTTGAATACATCTGGTGACGAGCACCTCGCTACCATAAATTTTGGGCACCTTTGATTATGGTAAAGTTCTTTCTGGGTCAGACCAAAACTGGCTTTCCCACAGCATCTACTAGTATTCCTTGGTGTTTGTCCTTGTCTCTGGGGTTGAGTAGAATGAGTGTAACCTACTCCACAGATCCTGTGTGGAGTAGAGTCTCTCACCCACTGGCAGGTCATACTCCACATCTGTCAAATGGCGAAGGAAAATTAGGCAATGTGTAAATGATGCCCTTCACCCCCACCCCAGGCCACCCACTAGTCCACACAGGAGTTTTGTGTGAATTAGAAAATGGTGTCTTACAGCATGGTGATTATCAGAGGGGAAGTGGGGACAGGAGAAGAGGGTAAGGGGGGGCTAAATGGTGATGGAAGGAGACTTGACTTGGGGTGGTGAACAGACAGTATACAGATGATCTGGTATAGAATTATGCACCTGAAACCTATATAATTTTATTAACCAATGTCACCCCAACAAATTCAATTTTAAAAATTTTATTTTTAAAAGAAAGAAAATGGCCTTTCTCCAAGACACATTACCACCACCTGCTGGAAGAGTGCCACAATGCTCTGATGCGTTGCCCAGCTTGTGGACCAGTCCCTGGGGACTCTGGATCTTCCCAGGCCCCAACACTGGGGTTCTTGACTTCCTTCTATTCACCATGGGACATGAGAAGAAGGCAAGCTTAGGAGTCTTAACATTGGAAGGAGGTTCTGTTGTGCAATGTAAAACCAAAAATAAACACTATTTTTTAAAGAGAAAACAAACAATTCTTAAGTATCTAGAGCAATTCTCCTAAATTTCAGAATATATCTCACACTCCCGGATGCTTTTTGCCTTCATACGTACCTCTTATTTTCTTTGCTGCCTTCTTTCATGTTCTTTCCTGTGTTGATGCCTCATTCCCAGGACCCCAGCCTCTTCTAACTCATTTAGGAGTGGATGGGATGATGGACACTAAAGAGTAAACCAGTTTTATAACCACCCCCTACCCCCCATCCCCCTCTCCCACAGCAGGAGCTTTTGGGAGAGTCAAGCTCAGTCATCCTTGCTCCCGCAAGGTCTAGGGGCAAGAGACCCAGCCCTGCTCTCCAGTAGCTTCCAACACAGTCAAGGATCTAATTTGAACCTGACACAGACATCTTCTTCTTGGGAGAAAAAGTCACTCTATCTGTCGGAACTATTCAGTTGTTTCCAACAAGTGATGTTCCGTGCCAGGAACACAGTACCAAGCCCCGATTTGGCACAGGTTTGGGGCAGCATGCAGACCTTTGCTCTCTGTCCCATACAAGCCACCTGGGAATGCTGGTGTGGGAGAGGCTGCCTCCCCAGTGCAAGCTCCCAGGTGACTATGACCCTTCATTCCTGATGTACACAGCAACTATGTGCTACACAGGTTGTGGAGGAGGTGACATTTGAGCTGGGCCTTAAAAGGCAGGTAGATTTCGACCCTGGCTGGAGTGGCTCCATTGGCTGGAGCATCATCCGATGCACCATACAATGGCGGGTTCAATTCCGAGTTGGGGCACATACTCCAGTTAGATTCCCCAGTCCTGGCATGGGGTGGAGGGGGGAGCCGATCCATATTTCTCTTTTGCATGGGTATTTATCTCTCTCTCTCTCCCCCATCAATGATAACTAAGTAAGTAAATAAGTGGCAGCCAGCTGTTGAACTCGTTAACTCTGGGATCTCCACTTTGTTAAATGATTCTTTTTAAAGGCAGGTAGACTTGGAAAGGTGGAAACAATCTAAGTTACTACCTATGGATCAATAGATAAACAAAAGGTGGGATAGCCATACAATGAAGTATTATTCAGCCTTAAAAAGGAAGGAAATCCTGCCACCTGCTACAATAAGGTGAACCTTGAGGACTTGGTGTTCATGAAAGAAGCCAGTCACCAAAGGACAAATACTGCAGAGTTCCGCTTATGTGAGTGACCTAAGGAGTCAGAGTCAGAGAGACAGAAAGTAGAATGGCTGCTAGGGGCTGGGGCAGGGGGATGGGCAGTCAGTATTTAGCAGGGACAGAGTTCCCGCTGGGGATGACAGGAACGTTCTAGAGGTGGACGGTTGTTTGGCCGCACAGTACTATGACTGTGTTCAATGCCACTGAGCTAAGTGTTTCAGAAAGAGTCAAAATGGTAGGTTTTGTGTTAAGTATGTTGGGCCACAACTTTTTTTAAAAAAATTAGGCGTGTTTAGAGATTGAGACAGACAGGTCGGCGTTCCGTGGGGTGGGACAGCCTGAGCAAAGGCGGGGAGTGGCTGTATTTAGTCTCAGATGTGGAGCCTGAATTCCTCAGTGTGATCATTTCTAAAGAGAAAATCACCCCATATCTAAGTCACCCCACATCCTTTCTTTGGTAATGTGTGATAATATTAATCCCAGCGTGGTGTCTCTGGTAAAGGGTCGGTGAGGAACAAATGGCCTGGCCTCATCACTGAGCTTTAGAAAACGCAGGAGGTGAGGTGGTCATGGTGACGCTGCTGCTGGCAGCTGTGATGAGAAGCTCATGGGCTACTCTCAGACTCAGGTTCAAATCCCAACTTCTCCACAACTGGTTTTGTCATCAAGTCACTCAACACCTCGTCTGGGTTCATCTCACCTGTAAAATGGGGTCCACAGCAGCCGGAGCCCAACCAGGAATGAGAAATCCACTGTGGAATGTAAAGCAGCAGGTTTCGATCGGAGGCCTTGTTTCTTCAGGTGATGGAATGTCTGAGAAGCCTACCAAAGGGCAGTGAGGCCCCCAGAGAGGAGCCATGGTAGGGAGAGGCCCCCTGGGGCATGGGGATAAGGAGGAGGCTGTCACTCAAGTCCAGACACCAGCCAGATCCAGAGGGAACAGGAACGAAGGTAGACCTGCTCAGAGGAAGCACAGGGCTGGGTCTGAGGGCCAATGGGACTTAAACCAGCACTGAAAGCAGTACCCATTCTGCCTTTCAGCAGGTATTGGACTCACAAACAACTGCCTCACACAGCAACCTTCCCTGAGGGCCAAGCCCAGCCTGAAGCCTGAGGGCACAGGGAGGCCTGCAATGTCCACTTGGCCTGGGCCTGGCTGGGGGCAGGGGAGGAGGGGTCAGGTGGAAAGGAGAGGAGGGGAGGGGGAAGGATCTTACATGTCAGTTCCCAGGACAGTGCACTGGGCCTTAGAGCCTGCAGTAGAGGCTCAAACCCTCCAGGTCCTCTGTGTCCTCCCTCTTTAGGTCAAGTTTGGGGACCATGAAGGAGAGATCAGGTGAGTCTGGTCCAACCCCTGGCATAGTCTGGGGCTGATGAACTTTCAGGTCCTTCCTGGGCTCACTCAGGGCCTGGTGCAACCTGCCCCGCCTCCACCCTGCCCCGCCTCCACCCTGCCCCGCCTCCACCCTGCCTGGGAGTCTTACTCCCGTTAAGTCCCACCCAGTGATACACCCTATGGGTCATTTCAGCCTCCGTCTCAACATGGCCACTTTCCTGGCACTCACCCAGCGGGACTCTTGGCCACCCTCCCCCACCTCTGAGTGCTTTCTGTACCACACAGAACCCAGCAGGAACCTCTCCAGTTACTGCCTCTGCCTCTGGCTTGTCCCTGGTGTGGCTTCCCTGGGCGGGTGCTGTCACCCTGATGGGCGGTTCCTCCCACAGCACCACAGGGAGGCAGGGCACAGGCCCTTACAACTACCCTGTTCTCCTCAACCCCCCTCGCTTGCCAGCCCCTGCAGGAGGCATGGAATAAAAAGAGGCTGGGACACGTGGCCTCACCACCCTCATCCTCCCACTTCTCTCTCCCTAACGGTTAGGGCCTAACCCAATCCTCCAGGAGCCTGGAAGCAGGCAGTGTTGGCTTCCTCCTGTTTGACCAGGACACTGCCTGGGGCCACACCCTCTCCCCTCCTGAGATGGCAGTGCCGTCCCTTCCCCCGGGCCTGGCACTCCTTCCCCCAGGAGAGGGAGGCCAGCTGGCCAGTAAGGAACAGAATTCAGGAAGAGTTTCGAAAGGTGAACGGTGACTCAGGTGTTGGCACTGGAGCTGAGCTTGTCAAATCTTCTGAGCTCAGGTGAGAGGGCGTAGCTCAGGTGAGGGCAGGCCAGAGGGCGAAGTCACGGGCCTCCTGGATGCCAGAAGCTGCCCACTCAGCAGTGGGAGAATTCCAAAGGAGAGCAGCCTCTGTGTGAGGGCCTGGGAGCTTCAAGAAAGCAAACGGGGCCCAGCTGGACATGGCTCAGTGGATGAGCGTCAATCTATGAACCAGGAGGTCATGGTTTGATTCCCAGGCAGAGCATAAGCCAGGGTTGTGGGCTTGATCCTGGGTGCAAGGTGTGCAGGAGGCAGCCAATCGGTGGTTCTCTCTCATCATGGATGTTTCTACCTCTCTCTCCCTCTCCCTTCTTCTCTGAAATCAATAAAAATACTTTAGAAAGAGAAGGAAGGAAGGAAGGAAGGAAGGAAGGAAGGAAGGAAGGAAGGAAGGAAGAAGGAAGGAAATGGGGCTTGTGTTCAGAGATTTAAATTGGGCACTTGGGGCCTAATCCTATAAGGCCATGAATGGACAAGTTAGTCCAATGGGGTGGAGTCTCCTTGAAGCAAGATCATGGAGGAACAGGAATTATAGGCAGGCTGCACCTTTCCCAAGACCCTCGCCCAAAAACACACACTCTGGCCCTGCCGAATCCACTTTCTTGGTTGCCTGAATACCCTGCTACTCCCCTGGATACCCCATTTTCCCCCCATGCCCTGCCTCCTCATTCCCTCTCTGCACCAACCAGACTCCCAGGCATTCCACCCACCCTCATCAGAGTCTCCTTCCTCCCACTGAGATGTGCTCTGAGAGGGAACTTGAACTGAGGGTCTGTTCCCTGGAGGTTATGCCAACGACCATGGTTGGGGACCACCACACACCAGGCATCCACCCAAGTAGCTCTTCTGTGGGTTGAACAGCTTTGGGGCCAAACCCCGAATGCAGAATTAGAACCTGGATTTGAGTCCCAGCTGTGATACTAAGTGGCCTCCCAGAGCTGCAGTGCCCTCGTCAGTGACACGGGAAAGGTGTGCCTAACTTGCCTCTCACGCCAGGTTGTTTCCGAGGCCCAGGCGGGGTACTAAATGCAACAGGTGTGGCTGGTTCTGTGTCAGCCAATAGATGAGGGAATGCTGTTATTCTCCTGGGCACTTTAGCAGCGTCCATGTTGCAGTTAGGCAGGCAAGTCCTGAGTTCCACACCAACTCCCCAACTCCCTCCCGGTAGACATCTCTGGGCCCTGCTGGCAACAGGATGAATTAAGAGGGTCTTCAGATGCCATGGATTCTTTAAAATATGTGTATTTCAGTCACTGCATATTATTCTTTTAAATTTCTGAAATGCCAAGAAAGCAAAAGCCACCTCTGACTACGTGCTGCTGCCTCCCACCCCGTCAGCCTCCTGGGGAAGGGCAGGCCGGGGCCTCCTGCAGCCCACACTGCCGCCTGAAGCCTGGCGCTTGGACCTGGTCCAGCCCCAGGGCCAGGATAACAACGCAGTTCTCCTCGGAGCATTTGAGCCAATTAAAAAGACAAATGACTGAAGGCTTATCTTCTCTCCTCCCCTGCTCCTTTCTCCCTTTCCAGCCCCACACTCTGGGCCCTCCCCTCCAAGGGAACGGGAGGGAGCAGGGCAAGAGACCTCAGGGCTATGAATCCCTTCTGGAACAACTGTGTGCCCCCAGCCTCTCTCCCACCATCCAAACCTACCCTGGGGCCTTTCAAGATCTTGATGGATGACAGATGGCGGGTTTCTGGCCTCCTCCTGGAGCTTCTGAGTGTCCCTGAGATCACTGGCTGGTGGGAGAACCATGGGGGCACAGGAGCAGATGGGAGAAAGCAAAGAAGAAAGACCACAGGCTCAAAAGATTCCTATTTTTCTTTCATAGAAAAGCTTTCAAGCTTAATTTTAAGCTCTGGCCTTGGGGCTCTATGTGTGGAGGGGCATTGCACCCATTTACTCCATAGTTAAGTTGAACAGGTCTCCTGCTTTGAAGGAGAGCCAGGCTTCCCAGGAAAGAGCAGGAGCTTTGAAGGTAGAAAGCCCTTGGTTTAATCCAGCCTCCAGCCAATGACGTCTGAGACCCCAAGCAAGTCGCAAAAGCCCTCTGAGCTCGCACTCGAATTTGTCAAAGGCCTATGTCACGGGAGGGTCAGAAAGAATAAATAAGACATCATGCATTAAGTGCCTGGCACAGCACTGAGCATATACAAGGCATACTATCACTCTGTCCATTTCCTTTCCTGTGTGACAACCTCAAGACATTTATTTGAATTTCTGTATAGCTCACACCTTCACCTTCTGTCATAATTATCATCAATAGAAAGTTTATCCTGAAATCTAACTGAAGAAGGGAAAAAACCTTTGTAACCTTCACTCCCTGATGAACTCCTCTTCATCCTTCAAAACCCAGGCCCATTGTCACCTTTCTGGCTTTTACCTTCTCCACCACTGTCCCAGAACCTTGATCACACTTCCATTCTTACTCTATAATTTTTGCAATTGTTTCATTAAATGAATGAGTATTTATTGAGTGTCTGCTGCATGCCAGGCACACTGCCAGTGCCAGGGAACATCTTGGTGAATAGAACAAAGAAAATCTCCACTCTCCTGCCACTTATATTCAAGTTGGAGGAAACAGACATGAAAATGTTTCTGAAAAAAATGTCTGGCCGGTGTGGCTCAGTGGTTGAGCATCGACTTATGAACCAGGAGGTCACGGTTTAATTCTGTGTTAGGGCATACACCAGGGTTGCAAAATCCATCCCCAGGAGGGGGCATGCAGGAGGCAGGCAATCAGTGATTCTCTCTCATTATTAATGTTTCCAGCGCTCTCTCCCTCTCCCTTTCTCTCTAAAATCAATAAAAATACATTTTGCTTTAAAATTTGCTGGAAAATAAGCAATATATCTATCTTGTAGAATAGACTCTGTGTCCTCTTCCCCTTTATGGTCTGAGGAACTGCATGGTGCCGACAGAGTGGAAGCCCAGTTGATGGTATGTCTCCTCATCAGGCCAGGCTTCATTCCCCATGTTTCTCTCTTCTGGGAAGATGACGAAGGCCTGTTCACATACCCTGCTGGCAATCAAGATCCATTGCACTTAGGTCTGCCCCGCTCTGCACCCTCATTCATGGACGCTCCAGCAGACTCAGCAGCCACACTGCTAGAACACAGTGCCATCAGACCCTTGCTGCCTTTGAAGCGGAAGGCACAGCAGAGAGGTTGGACCCACTTCTCCCCACGGGCTGGCATCTGGGCACAGGTAAAGGCTTGCTCCACGGCTGTGTGCAGGCTAGAAGGAAGCCCCGCTGGCAGCCAGGAACCGCCTTCAGAATCCTGCTCTGCTTCCCAGGGGACCTGAGAGGCAGGAGCTGGCGGGAGCTGGTTTTCCTTCCTGTTCCTGGTTGCAGCCAGCTTTCTGGAGAGGAGCATTTTGGGAAATGTTAGATTCAGCCAATGCATGGAGTCATCAGGTACCTAGAATAATGAAACTAAAAAGGAATTCGGAGATCAGCGAGCCCAAGTCCCTCATGGATAGAGAAGACAGCTGAGACCCAAATGGGGATGAGTACTATTTTCAACCCATACAGTCTTAGAGATTGTTTAAGGTGATCAGAGACAAGGCCTTCAATCCTTTCATGGACCTCCAGGCACAGACTGGTGAGCCAGCCCATGAGATAATGATGATCATGAAGGCTCATAGGCATAAAACTTGTTTTGTGTTGAGTCTCCATAGGCATGGCCTCATTTGATTCTCAACACTGTGAAAAAGGGACAGTAAGTCCTAACCTAATGTTATCAATAGATTTTGCAATTTTAAGTAAAATAACATAACAACAACCAACTTAACCAGAGGCTAATTGATATAAACAAGAGTTAAGTCCTATGGCAACTCATCAACGTTACAACACAAAACAGTGTTGAACAAAACAACATTGTTTGAGGACTTGCTGCACTTTTTTTATATCCTCACCAGAGGACACACTTAGAGATGAAGGGAGAGAGAGAGAGAGAGAGAGAGAGAGAGAGAGAGAGAGAGAGATCTATTGCCTTCCACATGCACTCCGACCAGGGACAGAACCTGCAACCCAGGCATGTGCCCTGATCAGGAATCGAACTGGAAACCTTTCAGTACATAGGTGATGCTCAACCAGGCAGACCTGTTGTATTTTTATTACCCATCTTGCAGATGAGGAAAAGGAGACTTAGAGAAATAAGTAACTCACACAAGATCCCATAGCTAATAACTCTAACTCTTGCACTGCCTTTGGCCCCAGGTTGGCAAGTAGAGAGGACAGGTATGCAGAGGGATGCATCATCAACCCAAGAGTCTTTCTGGGCCATGGGCACCAATGCATTTTTCAGGACTACACTCAGCCTACCAGGCCCATCACCATAATATCCGCTGCCATTTACTAAACACCTGCACGTCAGGCACAGTGCTGGAGAATTGATTAGCATTGTCTCCTTTTTATCCCCAAGGCAGTGCTACAAAGTCCATTTTACAGATAGAACAATGAAAGCTAAGAGAAAGTAATCAGTTTCTCATCCCTGGGCACATCAGCATTTGAACTCAGATCTGCCTGACCCCTGAGCCAATGTTTTCATTTTCTATGACATTGAGCCTCCTCCCTAGACTGTTCCCCACAAGTAGAAGGTGTTGGTGGGAGTCAAGATTCCCCTATGTTTGTGGGCCCAAAAGCTGCTGCCAGCCCAGTCCATGGCTCACAGAGGAAATGTGGCACCTGAAGCAGGGGATGAGCAACCCGGCCCCCTCACCTGTGCTGCCCATCCATCTCAAGCATTGCCTGTGAGCACAATGCATGCAGGGCTTTGTCCCAACCCTGCTGGGTCCCACCTGCCCCAGGTATAGTGGAATGGGGAAAGGAGAGTGCCCCAGATCAGAAGTCAGGAGAGCTGGTCAAAGTCAGTGTGGCTAACAGCTGGCTATGTGGTCTTGGGCACTGACATAACCCCCAAGTGTCAGCTTCACCTGAGAAATGAAACGTGCCAGATAGTGAGGGAATCAAATGAGCTCGAGTGGGCACAGGCACAATCTCAGAAGCCAGGGGACTTATTCTTAGAGGCAAATGCCATCACCTATCAGCCGAGTAACCCTGCGCCAGTCACTTCACTCTGCTGTGCCTCAGTTTCTTCACCTGCAGGATGGGGGGTGTGGACAGTCAAATCTACCTCGCCCTTCATTGTGCAGATCCAGTGGGAGCTGTCTGTGAGGCAACTCTGCAGACCACTGAGCCCCACGCAGATGGGACCTGGCACATGCTGGATAAATAACCCCTGCCTGACAAAAAGAACCCTTGTGTCCAAAGCAGCAATGTTGATGGCACAAAACCGCAGATATAAAATGTTTCCAGCTGCCCTGGGTCCTGGATGTCCTTGTGCTCCCCCAAGGGTCCTAGATAATCGGCTGCAGTTTCCCGCGGCCGTTGGTCAGGACCATCCTCTGCAAAGCACAACAAGCAACTAGAACTTTCTGGATCTCCCTGTGCAGCCGCAGCTGCTGTCTGAGACATCTCTGTGCCCTTGAAGGTAGCTAGCTGTTGCTAGTTTAGTCTGAAATTCCACTCTGGGGCCTCCCCCAGCCCGGGAGCAGGGAACGTGAGGCCTTGAAGATGCTGCGTGCTGTGTGGGCCGGGCCAGGAGAAAGTAACTAAGGAAAGGGGAGCAAGAGAGGGAGAGCCTGAGCACCGTGATAGGGGGTCAAGGCCAGGAAGCACAGCGCAGACCACAGGCTTCCAGGATCCCGCTTCGGGCTGAAGCAGTTGTTCCTGGTGATAAATTAAAAATGAGCCTTTTCTGTAGCAACTTCATCTCATGACCTCAGATCTTTTTGCAAATACCAGTTTCTCTTTAGCATCCTTTGTCCTGGAATAGTACAAATATCTTAGTGACTCTCTCACATTTCACCTGTCATTCCCTGCCCTCCTCCAACCCCACAGCCTTCCCTGGCATTGTTATGGGCTGAATTGAGTCCCCTCCAAATTCCTGTGTTGAAGTCCTAACCCCAAGCCTCTCAGAATGCAACTGCTTTGAGAGAGAGGATCTTTAACGAGGTAATTAAGGCTAAATGGGATCATTAGGGTGGTCCCTAATCCAAAGTGACTGACCTTAAAAGAGGAGGTGATTGGGACACAGACACACACAGAGGGAAGGCCATCTGGTGAGGACACAAGGAGAAGATAGCCATTTACAAGCCAAGGTGAGAGGCTTTAGAAGAAACCAACCCTGCTGACACTTTGATCTTGGCCTTCCAGCCTCCAGATGGTGAGACAATAGATTTCTATTGTTTAAACCACACAGCCTGTGGTGGTTTGTTGTGGCAGCCTGAGCAAACAACACTGATTTCATGTTAGCTTCAGTGCACGATGTGCAGATTGCCCAGCCACTGTTTGCCAGGGACCAGGCCAGACAGGGCAGGTACAAAGCTGAAAAAGACAGTCCCAGCCCTTGAGGTGCTCATGGTCCAGGGAGGGCTCAGACAATTTCAAGGAGAGAATTCATGTTGAGGGGGATTAGAAGGAGCGCTGAGTGTGTATGGGATGATTAATTATGTGGCAATGTCAAGGAAGACTCCCCAGAAGAAGTGAAATCTGAGTAAGTTTTACAAGGACAGAAAAGGCTGGACAAGTGACCAGGCAGAAAAGAAGAGGGAGGGTATGCTTGGCAGACAGATGCACAGAGACATGTGGTGAGCTTGTGAAATTACCCAACTAACAGGAGCAAATAAAGCACAAGCTGGGGTGGGTAGTGAGAAACCATGTAACCTCTCTGAGCCTGGTTTGTCCAACTGTAAAACAGAAATATCCATATATTACGCAGGGTGATGTAAGGGCCAACTATGGAAAAAGGCAAAGAATGCTTATGGTAAAGGATACAAATCTTACTTCAATTGAAATCATCAAAAACCCCTTACACTTTTAATTCTATTCACCCCCACCATCACCTATAAGCTCTTTTTCTTTTGGCCTGGGCATCAATTAAACCAGGCCAGATCTGATCTTTCTTTTAATTAGAAAAATTAAACCCCTGGCTTGTGTGACTCAGTTGCCTGGAGCATCATCCCATGCACTGGAAGGTTGCCAGTTCGATTCCCAGTCAGGGCACATACCTAAATTGTGGGTTTGAACCCAGTCGAGGCATGTATGAGAAGCAGTAGATAATTTTTTCTCTCTTTCCTTTCCCCTCTCTAAAAAAAATAAACAACCGAACATATATCAATTTAAAAATTCTCAGGTGATAATTTAAAAAATAATAATAAAAATGAATTAAATGAAACATTCTTAAATTTATTTTCAATTAAAATTTACAAATAGATTTAGGTTTGCAGAAAAGTTGCAAAGATATTACAGAGCGTTCCCATATAACCCCACCCTGTTTCCCTTATTGTTAACATCTCTAGCAATATGATACACTTGGTACAATTAAAGAACCAACACTGATACATTCTTATCTGAAGGCCATAGTTTAATCACACTTCCTTAGTTTTACCTTTTTCTGTTCCAGGATTGCACCTAAGATACGCCATTACATTTAGTCATCGTGTCTCCCATAGGCTCTTGTGACAATTGCAGCTGTGACAATTCTGGCCTGATTTTTTTTTTATTTCAAAGACACAGCGTTTGGAAAGAAAAGAACCAATGCACAGAGGTAGGGAATGGGGGAGAGAGGGAGAGGATTTTCTGAGAAAAAACCATTGTATCATTTGGCTTGTCAACAACCTACATTGGTTACAAGTGAGACTTTTCTGTTCACCGAAGGAGACCTAAAAGGACTGGGCTTGTTATGTTCCCAGTTCATTTTATCCTTTGCACTGAATAATTATGACTAAATTAAATTAGTAAATGCACAATTGTAGAATTCTCCCCTAGGTCCTTTTCCCCTTCCCAACAGCCCCCTCATGTGCTCTTCAGACCACCTGAGTTCTCATGTCCCCTGTTTCTTGGAGGTGAAGGACTGCCTCCCTCTCCGAGCCCTGGGGACCAACGGGGTCTGGGGAGAAGACAAGGACAGCACATGACCAGTGTGTCCATTCTCTCCAAAGACCTCCACTGGAGCCCCAGTCCACACACACACACACACACATCCCATGGTCGGGTAAGATGCTTCCACTCTAAACCTAGCTGGGGGCCTGGGTGGTGGGGTAGGCTGGGGTGAGGCTGTTGTTATTGGTTGTTCCTTATAAGAGGGTGGAGAATGTCAGTGCCGGCCTTGCTTCCAGGCTGCTGCAGGGAGCAGCTCCCCAGGTTGCCTGCAAGAGTGGCCTTACAGGGAAAGTGCCCCCTGGTTTGCCAGGACAGACCTCTTTATTTGCAATGCTAGGTTCTAGGACTCTGTCCATGCTCAGGTTTCACATGAAGGCCCCCTGGAGGAACCAAAGAGGAGAACTCACAGTAAAAGCAACATGAGCCTGGACTGTCAGAGGAGTGCAAGTACACCTCCCCCAATCCTATCCTCTCCCACCCAGCTGGCTACAAGTTCACAAGAATACAACTCACACTCTTGGCTAAGCTCATTCCTACTCATCTTTTTTTTTATTTAAATGAAGAAAACTTTTTTTAAAGTCAAGTCATTCTTAAAAAATTCAGACAAGCAGGTGAAGTGAAATACCCTCTTGAACATTGCTCAGTCCCCATCCTGTCCCCAACAATAACTGATGCCATCAGCTGGGCATGTGTCCTTAGAAACCCCTTATGACTGATTTGCATGCTTACATTTACACGGCACATTTAGAAATAGAGTATATTTCTAACATGCTCTATTAATATACCAGATATGTTAGTATTAGTACACTGTTCTCATATATTAGAAATAGAGTAGAGACTTCTACATTGGGTCTCTAAAGTAAGGATATATATATATATATATATCTCGCTAAGTAACCGTCAGACTGCCCAACCATCAGACCAGTAGTTATGACATGCACTGACAACCAGGGGGCAGATGCTCAATGCAGGAGCTGCCAAGCAATAGCAACTTTGTACAGTGCCCTCTCGCACTCCAGGACCCCTCAGGGAATGTGGGAGAGCCAGTTTCAGCTCCATCCCTGCAGGCCAGGCCAAGGGACCCCACCTGCCAAAGTGATCTGGCTCACTCCACAGACGCCCTTGGAACCATGGAGCCGCCCAGGTGTGGCTGGCTGGAGAGGAACCAGCCTATCTCACTCAGTCTGCCCCACCTGCAACCATCTAATTAATCTCCTTTCAAAGTGCACGAATCCATGCACTGGAGCACTAGTACAGTATAATTTATATAGCTATCTACTTACAGAAATTTGGGTTCTTTCTTATTTTTTCATGCTGTAATGAAAACATGTTTCTTTTTTTTATTTGGTAAGCAAGGCTAGTGGATATCCATGTCCCCACCGAAGCCAGATGACCATGCATCTTTCTGTTGGTCCTGGAAACAGCAAGAGAACACCCCTGTGCACAATTGCCCAGTGTGACTTCCTTGTGCAGCATGGCCAACATCATCTGATGTCCTTCCCCAGTTGCATCTACTTCTACAAACACAACTGATGGATCATTGACAACGTTGGGATTGTTGAAAGGCATCTCCAGCCCTAATTCTTAGGCTTCAGACTTTAGGCCTGAAGATGACCATAGAGGTAATATCAAGACTGCATCCATACACTATGGCTGTCATAACAAAAGTCTGGCAACTTCAAAGAACAGAAACTTATTCTCTCACAGTAATAGAGGCCAGAAGTCTGAAATCCAGGTGTCTGCAGAGCCATGTTCCCTCCAAAGGCTCTAGGAGAGAATTCCTCCCAGGCTCTCTCAGCCTCTGCTGTCTCCAAGTGTCCCTTAGTTTGTGTCTGCATCACTCCTATCTCTGCCTCTGTCTTCATGTGGTCTTCTCCTCTGTGCCAATGTCTCTTCTTCTGTCTCTTATAAGGCCATTTGTCATTAGATTAAGGTCTGCTCAGGTAGTCCAAAATAACCTCATTTCAAGATTCTTAACTTAAGCATATCTGCAAAGACCCCTTTTTCAAATAAGATCACATTCACAGGTTCCAGGGGCTAGGACAGGGATACATCTTTGGGAGCCACCATTCAACCCACCACTGGGATCATTAGCTCAGACCCCTTCTTCACAAACGAGAGTACCTTCTCTGACAAGATGATGAGTGCTATGGAAAAAAATAAATCAGAAGAGAAATGCAGGAAGGTGCCAAACTAGGGGTGGGGTTCCTATTTTAAATAGGGTGGTCAAGGAAGAACTCTCTGATAATATGATATTAACTAAAGGACTGAAGGAGTGAACATGTGACAGACAAGTGTTGGGGGCAAGTCTTTCAAGCAAAGGACACAGCTAGTGCAGGTCTGGTCTCTGCATACCCGTGGCACATTGATCCTATTGTTGTAATAATTTACCAGATTACTTTTATTTTAACTGGATTAGACTGTGAGTTCCTTGTAGACAGAAACTGTGTCTTTCTCCTTGGAGTATCCCCAGCACCTCACTTAGTCTGTGATGTATGCTCAGCAAATATGAATGACAGAAGCAAATGAATGACAGAAGGTATGAAGGGATGCATGGCTTAAATAACTTGCCTGATATCACACAGATGTTCAGTAGCAATGCCAAAACCAGGACACCAGGGCTCTTGTTCTCATGGTAAATTAAGGTAGTGTGTTTCAATAGAAGCTCATTTTTTACTCAATTCTCTCTAAAGAATCAATTTGCTATATTGAGAATGGGATAGAGCCACCTCCTCAAGTCATGGGCCTTGTTGAATAAGAATATCTCTATTGCTCTAATCCCAGAAAACATTTTATAAATGGCTGCATGTGGGGCCAGAAAAGAAGAATTAACAAAATCAATAAGTTGGGTGTTTCTTGGAAGTCAACCAGATTCCAAGTAATAATCACTGACGAATCAGGTGGCTATGGCATAGGTGTGGGACAGAGTGCCATCAGTGCTGGACAGTGGGTCAGCTCACAGAGATAACAATAGTTATCACTGAGCCCTGAAGGACTAGGAGGCCATCATGGACTGGGTCAAGTGAGCTCAGGTCAGTAGGACCTAGAAAGTAAGTGAAAGAGAAGAGTATTATAAGTCAGACAGGCATGGTTTAGCAAGGTTTAGAGTCAGGAAAGGTCAGAAGGCCAAGGACACAGGTAGAAGAAAGGAGGGTCCATTGGTAACACAAAACGCAGGTCAAAGGACTTGCAGGACCTTGGATAGCTCCACAGAAGGCTCTACTGAGGGGCACTGGATGATTGAGCTTTCATCCTCCAAGTCCCAAGGTAAACAAGGGGATCCACCTCTCAGAGGAAGACTTAAAGGGCTTTATACAATCCTGGTGGCTCCAGCCCTTTGGCTGTGAGAGACAGAAAGCTACTGCTCTCTGAACACATTTCCCAAATGTTGTGACTTTGACTGATGGTTGTTAAAGCCGGAATGAAGCATGAGAGAGGTCAGAAGTCGAAGGAGGCCTTAGGTGTGTTCTGGATTCCCGCCCTCAATGATGCTGACCCCGCTCCAAATGTTGGACCCTGGCTATGCCTTGTGCGAGGAGTAATCTCACCTACAGGCAAGGGTTCCCAGGCATCTCCAGGCCATGCCAGTGCACCTACACTGTGTCAGAATTAGCGTGGACTTTGGAACCATTTAGCAGCAGAGCACGTTACTTTTCTTCTTGGAGCCTCTATTTGCCACCTTTAAAGTAGAGGCAATAACCTCCTGCAGCTGATTGTACGATTAGTCAAGCTATACACGGTGCCTGGCACGCAACAGAGGTTCCACGAGTAATCTCTGCAGTTAGAGCCATGCGCCCTCCTTCTTAGGGTCACACTTGGAGGTCTAGTGCACACCTCTAAGAGGTGGCATCATCTTCATGTCGAGTTTTCATCCCCTTCCACATCTCACTCAAGTTTGAAGCTTGAGTCCAGGCAGGATATTATGACATGAGAAAAACAGATAGTCAGGAGACTGGAGTAGGATCTTCAAAAACCTGTGGAAGGAGTCAATCGCTAAACAGGTGCCTCATACACTAGCAAACATAGCATTTGCGGAGACTCCAGCTGCACAGCCATGGAGACTGACTGGAGAGGAATGTGGTCACAGCAGAACCTGGCCAGACTCTCTGTCCCCAGAATCAGGGTGCTGTTGCCCTGAGGCACCCACTTCTCACCAACATGAAACTGCTGCTGGGATTCTTTGTGATTTAAAAACCTCATCTCCTGTGAGGAAGAGAAGCCAGGATGCAGGGATCAGACATCTCTGGACTCAGGCCCCGTCTCTGGCTCTCGGTCTGTAACCTTGGGCAAATTACAGAGCCTCACTGGGCACTGGCTTCCTTCTCTGGGGTGGAGGGTGAACGCCTACCTCAAAGAGCTACAGTGAATAGTAAAGGAGGAAACAAATAGTAAATGGGAATATGTGTCTACAGTTCCTGGCAGATAGTAAGCACTCAGCAATTGTTAACTCCCTATCCTTCCTACCATAGGAGTGAACATCAAAATTTTGAGGGGAAAAGAAGTCTGGTTTTTTAGAGAATTGGACCACGTTTCCTTGTTTTCCATAGGCAAAAATTGAATCACAGAATGGGAGAGCTTTAACAATCACCTAGTACAATATCTTTTTTTAAAACCTCCCCTGAGGATATATGTTACTGACTTTAAAGAGAAGAGAAAGGGAGGGAGGAACATTGAGCAATTGTCTCCCGTTTGCACCTTGACCTGGAATCAAACCAGCAACCTTTCGATACACAGGACAAAGCTCAACCAACTGAGTCACGTGTCAACATCTTTGTTTTGTGCATAAGTGAGCAGGAGCCACAGGATCATCCAGACTGCTTCCATTTTAGAGCTGAAGAAGCTGAGCCACAGAGAGAACCAAGTTACTCCAGGACAGACATTTGCAACCATAGGCAATGCCAAGTGCTGGCCCAGGGGCAGGGCGACCACCACAAACAGAACTTGGCAGCCACAGCCCATACTTGGACTTTCTACGTACATTTCCCAGACTATTCAAGTCCTGGGGGTACAGCGGACCTGCAGTGCTTCTGTCTCACAAGGACCAGCACTGGGAGAGTTGGCTGGCCTGGAGGGAAGTCCCAGCAGAGTCCTGGTGTCTGGGGTCCCCTCTGCTCTGAGGGATCCCCTCCCGCCCACTCCCTACACCAAACAAACTATTGGAGCACTCGGGATACCAGCCTGGACAGCTGTTCCATGTCTATCCCAAGAGCTGAAATTCTAATAGGGATGATTTATGAGTTTCTGAGAGAGGGAAATGGGAGCCGCACTTTCCCCTGACATAGAGCCTGGTCCCGCGGGTGCCGGATGAGTAATGCTCTCCCATGGGGCAAAGGGCTCCTGTCTGAGTCAAGGGATGATTTAACTCAGGGAGCCCGCATTCCCTCCAATAACTCACCCTCCTTGAGAAAGGGAGTGGCGTCCCCCTGTCCTGGCGGCGTCTGTGCCCACTCAGGGCCAGAAGGCTCCTCACAAACACACAGCAGACAAACCCAGTAGTTAGCATCCTGCAGGAAGGTGGGGGTCAGCAGGCACCCAGGGAACCAGTCACACTCCCACAGGGAGCCAGTCAAGCTCAGGCAGCGGCTGCTGCTGGGACACCCAGGGGAAGAAGTTTGATTCCCTGGGCCTGCAGGACATTATAAAGGATACAGGAGGATTTGAGCTCGGGATAAAAAGAACTTTCCAACAATCAGATTTGCATGCACCCCTCCCCCCCCAAAAAAAATAAAGCAATTGTTTCCTGAAGTGGTTAGCAAGGATGTGGAGAAACTAGAACCCTTGTGCATTGCTGGTAGAATATAAAATCGTGTAGCTGCTGTGAAAAACAATTTGGCCATTCTTTGTAAAATTACCACTGGATCCAGCAGCCTCACTTCTAGGTATACACACAAAAGAAGTGAAAGCAGAAAGTCAAGCAGCTCTGAGTGCACCCATGTTTATAGCAGCATTATTTATAATAGTCCAAAGGTGGAAGCAACCCAAGTGTCCATGGATAGATGAATGGATAAACAAAAGTGGCATGTACATACAATGGAACATTATTCAGTCTTAAAGAGGAAGGATATTCTGGCACATGTATAACACACATGAACCTTGAGAACATTATGCTAAATGGAAGAAGTCAAACACAACAAGACAAATACTGTAGGATTCCACTTACATGTGGTACCCTGATTAGCCAAATTCATAGGGACAGAAGATAGAATGTGATTGCCAGGGGCTAGGGAAGGAGGAAATGGAAAGTTGCTGTTTAATGGGGACAGAGTTTAAGTTTGGGAAGATGAAAAAGTTCAGTAGATGGCTGATAGTGATGGTTATACAACAATGTGAATGTACTTACTGCCACTGAACTGTACACTTAAAATGGTTAAAATAGCAAGTAAATGGTATGTGATGTGCATTTTATCAAAAATTTTTAAAAGAAATAAATGGAGTTCAATAACCGTAAGAGGAGGGACTCGAGCTTCTTAAGGACCCAGGTGACTTTAAAATTAATAGGTTGAGCATTGAGGAAGCGAGAGGAAATGGGTACACATATTCTGGTCTGTGGCAAGTTCAGAGCCACTCAGTCTGAGAAGAAGATGCCCAGGGCAAGCGCTGCACAGTCCTTTGAAAACATATGCAACATTTTCATCAACCCTGACAATCTGCTTCCTAAATCACTCTCCTGCAAAGGGCTTGCCCCTAATAACTTCCCTGCAGCAGAAATAAGAATTACAAAATCATTATAGTTAACATTTATGAAGAACACTAGTAGCTCTGCGCACAAATCCATGCACCAATAGCTCTCTGAGGGGCCTGGCCACTCTATGACCTGCCCAGAGGTCCATCCGAGGCTGGTACAGAAGACTTGCCTCATCACTGCGGTGATGAAGCAAGCATTCCACCAGGCTGCTCATGCTACCCTCTCTCAGCAGCTGCCCCTGCACCGCCCCCCGTCCCCGGGACTAGAGGACTCCAGCGGGGCTAAGAGGATTGGGTGCCATCATCTTGTGACTATGGGTACTGCCATCGTTGTGACAGAGTGATGGTTAATTTGCATATTACCCTTTTATTAGATAGGATACTCTGTGCCAGTCACTGTGCTGAGCACATTATGCACGCTGTTCCTTTAATATCCACAGCAGATCCAGGGGATAGGCACTGCCATCACCTCCTCCAGCAGGTGAGGAAAACTGAGACTCAGTACAATTAAGCATCTTGAGCCAGAGGTTTCTCCAGAGCTCACTCTCCCACCAGCACACTCCATAGACCAAAAGGCAAGAGAGGCGGGGATGGAAAGGGTATGAAGGTGGCATTTGAGCTGAGCCTTTGGGGGAAATGGGACTCTGGCAATGACTCCCAGTGCTGGACTCACTGGCCATTACTTAACATCTCTAAGCCTCAGTCTGCAGAGTGGGAATGACAATCACTCTGCCCCATGGGTTGGCTACAAGGACCAAATAAGGCAACTGTGGCGAGTGCCTAGCACCATGCCTGGCACAGAGAAAATGCTCATCAGCATCAGCTCTCCTTGTTAGCACCCACCTCTCCCTCCTCTGAACTCTCAGAGCGGTTGGTGCACTTAGCGATTTCTGCCATGCATTAGATAGAGCGCTTTAACTCGGTCCAGCAACCTCCCTCTCCCCACAAATTATACATTATTTGAGGGCAGAGGTCGCATTTTGCTCATTGCTGGGTCTCCAGCAGCAGCGTAGGAAGTGCGCAGTAATGTCTGAGTGGATGGTGACATAATAAATGGATGCATGATGCTCTTTGACCAAAAACAAAACACTCCCGTGGCTATAATCAGAGCACAGCCACCCCTTTACTGAGGAAGGCCAGAGCACCGTCCCACCCCATCCTTGGCGCAGACAGCCAGACGGCCATGTCAGACCGGCTGATCTCAGAGAGGATAAGAGGAGCAGGCTGGCTTTGTGAAGGGGACAGCCTTGGGCCTCCTGGCAGACAGGCCCAGAGGAAGTGACAGGCCTGGCCCTCAGGCCTCGGGGCTCAGCAGCTTCTGAGGACAGCCTGCAGTGGAAGAGTGGAGACTGAAATAATGAGAGTGGGAAATGGGAGTCAAGGAGCCAGGGGAAACGCAGATCTGTTAACAGGCTGTTTTTGCTTTTGTCTCTGGAGAAGGAAGAGGATGGGGAGCAAAGACAGGAGAGTCGCAGGCGGCTTCCTGCCCGGCCTGGCCAGGGTGGGATTGCTCTAGATAATGGCTGATAGCAGTGGAAACTGGAGACAAGATAAAGGGGAGCCTGTGGCAGCAGACCCATGGAGCCTGGGAGAGATGAGGAAGTCATGAGGAAGTGCAGAGGAAGTGCGAGCAGAGAGAGAGAGGAAAGACCTCCGTGAGGAACCGAGACTGACCAATAGCTGCCAAACTGGCCCAGGGCCCTTAGGGATCAGATGCTGAGCTATCACTCAGGCCTGGGGCAAATGCCACTTTCTCCAGCAAGTTCCTAACCATCCCCAGAGGTAAAGATGGTGGCTATGGGATATATTTTTAGAAATCTAACTTCTCCCAAGGGTGTTTGCTAAGAGATTTGAGATGCCTCAGGTTAAGTGGCCAGTACAAAGTGGCTCAATTAAAGGTTTTTTTTCCTCTCCTTCCCTGAAAGTGGCTTCAGAGATGACCCGGTTCCTTCCTATAACTCTCCAACCTCGGGAGCAGGTATGGAAAGGGATCTTTGCCCCACTCCCTCTGTGCCAAGAAGTCTTGGTCAGTAGCCCCCTTGGTACCAGGGCTTCCTCTGGCTTTGGGTGTCAGTGGTGAGTTGGGAAGCCTGTGTCTCTGTGGGAACAGCTTCTTGGTGAGGTGTTTTCAGTTCTGCACATACTGTTCTCCTCTCTACTTTCCTTCCTGAGAACTAGCCTAGTGCTGCCCGTCCATCCCGGGCACAGGCACTGTGTAGACATCTGAGCTGTCTGGCTCAGTCACCTGGGAATGTGACACTCCCCCCACTGCTTCCTCCCAGAGCCAGGCTGGGCACTCAGAGAGACCTCAGCTTGGCCTCAAGAGACAGCACAGAGCCAAAGGTGGGAAGAGTCCCCATAGGCATCTGCACCTGTACCCGACCCTGGAAAATCCTTTCTCTTTTGAGTGTCAGCTTCCTGCTCTATTCTTCGTGGTCTCCACGTCTCCTCCAGCTCCTGATTTAGGAGGCTGGAATGTGGGGGAGAAGCCATCTTGCTGCTTTGTCATCACAAGCCCATTTCCTCCATCCAGAGAGGCCTCTCTGCTTGAACTCAAACCCTAACATTTCTCAGAGTCGCTGGTCTTTGCCGAGCATCCAGGCTTCGTCAGCTCATTCGTTCATTCCACCCTTATTTACGGAGTACCATCTCTGTGCCAGCCCTGTGCTGAGACCTGGGACACAGAGGGAGCAAGAGTGACCTGCTCCCTGCCTCTGTGGGGCTTTTGAACTAGAGGTGAAGACAAGAAATGAGAAAATGAAAATTACAAAGCACAGCAAGTGCTAGTAAAGGTCCTGTGAAATAGAAACATTGGGGAGGAAGTACTGATCAGGGAAGAAGATATATTTTCTCATCTAGGCCACAGGCTTCTTGAGTGAATTCTTATTTTTCTCTTGCAGAATATGAGAGAGAGAGAGAGAGAGAGAAGAAGAAGAAGAAGAAGAAGAAGAAGAAGAAGAAGAAGAAGAAGAAGAAGAAGAATGAGGAGGAGGCGGAGGAGGAGGGGAGGGGGAGGAGGAGGAGGAGGAGGAGGAGGAGGAGGAGGAGGAGGAGGAATGTGAAGGTCAAAAGCAGAAAGTAGAAAGAGGACAAACTTAAAGGGATGATCCGGGCATTGTATGCTAATGCACTATTTGTAAAGCTCTGATTACTCTAAACTTAATTGTTTATCTGGAAAGGGAGGAGAGACTTCAATGTATGTAAGAATTTTCCAAGAAACCCAGCTGGATTCTCTTAACACTGAAATCATCAGAGCTTAAGCAGCACAAGTACATGGTTGAGCAAAGCGACACCCAAGAAATGCTGCCTTAAACCAAGGGAACTGCAGGAAAAGGTGCTCCAGTCATGAAACTGGAAAGAAAAGGCTAGCCCACCCCATGAAGAAATGTGACTAGTCTGGGAAAACTGCCATGGAGATGGCTTGTCTTCTGTCCTAAACTCCTTTCCTCTTGCTAGTCCCACCAAAACCCCATATTTTTAGTCGACACCTAGCACTGTCAGAAGAGAAGGTGTGAGTTTATTCATTCACACTAAGATATTCACGATTGTATTGGCTCACTGGGAGATATTTGCACCTTACATTGAGGCAGTTGGAAGGTTCCTTGGTGGAATTTGACCTAATTCGTGGAAAAAAAAGATGTGAGATCTATAGGAGCCCTTCAAATCCTTGGGGTAAGAGAATTTATTTCTTGAAGCTGCCCTTGGAAACACCTTCTTCCATCCACATAGCCCATTATTTCTGCCTCCCTCTTATTCTCAGTCTTCAACCTTTACAACTTCCAAATGAGAGTCCTCTCAGAAAGGAGAAGGTGGAAAGCAGGTGCTCTGGAATCAGGACCATGGACGTGTACCTGTGTCCTGGACTTCTGGTCTCATTAGCCTTGGTCTCTGGGCCAAGATCCCCAAGGATGGCAGGACTCATGGGAATCTGACCAGGCCCTGATGAATGAAGATCACGTGGTAACACAATGGCAAAGCAAACAGACCCTGCCCCGATTTTCTAAGCCTCTTTTCTCCCCAAGATGTATTTGAGAGATGCCAAGTGCTTTATCTGCTGTCACTCCATGTCATGGGGAACGGACTAGATACAGACACACACAAAAGTTCCAGGTTTGACTTCTAACTTCTGTAGGCCTGCACACGTGTAGTGATTCACCCGTAGAGAGCCTCACAAGGTCTGGTGAGACCAAAGGGGATAAGATTCCCATGGACCCCGACCCTTAGGGGCTGCGTTTCTTATCAGCATGGGGTCTGGAGCTCTGAGAGGGGAGTGAATGGATAGGAAGGGGTGCAACAGCTATGCTAACAGCTCCTCCATGAGCTGCGGGGAGGGTACTGGACTCCCAGGGACCCATCAGCCCTGCTAAGCTCTGGTGTCCTGGGCAGGCCCTGAGCCTCTCATACCCTTTCAGAAGAGGCCCTGCTTGCAGGGTGTGTGTGCGTGTGTATGGACGAAGTTAGGTTAACATGTTGAGGCCACTTTGCACAGGTCAAAACTGCCTTCCAAGGAGTGTCACAACCATGCTCCAAATGACATTTCCTCAGGAACACACTTCAAACTGAACCCCACTGTATATAAATGTCGATTCCATGGAGACCAGAAGTTTCCACATGCTTACTGTATGCATTTATTTTCCTTTTAAAGCTGAGGCAAGCCGAAACTGGTTTGGCTCAGTGGGTAGAGCGTCAGCCTGCAGACTGGAGGGTCCCGGGTTTGATTCCAGTCATAGGCATGTACCTTGGTTGTGGGCAAATCCCCAGTAGAGGGTGTGCAAGAAGTGACTGATAGATGTTTCTCTCTCATCGATGTTTCTGACTCTCTATCCCTCTCCCTTCCTCTCTGTAAAACATCAATAAAATATATTTAAAAAAAATAAAGCTGAGGCAAGAACTGGCAGCCCAGTAGGCTCCTTTTTCCTCTAGCAGCTCCACTCATGCTGGCCTGGCCAAAGGGC
Source organism: Antrozous pallidus (assembly GCA_027563665.1). Classification (NCBI taxonomy): domain Eukaryota; kingdom Metazoa; phylum Chordata; class Mammalia; order Chiroptera; family Vespertilionidae; genus Antrozous; species Antrozous pallidus. The sequence continues at coordinate 77,703,107 of CM050516.1, read as the reverse complement.
CCACCTCCTCTCCGCCCAGCTCTCCAAGGAGCGGCCAGGAGAGTGGCCTCCACCCCCCTAGCACCTCTCCTCTGTCCTGCTCACCAGGCCCCACACCAGAAATAGCTCTACTGAGAAGAGCCACTGGTTGCTGAGGGCAGACTGTGCCAGGCCCCCAACTAAGCTATTTCAACTCCGGCCTCAGGCCAGTCCCTTGAAAAGCTACCCAGCAGCAGCTGTTTAATGGATTAGTCTAGGAAAACAAACTGCAGAGGGACCACTTTCTGTCTGAACCAGATTCTCTGAACCAGAGTCCAGTTTTGGAGGAATGGTGCCCACCACACACACACACACACACACACAAACACACACACACACACACACACACACACACCAGTGTCCCCATCTTCTGTGTTCTGCCTTCCACTGTGACAAACAGGATCGCAGAAGAGCTGAGCAGCTCAGACGGGAGAGCACAGACTATATTTTGAGGACTTTCATTAGGAGTTAGTACAACTGTGGGGGGTGGGGCTGGGGCTGGGGATGGGGATGGGGATGGGGATGGGGATGGGGCTGGGGATGGGGATGGGGATGGGGATGGGGCTGGGGCTGGGAATGGGGATGGGGATGGGGATGGGGCTGGGGATGGGGATGGGGATGGGGATGGGGATGGGGATAGAGGTACACTTGGTCTTGAGTTTTCTCTCTGCTCTCAGACTAGACCTTCCCAGCTGGCTGCCCTGTGGTTCAATCCTGCATCTGTTTACTGAGTTCCCACTAAGAACAGGCTCTGGTGGGGCCTTTAGGGTCGGTAGGAGATTCAGAAAGGGAAGCGCCTTGGCCCCTCCCCACCCAGAGCTCTCCGGAGAGACAGGGCAGGTCTCCAAAAGCCCTGAGCCCAAAGCGGCCCCCATTAGCCTCATCACCCTCCTCAGCGTTCCAGCTCTGAGGGAGGCCAGCGGGTGGAGTCGAAGGGACAGAGAGAAAGGCCAGGAGTTGGGGCTGGGAACCCCACCCCACCCTGGCGCCCTCCGCGGCCCCATTGGAAGGAGGCAAGGGGTGAATTCTCATGAGAATTCTGATAAAGGGGCTCCTCCACCCCTCCCCCTCCCCCAATTAAAGCGGAGCTGTCCGAGCGCCGAGATGCAGAAACCACTTCCAAGCCAGGCATGACATCAACATTTCAGTGATAAGAGCTGGACAATGGGGTGTTAGACTAATAGAAAAACACCGCTGGATAAGGCCGGCTCCTGATATCCAGGCTGATGGGAAATACCATTGTCTGTCCGCTGTCAGCTGAGTCCCCAGGCGACAGGGATTCCAGTGGCTACAGGCAGCGGCAGGGAGGGGTTGGAGGAGGGGGGGCTGCCTGCGGGTGGGCGTGGGGCGTAGGTTGCCCCAGGGGGTACAGACAGGGTGCAGGGGGGAGGGGGGAGGGCTCTGAGCGCCCAGGATGCAGAGGGTGCTCTGGGATCGGGGCAGCCACCGGGTGTGGCAAATAAAGAAAGACCACCCCTGCCTCCGAGAGAGTCCTTTGGTTTGAATGTTTCTTTCCCTTGCCCTGCCTGCGGTTCCCAGACCCACAACACCCAAAGGAACCTGCCCTTCACATGTCTTGGGTTCTCAGAAGCCAGAAAAACCGGAGGGTTAGGCCACGCTTCGGCCTTGAGCTGAAGACTGCCCAGCCCTTATCACAGAAAAGTTGTTTGTCTTCAGTTGCAGTTCGCTTTCAGTATTATTTTGTACCGGTTTCAGGTGTACGGCATAGTGGTCAGACAATCACATAGGAAGCTGGAGCCAGTTGAATTCACCAGGCGGGTGGTGGTCAGTTTTGGAGGAAAATAGCCCAATTAGAGAAAAAGGTGTCGTTGGACAGTTTATGGTCCTTTTTAGATCCCAGGGAATAGAATTCCTTTACAAGATATGAAACTATTGCTTCGTTTTGCACATTTGGAACTGTCTGTAGTTTGTTTGATTTTGAGTTGTTTTACTTGACTTATTTGGAGAGAGAAAGTGGATGGGACAATGGGATTGTTAGGGTCTCGGTCCCTGAACATGCTCCCAGGATCAGCATTTCCCTCCACGGCCACCCAGTGTCAGCAGCTGGGCCCACACAAGCCCACGGAGAAAGTTCTTATTACTTGGAAAGCACATAAGTGCAAGCGTCTGTCCTCTCCTCCAGGCCTCTGGACAGTTGGCTTCTCTCAAACTATGACGCCTGCTGCTGTTTCAGGAGAGGGGCTTCCCTGCAGAGACCACTGCCTATCTGGACCACCCACACTCCTGTGTTCCAGGAAACCAGGGTGTGGTGGTTGGGACCAGACCGGGACAAGCAGCCTGGCCTCTCCCTAACCCCTACCCCATTCCTTCACCCTCCACAATATCCCAACAATGTTCTCCAAGTCACAAAACTAAAAGCCTGTAAGCCATCCTCACCCTCCAGCCTCCCACCTAAACTTTTGCCACATCCTGTCAATTTGACACCCAAAGCCTCCCTTGAAATCCCCATCTGTACTGCCCTGGTACAGGCCGCCATTGGTCTCACCTGGGCTGTCTCAATCATCCCCAGCTGGTCTTCACTCCCAACTTGTCCAACTCTAGTCCATCATTCACCCTGTTGCTTAAATGATCTTTCTAGAATACCTCTCTGATCACCTGAGATCCTCATTTAAAGTTTTTCAGGCCTCTTTATTTTCAGAGTCCAGATTGCTTGCAAAGCATTCACCCCACCTACCTCTCCAACCCTTTTTCCACCTCCCTCTCTATAAACCCACATGGAAGCCACAGGACATCACTCAACTTTTGCCCATGGCGCTCCCCGGCTTGCAATGCCCTCACCCCCTTGGTGATGTTCACATCCTTAAAACCATGTCCCCCTTATCATATTGCTATTTCCTATACCTCCTCTGGAAGAATTAATTGCTCCTTCCTCTGTTTCTAAAGCTCTTCAAAAGTGTCTACTCTCTCTTTAAACCACTCAGTATTATGATGATCACATCACCTCTCTCCTTCACCATAATCTTCTCAAGGCAATATGATGGCTTCCATTTTTCTATCTTTAGTGCCTAGTCTAGCCTTGGCACATAGTTGGCACCTAATAAATATTTATTGAATTTGTTTCTTTAGACCAGCAGTCGGCAAACTGCAGCTCGCAAGCCACATGCGGCTCTTTGGCCCCTTGAGTGTGGCTTTTCCACAAAATACCATGGCCTAGGCGAGTCTATTTTAAAAACTAGCATTAGAAGAAGTTGAAGTTTAAAAATTTTGGCTCTCTAAAGAAATTTCAATCATTGTGCTGTTGATATTTGGCTCTGTTGACTAATGAGTTTGCTGACCACTGGGTTAGACTGAAGATATGTAGCCCCTTACCAGGTTTAGTTTCCTACTTTTAAAAAAAGTGGTTAAAGAACTGTTTACATAGAATCAAAGATATGTTTCCAAATACCAAGACAAAAACATTGCTTTTAAAATAATTTATCAGCAGCAAGGGTGGGTGGCCACTCAATCACTGAACATCTGAGCAATAATGACTTTCAGACAAAGCTGAAAAGTCAAACATTATCAAGCTGTTTGTCTCCTTTTCTCTATAGCCAGCCTTTGCTTGCCTCATACAGTTGTCCTGATTCTCACAAAAGACTCCCAATGTATTAAGAAATATGCCTATGGGAAATTCCCCCTGATCCCATGTCCTTACAGCTCATGATACAAAAGGGAAAAAAAAAAAAAGACTTTAATGGAGTTTATGTGTCAAATCTCATGAAATTATTCTGATTGGTTCTGCTTAGGTCACATGTCCATGTCTGAACCAAACACTACGTGGAGGGGAGGTACATATGTAGAATTGGACCCGCCTAGGTCATATACCATTCCCGAGGCCTCTGTGTTTGATACCCATCAGACCTATATGAGGGTCATACTGTGTTTCTTCCAATTAAAGTCTGCTGGCAGACACAACCTGCCCTCTATAGCCCTATCCATACAGTAGACATCTCATGAGCACCCTCTCAGAATAAAGGACTATATTAGGCCTACTCAGACTCCTACTGACCATAAGAGATTTTATTGTATACATGCATATCTATCTATATCTATATCTATATCTATATCTATATCTATATCTATACCTATACCTATACCTATATCATATATATATCCTATCTAATAAAATAATAATATGCAAATTTGACCATACCTTCGCTATGCTACCAGCCAATCAGGAGTGGGGGGGGGGCGATTGGTGTGAGGCGGGGGGTGGGGCCGGGCCGGGCAGCGATGGCAGGCCCCCCAATCAATCACAGCAGCGTGGTGGCTGGCCTACAGCCAGGTCCAGAAAAGGCCATTTCCTGACCTGGCTGTAGGCCAGGCCGGGCTGGGGGTGTGGCCAGGCAGTGATGGCCCCACAGAGCGATGGCTGGCTGGGGTTCCCTGCCAGAGGTCCACTGCCCGAGGACAAAAAGCCTGCCAGAGGCTTCTGGCCTTGGATGGGCCAGGGATGAGCCCTGAGGGCTCCCAGTATGTGAGAGGGGGCAGGTTGGGCTGAGGGACCACCCACGCCCAGTGCATGAATTTTATATATATATATATATATATATATATATAGAGAGAGAGAGAGAGAGAGAGAGAGAGAGAGAGAGAGAGAGAGAGAGAGAAAGAGAGAGAGAGAGAGAGAGAGAGAGAGAGAGAGAAGAATGCAATTGGGCCCTCAAGATACATACAGACAGAGTGCCCACAGATAGAAGGGAGATATCTGGAGTGTCACCTGTGGAAGCCAGTGCAGAAGAATAATCTAGTAAACGTGGTAGTTAATTGGATGGTAGTTGAGGGTGGGGGAGCATCATCCCTGCTTACTCAGTCTGAGCATGACATTCTGATATCCTTCCAGGCATCCAAGATGCTGTTTCCTTCTGGGTCCAATCTCTCATTCTTCTTCCATTCACCATCCTGTCCTGAGTCACTCAGCTCACCTGAGGCCCCTGATTCTGTCCTTTATAATATACAAAGCTGGTCCCTCTAATGGCCACATACTTCCTGCTACTAATTTCTGAGCTCTGTTAGGGAACCTGGATAGTGATGGTGTTTAGGTCACATTTGGCTTTGTTCTAAGGGCCTCTTCTACCAAATTCTTTAGCCTCTCATCGCTGGACTTGCAACTGGTTCTCGGTTAGTTGAAACCTGCTGCCTGTGGAAGATCAGTCCCTTGATATCACTCCCTTTTCCTTTTACTGTACGCCCCAGCCCAGGATCCCATTTGAAGGTTAACTCTGTAAAAGAGGGAAAGTGGATGCGGCTAGATTGACGGGGGAAATGCTGCTTGGAGGCAGGGACACATCTGGTTCGAAGGGAAAACCTAAGCCAGCTCGCCAGATTGGCCTCTTGGGTTCAATCAGTTCATAATTTCAGTTTATTCAGTACATGTGTTTCACAACTCTGCGTGCTCCAGAAAATACATGTGTTTTCCCCACATTGGCTGGCATGTGCAAAATTGTCAGTCAAATAGTTATTTGCTCCATAAGAAGCACACAGGGGGCTTAAATATTTTTCTTTCTTAATGATTCTCTGAGTGAAATAACTTTTTTTAATTGAAGTGAAATTTGCATAACAAAATTAACCATTTTAAGGTGCATACTTAGTAATTACATTCACAATGTTACAAATGAAGACTACCATCACCATCATTTCAAAGCACTTCAGCACCTTAAAAGAAAACTCCATACCCATGAAGCAGTCACTCGTCATTCCCCTTTGCCTAAGCCCCTGGCAGCCACCAACCAACTTCCTGTCTCTATTCTGGATAGTTTATATAAATTGAATCCTACATTATGTAACCTTTTGTGTCTGACCTGTTTTACCTAGCATGATGTTTTCAAGTTTCATTCACACTGTGGCATATATCAGTACTTCAATTTTGTTTCTGACTGAATAGTACTGAATTGTATGCATAACCACATTTTGTCTGTCTGTTGATAGACATTTAGATTGTTCCACCTTTTAGCTATTGTAAAATAGTGCTCCTATGAACATTTATGTGTAAGTATTTGTTTGCATACCTTTTAAAACATTAGTTGGGACATATACCTAGAAGTAGAACCTTTGGATCATATGGTAATTCTATGTTTCATTATTTTTGAAGAAGCACCATACCATCTTTCATAGCAGTTGAACCATTTTTGTGTGCTTCTCGGCCATTTATATATATCTTCTGTGAAAAAAATGTATATTCAAGTCTTTTGCCTATTTTTAAGTTGCATTGTTTTGTCTTTTGTTATTGGGTAGTAAGAGTTCTTCATATATTTTGAATATTATGTATTTACCAGATATATGGTTTGCAAGCATTTTCTACAATTCTGTAAGCTGTATTCTCACTTTCTTAATGCATAAATTTTTATAAGGTGTTATAAGTCTAACATCTTTTTGTTTGTTTGCTGCTCATGCTTTTGGTGTCGAAATCCAAGTTCATATTGATTTATCTGTCTCTTCTATAGGTTTTATAATTTTAGCTCATATACAGGGATAGGCAAATGTAGGTTTATAGATGTAGTACAAATAAATAATATATTAGCAAATAGTAACATAAGAATAAACTTTTTTACATACTTAGAACTGCAAACCTATTTTTGCCCACCCTGTATATGAGTCATTGATTCACTTTGAGTTAATTATTATATATGGTGTGAGGAAGGGGTCTAACTTCATTCTTTGGCATGTAGATATCCAGTTGTCCCAATACCATTTGTTGAGAGATTATTCTTAACTCCATTGAATAGTCTTGGCACCATTGTTGACAATCAATTGGCCATGAACATGAGTTTATTTCTGGTTTATTTTAGTTCAATTCTATTCCATCGGTCTATATGTTTCTATATATCAGTACCACACTACTTTGATTACAATGTTTGGAGTAAGTTTTAAAATGGGCAAGTGTGAGCTCTTCGACTCAGTTTTTGTTTGTTTCAACATTGTTTGGGTGAATTAACTCATTTTAATTACAAGAAGGCTTCTGTGATCAGTGAGACTCACCCAAGTCTCCCCAGGAGGCAACTTGGAGAACCGGGAGACCTGGGGTGTGGTTCTGGCTTTGCCACCAGCTAACTCTCTAGGTGCCCTTTGCAAACCACAGTTCCACTTTAAGTCTTCCTTTACTCTTCTGAAAAATGGAAACAAGGGGACTCAAATTTACATTTTCTACTTGGATTGGGACCTGAAGCTTTTTTAATGAGATCACCCTGAAAAAATGCTTGAAATCCTCAAATTGAGATCCTTGGTACCAGAGAAGTGACTATCTGCTCTCCTTCTAAATCTCAACACCTGTACCTACCTGGTTTCCCCTTGTTCCTTTCTGGGCCATTAGTAAAGGTGTTGTTTAAGCAAGCACTAAATTGGCAGAGGGGAGAGAGGTCTGGGCCAAGGAGAAAGTTAGAGATTGGGTCACCATTAGTTCCTCCTCTAACTATCATCAAATTATGTTTGATATTTTCTTGCACTTGACTAATAGATGAAGAGTGAAGTCTCATGTATTTTAGATGACAGGTTCATTTATTTAAAAATATGTATATAGACTAGTATATGCTAGGTATTATGTTGGGTACTATGGTGATACAGAGATAAATTAGCTATGAATCCTACCATCTGGCAATCAATTCCACATTAGAATAATATCAAGGGGAATTATAATTATTTTGAAAGGTCCTACTTTTTTTTACTTTTTTTTGGGGGGGGTGTTGCTTTTAATTTTTTAAATTGATACTGCACATGTAAATGGCCTTACAGGAAATCAAAGCCCTGAGCATAAAAACTACATACACACCTGCATGCCACATTCCATACTAAGTAATTTAGTACAAACTGTGTTACATGGCTAAAATCAGGGTGTATTTGCTATCATGTGTTGTCTTTCTTAATTTGATGTAATTTTATAGATTTTCATGCAGAGTTACAGTCCAAGTTCTAGAATGTGTTCTAGAATGCCATCACCTCAATAGTCAGTCTACATCTCTCATGTCCTTAGTTCTATTTTAACTGCCCTGTATCTCATGTTCTAATGTTGAAGTATAAGTAGATCATCAGGAAGCTACAGAGGAGATGATGGTGGCTTGCACAAGGGTGGTAAGCTAGGTAGTGGATTGCATCTGATGGGGCAGAAGGAGGAAGAGGTATCAAGAATAACTCCTAGATTTCCATCCTGCAATACTGTTTGGTTGGTCCTATTCAGTGAGTTCAGGAGCACAGAGAGGACCAGGTTTGGGGAGAAGAACAGGATGTCACTTTGCTCAATGGTGCCCAGAGGAGTTGTACAACACGGGAGGATCACAGGCTCAGTTTCAGACAAGTTAAGTTTGAGGTGTCCTTGAGGCATCCATTGACATCAGTAAGGAGGCAGTTGGAATGCAAAGAAGTCAGGGCTGGAGACATGTGGGTGATGGTACAAACAATGGGTCTGGAGGGGATTGCAAAGGGAGAGGGTGTAGAGAGGGAAGAGAACCTAGTCCAGAGCCTTGAATAGCATCAGCTTTCTAACCACTGGAGGGGATATTTCCTGAAATGGAGACTACAAGGTGACCAGAGAATCAGAGGGAAACAGGGAACATGTGGAAGCACAGAAGTGAAGAAAGATAGTGCTTCAAAGTTGAGGAGGGAACTTTCAACAATCTCAGATGCTGCTAGAGTTCAAGATAGTGGCGCTGGGATCGTAGGTGACCTTAACAGTTGTTTCAGGCTGTTATGGGAACAGGCAAAATTGAACTGGACCATGGAGCAAGTAGGAAATAGAGAAAGTTGATAGAGGCAACTCCTTTGAGAACTTTGGCTCCCAAATATAGTCTATTCCCAATCATTTGCCATCTTCACTGAGCCCTGTCATCGTTGGTAAATCTCTTCACCTTCTGGATCTGTTACTTCCCAATGAAGCCGGGGAAGGGGCTATACTATATCTCTAACTGCATGGATAATCTATTGCAAACCAAAATCAGCATATACAGTCTGAGACAGAAAACTGGACAATGGTGGTATCATTTCTCTAGTGACCACCTATTTTCTTTGAGTAAGGAGGGGCATGGAGCATTTTAGGAAATAGAAAGCTTAGAAGGGTCAAGTGGGGAGTGAGTCTACATAAGGAAGACTCAGGAAGTGGGGAATAAGGGGCAAGAGAAGATCAGAGACAGACCTGATCCAAGAAGCCCTGGGGAAGGGATCCTAGTTTATTCAAAGAAGTGGGGAGGCCTGGTAGAACAGCTCCCTTGCATTCACTGCTGGCCTGAGAGAAGGCAGGGCTGGGCTGGGAAAGGATGAGGAAGGCACAGAGGAAGGGCAGCAGGAATAATTACTCGAGTTGGCAATGGGCCCCAGCTAGGGGGTGACCCCTGGGACTCCCGGGTGGAAAATAGTGAGGGTTCCTTTAACGGCCACAGGTGTTGGAGTAGAAAATTTTCCATGAAAAGGGGGCTGTTCCACATGATTAAAATAACCACTTGGGCCCTCTTGGCAAGCTCAGGCCTTGTTTTTTTCACACTTTGCAGCATGTCCTTCAACTCCTTTTGGAGGTTGTTCCAAGGATAAATGGCAAAAGAAATTCCTTTTCTTCTCACACACACTAATAAGGAAGGAGTGGAAGAAAGTGGGCCCCCCAAGGGCAGTCTAGGGGAGCAGAGGCAGTGCCGCTGGGATGAGGAGGGGCATATGGGAGTGAAACACTTACTGTGGATCTGGGAAAACAGTCGTGGTGAGGTGGGGGTTGGTGAGGAGGGATTGTCTAGCTGGAGGCTGCTAGAAATAGAGAGACAGGGCCTGAAGCCCATCCAAGAGTGAGAGCTCAGGGCCTGGTCCTTCATGGTGGTCCTGTGGGCAAGTTGGCCACAGCAATGTGTTGTGAGAGGCTGGGAAAAGACGAATTTGTATCTTCTGGGGGTTTTGAGGCTGTCTTGCCTAGATGCATGCATGCCACCTTCCACCATCTGAGCAGGTGACTGGGTGGCTAGCTGTTCTGGCTTCCCCTCCATATCATGGGGCTGCTTGAGGATTGAATACATTGTGAAGGAAGCACCAGGCACGTGGACAAAAGATAATATTAAAGATAATGAAGGTTATCGTAGCTTAGTCCTCATTCAACTGGAGAACTCCAGGATTTACAACCATTCTGGTCTCCACCCCAGCCTTAATTGCACTTGGTTTTCTTTGTTCCTTTAGGCCTGGATTAGGGATTAGGTACCACCTCCTCCCTCAGCACCATGGAAGGTCCATGTGGCTCCTAGGAATTAATGCAGACGGTTACCCTCTTCCACTGCAGCAAAGTACAAGGACCTTATTTATTACTGCTATTGGTGACATCATTATTATTATTGAGCAAAGCAAACTATGGCATTTTCCAGCCATCTTACTTTCCACAAAATGCCACCTGCCCCTGTGAGTATGCCTCTCACTATCACAGGAAGATGCTAGGCCCTTGCTCGGTCCTTCTGCACCTGCTTGTACACATTCTCCTCAGGCTTCCCAGGCCTTCTCAGCAGATGTCAGAGTGCCTGGCCTTGACCCCATGTGGCCTTCCTGACCATCTTAGGTCTCACTAACCCTCTCATCCTCATAACACTCTCTAGACAGCTGTTTTCCAGGATGCTATCTGAGGGTCACCTACATCAGACTTCCCTGGGGAACTTGGAAAAGCAGGTTTCTGCTTGTTTCCCTATTCTGAATTATGATCCCTACAATGGAGCCAGGGAATCTGCATTTGTAATGGACCCTACAAGAGAACCTTGAGAGACACACACAGCTTTACTGACACCTGATCATTTGGCCCATTGTCTGGGCCAAATCGGCAGGATTGAACCACATTGTACTTATACCTTGTACTGTGAAGGGCTTAATAATGGTAGGTAGAAAGATAGATATAGCCCTAGCTGGTTTGGCTCAGTGGATAAAGCATTAGCCTTCGAACTGAAGGGTCCTAATTTCAATTCTGGTCAAGGGCATATGCCTGGGTTGCAGGCTCAATCCCCAGTAGTGGGCATGCAGGAATCAACTGATAAAAGATTCTCTCTCATCATTGATGTTTATATTTCTCTCTCCCTCTCCCTTCTTCCCTGAAATCAATAAAAGTATTTAAAAGAAAAATCCATACATCCATACAAACATACATAGATGATGGATAAATAGGGATATAGAAAGGTAGGTAGGTAGATATATACATAGATAATAGATGATAAATAAAAGATGATAGACCAATAGATAATGGATGGACAAATAGATAAGGATTTAAAAAGATAGATAATAGATGAGAAATAGATGATAGATAGATAGATAGATAGATAGATAGATAGATAGATAGATAGATAGATAGAGCAAAACCTTGATACAGCTTTGGTTTCAGTTCTGATGTCTCATGGAATTGAAGTATGGGATCCATAGAGCAGAATCTCATAAAATGCAAGGCCTGAATCTCTCAAGCTGTCAAGAGGAAAGGCAGCAGGAGGATGCTTTTGGACTCAGCAATCCAGCAGGATGACATTCAAGTCCACCTGTTACTGGCTGAGTGCATTTTGGGGAGTTTCTGAATCTCTCAAAGACTGATTTTGCCTCATAAAAAGAACATAACAGTTCATTCTCTCAGGAGCACGGTTAACAGTGACGTAGATGGTACAGGCCTGGTAAGAGGGCTACGTGCTTCAGTTCCAGCTTCTGCACCTAGACAGGCACCCCCAGGTGTCCACTGTGACTCCCCCAAAATAAACATCATCCCCAAACATAACCTCACACTGCCTTTCTCCCAAAGAGCCTGTCCTCCACATCTTCCCGGGATGGACTGCTTCACCATCAGAGCTGCTCACCTCTACCCCTGGTCCATCCCTGTTCCCTCAAGCCCTCCCCAAACGTATAATCCTCCTAAAGCTACCTGTGTTCCCTCCGCTGGGGTGGAGAGGTGTCCCAAAGTGTAAGCCCTACTCCTCAGAGTGCTGACAACCTAGTTGGTTATTTGAAGCCATCACATACAAACTGATTGGAGAAGTATCTGGTACTAAGCCATGAGCCATGCATGCTCTGAGGGCACTAGGAATCCAGAGAAAGGAGAGTCCCACGTAGGCTGGAGTGATCAGGGAAAGCTTCCTGAAGGAGGAGGAATCATGTTAAGAGCTTAAAGGCTGTGGAGTTTGGAAAGAAACTAGAAGAATTGAAAAAGGCCTACTGATAAGTGGGTGGTGGGAAGGACAGGGAAAGGAAGCCAGCTTGGCAGGTGCTGTAATTGTGGAGGGCCTCAGTTGGCCAAGCATGGGCTTTCAACTGCATGCTGCATGGATGGGCCATGGCCTCTGTCCAACCCCGCTCAGGCAAGCTGGCCATCAGGCCTCCCACAGGTCCAGGGGCTGCCCCATTGATTGGCCTGTGAAAGACCACTTGGTGGGCTGGTTGCTGAGAGACGGCCCCAGAGGCCAGGGCTGGGATTAGTGAGTGGCCCTGTTTGCTCTTCTTTCTGGGAGGCAAGAGGACTTTGGTCTCAGCTTATCAAACTGCCCTGGGTTTGAAAGCCTAGGAATGCAGCCTTGGGCAAATGTGCAGGTTCACAGGACACCCATTAATCAAACAGTTCCTTTCCCTCCACCCCTAATAACCTGACACCACTATACACACACACACACACACACACACACACACACACACACACACACACTGACTCACTTACGTTGACTGCACTTTTATGCAGTCTTCTGGAGGTGCAAGTCTAGCTCGTAGCTGAGCCAGGCCCCAGTAGAGGGACTGCAGGAGTTGGGGATGGCTCAGACACTGTGTTTTTCTCTAGTTTTCTGTGGTTCTACCAGAGGCAGCTTGAAGTCTAGTTGGGAACTTCCAGGAAGGTGAACGGATCAGGCTCCCCTTGGACCATACATTACCATTTTTCTACTCTGCCCTATAGTCCCTGAGCTCAGGCACCCAGCACCTCTGGTCTAGATACCTCCAGCAGCCCCTCCTGGACTCTGCCCAAGCCAGAGGACAGCCCCAAGAAATGCCTTCTCCACCTCATAGACAGAGTGGGGTCCCTAAACTCACACCTTTCATTTCTTTTCATCTTAAAACTCTTCCACCCACCTCCCCGGCCATCATCTTAGGATAAGGTCCAACTGATGCCCTGCACATCCTGCAGCTGTCTGCAACCCACACAGTCTGAATTACCTGCATTTTGGGGATGCTATGCTGTGCCCCCACCTTTGCATGTCCTGCTTCTTCTGTCTGGAGCACTCACAGCCCCACACCCTTGTCTGACTAACCCCTGCATGACCTCCAGCACTCGGCTTGCTGTCCTCTCCACTGGGCAGTGCAGCCTCCACATGGTCCCCAGCCCCACAGGCTCATTACCCTATAGGGACTGCTCTCCTTTCCTCTCCACCCCTCCATTAGACCCCACCTCCACCCCCAGCTCCCAGTAGTGGGCCTGGCGCCTAGCAAGCACCCTATCAGTATTTGCTAAATGTATGAATGCCAGCTGTTTTCAAATATTTGAAAGGCTGTCATGTGAAAGGAGGGTTAGTCCTAACCTGAGTGGTTTGAGAGGCACAATCAGGACTAACAAGCGTAAGCGACAGACAAGCAGGAACTAGGTGGGGTTCACCTATAACATCGGCTGCTCTGGGAGGTAGTGAGTTCTCTGCCACCTGTAGTCATGGAATGGCACAGGATGGCTCGTAGAGGGGTGGCAATAGAAGGCCTTCTGTTTGGATGAAATGACCTCCCAGACCTTGTAGCTGAGAATGCTAAGGGTTAGTTTGACTTTGGGCTCCCCTCTGCATATACACACCCTTCACGGTGCACACTTGAGTTTTCCAGGCAGGGCCCAGCCAGGCTGGGCCTCAGAGTGCTGAGGAGCAAGATGCAGGCCCAATGAGGACAGGAAATCTGTCACCATTCTGGGGAGGCCTGCTTTGTGCTTTGGGATTGAAATGTGACCATGGGGACATGGCACTTCTCCACTCCAAACCTGCAAGGCCAGGACTCTGCCCCCACCCTCCTCCTTGAGAGCTGGACAGTGTTCCTTCCCAATCTGGGGCCTGGCTCTTTGACATCAGAGCCAACCCAGGTGCAGCGGGGGAGGAGAAGTGACCTCAGCTCAGTCAGTGTGGCTCCTTGGCCTCAGCTGGGCTGTCCTCCCTCACCAGCAAGGTCACTGTTATCTGCTCCCTGAATGAGCAAGCTTGCCGGGCCTGGATGCCCTCCAAATATGTAGAGGGAGTTTTAACATAACCCAAGACTAGAAGGCCTCCCACGCCTGCCATTTTCCATGTACTATAAACTCCAGGTAAAGACACAAAAGAAGGCTCATGGCAGCACTTCTGCAGCCACAGGCCATCAACGTTACCTGTACATGTGCACACGTGTCTGTGTGTGTCAGTGTGTGCCTATATATCAATGTGTGTGTCTGTGTTTGTTGATGTGTATCTGTGTAGTGTGTAAACATACACCGTGTGTGTATGTGTGCATGTGTGTTCATATGTCAATGGATCCTTGGAGATACAGGCCCACTATGATTAGTGGAAACTGATTGCTGACAGTCTAAAAGTGAATTTACTAAACTTTAACCCAGGAAAAGCAGACCAATGTGATAATTTAGCTTAAGGGCAAATGGCTCTATACATCTCAATGGTCTTAGAGGACATCACTATGTCTTGATAAAGTATAAGAAATTATGCTTGCCAAAACCGGTTTGGTTCAGTGGATAGAGTGTCGGCCTAGAGACTGAAAGGTCCCAGGTTTGATACCTTAATTGGGGAAGCAGCTGATCAATATTTCTCTCTCATCAATGTTTCTGACTTTCTATCCCTCTCCCTTCCTCTCTATAAAAAATCAATAATATATATATATTTTTTAAAAGAAATGATGTTTATCATGATGACTCTTTATCACCAAGAAAACATTTAGAATATCCTTTATTTAGGGAACCAGGTACCAATTTTAAGGTCATCATACATTATTAACATTTTTTAAAGTTTTGTTTTCAAGGGATGTCCTTTATCAGAATATCAGTACTACAGAGATCTCAGGTACAAATGCCACATAACTGAAGGTGACTATAATAGAATAACCTGAATGACTTGATTCTCAGGGTAAATCAAAGCTTTTAAAAATATATATTTTTTATGTTTGTACATTTCAATACCATAGCAATTCTTGTATACAAAGAAAACTAGGAAAAACATGAAGAAATATTCTTTTTTTAATACATTTTTTATTGTTTAAAATATTACAAATAGTAGTACATAAGTTTCCTTTTTTTCTCCCATTGACCTCCCCCTGGCCTCCCCTACCCCACAGCACATGCCCTCATCCATTGGTTATGCTTACATGCATGCACACAAGTCCTTCGGTCGATCTCTTACAGCCCCCACCCCACCCCACTCTCTCCTGCCTTCCCACTGTAGTCTGACAATCTGTTCAATGCTTCTTTGCCTCTGTATCCATTCTTTCCCCCCATTTCTTTTCTTTAAAAAATCTTGCATCTGCATACTAGAGATAAACATATAAGAACAAAAATAATGTTTGAGTCTCAGTTTCAATGTCCAACAGTTCTGAGTGCCAGTTTCAATGTCAAATAGTTCCTTATGTGTACATGTCAGCAATGATATCTGGATGGTGGACAAATGGTGGCAATGCAGGTCCCACACTCTCTGGTTTGGTATGGGACAACCTGCAGCGATGCACAACTGCTGACTGGTAGTATGGCAAGGCGTTGTAAGCGTCTTCCGTCTCTGGATTGTATGCATGGTTGGAACAGACCTGTCAGTTTCTCTCTGTTGCAGGAATCCATATGGTCTTGGAGTTGTTTTCTGAAAATATACAAACATATTCTCGACCAAAAATTAATAAAGGAATCTTTTCTGTAAATTAGACTTGGGATTCTTTTTATTTTTGCCCAAATGATTTTCCTTTGGCTTATTTTGACACCATGTGTGTTTTTCATTGGTTGTCCTGCTGTTAGCATTATAAGTGGAAACTAATTTTCTGAAGTAAGAATTTTCTAGATGTAATTTACTTGCAGAATATTTTTCCTTACATGATATTACCCCACTATCCTCTCTCACTTTTTTTGATTAATGGAGGCTTTTGGAAATTTTATATTGCAGTCTTAGTAACTTTAAATTTTAATTTTTGTAGAGAAATATGACTGCTTTAGGTTCTTTGCATGTTAGGCAATTTTACAATGAGATGAACTACTAATAGAAATTTTAGTTAAAATTTTAGGAACAGCTTGTCCCGTACACTTAAATTTTCTTGGATATTCCCTTATTTCAATTGGCCAATTTAAATTAATCTGAAAACATGATTACTGTTTTACTGTCAAATTTAATACTCAAACAGTAATCTTAGTTTACCCTGTAATTAGTGGAAAGGATTATTTGCATTCTTGAATAGGCCCTGAGCATTCCTGGTGCTAGCCTGGGTTTAGATATATGGCTATTGCTGGCCAAGTCTCTGTCTCCAACCTGGGTCCCAATCTGAGCTGGGTGCAGGAGATGAACCAGCCATGGGGGTAGGAGACCTCCCTCAGAAGGGGTGAGAGTTCAGGCCCCTGCAAGATTGGAAGCGTGAGGGTCTGTGCCTCTCCTCTGTTGACCTTCAAGTTCTCTCTTGATGGCCCCTCTGCGACTGTGCCTATCTTAGGTTGTTCCTTCCCTGAGGAATCTTATCTGTCTCTGGCTAACCAGCCATCCTCGGGAGCTAAGCAGGGTGATGTGAGATTCAGTTCTGCCTCCTTGGTAGTCTATGCCCCCACGGCCTCCATATCCAGCACCTCCCTGAGAATCTAGCGGTGTCCCAGGACTGACCACATATCTCGGGAACCAGGTTTCTTCTCCAGGGAAGGCCCAGCTCACACCATTGAGTGAGACAGGTCCATGGTGCCAGCGACCCAGAGGCTTCAATCTCAGCTTGAACTGAAAGCTCAGGCAACAGCTGTGTGCACTTGGATTGTGGGAAGAGGGTCCCTCTTGGCAAAAATCCATATATTGGCAAGAGGGGCCAATATATGAAGAAATATTTTTTATCATTATCAGGAATTATTAATGACCACTCAGGTCCTTAGAGATGTATTTAGTTGGTATCCAAGAGCCCACTAAAGACACATTTGAAAACTATGTATGTGTGGACTGAAGTACATTTTTGTGGAGAAGAACATATGTGTGTATTATCAGGATTATTCTTGGAGTAAGGAGTGGGGTAGGTAAGATGTTATCCATCCTGCCATCTCCAAATGCCTGGTGTGCTGAAGCCCATGATGTGGGCCTCACCCTCTCTGAAAGCAGTCCTTTCCAGATTTGAGAAGCTGTCTTCAACATCCTTCTCTAGATAGGGTGTAATGCATTGCCCCAGACACCCGCCTGCAATCCTAGTGGGACACATGAGAAAGTTAGGACTCTAGATTTCATCTAACAGAAATCAGCAGAGCTTAGGCATAAGGAGAATTTACAATAAGGGTACAGAATCTCTCCCAGAGTCTCCACACAGAAAAAACAAAGGCAAGTATAAGAAAGGCCCTGGAGCTTGTCCATCTTATGGTCCAGTTTTTCTAGATGAGTCCAATCACTCTTCTTTTGGGCTACAGCAAGCATGTCAAATTCAAAAGCTAACATGTGCCAAATAAACAAGGTTTAAGTTTATGTGGGCTGCAAAAAAAAAACAAAAGCTTCAATTTTCATAGAAATGTAGGTTTATTTCAATAGAGATATGCTGACTACAAAGAGCTGAAATAAATGAGTAATTGATAACATAAAATAATAATACATTTTAATAAAAACTAATATTTTTTCTTGAACATTAACTTACCAGACACTGACTAACTGCACAAATTAATAAGCATAACACAAATAAACCTATTTTTCTCGTTCTCCAAAAATGAAATATTTTCTGTTGCACACACCAAACAAGTCAGAACAAGACTAATGGCATGGCAATCGACTGCCAAAATATTTGCTGCTGGTATTAGTGGAGAGAAATGGTGTACCTGTGTATAAGGAATGTAAGGGAAATGAATGCAACACGATTAGCGAATGCTGTAGCTCGTTATTAATAATTATGAATAAGAGGATATTGTAAAAATTAAGTTATGATATTTTTATTAAAATGTTTCTTACATGCCATTTTATTGGCTGGGCTGCAAAAATACTCGTTGTGGGCCACATGTGGCCTGCAGACCACAAGTTTGACGTGCTTGGGCTACAGTGTCCCAAAAAAGATGAGGTGAGAAAGATGGCTGTCTAAAATCACAGTTCCAGATCTACAGAAAAATGGACTCCCAATCTTGCAGAACTTAAAGGTATCTAATCCTCCTTCTTCATAACAGCACTTCAAATACCCTAGCCCCAGAGTCCTGTATCCTTCAAATATTCTGCCAAAAATTCTTCAATCATTTGTTGCTGGACCTGGCTATATGTCCGTCCTCATCCTGACAGTTATCCAACAGAGTTTCAGTGATTGACAATGCAGGTATTTGTAGGTACTTGACAGAATTACATTTTTCCAACATAATGCTTATTCTCATGTGGTCCTAGGGGAAGTGAGCTGGTCTCTGGCTTTCCACATCACCCAAGAGGCACCTCTCACCCAAGTGAGCTGAGGGAGAAATGAGCACAAGTGACAGGAACCAATACAAATAGCTCAAATGTTCACCCCGGAAGGCCCCTTGAAGAATAATTTGTTCCAACATTCTTATATTACAAGATGTAAACATAGTAGCTAGAGAAAGGAAAAGATTTGCTTATGTATACAAGTTAACTGAGAGATAAATCCAGAGTTCTTCCTTGATTCCCACTCTTCTAGCTCAAATCATGTCCAACGTCCAAGGCCTTGCCTTCTTGCAAAACTATGTAAATCCAATTGGTCCCCAAGATACTTGTCCCAGCTATAACTTATGGCTTCATATGCCCATTTCTTCATCTGTAATATGAGGATAATGACCAATTTCATAGAGTTGTTGCAAGGGAAAAATAAAAGATTATACAAATTCTAGAGAGAGAAACATCAATGTGAGAGAGACTCATTGACTGGTTGCCTCCTCCAGGGGCAACCAATGTATGTGCCTTAACTGGAATCAAACCTGAGACCCTTCAGTCCACTGGCCGATACTCTATCCACTGAGCCAAACCAGCCAAGGCAACAACTGAGCATTTTTCATGCACAAGTCACTACTTACTTGCTCTCCCTCAGCAACTCCAATTATATGTATATCTGCCCACTTGAAGTTGCCCCACAACTCACTGATGATCTAAGTGTTTCATATTGAATAGTTTCTAAAGATATTTCTTCAAGTTCACTAATAATTTCCCCTGCAAAGTCTAATTATTCAGCCTAGTTTTTATCTCAAACATTGTTTTGCATCTCTAGAAAATATATTTTAATCTCTTTTTATGTCTTCCCTGTTGTGCTCATGTTTTCCTCTTTTTTATGTATGTGCTAGGGGCCCGATGCACAAAATTCATGCACTGGGGGGGTGGGTGATTGCTCAGCCCAACCTGTCCCCTCACACATACTGGGAGTCCTCAGGGGATGTCCTACTGACCCCTCACCCCTGGGAGAAGTTTTAGGCCTTGGGCACCCAGCCATCACCCTGCAATGGGGCTGATGGCTGGCTCTGTCCCAGCCGCCTTGGCCCCACCCACCCAGCCCTGGACTTAGCCCCAGCTGCTGGCAACCAACCGGTGACCACCCAGCGACAGCCCAGCCCCGGGGGCCCTGTGCTCACCAGACCCCTCGGCCCCACCCTGCCCAGCCCAGGCCTTAGCCCCAGTGGTGACCACCTAGCCCCGGGGGCACCCCGCACTTGGCAGCCGTGCTGCGTGCGCCACATGCCAGAACGACCTCCCACGCACCGCACACTGCACCAGTCTCCTGTCCTACAGGCTGTGTGCCGCAGCCCTGCCCCCTGCTCCTGATTGGCTAGTAGCATAGCAAAGGTTCAGTCAAATTCTTTTATTAAATAGGATTATATTTTAATAAGTATTTTAGTGTGCTTGTCTACTAATTTAATCACCTGTGTCATCTCTGGGTCTTTTTCTATTGATTGATAGTTCTCTTCATTATGAGTCATATGTTCCTGCTTCTTTGCATTGCTCAGTAATTTTAATTAGCTGAGTGACACTGAATTTTACCTTCTCAGGTACTAGATATTTTTGTATTCTTTTCAATGTTCTTGAGTTTTGTCCTGGGGTTTAGTTAAACTGCTTGAAGGCAACTCCTTTAAAGGTACGATTATAAGATTTTTAAGTCAGGACCAGGTCAGCCTTAAGTATAGGGCTAATCAGGCTTCCTGCAACTACAAAGGTCATAACTTTCAAGTACTCTACCAAACACTCCAGATATTAGTAGGCTTTCTACTCTGGCTGGTGGGAACACAAATTATTTCTGATCTGTATGAACTCTGAGGATGGTTATGCCTATTTCTTTAAGGAGTTCTTTCCCCTGCTTCCAGACGTTTCCTTGTATGAATGCATCCATCAGTGCTCTGCTGAGTGTGTGAGGGGGCCTTTTGCAGGTCTCCAAGGCCATCTCTCCTTTCCACTCCTCCGTCCTGTAAACTCCAGCTGCCTTGTCCTCCTGGTGGAGACTGCCCAGACACCTAAGTCTCCCCTCCCCGAGCTATACCTTAGAACTCTCTCTCGTTTCCCCTGTCTCACAGATCCTTGTCCACATTGCCTGTGAGTCATTGTCTAAAAACCATTAATTCATAATGTTGTGCCCTGGTTTTTAATTGTTGAAGTTGGAGTTGAATCTGGTCCCTGTCACTTCATTGGGGCTGGAAGTAGAAGTCCTGCTTTGACTCTTAGAGAAAAGGGTTCTTCCTTGTTGAGAGTGAGCCTAGGAAGACAAAGATTGCTGCTGCTTTTGTCATTGTTCCTCTTCAAGGAGCCTGACCCCAAAAGCCAACCCAGCAAAAGTCAGAGCCAAGAGAGGAATGGTGGCACTGTTTGAGCCCTGAATCATGCTGGTGCGACAGACATCTTAGCTATATAAGAAAAGAAATCTCTTTGCTCAGACTGTTTGGCAGTCATGGTATTCTAGCATTTGAAGTTAACAGTTGTAGTAACTTGCTTCTCTACTTAAAAGCACATGTGAATAATAATAGCAAATATTATTAGAAAATATCCTGTATCAAAGGCTTGCTATCTTTGCACACAGTAGGTGCTCAGTCAACGCTGTTCCTCTGTCCTGTCCTCAGATATCTGCTTCTTCCTTGTTACTATTAATCTGGCCTTCAAATTAATCTAATTCTCTCTCTTGCCACCTCCCCAGCTCCCCTCTCTTTCCAGTAAGTAGCCTGTCTGTTCCTGGGTTTTCCTCTGAGCAGAACAAGGGCTTTACAGTTAATATCCTGCCGCCTCTGATTGCAGCTTTAAGAGGTGTAACATTTGATAAGCTCCATTTAGCTTGGCTGTGCTGCATTGTTTAAATTATTCAAAGACAGATTGCTCTCCTGCCCTCCCCTCCCCCGCCCCAAGGATTTCTGCTCTACTGAGCCCGCCGCCTGCACGTTACCAGGAAATAAGGAAGGGGAATCAGCAGGGCAGTTTCTCACTGTAAGGCTGAAAATCAGTTCCAGCCGTTGTTCTACACCCATCACACCCCATTATTTCTTGCTAATTGCAAGCCTGGTATGCTGGTTAACTCTTTGCGAACAATACTGGCTTTGATTGCTAAAGAGGTGCAGGGCTGCCCCTCCATCCCTCTGCCTCCCTCCCCTCCACCTCTCCTACCATCCTCAGCTGACTCTACCTGTCTGGAATTCCAAGGATCTCACTTTGAGGAAGAGGAAATCTAAGAAGTTCTATTCCCCAGGCATTCTGATGAAGGGTGGGGGCAGGCAGGGGGGCTAAGGGTGGCAAGCAGGTGATGGTGGGGACAGAGCCTGAGCAGCCTCATATCTAAAGGATGGCTGGAAGCAGAAAACACTCCTCCTGGCTCAAAACAAGGATGGAGAGCACTCAGCTGTAGCCGCAGGACATGTCTCAGTTGATCATTCACCAGAAAAAATTTGCTTAAAATACACTGAATAAATACAGATGGATGTCTGGTACTTTGAATGAAGAAATGCCATTTGGAAGAGCATTTGTTTCATCTATAGAATCCATTGGCCTTTATTGGGAGCTATCCATTTAGAACAAGTAAAAATAATTGTAAGAGAGAAAGCCCCGCCTACAAAACCTAAAATATTTACTATCTGGTCGTTCACAGAAAAAGTTAGCTCACCCTTGACCTAGAATCCAGATTAAAAGAGATTAAGGAGGCATTGACATTAAATACAACCTATGGGTTTGTCTTGAATTAGATCCTGGGCCAGAAAAAGTGCAATAGTGAAACAATGGGCAAAATAACACCTGCCAATTAGAGGATAAAGTGCATCAATGGCCCTTTCTTCATTTTGATCACTGTTCTGTGGTTCTGTAAGATGTTGATATTTGGGGAATCTGTGTATGTGGGAGTTCTTTGTACAATTTTTGCACCTCTTTTGTAAGTTTGAAATCACTTTGAAAAATAGAACTATGTCCCACTGGTGTGGCTCAGGGGTTGAGCATTGACCTATGAACCAGGAGATCATGGTTCCATTCCCCGTCAGGGCACATGCCGGGTTGCAAGCTTGATCCCCAATGTAGGGTGTGCAAGAGGCCGCCGATAAATGATTCTCTCTCATCATTGATGTCTCTATCTCTCTCTCCCTTCCTCTCAGCAATCAATAAAAATATATTTTTAAAGAAAAAAATGTAACTATAGCCGAGACCGGTTTGGCTCAGTGGATAGAGCGTCGGACTACGGACTGCGGGGTCCCGGGTTCGATTCCGGCAAGGGCATGTACCTTGGCTGCGGGCACATCCCTGGTGGGGGGCGTGCAAGAGGCGGCTGATCGATGTCTCTCTCTCATCGATGTTTCTGACTTTCTATCCCTCTCCCTTCCGCTCTGCAAAAAAATCAATAAAATATATTTAAAAAAAAAAAAAGAAAAAAATGTAACTATAAAAATTATCATAAGGAGATGGAGAGTCTTCTTCCCAGAATTCCAAGGCCTGGGGAAGGCAGCTCTAGAGAAGGGAGAGTAGGGGGAAGGAACACTCAGAGCAGAGGATTCCTTCCCCAAAGGTCCTAGTGTGAGCCAAGGGATCCAGATGCTTGTGTAGAGGACACAGGTTTTTGGAAAGAACAGGGAGTGAGGAGGGAGGGAGAAGCAAGATGACAGAAGAATCACCATGTGGTGACCACTCCCCATAAAACCTAAAGCTTTAGTAAATTCACTAACTTATGAAATATGTGTGATTAGAGTTCTCATTTATAAAGTGAAGAGGTACTGGCTGGCAAGGGGCTGCATGGAGCTGGCACACGTGGAAGCAGGGGCAGAGACGAGAGCCATAAGGAAGTGAGGCTGGCCATTCACAGAAACTTCAGGAGGTCACGGGGCTTACCCAGGATGGGAACAGGATTAGAGCCAACATCACCTAAATCACCAAGAAACAGAGAGGTCCTCAGTGTTGGGTTACCATCTCAGGCACCATGGAACACAACACGTGTGTTACTTCCTTACAAGGGAGGTGACTACTGATCTGCTCCCTTGAGAACATGTAGCCCAGACTGATGATAAATGGGACAACGAAAAAATCACCCCGTTGGAGCTCAATAATACCGTGGTCACACACAGCCCTCCCCATGCTATTTCCTTTCTCCAGCTATCGGAACCTGCTAACCAAACTCTAGAGGAAGTCCATTTGCTAGGTGGTAAGCAGCTCAGTTGATCTGTGGGTTGAACATAGTAACTAATAACAAAACAGAAAGATCATTCCCACTGCAGAAGTATCCTTAAGAAGAGAGGCTGTAAAGAGGGCAGAAGATTATCTATTTATTTATGAATCACAGAGGATGGAGCTAACCCAGGTGGCTCTGGCATGGCCTATTCTGTCTCATGAATGCTTTCTCTCAGATGCTACCTCTGAGATGCCATCACCCACCCAATACCAAACAAAGGGACAGGGCAGGATAAAACAGGCCTTGGAGTGGGAGATATTTTAATACCATTTTGTTAATAGATAAAAGCATAAAATTTCAAGAATACACTCCTTCCTGGGATTATAAGAAAGGATGGTAAAGAAATTCACTGTAGAAAAAAGCCACCAAGTGATTGATTTCTGGTTACTACCAGTTGAGGTGATTATACTTTTGTATTATTTGGTGCCTATGTCTTTAAATGGCTTGTTAGACAATTACTAAAGGCAAGAAATTGTCATCAACCCACCTCAAAAGAAGTGAGAGATGATTCCAGATGAATGAACCCCATATTTAGGGATCTGATTGATCATAAGTAGTCAAAAAGCACAGTGTATGAACATGAGAGTGATGCGAACTCTATTTCAATAATTACAAATACAGCATGCAATTATCAAAGCAATGCCATCTTACAGATTTTATTTACATCTCTGCAAATATTTTCTCCATAATAAAAATATACCAGCTAAGTCTGTTTACAAAGTAGGAAGCTGCTTCACAAACAGCATGACTGGATGGAAAGTAGAGGCAAGAGTAGGAAGGGAAGTGAGAGCTGAAGACAGAGAAGGGGAGAAGAAGGGAAGGGCCTCCACTCAGCTCTTGCACCTGGGCCAAGGAAGGACCATTGATGTTGTGGCTGGGGAGCCCCTTTGCAGGACAAACTCAGAGACATCTGAGTTTGCCAATTCTGCCGCTGATGGAAATCCCGACAGAATTGTCCAAAATGTCCCCCACAATATTTGAAGCGATGAAAACTATCAGCAGAGGAGAGGAACCAAGATGGCAGTATAGGTAAACACCTATCTTGCTGCCCCACACAACAATTTCAAAACTACAACTTAACGACAGAATGAACATCATCCAGAATCACTGGAAAGCTGGCTGAGTGAAAATTCCACAAATAAAAGTAAAGATAGGACACTGTGACTCAGAGGAGCGGCGGAGGGCAGAGTTGAGGATACTTGCGGAGTCAGAGGTTCCGAGCCATGCACACGAGCAGATAGAGCGGGCTGCTGCAAACCCGGCTGGTTTTCTCGAACGGGGAGGGAGACAAAGGCGTCCCACTGCACTGATTCCCCAGTTCCAGGTGAGGTCCAGGGAATCCACACTCATACGGGGTGAAACTGGACAATGAGAAGGACAATGAGAAGTTTCAGCCCAAGCGGAAACTTGGGCACTGCAGAGGTGTACAAGCTTGCAGAGAGGGTACGTAAACTTGTGGACTGCAGAAGCACACAAACATGCAGAGAGGACTCGTGACTTGCTCTCTCATTTGGGAGAAAAAAAAAAGAAAGAAGGGAAACCACTGAACTGCATTGTTTTACAACCCTGGGTGAGACTTTGGGTGTGCAGACTCATTTGGGAAGAGGCTGAATTGTCTGGCAGTAGGTAGAGCTCAGCGGCAGCTTTCTCTCAGAGGTGCGTGCAGCCATTACCACCAGGCACAGAGACCCAGGAGCCACATAGGGCAGAGCTGATGGGAAATCAAGGCTGCCTGCTCATCCCGGAGACTCCACCCATCCAACCTGAGCACAGCTGATCCTCACAGCCAATTGGCCTGAAGATCAACCCCTCTTAGTGCTAACAACAGTAATCTAAGCTTAACTTCAACATGACTGTGCAACCCATAAAGGGCTGCACCAAGAGTATCCACCTCAAGTAACTGGGGACGCTGAGCCACTGTCCCTTAGAAGACATCTACCACACAAAGCTAATCAATCAACTCAGGGAAGCAGCCAAAATGCAGAGACATGGAAAGAAATCAGATGTGAAAGAAATGGAGGGGAAAATATGACTGGACATTGAGTTCAAAACCACGGTTATAAGGCTCTTCTAGAGGCTCCTAGAAAAGGCCAATGAACTTAATGAGACCTTTGAGGATATGAATGAGACCCTCAAGAATATGAACGAGACCCTCAAGGTTCTTAATGAGACCCTCGAGGATATGAAAAAGGACCAACTAGAAATTAAGCATACACTGACTGAAATAAAAAATATTATACAAAGACCTAAAAGCAGTCTAGAGGACTGCAAGAATCAAGTCAAAGATTTGAAATACAAAGAAGCAAAATCCACTCAGCCAGAAAAGCAAGAAACAAAATGAATCCAAAAAATTGAAGATAATGTAAGGGGCCTCTGGGACAACCTCAAGCATACCAACATCCGAATTATAGGGGTGTCAAAAAAAGAGAGAGAACAAGATAATGAAAACCTATTTGAAGAAATAGTGACAGAAAACTTTCCCCACCTGGTGAAAGAAATTGACTTAAAAGTCCAATAAGTGCACAGAACCCCAAACTATAGGAAGCCAAAGAGGACCACATCAAGACACATCATAATTAAAATGCCAAGAGCAAAAGACAAAGAGAGAATATTAAAAGCAGCAAGAGAAAAACAGTTAGTTACCTATAAGGGAGCACCCATACAATTGTCAGTGGATTTCTCAACAGAAACTATGCAGGCCAGTCGGGAGTGACAAGAAATATTCAAAGTGATGAATAGCAAGAATCTACAACTAAGATTACTCTACCCAGCAAAGCTATCATTCAGAATTGAAGGTCAGATAAAGTGCTTCACAGATAAGAAAAAGCTAAAGGAGTTCATCACCACCAAACCAATATTATATGAAATGCTAAAAGGTATTCTTTAAGAAGAGGAAGAAAAAAAGGTAAAAATATACATTATGAACAACAAATACACATCTATCAACAAATGAACATAAAAATCAAGTGATTTAAAAATCTGTTGTACAGGATAAACTGGTGAATATAATAGAATCATGGGCATAGAGAGGGAATGGACTGACAATTCTTGGGGAGAAAAGGGGTGTGGGAGGTGCAGCAAGAGACTGGACAAAAATCATGCACCTATGGGAGAGGACAGTGGAGGGGAGGTGAGGGCAGAGGGTGGGATGGATACCAGATGGAGGGGAGCTATGGGGGGGGGGGGAAACAATTTAATTAATAAACTGAATAATAAAGATTAAAATATTTAAAAAATAAAATGAAATAAAACTAACAGCAGAAGGAAGAATCTTATTTTTTTGAGAAGCAGAGGGAAATATCTGGAAAACATCCTTAGCTCTGTGCACTAGGAGGATGTCAGAGGCACCATTTGGGAACCCCATAAGGAGAGAGTGGAAAGTGGTGACGTGGGAGGTGGTCGTCCCCAGACCAGAGGCCCTGAAGTGTGAGAAGACTCAGGTTCAGCTCCTTCCCATGCCGAGGAAGCATAAATGGTTCCTAACAACAGAGAGGTAGCCCAACTGGTGTGGCTCAGTGGTGGAGCATCAACCTATGAACCAGGAAGTCCTGATTCCATTCCTGGTCAGGGCGCATGCCCAGGTTGCGGGCTCAACTGGCAGTGTGAAGCTTGCAGGAGGCAGCTGATCAATGATGCTCTCTCATCATGGATGTTTCTATCTCTCCTTCTCCTTTCCTTTCCTAAATCAATCAATCAGTGTGTGTATATATATTTTTTTATTTGGTTGTTTGTTTGTTTTTGTTTTTGTTTTTTTTTAAGAACAGAGAGGTAATGAACCCTATAACATTAGCCCTGGAAAGGCCTTGGAGCTCATGGAAGCCAGCCCGCTGTGTGGAGGGCTAGGAAATGGCTCAGCAAGGCTTAGAGCTAGCTACTAAGTGAAGAGCTGGGATTTGAACCTGTCTGATGGCACAACTTTGGTGTCATGACACCAGTCTTGTGACTCAAATCAAGAAGGCGTTTCTGGGCTCCTCGCCTCAGAGATTCTGTCAGCACTCACCGCCTTGGCTGGATTTTGGACTCAAAACTGTGCAAGTGATGAAATCATATTTGTCTTTGCTAAAAGAGCACTTCTGATTTTTTTTAAAACATGGGAGGCAATATCTTCTTTATTGCAGTTTGCTGTGTATGTGTATAAAATATTTGAAACAAACGTTTTATAAACTGTTAACTCACCCTGACTATGTGCAATGCATTTCACTATTTTGTCTTCCTGTCTTTTCTTTTCTCTCTCATTGAAAAGAAATGCTGCTTGTCATCAAACAAACACTGATTCAAGGGAAGACTGTGGTGACCTGAAGAAATAGCAGGTCACTAGAGCTACTGTACTCTCGGGTGTGGCTGAAAGTCATCATAAAGCTTTTCTGAGAAGATTGGAATGATGACCTGGGGAGGTTCCCATAGCCTCCACGGGAGATCCCACTGCATTAGGTCCAACAGACGTGCCTCAACTCAGATACTCATACAGCCTCTGACTACAATAACAGTGATTCATGCTTCAGTTACAAGTATTAGCTCACTAGGAATAACCTAACAGAATAGGTAATGTTATTCCCTTGTTTAACAGATGGGAAAAAGTAAAGATCAGACCACCTAAGTGACTTGCTCAAGGTCACCTGTGGTCAGGACTAAGGCCTGGGTCTTCTGATACTCTTTCTATCACAGCTCTCCCTCAACCCCACCCCAGCATTTTTATCATCCTCTGTTAGGATTGGAAGAATTCTCCAACTCTGGGAACTCTCAGTCCTTCTCTCTCTACCCTTAGAAATCTCTTCTAGTTCTCAAGCTCTGTCTGTACTAGAAAGGCTCCTGAGCAGAAGGAATTTCTAATAGTCACTGTACAGCAGTCTGTCCAACTGACAGCCCCTCCAACAGGGGCTTCCACCCAAGGTGGCTTCCACAAAGTGGGTGAGCAAATGTTTAAGATGTAGGCAGAGACGATCGATGGCTCAAGAAGAAATATGAAAAAGTAGCAGTGTGTTCAACTCTGCCTAAAAACTCTTTAAAACTGTTGAGGTCAGGAGCGAGTTGCAAAGCCTTCCAAAGATCTTGACCGAAAAACACTGTGTGCTGGGGGGTGAATGTTTTTATTACTTGATCATGTTTGCAGCTTCTTAAAAATATTGTATACCCACTGGCATCCCCAGCTCCACTGTAACAACCTCAACCCAGCCCTCCATTTATCAGTACAATTGCATCAAGGGTAGCCTCCCGGTCTCATCCATCAAACAGGCCACTGTCTGCAGACATTCCAGGGTTTGTTGTACTTGGGATTAAATGTGGGGATGGAGGTAAAATTAACGGGGTTTCTATAAATATAACTTCTCTGGCTCTTGTTAGAACTGGGGGTAGGGGAGGTCACAGGAAATCTTTGGTTTCAAACAACTCCATGTGGAGTGATCCTGTTTACTTGAAATGTCTGGCCAAGATCTAATGATACCCCATTAATATTAAATAAATAATTTCCACAGAAGCTATTTTTTTGGTTATCTTTGCCAAATTTTTTGAGAAAGAGGGCCAACACAGAAGCCTTACATGCGTGTCTCATGTAAAAGCCTCAAGATTAGTGAGAACTAGGCTTCCTTATTTTTTAAAGCTGTTTCATGTCAGATAAAGCTCAGCTGGTGAACTAATCCATCTATATAAAATTACCCAGCTGTGCTACCATACTGGTATTAAAGAAAAATAATCAATGACACTTGTTAAGGATGGTAAGGCAGACCTTATTTAGGACCATGAGGATAGGTGCAAGGTCATACAATGGGATTTTATAGTGGGGGTGGGGGAGAGATTGGGCTCAGCTCTGAGTACAAGAGGGGCAAGTGGGAGCTTACAGCCTAGGAGACTGGGGCAAGGGATCAGTGGATGGAAAATTACTCAGAGGAAACATCAAGGATGAGAGGGTCTCAGCTAAACAGACCTAATAAGATTCTTGCTCAAGACAGGCCATAGTGAAGAGACACCAACTAGGGGATGGTGGAGGATGATGAACCTGATCGAATATCAAGGGTGATCTGATATGGGATAGAGGGAATGTTCTGCACTAGGTCCAACAGACATGCCTCAACTCAGATACTCATACAGCCTCTGACTACAATAACAGTTACAAGAAGTTTGCTAAAACTAGATTTTACAAGGAAGTGCACAGAAGGGCCTAGGACAGATGGGCCTAGGCAACCTTTTGAGCTTGGTGTGTCAAAATTCTCCAAAACACCGAGCATAACTCGGGTGGTGTGTCTTTTTGAGAAAAAAACCATAATTTCGCAATATTTATAGTTTAAATAACAAAAATATATAATTGTAATATATAACTGTATTTAATAAACCAAAAACTAATTATTTAACTTACCTGCTTAGTGACTTCTTTGTTCATCTATCAGTTGGTTTCTTTTGTTGGTCTTGATATTATTTAACTTGTATGGGGTGCCGTGAACTAAGATAAGTGAGGGGGAAGGGGAATTCTTTAACTAACCTGCCTATTAGTGACTTTTTTGTTACTGAATTTCATTGGGTAAACCTTCAATTGAAGGTTGGTATTTTGTACACTTCAAGCCCAAGTAAGGGCTACTAACTTCATCTGTCAGTCTGTTTCTTTTGTTGGTTTTGATATCATTTAATGCTGAGAATAAGGTCTCACAAAATATGTAGAGGGAAAAATTGTGAGTAAAGCCAATGCTATATTTTTCAGGGTGCTAAAAGTATCTGATAATCGATTCCAAATTTCCTGTTCATAGTGGTACTCCTCTTGATTCTCTAAGTGGCACCTTTCCAGATTCTCAAGCTTTGACCTCAAGTTGACAAACACCTGAGCCCAGATGCTGTCTTGAAATTCTACAAGTTGCATCTCCAAATCATCAATTTGCATACATTGGAAACTATTTAATTCCAAACTACTGTTGACTACTACATCAGGATACTTAATTGTTTTTATGGTCTGTTCTAGGCTTCTAAATTGAATAAATCTATCATTGAACTGGTCAAGTAACGAGTCTAAAATATGCTAGTACTTTATATGCAAGGATTCCGTTTTGTACAGCTGCACTGGCCTTCTCAAAATACTTTGTTATTCGAGGAAAATACTTATAAGTTTTAGTTTCTACATCTCGCTTGAAAATTTTAAGTTTACTTTCAAAAGCTTTTATGTATCCAAACATAACGTCAATACTTTTGCCAAAACCTTGTAACTTTATGTTCAATTCATTAATATGAACAGAGAGATCTATAAAAAAAATATGATGGTGTTGACCCACTTATCATCATTGAACTGAGAAAAGTTTCCCAGATCATATCCTCAAGAAATACTTTAATTTCTTCAAAGTACTCCACAAAGCGCTCAAGAACTTTGCCTCGGCTCAGCGATCTTACATTATTGTACATCCACAATCAACTGTATGTGGAATCAAGCTCCAGTAGAAGTGCAGAAAATTCTCAACAAACCAACATATGACAAGAGCAGCTATTAAATTAACTATTTTTGTAACAACTGACATTAAGTCATTTAAGTCGGTGAATCCTGCCTTGGCACATAAAACCTCCTGATGGATAATACAATGAAAAGGCACAATTGGGTGTCCAATAGCTTCTGTAAACAATTTGACAAATCTGACTTTTTCCCCACCGTGTTTGGTGCCCCATCTGTCGTCACTGACACAACTTAGAGATATCAATGTTTAGGTCACAAAATGTTTGTATAACAACCTTACATATTTTGCTTCCTGATGTATTTGTTGGCACTGACACTAACTTTATCAACTCTTATCTCATTGTGAGACCATCAGAATATCGACCAAGAATGGCCCACTGAGCATGTGATGTGACATCAGTAGTTTCATCAAGAGAGATTGAAAATTATTTGCAATTACTTATGTCTCTCTGTAACTGATGTTGTACATTTGTGTTCAGTCTCATTATTTGGTCTTTTATGATATTTCTACTGAGTGGTAACTCAGATATTCTCTTAATAATTGCATCTTTATTCTGCATATAGTGAAATAGAACTGGTGCACATCTTAGGAGAGTTTCTTTAATAAATTCTCCCTCACTGAGTGTTTTTCCATGCTGAGCTATGGAATGAGCAATACTCAAACTTGCAGATGTTAAATTTGTAGAGCCTTTTATAAATTTAAGGATGGAATTAGATCGGCTCTTATAAAGGTGTAGCTGCCTAGAAATGTATTTCTTTCTTTCATCCTCACTTTTTTTTTTCAAGAGCTTGGAATTATTAGTTTTTAAATGTCTATTTATATTCCATGTTCTGCTTACTACCGTTTCAGTACATAGAATGCAAAATGATCTGCCATTTTTTTCTATAATGCCATACATCTCAGTCCATGTCACTTGAAAGGGTTGGCTACTGCTACTACCACTTCCTTTACTTCACCTTGGTTTTTTATTTTTTGGGTTCTCCATCAGGGGTGCAGTGACAGAAGATAGAATTATAGATAGCCTGTTAGCCCTGCAGGTAATTAGGGGTTAACTAGCCTAACTGACCACAAGATGGCACATGTAACTGTCTTTTAGGAAAGGGCAGGGTTAATAAGCAGAAATAGGGGTTAATAAGGATGTACAACAGTAATAGTAGTGAAATGGAGTCTGCACTATGCTGCAAAATGACATTTCTTATATAAATTAAGATGGCTGCTGCTATTTCTAATGGTAGGAAGTGGCACCCATAGCACAGGCCCTCACCTTTCCCAGCTCCCCCTCATTTATCTCAATAATGATGGTCAATTAGAAATCCACGACACCCCAGAACAGTAGATTGGATGATGGTTGCTTTGGTTATGTGATTGCTGGTAATGGCAATCACAGAGCCTCCAGAGATGCATCCCCTGCGGCATTCCGCTGCTCCCTGCTCCGCCAGCTGGAAGTGAGGTCAAAGATCCCCTAACTGCCTAACTGGAAGTCCCAGAATTAGATGCTCTGTGCCCGAGTTCTGTTGTTTTGGCCGACAGATCTCGGCACAGAGTGTCTACAGTACACTAGAGCAAATGTTTCATCCTCGGCTACTGCACCTGGCCGTGCAGTAGCCGTGGATGAAACGGCCCCATACTTCTCTGTATGCAACCGCATGTGGCCACGTGTCATCGAAAATGGCTATGTGTGTCAGTGCTGACACGAATGTCACAGGTTCGCCATCACAGGGCTAGGAGAAGGTTCAGGAGCCTGACTAAAGGTTGGTCAAACCAAGAATCTTTGTAGCTGGTTACCACCAAGAGGTCATTCCATGGCATTCACATTCTCTTCCCACTCAAACCAGCTTTCTGAAAAGCATCTAACAAATGGGTTTACCCAAGATGTCAACAGCTAGACAGTAGGGTTGTGAGATTTAGCATGTAAAAATACAGAACCCCCAGTTAAATTTGAATTTCTGATAAACAATGAGTAATTTTTACTATAAGTATGTTCTGGGCAGTATTTGAAATATACTCACGCTAAAAGTTATCTGTTGTTTATCTGAAATTCAAAGTAAATTCAGTATTTTATCTTGCAACCCTACTAGTAAGACCCAATATGCTACTCTTTCAGGGAAGTTCAATTTTTAACAGGGATAAGAATAGACATTAATGTGGTTAGAAGGAGAGATCTGGGAGCCCACACTAGTTTGCCAGGTAAAAGGTCTCCCTTTTCAAGAATTTGAAAGGTCAGCATTTCCAGCTATATTTTACCTTGTTGCTAAATAAAAAAGTTTGTGCTTTGGTCTGTAAAACTGATAAGAGCTGTCATCATTACTCATACAAATTAACAAAAGGAAGATAAATAACCCATTCAAAAAATGAGCAACAGACCTAAATAGATACTTTTCAAAGGAAGACATAAAGACCAAGAGACATATGAAAACATGCTCAAAGTCAATAACCATCTGAGAGATGTAAATCAAAATGACAAAGAGGTACCATCTCACATCTGTCAGAATGGCTATCATCAACAAACCAACATATGACAAGAGCTGGTGAGGATATGGAGAAAAAGGAATCCTCATGCACTGCTGTTGGGAATGCAGACTGGTGCAGTCACTGTGGAGAACAGTATAAAGTTTCCTCAAAAAATTAAAAATGGAACTCCCATTTGACCCAGTGATCCCACTTCTAGGAATATATCACAAGAAACTAGAAACACAAATCAGAAAGGATATATGAACCCCTGTGTTCATAACAGCACAATTTCAATAGCTAAGATTTGGAATTAGTCTAAGTACCCATCAGCAGATGAGTGGATTAAAACACTGTGGTACATCTACACAATGGAATACTATGCTGCTGTAAAAAAGAAAGAACTCCTGCCATTTGCAACAACATGGATGGAACTGGAGAGTATTATGCTTAGTGAAATAAGCCAGTCAGTGAAGGACAAATATCACATGGTCTCACTCATTTATGGAATAATGAACGACATAAACTGATGAGCAAAAACAGATCCAGAGAAGCATCTATCAGACCATGAAACCTCAGAGGGTATGTAGGGGAGGCAGAGGGAGGGGAGGTAAGAGAGAGAGAGAGCAACCAAAGGGACTTGTATGTATGCATATAAGCCTAACCAATGGACACAGAAAACAGGGGGGTGAGGGCATGAGTGGGGGGGTGTGTAATGGGGAAATAAGGACAGATATGTAATACCTTAATCAATAAAGAAAAAAAGAGCTGACATCATTGAATGCTGACCCTTCACATTCCAGTGAGGTAGATATTACGACTTCATTGTTGCAAAAGAGGAAGCTGAGTATACGGAGATTTACAGAATGTGCCCCTGTTAAACACCAAGAAAGAGGACACCAGACCAGGTTGGGGTCAATTGGAAAGGGGACATATTCTTCCTAGAGCCAAAATGTGGGCATGAAAGAGATAGAGATGGATGCAGAGATGCAGGTGGCGATGCCCAGTTGTTTGATGGATAAAATCCAATAAAATGAGGCCACACAAAGTGCTTGGAGGTCACTCACTGACTGGTGTTACTGGGGGAGTTAAGAAACCTTCAGGACCAAAGTGATTTTTGGAGGCTTAAAAAAAAAGAAATTTACTTTCTCATAGTTTTGGAGGCTGGAAGTCTGAGATCAAGGTGTCAGGAGGGTCGGTTTCTTCTAAGGCCTTTCTCCTAAACTGGTAGGTGGCCATCTTCTCTGTTTCCTCCCCTGGCCTTCCCTCTGTGCCTGTCTGTGCCCTAATCTCCTCTTCTTGTAACGACATTCATCATACTGGATGAGGACCCACTCCAATCATTTCATTTTAATTTAATTGCCTCTTTAAAGATCCTGTCTTCAAACACAGTCACATTCTGAGGTCCTGGGAGTTAGGACTTCAACACAGGAATTCGAGGATGGGGCCCACAATTCAGTCTATGACAAGAGAAGAATGAGATCTGTCTCTTTCATCCATTCCCCAGGATCCATCAGATTCTCACTATTAATACACACAGACTTGATGGCAGGAAGACTGAAGCAACTTCCCACAGACCAGGCAGTTCTCTAGTTTAAGGAGGGGGGCGGGAGGGACTTATTAAGCAACTACTGTGTGAAAAGTGCGTTGCTTGAAGCATGCCTTTCATTCTCACAGCAGCCCTGCAGGCAGCTACTGCTATCCTTGCTGTACTGATTAGGAGACTGAGGTTCAGAGAGTTGAAAACACTTACTAAAGTTCTCATAATTCACATGACCAAAAATAAGCCTGATCTCTGCTCAGCCTTTTCCTGACCATCAATGTGCCTGCCTGCAAAGCCCAGCTGCCGCTGAAGGACCTGGCACAGTGTCCCTTGGAGGGACGCTTTGCCTGTGTTGCCCATCTCTTGCCTGGCAAAGCCCAAACCAGATACATGTGCCCACACTGCGCCTGAGATGTGCCCGTGGAAACAACAGGTAGCTCCTGGGGCACCGGTGCCTCGGGTCAATATTTACCCAGTAATTCAAGCAGGCAATAAACAGCTTACAGGTAGCCTCTCACACACACCACACAGGCTTCCTCAGCCCTTGGACAGGGCCCAGCTCCAGCAAGTCCGGGATGGGGTCTCCTCTCCTCAGACTCAGGGAGCAGCAGCTTCCAACCAGGCTGCACAGTAACACCCCTCTGCCAAGAGAGCTTTGAAAATCCTGGGACCCAGGCCACCCAGGAAACTGCAATCAGAGTCTCAGAGGTGGGACTCAGGCACCAATATTCTTTAACACTCTCTAATGTGCTGCCAAGGTTGAAAAACACTGCTGTCTCCAAATGTCGTAAAGACTCTATTGTCCTTGTCCCTGCGGAGTGTGACATGGAGCTCAGTACCCCTCCCTTCCATATCTCCTCCTCCAGTCATGCCCCATAGATACAGAACACGCTCACACATAGATGCACACACATAGTCAGGCACACGCCTGCACACTCATGCAGACACCCGGACATAAGCCATAGGAAAAAGGCCCAGAAAATGCCACAGTTGAGGTTCTCCAGATGGGGACACATGAGTTATAAAGCCTGGTTTACCCCACGTGACCCAGAATTGACCATCTCAGCAGGGCCTGCCCAGCCCTTACTGCCATCAGAACAGAGGGTCAAGCCCGGCCCTGAGATTTTGGTTCCAGGATCTAGAAGGGTGATTCTGATGGGCAGCCACAGGAGCGTCACAGTCAGGGGAGGAGAGGCACCTTGGCAGTGACAGGCCCTCTTTTCTGTGTGAGGAAACCAAGACCCAGAAATGTACAGGGATGTGCACCAGGCCACCAGAAAAGAGCTGCCCCTGAGCACTAGCTGGCTGATTGACATTAACAACCCTCACAATTGTCATCCTCACTGACAGTTCACTTCGGGCTGGCCACTTTTCTCAGCGGTTTGTGTGTTCACATGCTCAACCCTCACAATCTTGGAAGTGGGTGAGGCTTTTGCCCAATTCCAAAAAAGGAGAAACTCAAACTTAGCACTTTTCTCTCTCTCTTTTTTTTTTAATTGTGGTAAAATACAACATAAAACTCATCATCTTAGGGTTAGGGTTAGGGTTAAGGTTAGGGTAGGGTTTGGTGACAGCAAATACATTGCTGTACAACCATCACTTCCATCCATTTCAGAACTTTTTCATCTTTCTAAACTGAAACTCTATATCAATTAAACACTAACTACTTCCCTCCATCTTCACTCCTCCCAGCCCCTAACAACCACCATTTTACTTTCTGTCTCTATGAATTTGACTCTTCTAGGTGCCTTATAGAGTGGAATCACACAGTATTTGTCCTTAAATGACTGGCTTACATCACTTAGGATAATGTCCTCAAGGTTCATCTATGATGAAGCAGGTGTCAGAATATCCTTCCTTTCTAAGGCTGAATAATATGCCACTGTACATATAATACATTTTGTTTATTCATTCATCCATTGACAGATATTTGGGTTGTTTCTGCCTTTTGGCTATTGTGAATAATGCTGCTATAAACATATGTATGCAAACATCTGTTTGAGTTTCTGCTTTCAGTTGTTTTGTGTATACACCCAGAAGTGGGATTGCTGGATCAAATGGTAATTTTCTGTTTAATTTTTTAAGGAAGCTCATACTGTTTTCTACAATGGTTGTACCATTCCCACCAATGGTGCCCATATCCTTACCAATATTGATTTTCTGTTTTTTCTGATAATAGCCATCCTACTGAGTCTGAGATAGTATGTCATTATGGATTCAATTTGCGTTTTCCTGTTGATAAGTGCTGTGGAGCATCTTTTCACATGCTTGTTGGCCACTTGTATGTCTTCTTGGGAAAAATGTGAAACTTAGGGCTTTTAAGTAACTTACCCAAGGTTATAGAGTTAATGGTGGCACAGTGAAGTTCACACCCAAATGTGCAACTTCCTGATCTTGCTCTTAACCACTAGAGCTGAATAACAAGTGTAAAGCTCTAGAAACAGCACCT
Organism: Antrozous pallidus; assembly: GCA_027563665.1. Classification (NCBI taxonomy): domain Eukaryota; kingdom Metazoa; phylum Chordata; class Mammalia; order Chiroptera; family Vespertilionidae; genus Antrozous; species Antrozous pallidus. The sequence goes on along the minus strand of CM050516.1, from coordinate 77,665,513 downwards.
CAAATGGATTAACTGTTCAATAAGTATTAGCTATTACTGCCATTGGTATTATTACTACTGTTTACTACTACTATTACTGCCATTAATATTGCTACTATCATTACCATTAATATCACTATTATTACTATTAACGTTACTATTACTATCATTGCCACTAGTATTATTGCTATTATTACAACCATTCTACAATTATCACTAATATTACTACTACTCTTGCTACCAGTAATATTATCTCTGCAGCTGCTGCTACTGTCACAGGCTTCCCAAGATTGTATTCAAGCAGGTCTGCCTCACCACACGGCTGGGAGCCCATCACTATATCTGGGTTATTATTAGCATGGTCGGGGACAAAGAAGAAAAGATCAAGGACCATCAGGGCTTTGTGATTCATTCTCTAGTTTAGCACTTCTCAGAAAGTAGACAGTGGACCACCTGGATCAGAGTAGTCTGGGAGGCTCGCTTTAAATTCAGACTCTGGGTCTCCCTCTTAGACTTAGTGGACCAGAATCCCGGGCATGGGGGGCAGTTAGACATTTGCAGGACACAGCCCCAAAGTGATTCTCGGGATGACTAAGCATCTCGGCCCACTGGTGAACCCAGGTACATCTTTTTGGTTTGGTAATAATGATACCTACACCAAAAACAAAACAAAAAAACACCAGACAATGTATGACTTACTTTCCTCTTTGCTTTCAAGAATATCTAAATTTCTCTGGTGATCCTATATTCATTTTGTACTGAAGAATTAACATTTCTAAAAGTGGCTATATGCTTTTTAACAGATTTATAGAAATATAACCCATGTACAATATACATTAAACTGCCTTTGAGTGTGCAATTTGATAAGCTGACGTGTGTGTGTGTATGTGTGTGTGACCACTAAGTCTCCTTGTGTCCTTTTGCAGAGGTACCTGTATTCATATTGCATGCCTTCCCACCATTCCCTCTGCTCATGCGGACTGTCTCTATGAGTTTGTCTCCTCTAGATACCTCATACAAGTGGAATTGTAGTAGTTGTCCATGGCTGCTTTTTTCACAGAGTATAATGTCTCCTAGGTTGAATCTAGGGATTTTTGAGACTCTTGCACAAAGTGTTGTGTCCTGGTGACCTGCCCATCTCTGCTTAGGGATCAAATGCCAACTTCCCTGGGCCAGATATCCACCACAAACCTACCTTGCCTCTGCCCCTGGGGAACACACCTCCAATAAAGACAGGCTAGGGAATAGCCTTCCTCTTCATTTCTATTCATTTCTACACCTTGCTAAAGTCCCTACGTGTCCAGATGACTTTTCACTTGTTCATTTTGGGAGATGTTGCCTAGTGAGAGCTGCACAGGTCCCTGGATCGTATTAAGATTAAACACACGCCAACCTCCCGGGGTGGTTCCCTCGGGGAAGGCACTGGATCAGCAGCTGCCTCCTGAATCTGGGGGTCTTGGTAGCTTCTGCCATCAACCTGGGCACTGGCTAGGGCTGGCCTTAGCCTGTCTTCTGCTCATTTTCTCCCTCCACTAAACCTCTAACCTCTCTCTTTACTTCTGTGAAATAAAGATGCCCTCTGGGCCTCTCCCTGCCTTGCTTCCCTCCACCCACTCTACCAGCCTGCCTGTGCCCACCTGCATCAATGTGCTGTTTGTCCCCTCACTGCTATGGGAGAAGACCTCTGTCAGTCATTCCTTGGGGGTCAAGGACACCTGTCCCTCCCAACCATCTCCTGGCTGCCCCAGGCTGCCAAGAGCAGCTCCACTCTGCCCTCCTGGGAACACGCGGCCATGGGATTGCATCATGCACACCTTTAGACTGCAAGTGCCACATGGGCAAGGACTCTGCTGTTTGTCTTGGCTACACCTTTTTCATTAATTCCCTGCTGTCCTCATTTACGGCCCCATAAAACTACAGGATTGGAAAGAAATAAATAAGCAATTGGCCGTTGGCGCTCCCTTTTCAGGGGAGAGGTTGGGAGGGGTCCTACTTTCCAAGTTCAGAAGTGAAAATATCACCTTTCACCTAAATAAGGAAAGGAACCTAAGAGGCCTTGCTGAGCTCAACAGCTCCCCTCTGAGCCCTGTCTTGTCTGATTCCTCAAGGACTTCCTCCTGCTGAGAATTCGTCAGGACTCCTCTATAGTGCCCATCTTGTCCCACCTTCCATCCCATCACCCATTTTCTAACTCCTGGCTTCCTTGTCACCTGCAACTGTCCAGAGCTGTCACAAGTCCCCACAGAACCCTTCACTGCCATCCCCATTTTCCTTCCCGGAACCCCAGACTGGTGAAGTTCTCCCTTCACCAGAACCCTTTCCCTGCTTCCCCAAGAAATCTCCTCTATGGGGCTTTCAACTTATGTGTAATTGAAGGAGAATAAAACTTCCTCATAAGCCTCCTCTCTACTTCCTCCCAAGCACCAGGTGGCACCATGGACCACCCACCCCTGCTGCTGCCAGAAAATCAACTCTGCAAGACAACCCTGTAAGCCTCCTTCCTCAAAAGCCCTGAATGATCCCATATCGCTTGAAGCCCTGAGCACTCTGAGCCCAGCCTCCCCTTCCAGAATCGCCTCCTACAACCTCAATATAAGTACCTTACACGACAGCCTAATGCCCCTGTCCTTTGTAGAATGTGCATGGTCTCTATCCTTCTCTCAGAGGAATGGGGGATTAAATAAGGGAGAATTTCAATTTTTTTTAAGAAGGAAGAGCCATGATGCTGCATTTGATGGTGGTGGGAATGATCCAGGAGAGAATGAGTGGATGAGTCAAAGGCAAGAGGGGAGGATTGTTGGAGCCACATCCTAAGCATCAGAAAGGAATGGGGTCCTGTGTACATGGAGAGGAGGGAATGGGCTTTTGTAAGGTCAAGGACAGTACAGCTGTGCATGGTGGGAAGGGGGGTAGACAAGCCCAGAGAGAGATAGATGGGCAAAAGCAGGGGTGGGAGCACGTGGATGACTTCTGTGTTCTCAATGTAAGAAGCCATGAGAGAGGAGAATTTGCTGGAGATCTGAGGGGAAAGAAGGAATGAAATATAGAATGATATCAACTATGAGAATATGTACCTACATTGCTTGTCTAACTCTCTCTCTCTGTGTACCAACCGTCCTCTCCCTCTATCATGTCTGGAGAGAAATACATCAGAATAAATGTGAGGCTATGTCTGAACAAAGGTTTTATAGGTGGTTACTATTTTCTTCTTTGTATGTTTATATTTTGCAAAATTTGTTCAAAGAGTGTGAATTAATTTCAAAATAAAAAATAGAATTTTGTAATACAAAAAGTCATAGATAACATGCTAGTATCTGAAGAAGAGCAAGATGTGGCCACCTTAGCGTCAACCTTGAAGGAGAAAAGACAGATTCTAACCCAGATGTAAACAGAAAGTTTTGCCTCTTCCATGGAGGAAGAGATTAAATAGTTCTTTCTCTCCCCATCCCCTCCCCCATCTCTCTCTCTCTCTCTGGGACCAGGGAGAGAACATGGCTGTAATGGTGTGCACTTCACACTGCCTTGGTCCCTTTTTCATGGAAGTCCAATGTCCCCCAATGTCCCTGGCTCTCCAAGAGCAGCCCACATCTCACAGTCTGTCCAGTTGATACTATAAGGACCCTGAAGTTGTCCTCAAGTGTGGTCTCTGCATGTGTGCCTCCTGGGAAAGCAAGAGGTCACACAATGTGGAAAATTGTGTTCCTGGGAAGAAAAATGACAGCATATAATTGCAATAAAACTGGGCTGGCTGAGCAGAAAGGAAATAAACACCAAGAATGAATCTCTCATCTTGCCCATGGCTGCTGAGAGAGAACAAGCTGACTTCAAGGTTGTTGCCATCTGGTCCCTCCATGTACAGTGCAGAGCAGTAAATGTCACAAAGACATGTGACAGAAGGCTCTCTTTCCAAGCTGGGCTAAGGTCTCAAGCCCTGGTTTCTTTCCAGACCAAAAAGAATGGGTTAAAACTGTGAAAGATAACACTGAAAGCACAGGCAACAAAATAAAACAAAATAAATAGATAAATTGGATTACAGCAAACTTAAAAACTTCTGTGCATCTCAAGACGCAGTCAGCAGAGTAAAAAGGCATCTCACAGAATGGGAGAAAATATTTACAAGTCCAATATCTGACCAGGAGTTCATATCCAGAATATATCAAGAATTCCTACTACTCAACAACAACAAAAAGTAACCCCATTAGGAAACAGGCAAAAGACTTGAACAGATAGTTTTCTAGAGAAGATATACAAAGGGCCAACAAGCTCGTGAAAAGATGTTCAACATCACTAATCATTAGGAAAATACTAAAGAAAACCAAAGAAGAGAGGTAATATAACCAATATAAGATTTTTTTTTTACCAAGTACATATAAAAAATAATTTTTAACTAAGGAATGAGGCCAGCCAGTGTGGCTCAGCGGTTGGGTGTTGACCTATAAACCAGGAGGCCATGGTTTGATTCCCCATCAGGGAACATGCCCAGGTTGCAGGTTCATTCCCCAGTGCGTGGCCTGCAGGAGGCAGCCGACCGATGATTCTCTCTCATCATTGATGTTTGACTCTCTTCCTTTCCCTTCCTCTCTGAAATCAATAAAAATAACAAAACTGCCCTAGCTAGTTTGGCTCAGGATATAGAGCATCTGCCTGCGGACTGTAGGGTCCCGGGTTCTGTTCCGGTCAAGGGCGTGCAGGAGGCAGCCGATCAATGACTTCTTCTCATCATTGATGTTTCTATCTCTCTCTCCCTCTCTGAAATCAATAAAAATATATTTTTTAAAAATAACAAAACTAAGGAACAAAAAGATATTTGGGCTACATAGCTGAAGGGAAGATGTGGTCAGGCCTGTGCAATACTGAAGCAGTGCACCCAGGAAAAGGAAGCCTCTCTTCATTAGGGTGTATGAAATCAGACACTCCTTCAAGCAGGGAAGCTGGGGATGACCTGCAGGTTCTCACAGGATGCTGAACTGTCACTCTCACCAGCTTGTTACTTGGGCCTAAAAACCAAGTCCATTAGAAGTGAGAGGAAAGGCAAATTCATGTTAGATGCGTGGAAAAGGCTCAGGGCAAGTTACTGTTCACGCAACTCCCTCCTCACCACGTGTGAGTTCCAGACCATGCACCTTTAGTACGGAGACCCCTGCACCTGCGGCCATGAAGCACCATGGAGCACACTCTCTATAGACCCGCTCAAAAGTCCTGAGATGGAAAGAGCCTGGTTCAAGGCCTCCCAGCAGGTGAGAAACAGAGGTCTCTGACTCCACCACACTGCTTCCTCTCACCATCCCCAGCTGTCCCCTTGACATCACCAATTCTGGGAGGCCACCATCATTTCTGGGAAGCGGCATCAATATCTCAGCAACTTCCTCATGTCTAAAAACCTAAGCCACTCTCCCTCCTTAGACCCCCTTCACCGCTCTGTGACAGTCCCCATCCTAATTTCTTTTTTTTCTCTCTCTCCAAAACTCAGACTTCCCGCTCTGCCCAAGGCTCCTCATCACTCAGGATTGTTACATACAGGCTTTCTCTTTTCTGAACAAGTTCGCTGCCTATGTGCCCTAACAGCCTCCTCCTTCGAGTCTGCATTCTTTCCCACCACGGTCCTTGAAACACGTAGCAAGTGGACCAGTTCTTAAGTCTCCATCCAAACCCTAAAGACTTCTCCCATCAAGCGAGATAGTACCTGTTCTTTTCCCCTGGGGCAGTCTAAACACGCATCTTAAGAAATAGATATTTATTGCCAAGACAATTGGAGATAAGGAAAGATCATCTGTCTGCCCAAATGGCTTGGGCTGGGCCTGAGTTGTGGCGTTGTCAGAGTGATTTTAGCACAGACCCTGCTAGGCATTAGGCTCTTACAAACTCCAGATAAGGCTCTCGTTTTTATAGGGCTCAGGGAGTGGAAAGGAAAACGGGGAATTGCATGATAGTTGCCACTGTAGATAAGGAGAATATATATTTTGTTTAACCAAACTTGTCCTTCGTCTAGAAACTCTAGTGAAGTAGCATCCATCAAACCCTTTTCTGATTTACACGAATACCTGATCCCCCGATAAGGAAAAGTGTAAGTCAACACTGCTCTGTTGTAATTAGGTGTTACCTGCCCAGATACTGGACTTTTTATCTATAGATCCTTTTGCAGGCTCCCTCCAGTTTATCTGCTTCATAGGTGTGACCAAATTGTCGTGTGTGTGTGTGTGTGTGTGTGTATATGTGTGTGTGTGTGTGTGTGTGTGTGTGTGTTGGCTGCTTTCAAGGGTCCATTCATGAATATTTCCCAAATGCCTCAGAGAAGTAGTGACTTGGAATCCAAAGAGTAAAAAAGGGAGGTGGCAGGAAAATGATGGATCTGTTTAATAATCATACCAAAGCCGCCTCCAATTGTCTGCTCTTGGAGATCTGGTCTGCTATCCATCAGCCATAACACGGCGCAGCCAAACCCAGGGCTGCCCTGATAAGAGGCCAACAATGCAATAAATTATCCCACAACCTCCTGCCTCAGTTTCTCCTTCTATGAAAGGAAAAGTTATTTCCACCACTATGTATCTATCATGAGGATAAATGAGCTGCATTACGCCAACTGATCTTAAAACAGGACTGGTGGATTAAATAAAGATGTACAAAAAATTATGTCCAAATGATTGTTATTTATGATGTGCTTCATGAAGCTAATAGATGATACGTGGAAGGGACTCCAGAGAGAACATACTTCCAGTGCCTCATATTCCAAATTTTTAAAAAAATAACAAGGAACCTTCCCCCTTCTCCAACTCAGCTGTCAAGTCAATACCCAGGGAAAACAAGTTCAGGCTGCAAGTCACTGGTCACTCCACATCCACCCTTCTAGCCCTGAAAAGCAATGCTTAGAATTTTCAGCAATGCAGAGAAGTAACGGTGATAAAGCATTAAGAAACATAGCAGTACTGGAAATATGGGAGGAACACTTTGTGAAGCCTCTTACTGTCTAACCACTATGCTATATATCTGAAACCAATGCAAAATAATATTGAATGTAAAAATAAAAATTAGGCCTTGGCTGGTGTGGCTCAGTTGGTTGGAGCTTCATCCTGTGCACTGAAAAGTTGCAGGTTCGATGCCTAGTGGGGCACTTACTGAGTCTGGGAGGCAACTAATAGATGATGTTTCATGAATCAATGTTTCTCTCTCTTCCTTCTGCCCTCTCTAAAATCAGTAAATAAATATACACACATACACACACACACACACACACACACACACACACACACACACACAAACACACACAAGTTATTTCAATTTCAAGAAAAACAAAAAACGTTGGCCTGGCCCGTTTGGCTCAGAGGATAGAGCATTGGCCTGTGGACTGAGGGGTCCCAGGTTTGATTCTGGTCAAGGGCATGTACCTTGGTTGCAGGCACATCCCCAGTAGGAGGTGTGCATGAGGCAGTTGATCTATGTTTCTCATCAATGTTTCTAACTATCACTTTCCCTTCCTCTCTGTAAAAAATTAATAAAATATGTCTTTTAAAATGTTAGCAGAATACAAAGTAGTACACATCTTGAACTGCAACTATGCTATATGTGTGCATGGGAAAAGCAATATTTCAAAATGAATGAAAACAGTTGTGTTTGGGAGTGGGTTTTAGTTTAAAATTTGGTCTCCAGTGTTACTGCTTTGTTCCTGGTTTAATAAAAAATGATTATGTTTTCTTTGCAAAGATCCACTCCCTCTGAAAGCAACACAGAACTTCATAAAGTGCAAAAAATGTAAGTTCCTCGCATACTCTCATTCCCCAATCTCTTAATCCCATTCTCTTAGGATAACCTTTCTTGGACATAAATCTAAACCTGAATGTTTGTGTCTATGCATGTGTGTTTTTCATTGGAGGTGGTGTGGCGGGGGTGGTGACTCTAAGGTATTAGTATTCAACAACCAGGAACAAATCATTCTGTGACAAGCCATTGAAGGTGGGTGCACGCCCTATCAGGAACCCCGAAAATATGACTTGTGGAATGGGGTGAGAACAGAGTTCATTCACCTTCCTAAGGGGAGACTTTACTCCCAGAAAAACTCTGACTCAGCCTGGCTCCTCATGGCACAGCCTTTCTGCCCGAAGGTACCAAGTGTGTTGGCCTGTGGACTCGGCCACCACTGGCTTAGTCAGAGGCCAGCTTGAGGGGGGAGACCGTGGGACATCGGTGAGTCAGTGTACATAAGTGACTTGAGAAACAAAATCATAAAATTAGAATTATGAGGATAGAAGGTGGAGCAGGCAGGCATGATGTCCAAGATGTTATTGTTATATGAATGAAAAATTTCCCTGGGAAACCCACCATCCTTCATGACTCAATTCAAACACCATCTTTATAAAATATTCATTTATTCTCAGCTCTGGGTTTTTATAAGGTACTGATCTAAACTTTGAACAGGGTACTTTCATGATATGGTGCCCAAGTACCACCCCACGTATGACCAATTCCTATTTACACATCATTTCCATCAACACACACCACCATCCATCAACCCAAACTCTTACACTTATAGCAGGTTCTTCATATTTAGAATTGCCAAATTTAGCAAATAAAACTACAGGCTACCCAGTTAAATTTGCTTTCAGATAAACAATAAATCATAAATGTTTCATTTATTACTGAGAATATACTTAGACTAAAATGTGATTTGCTGTTTATCTGAAATTCACATTCCATTGGGTTTCCTGAATTTTATCTGGCAACTCTATTCAAATGCTATATTACATCATCATTTTATCTGATAATTTTATTTGTTTATAAAAGCACTAGAGGCCTGGTGCATGAAATTCATGCACAGGTGGTGGTGGGGATGTCCCTCAGCCCAGCCTACACCCTCTCCAATCTGGGACCCCTCAAGGGATGTCCGACTGCCCATTTAGGCCCAATCCTACCGGGATCAGGCCTAAATGGGCAGTCAAACATCCTTCTCACAATCCAGGACTGCTGGCTCACAACTGCTCAACTGTCTTCCTGATTGCCACTAACCGCTTCTGCCTGCCAGCCTGATCACCCCATACTCACTCCCCTGCTGCCTAACTGATGCTTAACTGCTCCCCTGCCAGCTTGTTTGCCCCTAACTGCCCTCCCCTGCAAGCCTGGTCACCCCTCACTGCCCTCCCCTGCAGGCCTGGGTCCCCCCACAACTGCCCTTCCCTGCAGGCCCAGTCGCCCCCAACTTCCCTCCTCTGCCAGCCTGGTCACCCCTAACTGCCCTCCCCTGCAGGCTTTATTACCCCATCTGCCCTCCATTGCAAGCCTGGAACCTCCCAATGGCCCTCCTCTGTTGGCCTACTTGTAATGGCTATCTTGTGTCCACATGGGGGCAGTATCTTGTGTGTTGGAGTGATAGTCAATCTGCATATTTCTCTTTTATTAGATAGGTGCATGGGTGAGGGCCAGCTGGCTTGCGCTGAAAGGATCAGGGTGGGGGTTCCCTTGGGGTGTGGAGCAGCCTGGGTGAGGGGCCTGTGGTGGTTTGCGGGCCAGCCACTCGCCCAGCGACCCATGTGGAGGCCCTGGCATCTGAGATATATTTATATTCTATGATTGAAACTTTGTAGCCTGGAGCAGAGCCAAGCCTCCTGCTCGTTCCCGTGGTCACAGCCATTTCTGTTGGAATATATTTATATTTTATAATTGAAACTTTGTAGCCTTAAGCAGAGGCCAAGGTAGGCCAAGACTGCGAAAGTTTGGCTTCCTCCATCACCAGGGACAACCCTAGCCTCCTGCTCTCTCAATCTCCATGGCTGCCATCATTTTTGTTAGAATTTCTTTATCTTCCATAATTGAAACTTTGTAGCATTGAGTGGAGGCCTGGGCCCACCAGGGTATGTGGAAAGCTTGACTGCCTCCATCGCCAGGGAAACCCAAGCCTCCCCCCTGCTCTCTCCTTGGCTGCAGTCATCTTGGTTGGGGTTAATTTGCATGTTCACTCCTGATTGGCTAGTGGGTGTGGTTAGTGGGTTTAGCAGAGTGATGGTTAATTTGCATATAGCTTTTTTATTATATAGAACTAGAGGCCCAAAATTTGTGCATGGGAGGCAGGGGATGTCCCTCAGGCCAGCCTGCACCATCTTCAATCTGGGGTCCCTTGAGGGATGTCCAACTGTCTATTTAGGCCCAATCCCAGGATCAGGCCTTATCGGGCAGTTGGACATCCTTCTCACAATCCAGGACTGCTGGCTCCAAACTGCTCATCTGCCTGCCTCCTGATTGCCCCTGACTGCTTCTGCCTGCCAGGCTGATCACTCCCTAACCACTACCCTGCCAACCTAATTGATGTCTAACTGCTCCCCTGCCAGCCTGTTTGCCCCCAACTTCCCTCCTCTGCCGGCCTGGTCACCCCTAATTGCCCTTCCCTGCAGGCTTTATTGCCCCCAACTGCCCTCCCTTGCAGGCCTGGAACCTCCCAACAACCCTCCCCTGCTGACCATCTTGTGGTGGCCACTTGTGTCCACATGAAAGCAGGATCTTTGACCACATGGGGGCAGCCCTCTTGTGTGTTGGAGTGATGGTCAATCTGCAAATTACTCTTTTATTAGATAAGATAGAGGCCTGGTGCCTGGGTGGGGGCCAGCTGGTTTGCCCAGGAGAGTGTTCCAGATCAGGTTGGAGGTTCCGTTGGGGTGTGGGGCAGCCTGGGCAAGGGGCCTGTGGTGGTTTCCAGGCTGACCACGCCCCCCAGCGACCCAAGCAGAGGCCCTGGGATCTGGGATTAATTTATTTTCTACAATTGAAACTTTGTAGCCTGGAGCAGAGCCAATCTTCTGCTCACTCCATGGTGACAGCCATTTCTGTTGGGGTTTATTTAAATTCTATAATTGAAACTTTGTAGTCTAGAGTGAAGGCCTAGGTGCTAGGGTTGCAGAAGCTTGGCTTCCTCCATCGCCCGGGCAACTCTAGCCTCTGCTCTCTCCAGCTCTGTGGCTGCCACTATTTCTGTTGGGATATATCTTCTATAATTGAAACTTTATAGCACTGAGTGGAGGCCTAGGCCAGCAATGGCAGGCAGAAAGCTTGGCTTCCTCCATTGCTGAGGAAATCCAAGCCTCCCTCCTGCTCTCAGTGGCCACAGCCATCCTGTTTGGTGTTTATTTGCTCCTGATTGGCTGATGGGCATGGCTTAATTGGAGGTATGGTCAACTTGCATATTACTCTTTTATTAAATAGGATAGCCTGAAGAATGGGTGGTACCAATTCAGAAATAAGAAGCTTCCTTAGGAATATTTAATACAAATAACAAATGATCTCTTTTGAAACCTCCAAAATTTGTCATAATCTTAATACTACCCAACTTCTCCTAAAACATCCAAAAAATCCCCATCAAATGTACAAACTTAAAATAATTCCTTTGCACAGTTAGTCAGGAAGGTGTAGTGGTACCTCATTTAGTCCTTGAAATAAATGACACAGATATCTTACCAGATAACTCTGTTTAAATATCTCAACCATGTGTTATATAACTGTAAATAATATTAGGCATCATCATTGTATCATATATATATATTTTAGAGGCCCAGTGCATGAAATTCATGCATAGGCGGTGAGGGGTGTCCCTCAGCTCAGCCTGTACCTTTTCCAATCTGGGACCCCTCAAGGGATGTTCGACTGCCCATTTAGGCCCGATCCTACCAGGACATCCCTTTCACAATCCAGGACTGCTGGCTCCCAACTGCTCACCTGCCTGCCTTCCTGATTGCCCCTAACTGCTTTTGCCTGCCAGCCTGATCACCCCTAACCACTACCCTGCCAGCATAATTGATGCCTAACTGCTTTCCTGCCAGCCTGTTTGCCCCTAACTGCCCTCCCCTGCAGACCTGGTCACCCCCTAACTGCCCTCTCCTACAGGCTTGATTGCCTCCAACTTCCCCCCTCCCTTGCAGACCTGGTCCCTCCTGACTGCCTTCTCCTGCTGGTCTTGTGGTGTCCATCTTATGTCCACATGGGGGCAGGATCTTTGACCACATGGGGGCAGCCATCTTATGTGTTGGAATGATGTTCAATCTGCATATTACTCTTTTATTAGATAGGATAGAGACCTGATGCATGGATAGGGGCCAGCTGGTTTGCCCTGAAGTCTGTCCTGGATCAGGGTGGGCATTCCTTTAAGGAGTGGGACAACCTGGGCAAGGGGCCTGTGTGGTATGCAGGCCAGTCATGTCCCCCTGGCAACCCAAGCAGAGGCCCTGGTATCTGCAATTTATTTATCTTCTACAATTGAAACTTTATAACCTTGAGGGAAGCCAAGCCTCCTGCTTGCTCCATGGCCACAGCAATTTTTGTTGGGATTTATTTACCTTCTATAATTGAAACTTTGTAGCATTGAATGGAGGCCTGAGCTGGCCAAGGTGTGTGGAAAGCTTGGCTTCCTCCATTACCAGG